>JBCNJP010000025.1:21374572-21585521 GCA_039602395.1 Deinandra increscens subsp. villosa
CAATACCGTGAGAACCTCAAATCAGTGATTCTTGGCTCTGATACTAATTGTTGGTCCGGGTGTAAGGATCGAAAATAACCCAAACACGATATCACGATCTCTAGTGAGTGTGCGGAATCCAAACACTAGAGTGATTCAAGATAAATCAAGAATAATACGAAAAAGCAATAACAATATAAGTAAGAACACAAACCGATTGAAGAAAGACACTTTACTATCACCCTTGATTGCTTACACATTGATCGAAATTCTCTGGGAGAATTTCGTGAACACCAAAATCGCAAAACACCTTAGAAGCAACCAACCAACAAAACCAGCAACCTATTAATGTGAGGAGGGTTTCCCTTTATTCTCCATCTTGGAGAACAAGTCATCCTAAAAACCCTAAATCCCCACTAATTTCCGTATTGGACTTTAAGGCCCACAAAACTCCCCTTAAACTCATTTTAATTGAGCCCAAACACATCTAAAATGGCCCAGTGACCTAATATACCCATAACCCATCTAATTTTCACCTATTCTAACACATAGGCCTTCAAAATAATCCGCCAAAGGATAATTTAATACACAAGCCACAAATTATTCCCTTACAATCTTCCCCTTGGCTTGTGATATTAAATGTCTTCTTCTTTCAATCTTCAGACTTGCAGTCTTCTTCGTTGGCTTGAACATGGGTTGATGAAGATTCTTTTCTTTTACAATCTTCATTGGGCAGCATGTGGGATGTTTGATGGCTCTCTCTCTTAAACAGCATTAGCTTGAACTTCAAATGATAAACACGTAATGAGAGGAGGATTCTCAAATACTTGCTTCTTCTTGAAAAACGTGGAGTCCTTGCTGAGTCAGTAGTAACTGTCTTGACTTGCTTGTGACTTCAGAGGACAAATTTTGAAAACCTCTATCTTGGCATTCTTGAACTTCGTGTTGTGACTGCTCTGCATCTTTTCTTCATTCAGCTTCCCTAAAACTTGCGAATGGTATCTTTTGAGTCTTGGAAGCTTTACTTGAATAACCAACAAACTTCCCCTAAGCGTAGGGTAAGTCCTTTTCCGGCTGGTTCTTCAACTTGATCAGCAGCAGAGTTCTTTCTTTGGTCAACTGAGTCTTGACCTTCTTGTCCATGAGTTTTCTTTTCCATTTAACTTGTCACGCACAACATGGAACAAACACTAACCAGCAAATGATGACTGGTTACTGGGTTAGCAGGAGATCAACATAATTTAACACAAACCCTAACATTAATTACGGGTTTCCTTTAAATACTTCCCCTGAACCCAATGTCTCACTTCACATTTTCTCCCCCTGAGATTCTGGACGGGTGATACTTTCTTGCACAAAACCCATAAAAACTTATTAAAACCTTTAAATTAACCTGGCCATCGTTGAAAATAAACAATAAAAACTTAAGATAACTCAAAAGAAGAATAAAAATAAAACAAACATACCAAATTACTAAATGAGAAGGTTTCTATGGGATCAAACCGTATGAATCTGACTGAGGAACCCTTTTTAGCTTCTGTTACTCGACCATGTCCAGGTGATTGCCAATATACCGATCCACTTTAAACTCAAACCCTTTTCTTTATCAGGCTGTTTGTCACTTTATTATCTTTTATTGTGTATTAATTATGAACAGCAAGTGGGTTTCAACAAATCCTAGGTACATGTTATTACACACTATCAAGCATATAACTTCCCTACCACATATTACACCTGATCCAGAAGTTTGAAACTGAGCTCGAGACTTGGTTGAGAAGAGAAAGAATAGATCACAAAGATTTTTTGGGATAATATACAAAGTCAACTGAATTTTTGAAACATTTTTAATAATGCTCTCATTAGTGACAAAGGCTGAGGGTTTTGGACTCTTGAGGGTCTCTTTTTATGTGCTCTTTGGCATCTTTTGGGTGTATATTATTATTTTTTTTAAAATTTTTTTAATTTTTTTTATTCATGATCTAGAAGCACGTATGTATGAACAACTCCAGGTCATTGCTCACGCAAAGCAGAGGAGAGCCTTACATACATGCGAAGCATCCCCAGGTCTTTGCTCACACAAAACAGAGGGGACACTGACTTTTTGAGCTCAATTTCACACTCTTGGAGATAAGCGTGTGTATCGGGAACTTGAACATGCAGTCATATAGAAATGCAATTAACCTAAGTGCTGTTACCCAACAAACTGCCATACGTTATCTTTAAGTGTGTAACACATACCTTTTCAGATTTAAGAGCTGAGCCTACCAGCATATCACCATGGATCATGCCTTTCACATTTGCCTTACGCGTGTCAGCCATCTCCAAAACGGAAGTTTATTTCACTTCCCATCTTCTCAAACGTACAAACAAAAGATTAAAAATTAAAAAGCACAATTTTTTTTGAGGGGCTACTATTTCATCTTTTCTATTCTTCCCCTTGCTTTTTGATTTTTAATAACAACACACACCTTTTTCCTTTTTTTTTAAGCACACACTGACACAATACTAAATATCTACTAAAACTGGCCAAGCTAACCTTCAAAGTTTATCTTTTGAGAATTTTTTCAGATTTGGGTTTTGTTTCATGCACAACCATACTTCACATCAGATTTGCAAAGACACAAACAATTCAGACAGTGTTACCTTTTCTGCTGATCTTTTCAGATTTACCTCTCACAAGGAGAACATACTCCCCATTAAGATCTGCATTGCATATAGCGGAGAGATGCCTCCTATCCTGTGCCTGGAACAATCACTATCACAAACAAACAAAGGTTAATGAAAGTCCTCCTTGACTGTTCCTGCACATAGTAAGAGATCAGTTAGCCATAAGTACCCAGGCCATTGTGGTACTGGGTAGCCTGATGAATCAACGAAAGTTACTTCTTTTAAGCACATTCCCTTGGTAACATCAGGGATAGGGGGTGTGGCTGCCTTGGTTGGACGGAGAATGTCCTTTTTGTTGACATCTCTGGGTTGGTGATTTTCTTTCCCAAAAACTTGTGGTTTTCTCGGTGGATTCTTATTAGAATTTTGAACTCTTATTTCTTGAAATGGTTTGGAGTGTTTCTTGTACACTCCAATAGGCTTGAAAGATAAGTTCACAACTTTTGAAACATTCCACCTGTCATCCTTGCTCCAACCATTTGATTTAGCTGAACCAACTGGATTTGGATGGATGGGTGATTTTGAAACAGTTTTGAAAACAGATTTTAAAACTGTTTTTGGGGATTCAACCGATTTTGGTCTCCAAGCTGTTTTCACAGATTTCTGAGATGCTTTGTTTTCTTTAAAAATGTTCTTTGGCCATTGCTTAGGAGCCTTGGGTTTCTGCTGAACTTTGTGACTCTGAGGTGCTTGTTTCTGCACCTTGGGTTTTGATGGACCGGGCCTTGGAGTTGGGTCACTTTGTTTCTGGGTCCTTGGACTGGGTCTCTGATGAACCCTTTTGGGATAATAGGGTTCAAAAGGCCGGTATAAACAGTTTCTTGCCACGTGTCCTGGTCTACCACAGACATGGCAAGATTGTTTCTTTGGGTAAGCGGGAGCCTGTGGTTGGTTACGCCCAGTGGAAATCCAAGTTGGTTTTGAACAATGTTTTTGGATCCAATGGGTTTTACCGTGGGGCTTTGTGGTTAAAATGTACTCCCGCTGAATCGGCTTAAACTGGTCATATGCAGAATTGATCTCTGGGTACGGGACAAAATCATGAGGTCTAAGGTCCCGCACTTTCTGCACATTTTGGTCATGACAGTCATTCTTATTTTCAGTAGGTTTCACACCGAACACCCCACCATTTGTGAGTTTGGGATCAGCAACCTGTGGTCCCTTATCCCTTCTTAAAATTTTAACAGTTCTTAAGGGTTTCACAGCTTTAGCATCACATTTACCAAAAGTAAACACACCACAATCAGACGATTTTGCAAACAAAACAGACTCAGAAGTTGTGGACTCAGACTGAATAGACGATTCAAGTTTTTCAAAATTAAAATTTTTGTGACAATCATTAGAACTGGGACAAAATCATGAGGTCTAATTAAAAAGAAGTGACAATGGTACGGGACAAAATCAAGTGGTCGTGACCAATTGCTCGAGATTTAGTGACTTTTCGACCCAGCCTGTGACTTTTCGATCAGCCAGGCTGATCGAAAACCCTTTTCTGTCGCGCCATTTCGATCGGAAAGTCCCCTTGTGACTTTTCGATCAGCCATCTGTCGATCGAAAAGTCCCTCTTGTGACTTTTCGATCAGCCCATTTCGATCGGAAAGTCCCCTTGTGACTTTTCGATCAGCCCATTTCGATCGAAAAGTCCCCCTTGTGACTTTTCGATCAGCGCATTTCGATCGGAAAGTCCCCTTGTGACTTTTCGATCAGCCATCTGTCGATCGAAAAGTCCCCCTTGTGACTTTTCGATCAGCCCATTTCGATCGGAAAGTCCCCTTGTGACTTTTCGATCAGCCCATTTCGATTGGAAAGTCCCCCTTTGACTTTTCGATCGGAAAGTCCCCCTGTGACTTTTCGATCAGCTTCTCTTCTCGATCGGAAAGTCCCCACTGAGACTTTTCGATCCGCTGACACTTTTCGATCGAGAAGTCTGCTTTTCGACCGACCCCCTGTCCGATCGAAAAGTACTTTTCGATCCAACCCTTTTCCGACCGAAAACCCACTTTTCAATCCATCCGTTTTTCAATCCGTTCAAGTCTTTTTGTTCGTATTTGATCCAGAAGTTCAATCAAAGACATTCATGGCATCCTTTCTACCAGGTAATTCTGTATCTACCAGCAACAATGAGGTATGTTCTAACCCTAAATGCAAAATTATATTTAATGAATCTCAAGACTGGCAACGTAAGTTCTTCAACGAAACATTAAATCGTGAACTTTCGGATAAAGACTTGAGAGAATACAAAGGTAGGACTAAATCATTGAGTGAGAAATTAGAAGCCGCCAAAGTCGATATAAAAAATCTTCAAAGGGATTTGAGTGACAAAACCACGTATCTTAAACTTGCTAATGAAGAGATTGTCACATTAAAATCTGAACTTGAACAACTTAAAGGTAAATTAGAAACATCACAAACCAAAGTTGAGCAAAACGATAAAATTGTGTCAGAAATGATGAAGGCTAGTTCTCTTTTCTATAACACAGATGCACGAATGCGACATCTCAAAGCCAACTCTGGTTTGGGTCTCGGTACTGAGGTAAAAGATGAAACGTCCACTCATACAGTACCGATGCCATTGATGCATGAAATGATCCCAGACTATGAGTGTCCAAAGACCTCCTTAGAAGCTAAGGCTGAAATAGAAAAGAAACTTGCTGCTTGTCCCATTAAAATTTCTGCTCCTGTTTCTAACACTACTAACAGTTCTACTTGTTTTGCAGATAAAGGTAAAAAAGAAGCAGGGGTAGTGGATAGCAAGGAGTCTTCTGAGAGTTCCAGTTCTAATGATTGTCATAAAAATTTTAATTTTGAAAAACTTGAATCGTCTATTCAGTCTGAGTCCACAACTTCTGAGTCTGTTTTGTTTGCAAAATCGTCTGATTGTGGTGTGTTTACTTTTGGTAAATGTGATGCTAAAGCTGTGAAACCCTTAAGAACTGTTAAAATTTTAAGAAGGGATAAGGGACCACAGGTTGCTGATCCCAAACTCACAAATGGTGGGGTGTTCGGTGTGAAACCTACTGAAAATAAGAATGACTGTCATGACCAAAATGTGTGGAAAGTGCGGGACCTTAGACCTCATGATTTTGTCCCGTACCCAGAGATCAATTCTGCATATGACCAGTTTAAGCCGATTCAACGGGAGTACATTTTAACCACAAAGCCCCACGGTAAAACACATTGGATCCACAAACATTGTTCAAAACCAACTTGAATTTCCACTGGGCGTAACCAACCACAGGCTCCCGCTTACCCAAAGAAACAATCTTGCCATGTCGGTGGTAGACCAGGACACGTGGCAAGAAACTATTTATACCGGCCTTATGAACCCTATTATCCCAAAAGGGTTCATCAGAGACCCAGTCCAAGGACCCAGAAACAAAGTGACCCAACTCCAAGGCCCGGTCCATCAAAACCCAAGGTGCAGAAACAAGCACCTCAGAGTCACAAAGTACAGCAGAAACCCAAAGGCTCCTAAGCAACGGATAAAGATCATTTTTAAAGAAAACAAAGCATCTCAGAAATCTGTCAAAACAACTTGGAGACCTAAATTTGTTGAATCCCCAAAACCTGTTTTCAAATCTGTTTCAAAATCACCCATCCATCCAAATCCAGTTGGTTCAGCTAAATCAAATGGTTGGAGGAAGGATGACAGGTGGAATGTTTCAAAAGTTGTGAACATGTCTTTCAAGCCTACTGTAGTGTACAAGAAACACTCCAAACAATTTCAAGAAATAAAAGTGCAAAATTCTAATAAAAATTCACCACCGAGAAAACCACAGGTTTTTGGGAAAGAAAATCACCAACCCAGAGATGTTAACAAAAAGGACATTCTCAGTCCAACCAAGGCAGCCACACCCCCAATCCCTGATGTTACCAAGGGAATGTTTTTAAAAGAAATTTCTTTCACCGACTCTTCAGGTATACCCAGAACCACAATGGCCTGGGTACTTATGGCTAACTGATCTCTCACATTGTGCAGGAACAGTCAAGGAGGACTTTCATTAACCTTGTTTGTTTGTGATAGTGATTGTTCCAGGCACAGGATAGGAGGCATCTCTTCACCTCATGACAAGCATATCTTAATGACGAGTATGTTCTCCTTGTGAGAGGTAAATCTGAAAAAATCAGCAGTAAAGGTAACACTGTCTTAATTGTTTGTTTCTTGGCAAATATAATGTGAAGTATGGTTGTGCATTAAACAAAACCCATTTCTGAAATTTTCCAAAAGATAAACTTTGAAGGTTAGCTTGGCCAGTTTTAGTAGATATTTAGTGATGTGTCTGTGTGTTTAAAAAAAACAAACAAACAAAAAAAAAAAAAAAAAAATGAAAAAAAAAACAAAAAAAGGTGTGTGTTGTTATTAAAAATAAAAAAGCAAGGGGAAGAATAGAAAAAGATGAAATAGTTGTGCTTTTTAATTTATAATCTTTTGTTTGTGCGTTTGAGAAAGGGAAGTGAAATATTTCCGTTCTCAGAATGACTGACACGCGTAGGGCAAAAGTGAAAGACATGATCCAAGGTGATGTGCTCGGTAGGCTCAGTTCCAAAAACAAAGGTATGGGTCAGAACACTTAAAGATAAAGTATGTCATTTGACGGGATACACACACTTAGGTTAAGTGCTTGTTCTATTTGACTGCGAAATTGTTCCCGATACACACGCCGGACTCCAAAGTGTTGAATCGAAAATCTCCAAAAAGTCGGCATCCCCTCTGTTTTGTGTGAGCAAAGATCTGGGGATGTCAAAGCCGTCAGTCAAGTCTTGCCTTTGCTTTGCGTGAGCAATGACCTGGTGTAGAATGGTTGACGTGTTAATCAGATTTTCCTCTGTTTTGCGTGAGCAAAGACCTGGTTAGTCTGAATTAACGTGCTTACAGATCACTGTATATAATTTACACCCCAAAAGATGCCAATGTGCACAACAAAAGAGACCCTCTAGCGTCCAAAACCCTTTAGCCCTGACTTTGTGACTAGGCTTATGTGTTTGATGAAAGGTTACCACCTGACTGATAAACGCATCTGAGTTGAAATCATACAAGTCTTTGTATATTATTCCCATCTCTTTTATGATCTGTTCTTTCTCTTCTCAACCAAGTCTCGAGAAAAGATTCAAAACTCTGGATATGGGAATGTGAAAATATGTGGTAGGGAATGATCAAGCTTGATAGACTGCACATATTCATTACCTAGGATTTGTGTGTGACTGTCGGATGTTCATAATTAATGCACCTAAAAGATAAATAAGTGACAAACAGCCGGGAAAATGAGGAACATGGGTTTAAGAAGGACCAATATACTGGCAATCGCCTGGACGTGTTCGAGTAATAGACGCTGAAAAGGGTTCCTCAGTTCAGACAAAGACGGTTTGATCCCAAAATAAAACCTTCTCGTTTCGTAATTTGGTATGTTTGTTTTTATTTTTATTCTTCTTTTGAGTTATCTTAAGTTTTTATTGTTTATTTTCAACGATGGCCAGGTTAATTTAAAGGTTTTAATAAGTTTTTTTATGGATTTTGTGCAAGAAAGTATCACCCGTCCAGAATCTCAGGGGGAGAAAATGTGAAGTGAGACATTGGGTTCAGGGGAAGTATTTAAAGGAAACCCGTAATTAATGTTAGGGTTTGTGTTAAATTATGTTGATCTTCTGCTAACCCAGTAACCAGTCATCATTTGCTGGTTAGTGTTTGTTCCATGTTGTGCATGTCAGGTGAAATGAGATGTCATGTCAATGAGTGTTGCTACTGTTCGTGTGGAAGAACCAGCCGGAAAAGGACTTACCCTATGCTCAGGGGAAGTTTGTTGGTTGTTCAAGTAAAGCTTCCAAAGACACCGTTCTCAAGTTTAGGGGAAGCTAATTGAAAAGATGCAGAGCAGTCACAACAAGAAATTCAAGAATGCCAAGACAGAGGTTTTCAAAATTTGTCCTCTGAAGTCACAAGCAAGTCAAGACAGTTACTACTGATTCAACAATGACTCAATATTTTTCAAGAAGAAGCAAGTATTTGAGAATCCTCCTCTTATTACTTGTTCATCATTTGCAGTTCAAGCTGATGCTGATTAAGAGAAAGAGCCATCAATCATCCCACATGCTGTCCAATGAAGATTGTAAAAGAAAAGAATCTTCATCAACCCATGCTCAAGCCAAGGAGAAGACTGCAAGTTCTGAAGACTGAAAGTAGAAGACATTTAATATCACAAGACAAGGGGAAGATTGTAAGGGAATAATTTGTGGCTTGTGTATTAAATCATCACTTGGCGGACTATTTTGAAGGCCTATGTGATAGAATAGGTGAAAATTACTTGGGTTATGGGTATATTGGGTCATTGGGCCAATTTAGACATGTTTGGGCTCATTTAAAAAGAGTTTAGATGGAGTTTAGTGGGCCTGAAATGTCAAATACGGGAATTTTGGTTAATTAGGGTTTAGGAGATTAGCTTGGAAAACAAGCTAATCATCTCCTATAAATAGAACATATTATTGTCTAGAATAGGGGCTGGTGTTGCTGTTTTCGTAAAAGGGGCTAGGGGTTGTTCACGAAATTCCAAAAGTGTGTTGAAACCGGTTTGTGCTTAATCAAGTTCTCTTTCCATCGATCGGTTTGTTTTATTATTGTGTTTATTGTTTTTCTTTATCGATTATAATTGAATCAATCAATCGTCAGGATTCCGCACCTTCGATTGATCGTTGATATCGTGTAAGGATCGATTTGGGACTTACACCGGGATCAATAATCGTTCACGATATCTTAATCTCGAACAAGTGCGGAAACCTTGTACGAGATCGATTCAAGAGAAAGAAGATGAAATAGACTTGATATGAGTGATAAACAACACAAAAAGATCAAATCTTGAATGAAGAACAATCAACTTTCTTGAGATTGAAGATTACGATCGTGAATACACAAGAGATGGCTGAAATCATAAACCAACAACTAACTAAAACATAAACTAGGTGGGTTTATATACTACCCATTACAAAACCCAAAATCCAATCATAAACCCATTATAAAAGGCCGGCTCAGTAAGCCCAAATCGTAATCATGAGAAGCCCAAATCAAGTTAGCCCAATCTAATGTTCATGCCTCATAAAGTATAGCCCAACAAAGGGTGAAGAGCTTAGGGAAAAAGTCTTATTGCATTGTAATAATCGATGATTTTTTAAGATACACATGGGTGTTCTTTCTTTCAACAAAAGATGAAACCCTTTAGATTTTAAAAGCACTAATCATTCAGCTTGAAAATCAGTCTAATTTAAAAGTCAAAACAATAAGAAGTGACAATGGTACAGAGTTCTAGAATCATGTTCTAAACTCTTTCTATGAAGAGAAAGGAATTGCTAGGCAATTTAGTGCAGCTAGAACCCCTCAGCAAAACGATGTTGCTGAAAGGAGAAATAGAACTCTAATTGAGGTTGCAAGAACCATGTTGGCTGAATCAAAATTACTTGTAACTTTTTGGGAAGAAGCAGTTAATACTGAATGTTGTGTGCAAAACAGGATTTTGATTGTAAAAGGACAAAACAAGACACCTTATGAAATTTGGAGAAAAGAGAAATCTAAATATCTATTCTCAAATCATTTGGTTGTCCTGTTAAAGTATTAATAACCCATGAGAAACTATCAGAATTTGCTGAAAAATCTGTAGATGGCTATTTTGTTGGATACTCCAGTGTCTCTAAGGCATACAGAGTATACAACACGAGTTCTAAGATTGTTGAAGAAACCATAAATGTGGTATTTAATGAAAAATCAAAGAACAAATTTAGAACTGAGCCCTCATGGTTATTTCATATTGACTCACTAACCACTGCTTTCAATATAACTATTGATAAGCCTTTTAGTGAAGATGTGCAGGCAAAAGTACCTCAAGATACTGATAATGGCAGGTTCAAAGGTGTTGACCCTCCATTCTTTTCATCTGTTAGCACAAAACCTTCTGCCCCAAAACCAGATTCAACTTGACTCCAGGAGCTGTAATTCAATTCAATTATGATGGAACACCTATTCCTCAAATTGTAAATGAATGAGAAGAACCAGCTAGAGATAATCTTTTAACTTATAATGATACAGCTGATGGTCTTGGAAAATCAAGGAGTAAAAGTGATCAGAATATTCAATCATGCCAACTCCAATAGGCTGTAATGAATCAAACTCTCCTTCACTTGAAAGGCTGAGCTCAGCTACTCTTGTTGATGATACTAATGAAGAAATCACTGAGCCTGTTGCATCACTAAATAAAGAATCACCCTCTTCAATAGAAATACAAGAATTAGTGCTCATGAATGAGTTTACTCCTTTAAACTCTCCTAAGCCTACTTACAGTCATGAATTCCCACCTTCTTAAATCCAGAGTATTGAAAAATCCTCCTTTAGAGAATATTATAGGAGAAGTAGAAGCACCTATACTTACAAGAAGCAAATCTGCGGAAGCAAACTTTTGTCTACAAGCATGTTTCTTGTCACAGGAACAACCAAAGAAAATGAATGAAGCTTTAAGAGAAAAAAGTTGGATTGAAGCCATGCAAGAAGAGCTGCTTCAAATCAACAAACAAAAAGTATGAGAATTGGTGGATTTTCCTGAAAATGCACCACCACCAACTGGAAAAAATGGGTTTTCAGAAACAAGAAAGATGAAAGGGGAATTGTGGTAAAAAATGAGGCAAGGTTACTAGTTCAAGGCTTTGCTCAAGAAGAAGGAATAGACTATGATGAAGTTTTTGCACCAGTGGCAAGATTGGAAGCAATAAGAATATTCTTAGCCTATGCTGCTTACAAAAACTTTCATGTCTATCAAATGGATGTCAAAAGTGCATTTTGGTATGGATTATTGAATGAAGAAGTTTATGTGTGTCAACCTGGATTTAAAGATCCGCATCATCCAAACAAGGTGTGTAAACTGATAAAAGCTCTGTATGGTCTCAAACAGCCACCAAGGACCTGCTATGAGACTCTCTCTTGTTATCTAATTAAACATGGATACAAAAGAGGAGCTATTGACAAAATCTCTTTAAAAAGACAGTTGGTAAGGATCTCCTCGTTGTATAAATTTATGTTGATGATATAATCTTTGGTTCAACAAATGATGCTCTCTGCAAGGAGTTTGAAGCCCTGATGCAAGCAAAATTTGTAATGAGTTCAATGGGTGAACTCATTTTCTTTTTAGGGCTTCAAGTAAAGAAAACAAAAGAAGGCATCTACCTGAATCAATCAAAGTATATTCTGGATATGCTAAAGAGGTTTGATATGCTGTCATCCTCTACTGCTAAAACTCCTATATCAACATCATAGAAGTTAACATCAGATGTAACTGGTGAACCTGTTGATGAGCACACATATAGGCCATGATCGGCTCCTTTATATATCTAACAGGCAAAATAACTGACATCATGTTTAGTGTTTGCTTGTGTGCTAGATATCAGGCTGAACCAAAGGAATCACACTTAAATGTTGTAAAAAGAATTTTTAGGTATCTAAAAGGACAACTAAAACTTGGGTTGTTGTATCCTAAAAACAAAGACTTCAACCTGCAGACTTTTACACACAGTGACTATGGAGGATGTATTCTTGACAAAAAGTCAACATCTGGTGGATGCCAATTTCTTGGCAAGAGACTTGTCTCATTGAAATGTACGAAGCAAACTTGTGTCTCAACATCTACAATAGAGGCAGAGTACATTGCAGCTTCAGCTTACTGTGGTCAGGTGCTATAGATTCAAAATTAGATGATGGACCATGGCATCAACTTCATGGAAACTCCTATGTATGCTGACAATACAAGAGCCATCAGCATCACCAAAAACTCAGTCAAACATTCAAAGACAAAGCACATTGAAATCACGTATCATTTCATTAGAGATTGTGTTGAAAAGAAGTTAATCAAACTTCATCATCTTCCAACTATGATCAATTGGCTGACTTATTTACAAAAGCAATTGATAATGCAAGATTCTTCTACCTCATCGCAGCCATAGGCATAATGAACTTTGAATAAATAATATCTTATCAAAACAAAATTTTTGGATTCGTCTCTTGATACAAAAGAAAGAAAACTTTTCTTCCTAGGTAAATTCCTTTGGCAGAATCTATATAGAACTCACCCGAGATAACTTATCTAGGGTAAAAACCGTTCTGAAAAGTCCTTAAGCCACAACATTTCTTGTATAAAGTGTTCCGAGGTAATCTCACCCGAGATAAGTTCATATGGAATAAATAACATCATCCGAGATAGTTATCTCACTCGAGATAACTATACCCAAGGTAATCTTATTTATATCGGATAAAGATATCTTACCCGAGATAACCTCCACCGGGTCAATAAATGAAAAATGGTATCTCCTGTGAAGACCTCTTCCGAGGTAACTTCACCCGAGATAATATTTTACCTAGGTTCTTGGTAAAAATTATCTTCCGAGATAAGTTTTTACTGAAAAAATAAGAAAGGGTTTTCTTCTTGAAATGAATATCTAAGCAAGTTGTCGATGTGACAACGGTTGGTCCAAGGAGAGTATGCCACATCATTCCACCTTTTTCTCTTTTACTAGAGCCACTTGCACTTTTTACAATAACCTTCCCTTCCACAACCCCCATTTAAAGCAAATCGTTGTAACCTAAAACCCACGATTTCACGATTAAACAAATTAACTGCACTCATTACTCAACGAACCTCTCACATACTTCCAAACCTTCACTTTCTCTGCTTTCGTACTCCTATTTCTCCGATTCCGTTCATTTTTCAACCCACATCAACCACTAATGGCACCTAAAGAAAAGAAAGGTGAATCATCTTCTGATGCAAATGCTCTATTTCATACCGACCACAATACAGTGGCTCTGTTATAATAAATAGAGAAGAACATTATCTTCCATGAAATAATTGATTTACTTCAAGAATCACACATTAGCTATGCTCACACAATTTACCCAAATATATGCGAAGAAGTGATAACTGAATTCGGGCACAATGCATCAAGAACTAAAAATGTTGTTGGAGTGTTTGAAGTACACTCGACTGCTCAAGGTCACGAGGTAAAAATTATTGAGGAAGTCATAAGAACACATATGAAATTTAATGACCTAGGAGGCTTCACAACTGCCATTCAAATGGAGATTTCTGGCCCATGTGATTCTGGCAAATCTGTCCTCTAAGAAAAGTGTTGATGAACTCTCAGCAGTACAAGCCTCAGCATTTCATGGCTTGGTACAAGGTCTGAATTTTAATTTCTCTAGAATGGTGTTAGATGGGATTGTGGATAATTAAAAACCAAACAATGTTCATTTCTTCCACATGTATCCCAGGTTTTTGCAGCACATTCTAAGATGTTTAATACTAAACTTAAAAAGTTCAGATAACCTTTACCAACTAAGGGTCTCAAATGAAAAACATTTTTCAAATCTTTCAAGCAATGAAAATAACAAAGGCTATGCAGGCAGGGACACTGCCCATTCCATACTTGTGCCTAGACCTCCAGTGTGTGTACCAATGGTGCAACCACAGGTAATCCATGAGCTTTTTGCTCCAATTGACAACCCTTCTATACCAGCAGAGGTTGAACCCCCAACTGCAAATCCTTCCTCTTCCAAACAACTACCACTCAAAAAGAGGAAGATACAGTCAAAATACATTAACATCTCTGCCATTTCATCCCCCACCAATGATCCATAAAAACCTGAGAAAGAGGGTGCAAGGTCTACTCCACATGTGCAACCCATAGCCACCCAAGCTTCAAACTCTGCCAAGGACAAAGTTCCTAGGCAGAAAAGGGCCAAAAGGAATAGCCACACAAAAGGTGAATCTACAAAAATAAATGAACCTATAGGTCTCAATGTACGCCCCTCATTCACTAGTAGAAATCCAACAAGACCAAGCTAATATACACCTCAAAGTGAAGGTGATTTTTGTACCTCTTATGATATACCATCTCTAGAATCCTTATTAGCAGGAGATATGTTGAGGAGCATCAAGGAAAACTCAACCCAACCACACATTGGTAAGGAGTTCAGCCATAGAAGTATAGACATGGCTGATGTGAAAAGGGCAGCTCCTACACTTGGTTCCCTACTGGAACCAGTGGATAGTGGTAACATTTATAAGACCCAATTCATGGCAACTAGGCCATCTTCTGACCCAAAGGAACCTTTAGTGGTGCCCTAGGTAAATGAAGGTGTGTTTGAGAATCCCAGGAGCCAAGAAAATCAGGGTGAGGGACATGACCAAGCTAGGCTTAATGGTCCTTATTTGCTCAAGGGTTTCAAACCACCGGAGAGCAAGCTCTCACTGAATGAATTGACGGCTCCTGTACCAAAATTTACAAACACATTTCACTTTTCTTTCACACACTGTAAAATTTCAGGGTGAAGTATTGAAGTAAGTGAAGCATCAGCAGGTAGCTTCTACAAAAGAAGGTGTTACCAGAAGTGAAGACTCAAAGTCTAAAGCCGCCACTCCACCACAAGAACTTGGCATAAATAAAGATGATGCTGCCAAACTGGAGGGGTATATGGCCTACAAAGAAGAAGACTTTACTGAGTATGACTGGTACATAAGAGTGCCCAAGGAGGTTAGACTGATGTTATTCAACTCTGTGGGAAGAGAACCTTTCACTATAGAAGAAGCATGGAAAAAGGTCTCCATGGCCGACATTCTTGCAGTAGCCCCATAGCAAGATAACCCGACATAACTCTTTCTCTTTACTATGATAGCTGTAGGAGCTCTTCTTGCTTCTATCAGGGAAATTCAAGAAATAATAGAAAGAGATTTCATCACCCCTGAAACGAGGGCAATTGCTAAAGAAGAAGGACTTGACCCAGATGCCGAATTTTTTTTTATAGATGATGATGATGATGGTGATGCTGCTGCTGCTGCTGATGATGATGATGATGATGATGATGATGATGATGATGATGATGAAGATGATGATAATGATGGAAAGAAAGATGATGAAGAGGTTGAAAGTGTTTTGAAAGAAGGCACTGCTGACAATGACCAGAATGTCCAAGATAACCCTAATTCCACTGAAAATGTGTACAAACTTGATATGGACTGTGACACATGATGTTTTCAGGTTAAAATGTCGTACTGCAAGTCATGATTTAATAAATATAATTATCATTTTATTTGGAATAAACAAAATGTTTAAGTTAAATTAACTGTTGATTTATGAAAAAATATTTCGTTAACAAACGTTGGTGACAACTCGAGTTCCGATCAACCCGGTATCCTTAAAAAAGACAGAGTGTACTCATAAAAATAATTGATAGATCAAGTATGACAAAAATTACTTTAGATTATACCATTGCGAGCGTAATTTTATTTTAGTAAATTCCATATAATTACTTTTAAGTTCGGTGACTGAAAATTTATCAGTTTTACCGCGTTAAGCCAGTATTATACCTGTTAATCACCTAATTCTATAGTTTATATATATATATATATATATATACACATATATGAAAGACACCTGGCTAGGACACTTGGCATCTTACCTTTCTTGTGAACCTTCCAAGTAATCATGCCTACAAAGTAGGCAATGATGATGATGGGTGTATAAAAGGCTTGCTTCTCTCCACATATCCCCACACCACTCTCTCTCATCCTCTCTCTCTACCTTTAGATCGAGACCACCCCCCTCCTCTCTCTAATTTTCAAAAACCATCACCATCATCAAAGATCTTGCATACAATCAAGGGATTAAAGGCTAAGGAGATCAAAACACAAGAATTCACGCTTAGGAGTGTTTCCATTCTCTTTTTCATCCCAAAACCACTAAGTATGAAGCTCACACTCTCTCTACTCTCTCTCTCTAAAACCTTGTTGTTTAACTTGAACTTTGATCCTCCAAAACCCACATGATAATGATTCTTGAGATTATGATGTATTTGACAAGTTTGAATCTTTTAAATCTAGCGGGTTTGGTTTTCATATGGTAAATACATGACAAAAGTTTAATGGGTAATGTTTGGGTTGAAGAACACGCTTGATTTTCTCAAAACCTTACAAGATTTCTTCATGTTTTTTTACTTAACTCTTGAATGTGCTTGAATACTTGAACAAGATGAAGAAAAGATATGCATGTGTGTATATGTCGTGTATATATCTATTACTCTATATAATGCATATTGGTCTTGGGGGTATTTTCGTCATGAAATATGCTTAATTTTAAGACGTGTACAAACCAATAAACAACATGTACAACTCTTAAAGCTAAGACTTAAAACCAAGCTTCAACCCCTACTCAGATGTTTACATTTGCTCCTATTCAATGCTAACGCGTGCGTCTCCTCATCCGTGTACAGTTACGCCCCCATTCATTGCTTCAGCGTGCTTCTTCCCCCCATTAATTGCTTCCAGTGTCTCTTTCCCAATTGATTGGCTTTGAAACCTGCTCTCCCTCTCGATTGGCAATTTCCAGCCGTATCTCGATTAGATACATTTGCAGTGTCTCACGCGATCTCCAGCAAGCCTAACGGCGCCTAATTCAAATTTTCATTAAAGCCTTTATAAATTCACGTCTCCGTCTCCGTTTCTTTGTACCATATGCCCGATTCTCTCACCGATTTGAGGTAAAAATTGGTTGATATGTTCTTATTTTGTTGGTGGTTTCCCACTACACTGTCACGATTCCGGCAAAGGCCAACCTCCGATCAGTGTTTATTGGTAAGATGTTGAGTTGATTGTTGACTTTTCAGGCAACATCCAATTTATTGTTGAATGTTGTTTATAATTTAGATTGGTCAGATTATTGAGTTTTAAATTTCACCGTTGAGTTGATTATTGACTTTTCAGGCAACCTTCGATAATTTAGATTATTGAATGTTGTTTATAATTTCGCCGTGGCCTCCCGTTCCCCCGAAAGAAGATTAGATGGTGTTAATTGGATGAATTTGGTCTATAAATATTAGGGATGTGGTTTAAAACTGATTTGATTAAATTTGGTCATGATGTTGTTTGGTTCCTTTATTGTTTTGTTAAAGAGAACAGGAACAGAAGCTAAAATGATGTTAGTTGGTAGAGATGATGGATGAATAATGTTTTTGGTGGTGTCTGCGGCGGGTATAGATGGTTGGGCGATGTATTGGTTAATTTCGGTTTAGAAACGATAGGGGAAATTAGGGACTGTTTGGATTGTTTTATCAAGGCATCATAACTTTCAGAAAGTTTATAGTGTTCTCTTTCTGTTTTCATGTTGTAGATGTGAAAGAAGACCATCTACAGGTTTTCTTTCTTGGCTCTACATGTTAAATTTTCTTTCTTAATTGTCATGTTTTACTTCTATTTCTGAATTCTTCATTTGTGTTAAAATCTGATGCCCACCAGCTGTTTGTTGAAGTGCCAAGTTAAAAAAAATAATATATGCTCCGACTGGTATTCTATTGCATTTTCCTTTTCATGTTAATATTTATTCAAGTATCGTACTTCAAAGAGCTGCTTCTATATAAGGGATTTGATGCATGGTCTGATTAACCTTAGGTAACAGCCTGTTACCTTTGGATGTTATTAAGAACTTACATGAACTGGAGCAGATGCAGGACATAATTACATGAACTTACAACCCACTTCAACCCAGTTTTTGTACTTCCAAATTATATATTGTGAACAGCTCACAACCACCGTGCTTAGTTATATTTGTGTTTATTTTTTTCTCAGGTTTATCGAGTTTTCGCGTGCTTTGTTTAATTTGTAAGTCCTTTTTTTTGCTAATTCCTGTGGTGAAATTATATTGGATGATAGAATTGTTATATTCCACATACAGTTTGTCTACATTCATTAGTGAGCTTTTTTTGCATGCACAGTTTAAGGTCAACCCATTATGACCCGTTACATACTTATATAGAAAATTCTATTAAAAAGATGTGTAGAAAAAAATCAGTAGAAAAATGGCGACCTGATAGCAATAAGAACTGTTTGGTATGTTATTTACAATTCCTAGCTTACAAATAACTTGAAGACACAACATGATGTTTCTTAAATATATGTAGAAATGGTTAATCAGTTATAACTCTTTAGTTTCAATTTTAAATTACGTACTCTACTGCTATTGGGAATTGTTTCAAGTAATATTCTAAATATATTCTATATAAAAGTAATGTTAGACTTGGACTTTTTAATCTAACAGTAGATTTCTTTTGGTAATTGGTATGCAATTATGTTTGCTTGCACGATTATTAAGATTATTTGGATCATAAGGATTAAGATCTTTGAACTACTTCTGATTTCATATTGAAAATGACTTCTTGGCATCACATTTTTGTTTCAATGACTGACATTTGTCCTTACCTTCTCTTTTGTGTTGTGCATAGGACATGGCGACACACACCCACTTTATGACTTGATAGTTGTTGTTTGTTGGGCTACTGAAAAGAAATGGGATTATGTTAGTGACAAATTAACAACAAATAGTTGTTGTTTAATCAGTTGATGCTTGTTATTTGGATCATTATTCTGATTCAGGGACAACGAGGGGAGGTACAAACCGTTATTACTCTATTTTCTTTTGGGACTTTTTGTTTGTTGACCTTAGGGTCATAAACCATGATGGGTTTTAAGTAAAAAATGTCTTTGCAAGTTGTAGGTAAAGGTTTGTCCTATTTTAATTGGTATTTCCTTATTTAATGTTTAGGAATTGTTCCCATGAATTATGAGACAGGAGGCAACGACCTGCTGTAGGTGGTATTTTCCTTTTCACAACTATGATGGAAAACATATATCAGAATAACTTGAATGTATACTAACGTCTAATTTAATTTAAATAATAATTAAAGAAACCAAACTATACTAAAGTCAGATCATCACTTTATCCATATTCTTTGACTCTTATTTTTGTTATTTATCTATAACTTGGGTGTTATCCATTGCCTTTTCTTCTAATGATCTATCAGCAAAATATGTAGTTTTCCTCCCGTTTATTTACAAAAAGGTTATTTCGGGTTATCGGGTTATGCTTTATCTCAAACTGGTCGAATACAACAGTTTTGTTCAAAGGCTAACGCGTCGGATAGAAGCAGCCCAATTTTTGTTATGTTGATCTAAAGTGGACCAAATATTCTTAACGGGTCAACAAGCTTTGCTTATTTTATAGGCATACTGATTTTAGTGGTTGTGCTTTCAGATGCAATTGAATACAATAATTGAGATACAAATGGGGTTACATGAGTACAAGAGAAAAGATAAAGCTCATGGATTGAGACATGACATTTATGTATGTAGTGACATTCCAAGTAATACAGAATCAACATCAGTTAGAAAAAATGGTGAACTTAATTTGATAGATCTCTTTACCTGCTGATGTACTGAATTTTGGTCCTTAACCTGTGGTTGGAGAGTCTTAAGTTGGAATGTCAAATTAGAAAATGTTCTCTATTCTGTCATTTTCCATGATAAAGTAATGGTGGGGGAAGTATAAAGAGGTTAACATCTTGATGGCTTGTTGGGGTCTACCGTACACGCAAGGTTTAAAAAAAACAAAAGGTCCTTATGATGAGTCTGATATGTTACCTGGATGTGATGGTGGAAAGGATAAAAGGGTGTTATGGGTATGGTGCTCTACTAAAGAAAAGCCATTCGATGGGGCCATCATCATGAGGGTCCCCTACAATATAATCCATTTCAAGAACGGTTGTGTATGGGTGACAATGCACATGGGGAAGTAATTTAGTCTAAAAATATTGTGTAAGGAACTTTAATTTTGAAGAACTCCGGCTGAACTCCAGTTTTGACAATTCCGGTTGAAGTTGAAGCGGAACTACCACTTCAAGCGGAACAACAAGTTCAAGCGGAAAGAAGCAGTTTTGTCACTTAGTGAATATTCCGGGTGAACTCGATTATCCATCAGATAATGAGTTCAACCTGACTTTTCCTGAGATGTCTTTTCAGCAGTCCCATCCTGCAAAAGCTTCTCGTATGCTTCTACATCTGCCCAAGCCGCTCTCCAAAAGTAGATTGTTGCTGTCAACACGCAAGTCATTTCAAATGTCGAAGTTTATTCTTTTGGTAGCTTAGATTTGACTTTGTAATGTACGATCTAGATTAGATCACATGAGATCAATGGCTGTGATTGATCTCATCTGCACTATATATAGCTTGTTACCTCTTAGTTTACACAGTGTGGTTATCACTTGTAATAGTGTAGCTTTGAGTTAATGCAAATAGTGCCGAGTATATGATACTTTGTTGTTACTACTATTCTGCAAATCAAGCATTTACATTATACAAGAACTAAACATTGCTCAAGAGAAGTAAAATATAACTTAATTCCGCAAGGTTATATTTGCAAGTAAAGAGCTTTGTTTAAGTTTAACTCTGACTTATATCGATCCTACAATTGGTATCAAAGCCTTGGCTCTCTACTTTGAAGACTTCTAGTGCTTCAAAGCTGATACTTTACTTGCTTACTTGATTTCTTTAAGCCTTTTTTTCTGTTTTACAAAACTGTTTTTCACAATGACTGATTTAACTCTTGGTTCACTTAATGGTAGCTCTAACAAACCACCAATTTTCACTCCTGATGACTTTGATACTTGGAAACTCAGGATGGAAGGTTTTGTTAGAAGCCTAGACAGACGCATTTTGGAACAGGTTGACTGTAGGTCCTTACAATCCAACTGTTCAATCTGCTGACGATGCCCAAGTGCAAATACCAAAACCACTAGACAAATATGTTGAAGCTGATTACACTGAGCTTGAATATGATCACAAGGCCTACTGGACACTCCAGGCTGCATTACCCAACTCTATACTGGTAGGGTTCAAGGGATATAAGACAGCACATGGCTTGTGGAATGCTCTCAGTGAAATGTATGAAGGGTCTAGTGAAGTTAAGGAAAACAAGAAAGATGTTTTGAAACAAAGATATGAAAACTTTACTTACAAAACTGGTGAATCTATGACCAACCAGTATCTTAGATTTGTTTCACTTCTTGATGAATTGCAAAAGGTAGAAGTAAAAACTGAACAGGCTGATGCCAACAGAAAGTTCTTGAGATCATTACCTCCAGCTTGGACTGTCTACACAGTCAGCATCAGGGAGTGCAAGGATCTCAAAAAGCTTAAACTAAGTGAACTCCATGGAATCCTTAGTGCTTATGAAATGGAGCTTAATTTTAAGCAGATCAGCTTTCCTGAAGCATCACCACAGTTGCAAACCACTGCTTTGGTTACAACTGATTTTCAAAAGATCTCAAATTCATCTCAATATCACTCACCCTCAGTCAGTTTCATTGAGTCACCTAGAGGCTCAGAGAGTTCTTCAACACTGTTTGACAACTCTCACTCTGCCTATGTGGCAACTGACTCATCTCAAGGTTTCACACGTGAAGACTTGGAATGCATAGGGGTAGATGATCTAGAAGAGATGGACATTTTAAGTCAATTAGCTATGGTTTCTGTAAGGGCCCAAAGATTTTACAAAAGAACTGGAAGAACTTATAAAGGGTCAAATGGATCATCAATTGGGTTGGATAAATCTAAAGCTAAATGTTATAATTGTCACCAACTTGGCCATTTTTCCAGGGAATGCAAGCAGCCAAGGAGAGATGGACAGAACAATAACAACAATGTCCAACAGAGATCAAACCATGGAAGCAACAACAACAGCAGTCAACAAAACAACAACAACAACAACCAGCAGCCAACTCAACCAAAACCACTTGGAAATCAAAATGTGGTGGCAGCTGTAGCTAACCAGACTGAATGCTATGAGTGGGATGACTTTGTCACTGAGTTTGAGCCAATCAACCATGCTTTGATCGCCTAAAGAAGATTCAACTGAACAGGTAAATGAGATTCCTGAAAATGTTTTGGAAAATCTGTGCAGCCCTGCCTGCATAGAACAAGTGGCAAAATACAGGAAACACAACACTGATCTGATTGATGAAGTTTCCAACTTGAATGAGTTAAAGAATTGCTTTAAGAAAACTGAAACTGCATACATCACCAAAATTGAAAATTTAAACAAAGAATTTGATGTTTTGAAGCAAACTAACTCCATTTTGGAAACACAATTAGAGGACTTGTTGAACAAGCTAACTATTTCAGAGGACTTGTTGAACAAGCTAACTATTTCAAGACAAGAAACAAAAGATGCAAAAGCAGAAAATGATGTTCTTGAAATTAAGCTAAAAGATGCCTTGTTCACCTGTGACAAATTCCAAACAGCTAACAAGAAAGCTGAGAAACTTTGGAATGGGGCAATGCATGGGAAAACAGGTATTGGGTACAACAATGTTGAACCACCCAAGGAATACTCACCTGTTATTGCTCCAATCCAGGCACTTCAGAAGGAGTGCAGTGTGAGTCTAATTGTTGACAGCAATGCATCTTCCTCATCTTAATCAAAATATGTTGAACCATCTTCAAACTGTGAAGTCAAAGATGCTAGAACTTCAGCATCTGTTGACCAATCCAGGGTTTTAAAACCAAAAGTTGCTTTTCCACCACCAACTATTTATGAGCCAAAAGACTCAAAAGTTGGAGGCAAACTACCTGAGCAGCCAAAACCAAGTGAAACTGAAAGAATGGGTAAGATCACTTACCACCAGGTCACTAATGAAGAAATAATCAAAAACACAGATTCTTACCGAAGAAAAATGTTTGAATGTGTTTTCTGTGGTGAAAAAGGCCACATGGCTGCAACATGCAAATTCAACCCATTAAGCAAAGGTCAAGACTTGTTAAAACCCAAAAATGTTTTTACTCAGAAAAGATCTACACGTAGAATCTCACCTGTAAGAAGTAACACAATGAAGTATTTTGATACTGAGTCAAACAAAATTTTAATTAGGAATAACAAAAATGGAAGTTTTTCAGTCTTATAATCAAACAGAGTTCCGGCTGAACTTCAACCGGAAAAATTTTCAACCAGAAGAGAAGTTCAACCAGAAATCTCCAAAACACTCAAATCAGTTACTGCACCTAGACAACGACCCAGGGTTCAGTTCACTGATGAGTGTGACTATTTTGAAGGTCAAACCAGGAGAAACCCATCTAGAGGAAAAACCTTCTCTAGAGAAAATTTTGTGAAAAACAAGCAAAACTCTCAACCAAAAGTTCCTTCTAGCTCACATGGAAGTGCAACTGCTGCATTACATAGTGAGAGATCTAGCCAAACCAACAAATTTTCAAACTTTAATGCTAGAATCTCACCAGTGACTAGAGTTGATCAGACCTACATCTCACCCAGTGAGTTGCAAAAGATTTTGACCAACAAACAAAAGAAGTATAGGGAATATAGAGAGAAGAAAATTGCTGAAAGAAGGCTTAGCAAAACTGACAAGCAATGTCAATCAAGTGCACAGTCTGAACACTTGAATATTGATCAAGATGATCTGTTGCATGAGGATCCAATATTAAATACTTTAGTACTTAAAGAATACAAGTACTATGATGCTTCTGGCAAGCCCAAGACCTCAAAGGCTTGGGTTCCCTTTAGAAATTAATCAATTTCCTTTGTGTGTAGGTGCATAATAAAGGCCAACAGAGCCTATGGGTAGTTGATAGTGGATGCACTTGCCACATGACAGGAAATAAGCATGTATTGGAAAACCCCAAAATCATAAATGGAGGTCCTGTAGCCTTTGGGAGTGCAAAAGGACACATTACTGCACAAGGTGCTGTCAGTAATGGGATGCTTACCTTTGACAAGGTAAATTTTGTTGACACATTAAATTTTAATTTACTTAGTGTCTCACAAATGTGTGACAAGAATTTGAATTTGATGTTTACTGAGAAAGAGGCCATAGTCTTGAAACCTGGTGTTAATATCCCTGAGGAACTTGTGTTGCTCAGAGCACCTAGGAGAGAAGGACTATATATTTTGGATCTGTCTGCTGCCACTCCAGCCAGTGGAATTGCATGCTTTATATCCAAAGCCTCAGTGGATGAGTCTGATTTGTGGCATAGGAGGTTATGTCATGTTAATTACAAGAACATGAACAGAATAGTGAATCTCAGCTTGGTTAAGGGTCTTCCTAACAAGCAGTTCAACTGTTCTGAACACTGTGTTTCTTGCCTCAAGGGTAAGCAACACAAGACCTCTTTCAAACCCAAAACTGAGTCTTCTATCACTCAACCTCTAGAACTTTTGCATATGGATCTGTTTGGTCCAACTAGAGTGATGAGCATAGGGAAAAGGTCATACTGTTTTGTCATAATAGATGATTACACTAGATATACATGGGTGTTTTTTCTTAAAAACAAAAGATGAAACTGCTGAATTATTGAAAACACTAATTGTATCTTTAGAAAATCAAGCAAAACTGAAAGTTAGGACAATCAGAAGTGACAATGGCACTGAGTTTAAAAATCATGTTTTGAACTCATTTTGTGAGGAAAAGGGAATCCTTAGACAATTCAGTGCTCCTAGAACTCCACAACAAAATGGCGTTGCTGAAAGGAGAAATAGGACATTGATTGAGGCTGCTAGAGCAATGCTAGCAGATTCTAAGTTACCTGTGATATTTTGGGCAGAAGCAGTAAACACTGCCTGCTATGTCCAAAATAGGACTTTGATTGTTAAGGGTAAAAATAAAACTGCTTATGAGCTTTGGAGAGGTAAAAAACCTAACATTTACTTCTTTAAATCTTTCGGTTGTCCTGTTACTATTTTGATAACTAATAGGTTGTTGCCTAAATTTGCTGAAAAGGCAGATGAAGGATATTTTGTTGGATATTCTGGTATGTCAAAAGCATTCAGGGTATACAATAAAAATACTAAAATTGTTGAGGAAACCATTAATGTAACTTTTAATGAGAAATCTCTTAACAGTTTTGTATCTCAACCAGACTTGTTATTTGACATAGATGCACTAACCACTGCTTTCAATTTTACCATTGAGAAGCCATTGAGTTCAACAGTGCAGGAACAGGAACATAAGCAAAATCACACAAGATCAGCTGATGAGATCTGGGAGATAAGCGCCAAGGAACTGCAAATGCAACCTACCTTCTTTTCATCCATCAGCACCATGCCTGTGAAACCCAACAACTCAAAGAAAACCTCTGAAATTGTTCTTGCTGATGCAGAAGTTCATCCGGTTGAACTTCCGGTTGAAGTTTGAGCGGATCCTGTAGCAGTTGTATCTCCGGTTGAAATTCAACCGGAAAACAATTTTTCAGAAAATTCTGAGAACAATGAATCTAATGACTCAACTGATGCTGGTTCAAATGAGTATAGTTTTGAGCATCTAATTTCAGATTCAGTCCCCAATTCTCATGAAGCAACTGAAAGTTCAGATCCTGTATCACAAACCAACAATATTGAGTTTTTACCTCAACTCAATATTCCTCACAATGGGAGAAGCCATGAATTTCCACTATTTCCTGATAGAAGAATTGGAAAGAACCATCCAAGGGAGAACATTATAGGAGACTTGTCAGCTCCTGTGCTGACAAGAAGCAAATCTTTTGATGCAAACATTTGCCTCCATGCTGCATATCTGTCTCAAGAAGTACCCACAAAGATCAATGATGCATTGGAAGATGAAAGTTGGGTAGAGGCAATGCAAGAGGAACTGTTTCAGATCAATAAACAGAAGGTTTGGGAATTGGTTGACTTACCTGAAGGTGAAGAACCAATTGGAACTAAATGGGTATTCAGAAACAAGAAGGATGATAGGGGAATAGTAATAAAAAACAAGGCCAGACTTGTAGCTCAAGGCTACAAACAAGAAGAAGGCATTGACTATGATGAAGTTTTTGCTCCTGTAGCCAGGCTTGAAGCAATCAGAATATTTCTTGCCTATGCTGCATTCAAAAACTTTCTGGTATTTCAAATGGATGTTAAATGTGCTTTTCTGTATGGTCTTTTGGAACAGGATGTGTATGTCAAGCAACCTCCAGGCTTTGAAGACCCTCATTACCCCAACAGGGTCTGCAAGTTGATTAAAGCATTATATGGTCTCAAGCAAGCTCCTAGGACATGGTATGAGACACTCTCAAACTATCTCCTAGTGAATGGCTATAAGAGAGGAGCTATTGATAAAACACTGTTTGTGAAATCTGATGGCAAAGATACTTTGATGGTACAAATCTATGTTGATGACATCATCTTTGGTTCATCCAGTGCTGCCTTATGTAAAGAGTTTGAAAGTTTGATGCAATCTAAGTTTGAGATGAGTTCAATGGGAGAACTAAACTTCTTCTTAGGCTTGCAATTGAAGCAAACTGCAAATGGAATTTTCTTGAATCAGTCCAAATACATTCAAGATATGCTAAAAAGGTTTGATATGCAGTCTGTTTCAACTTCAAAAACTCCCATCTCCACTTCTCATAAGCTACACAGTGATTTAAGTGGGAAACCAGTGGATGTTCACCTTTACAGGGCAATGATTGGATCACTGCTCTATCTCACAGCAAGCAGACATGACATCATGTTTAGTGTCTGTTTATGTGCTAGATACCGGTGTTAACCAAAGGAATCACACATGTTAGCTGTGAAGAGGATCTTTAGATACCTTAAAGGACAACCAAAGCTTGGGTTGTGGTATCCAAAGAACTCAGATTTCTCCTTCAAAGCTTACACTGATAGTGATTATGCTGGCTGCAACTTGGACAAGAAGTCTACTTCAGGAGGATGTTAATTTTTGGGAGAAAGACTTGTGTCTTGGCAATGCAAGAAGCAAACCTGCGTGTCTACTTCTACTGCTGAGGCTGAATACATCGCTGCATCAAGCTGCTGCAGTCAAGTCTTATGGATCCAGAATCAAATGTTGGATTATGGCATCAAGTTCATGGAGACTCCTATCCTTGCAGACAACAACAGTGCTATATCAATCACAAACAACCCTATTCAACACTCAAAAGCAAAACACATTGATATCAGGTACCATTTTATTAGAGATTGTGCTGAGAAACACTTGATTAGAATGGTCAAAGTTCATACAGATCAACAATTGGCTGACCTGTTTACCAAAGCATTTGATGAAGCTAGATTTTTCTATCTCATTAGTGCCATTGGTATGATGAACTTTGACTGATTAAACTGTTTTCACAATTTTAATAAAAAGAGGGACATGTGCTCTAAAGCCCGTCTCTTGATACAAAAAGAAAAAGAAAATGAAAATCTTTAGTGTTAATCAAACGACTTTTCAGTTCATAGTCAGTAACTGCTGATAAAACTATGGATAATTAACATAAATTTTCAAAAATTCATGTGTTTTGGATTTTCGGTTCAAGTTCGGGTTCAACCTGAGAAGACAATTTTTGAAATTTTCCGGGTGAACTTCAACCGGAAAAATGCTTTAGAATGATGTGGAAAATTTATTTTGAAAACAATTCTTTCAAGCGGAAAAGTTGTCCGCTTAATGTTCAGACGGAAGAATTTTTGTTTTTAAATTAAAGGAGAAAATGGGTTCCGCTTGAACTTTCGGGTCAACAAAGTCAACGTCTCATTTAATTACCCGGAAGGCACACTTTTCTAAGCGGATATACATTTATTTACCCATTGAATTTTTAACTGTTTAAAATCCGAAGTTTCAATAAATTATCTTTTGGATAAAGACATGCTTTAACCAGTTGTACCATACAACCAATAAAGCACCTGTCTCATCAGTCACTGAACCATCAATTTTTTAACCTCTCTCCTCCACGTCAGTGTCGTAAAAGGTTAAAGCCCTAAATTACCGTCACTTTCCCATTTTCATCAAACCCCACTCCGCAATTACTCCCAAATTCTTCTCATCTCCTCTCCAATAAACTTCCGTAAACCGTCAACCTGCGTCGCCTATGGCTCCTAAGGGGAAGGCAAGTGGCAAAAGGCCCGTAAGTGACTCCAAGTTTCCAGTAGAACACAACCTTGTGGCGTATCTAGAGCCACCGAGCAAAACCGACATCTACAACGGAATGATTGACTTCATAAAAAGTTCTCATCTTCACCATGCACTTACTGTCGAAGCAGAAATTTTTGAAGAAGTACTAGAGGATTTTTGGTCACATGCTAGGGTTACCGAAAGGGCAAATGGTAGTGAAGCGATTGTGTCAACCGTTCAGGGCGTTGAAGTCGAAATCGACGAAGCTAAAGTTAGAAGAGTGCTGAGACTAAGGGATGCTAGTGGATATGAAATAGTCGATTCAAAGAAATATCTTCGACTATTTAGAGATCTAGGGTAAGGTGGTTCACTGCAAAGCAAAACCATCAAGAAGGGGCAGTTACCATATAAATGGAGGTTCTTGGCTCACACGATATTGGTTTGCCTATCTCCAAAGAAGGGTGGATTTGATGAGCTTGCCAGCGAACAAGCATCTGCCTTCTATTCGGTGATAAAGGGTGAGAATTTTAATTTTTCTAAACTCATTTTTGATGCCCTAAAATCAAATGTCCAACCTGATTTTATCTACTTATACCCGAGGTTTTTAACTTACATTCTCAAAGAAGAGTACCCCCAACTTGTGTGGCTTGGTACAATTTTGCATTCCAAACTTCTAAATGAGAAAACTTTTTCTAATCTTGCTGTAAATAAGTCTCCATTTCTTGGAAGGGACACTGACCACCCCTTACCGATTCCAAGGCTGTTTCCTGATGAACCTGCTAATGCAGAGGTTCAACCGGAAACTGTAGGAGCAACTGAGCTCCAAGCTCAAGATGACAGAACTGTAGACCTAACAGTTACTGATCCCACATCTGTCCCTGCTTCCTCAACACTAAAAACCTTTCAATCCAAAAAGAGGAAAGCTCACAATCAATCTACCACTGCCACTTCCTCCACTGAAACTCCTCCTGTCATTTTCAAAAGACAGCGACAGGTGGTCATTAGGTCTCCTCCACCTAGTGCCACCACCCAACCCGAAGCTTCTAACCCCGCTCTAGGCAAAAAGCCCAAGCGGAAACTGGTCAAATTGGGATTCTCTCTTAGGGACGAACCTTCGTTTGAGGGGGAGTCATTAGAAGCAGATGCACAATCCCCATTTGGACATATTTCACCACTTCAACCCCAATCACCCAGGAGTGACAGTGCTATCAATCTTGGCTTAAGTGAAGGTGTTATTAACTCACCTACCACATCACATGAGAACAACCTGATAAGTCAGGACCCTGCAGCACTGAACCTACACTCCTCACCGGAGGTGAATCTCGGGAGTTTTGATGAGATTCATGCGGAAAGGGCTGCTGCTGCCCAGGGATCCCCACTGGACCCTGGTGTCAGCAGTAACATCAATAAGACCCAATCCGCGACAATCTTCTTAGAATCAGCACTTGAAGTTCCTTTATTGGAACCGAGAGTTGTTGTGATAGATGAAGAGAATCCCAGGTGCCAAGAAGCCACGGGTACCACTGCTGATCAATCTAGGATTGATAGCTTGGTTTCGTCCAAGGATGCTGGTAAAAAGCCAGTTGAGGACAGTTTTACACTACTAGAATTGACGAACTTGTACCTATCTCTCCAAGCACAGGTTGATACTCTAAATGCAACTGTTGCCAAACTGGTGAAAGCTAATCCTACTGATGATGAAGCAGGTCCTTCAACCCTTCACAGAGATGCTGATGAAGCTGTAATAGCTAAAGAAGCTGATACTGTCAAATTGGGGGAGAAGATGCCCTCAAGGCCTGTCATTACTGAAATTGAAGAAGATCAGAGGATACCGGCTGAAGTTAGAGCCACAGCTTGTCAAAGAATCGGTATAAATCCCTTTGATGTTGAAGAGTGTTGGGCCAACATTAAATGCAGTCAACTGATTGCCATTTCACCTTTTGAGGATCCCAACCTCACAGAGCTTGTTCAATCTTCAATGTTGATTGCTGGTGCTCTACCTGAGCACATCAACATGATCACTACACTCCTAAAAGATGTCATCTTTCCGGCTGAAAAAGCTAGTGATCACAGCAAGGCAACTGAAGATAGCACTGCAACCATTGTAGTTGCTACACTCACTGAAGGAGAAGATGAGAATCCTATTGGTGAAGATGAAGGCACAGAGGTGCTGGAGATTGCTGACATAGAATCTGAAGTCACCAAACCTCAGGTGGTGACTGAAGATCAATCTACTGTTCAAGCGGAAGTTCAGGCGGAACTGGAAGCGGAAGTTCAGGCGGAACTTGAAGCGGAAGTTCAGGCGGAACTTGAAGCGGAAGTTCAGGCGGAACTTGAAGCGGAAGTTCAGGCGGAACTTGAAGCGGAAGTTCAGGCGGAACTTGAAGCGGAGGTATTTGTGGAAGCTGAAGCTATCGTTCAACCGGAAACCCAATCAACTGCCCAGGTGGAAACTTTTGGCCCTGGCAACTCAATTTTTGGTGTTGATGGGTCTGCTGAACCAACTGTGGTTCAACCGGAAGAACAGGGTAATGCTGAAATAGAAGATATTGCTGAAACCCTTATAACTTTAAGGAGCACAGAACAAATTCAAACTGAAGAACCTGTTCAAACTGAGTTTCCTAAAACAATTCAACAGGTGGTTCAAACTCCAGAGGCTGAAGCTATACAGAAGATGGTAGAAGATGCCAAGAGAATAACAGAGGATGAGAGGCTAGCAAAAGAACTTCAAGAGGAATTTGATCTATACATGCAAAATTCTGTATTTGAAAATTTACTGGAAGAAGCAAAGACTAGGTCTTTCAACTGGAGACTGAAGGGTTATGATTTGGATGCTATGACTAAAGCTGATAGGCAGAGGCTAATCTCTATTGCCTCTCAATTGCCTACCAAGCTGGTAAAGAGTGATGAGAATTATCTTCTGCTGAAAAAGGTCAAAAGGGTATTTGTGGTCAGAAACATAAGAACTGAAGAAGAGGTAGCTCAAATGAAAGTCAAAGAATTGTGCAAATTGATTGATTCAATCTTTCATGAGCTAAAAGGAGATATAGGTGCTGTCAACCCAAAGCTTGTGATGCCTGCACCTTCAGAGCTCACCTCAGGTATGTCAACTCATATAAATGTTAAACCTGAGATCACTGATGATGCAGATATCCCTCATCCACCTTCTTTCATATATGACCCAAATCCCATGCCTACATCTATTCCATCCCTTCTACAGTCACTAGCCATCATTCCATACAAACCACCCTCCATCTCCAAGAAAGTAGCCACCAAGCTTGCCAACCCCAAGTACAGAACCGACAACTTTACACCCATCATTCCTTTCAAAAAGAAGCCTCCACCCACTATGAATTTTTCTGATATCTTCCCACCTACTCCACCTTCTAGCCCAACTCCTGAAGCCAGTAAATCACCCTCACAAACCTTCCTTCCTCCTCTCACAATAAATGAACCTTCCACCACCTCCAAACCTACTCAAGATCAACCTGATCTCTCTTCTCAGTCCTCAAAAGGAAAAGCTCCAAAAGCAATAGAATCAACTGATGATTCCAATGAGGAGAATAAATTAAGAAAGAGAAAACTATTGCATCACAAAATAAAAAGAGAGCAAAGGCCAAGGAAAAGAGGCCCACCCCGGCAAAACAAAATTGTGGGGTGGACAGTTAATGAAGATACATTTGACTTCAAATTCCATGGCCTAAGTGGGATCACCAGAGTAGTGAATGCTCATCTCGCCACGAGAATGCTTGACATCTTCCAATTATCAACATCTATGCAAAAATGCAAGGGATAATGAGTCTGTCCAGAGCTGAGCTCCTGCTAAGAATGAGCATAGAACCAAAAGTGCTTGAGCATGGACTGATCTCTGAAACTCAGGTTGATGAAGACATTGAAGAAAACACAACTAGTCAAATAAAGTTTGTGATTTGGGAAGAAGAAGAAGAAAAACTCTTCTATGTTCACAGGGCAGATAGTAGCTTCACAACCCATAAAGAAATTAATGTTCAAGATCAATGGAATGAACAAGATTGGGAAGCTCTGCAACATGCTAAGGTCACCATGACCAGCATGAGTGATCTTTCAAAGGATGTGAATGCAGGGGTTAAGGCCTTCGACAAGTAGGTTAAGGAGAAGAAAATTTTTGGGTACAAGTCAATTTTGAAGATGAACTTTGACTTAGAAGAATAATTTCACAGCATCAGCTTAGGGGGAGATTGTAAGGAACTTTAACTTTTGAAGAATTCCGGCTGAACTCCAGTTTTGACAATTCCGGTTGAAGTTGAAGCGGAACAACAAGTTCAAGCGGAAAGAAGCAGTTTTGTCACTTAGTGAATATTCCGGGTGAACTCGATTATCCATCAGATAATGAGTTCAACCTGAATTTTCCTGAGATGTCTTTTCAGCAGTCCCATCCTACAAAAGCTTCTCGTATGCTTCTACATCTGCCCAAGCCGCTCTCCAAAAGTAGATTGTTACTGTCAACACGCAAGTCATTTCAAATGTCGAAGTTTATTCTTTTGGTAGCTTAGATTTGACTTTGTAATGTACGATCTAGATTAGATCACATGAGATCAATGGCTGTGATTGATCTCATCTGCACTATATATAGCTTGTTACCTCTTAGTTTACACAGTGTGGTTATCACTTGTAATAGTGTAGCTTTGAGTTAATGCAAATAGTGCCGAGTATATGATACTTTGTTGTTACTACTATTCTGCAAATCAAGCATTTACATTATACAAGAACTCAACATTGCTTAAGAGAAGTAAAATATAACTTAATTCCGCAAGGTTATATTTGCAAGTAAAGAGCTTTGTTTAAGTTTAACTCTGACTTATATCGATCCTACATATTGCCTTAGATCTCAAGTGGGGAGATAGATGGAGGCCCTTGCTTTTGACCAGGGGTGTTTGGCTGTTTACCTTGGAAGACTCTGAAGGCTGAACATATATAATAGTGACCTTGATTTGTTAGAGATCTCTTTACCTGCACCCAAATAAAATTTTAATAGTTTATATTAATTTGCCTGAATTATATACTTTGTTGCTGGTTTGTTCTAATAAGATCTCTCTACCTGCACCGTAATTTTTATTTATCTAAATAATATGATTTTGTTTGTTATTTGTTCTTTGTTTATTTTTTTGTGGGCCTTTCTACTTGACAACTCCTTGCTGTGTGGGTTTAAATGATATCTTTGATGTTAAAAAGGAAGATGTTAGTTCTGTAGTTTTGCACAAGCATATCAAAGTTATTTTTAAGCATTCCTGTCATAGGTGCTGTCATAGGTGCTGCCTATAAATACTTTTTTTTTCTTAGATATGATCCATTTCAGGTCCTCATAACACGATTAGTCAAAGATGATTTTCTGGTTGCAGAAGACTTTCAAGGTGAGCTGGTTTGTTCTGATGAAAAACTACAGATTTAGTCAAAATTAACCACAAAAAACTTAACATCCGATCAAACCACATACATGTTGCCTTTAAGAACCAAAACCAGGACTAGATTGATGTTATCCAATCACTGCATAATTTAACAAGCTAGCATAGATAATAAAGGTGTGAACTATGTGTATGGAAAAATGTTTGAATTGTATAGTTGTAGATGTTAAATACCATGTGTTCTTATTAATATTTAGATGGATTTTGTTTTTTCATGTCACATAATTTATGAAGGTAATTATTCTAATAATTCATAAATTTTTTATTTATCTAACTTTTATGTGTAAAGATTTTAAGGGTAGTTCAAGATACATAATTTGTGATATTAACCTAAAATCTAATATTCCCAAAAGTAACTTTCACTAGATAAACGCTTCAAGATTTCTTGAAAACCTTTGTTTAGATACAGAAGAACGCCTGCAAGAACCATATTACTAGAGGCCTCTCAAATGAATATCGACAAGAATTAAAGTTTAATTTTTGTAACTAATAATAATGTATTCTTGTATATGTATACATTTTGCCTTAAAAAGCTGGTTTTTCTTAAGCCGGGGGATTTCTCAGGAATAACCTCTTCATCCGATTGGAATACAGGTAAGATCTCTATAATTTCATCATTCCCACACCCTACTGTTTTGAGTGAGACTCTATTGGTATTGGTATTGATATTTTTGTTGGTTTAATATAATTAACATTTCTATATAAGGAAGAAAACATAATTAAAGATTGAATAATTTGTTGTTACGTTATTTTTACCGATTAATGTAGATTTGGAAGAAAAAAAAATAGGATGGTATTCCAAATCAACTTGCATTATTAGTCATCCAAAATCATGACCAAGAAACTCTAAATATATTTCAGCTAAATACACTTGCATGCAAGCTCTCCTTGAATGCCTCATACAACCGTAAAATCATTATTGAGTGCTAGAATATGATCATTAGTTCCTGACTGAACGTCTGAACTCGCCATTCAATCTGGTTGGGCTAATTTGTCCCTCTTTGAAACTCTAAAAAGTGTTAGGTCTGCAACTAATTTCTTTGTTTAATCAAACAACTATTTGAGATCGAAGAATACGAGCATTAGTTTATGAGTGATTGAGTCAGGCTCATATATCCCCGGAGCATCTCTTTCTTATTTTCTTGTGTTATCCGATCTATCTATATTTAAGCAGAATCGAATACATTAGAAAAGTGAGCATATGGTTATTGTATTATTAATTAAACTAAGTGAAAACAAGTATCGTGTTGGTTGATTGTTGTCGCCACTGCATCGTCCTAACAGTAACGAATATCATGTAGAAATTTGTCACGTCGCTAGAACACGCCAACAGATTAAGAATAATGCGCAATAAACTGTCGCCACCGCAACGCGCGGGCACCATGGTAGTATATATATATATATATATATATATATATATATATATATATATATGTAGGGTTAGGTTCAAATGAGAACTTTTTGTTTTGAGAACTTTTGAGAACTAAATCTCAACCACAAGTTTCAGGGGGGGCCACTACAATTCATGGGAGGGGGGATACATGTAAATAAACTTGTGGCTCAAATTAGTTCTTTTTCGTTCTCAAATCAAATTAGTTCTCAAATGATCCTCTCCCTATATATATATATATGCATGCATGTGTCGTGTATATATATATATGTGTGTGTGTGTGTGTGTGTGTGCGCGTATGTAGTGTATGTATATATGTGAATGATGCATACAAATAAAGTATGCATGTATATGTGTTATGCATATATATTCATATGTCGTATATATATGTGTGTATGTGTGTGGGTATGTTGACCTACCCACCTAGATAGTAGGTTAGTATGACAAATGGAATAAGGACACCTGTCTACAAAAGTGGTAATTTGTCATACATAAATAAATATACATAAATTAATATTTTTAAAATAAATTGATATAAATTCTGGAATATTAATTAAAAATTTATGAATATATTGTTTAGAAAATAAATGGGTTTGATAAAGGATTATTACAACCTATAGTATGAAACTAGTCGTAAAAATGTCAAAATGGGCTTAAAAACGTAATTTCGGTGAGTTATAAATTCGGATCAGAAATAAAAATATATTTTATGAAAAATTTCATTTCTAAAAATAATATAAAAATATATTTAAAAATATTTGGTTACAATCGGTTTAAACTATGTCGCAAAAGACGAAAAGATGACATATTTTGACTTAAAAATCTTAATCTATTTTTGTAAAAATAAATATGTATGATTTATAAACATATTAAAATGTAACTATGGATACGGTTGATGGAGTTGTTTGTCGAGTCACCAACGAATTGTTAAAAATACGAAAAATATTATTTTCGGGAATCATTATCAAGTCTAGTAAGTTGGAGGATCAACTTACCCATTAAAAAGACTTGAAATTCTTATATGTACTTTATGAATTATTTAGGGCATCGTATTGACGGTTAGAGTTCAAATTACCAGATATCACAGTGAGTTTCCATAGCCCCTTTTTTTTATGTTTTTACTGTTTTGGGGAAAAATATGCCAAGATTAAATTTTATTGATATAATTATAAATGGCATGAACTTATAGATGATGTGTGGTGATCTTGAGTTTTGTTTAAAGTTGTCCCTCGCTGATTTATTAAGCCATAATCATTAGCTCGGGTAAATGAGCCACTGTTTGTATTGATATATCTATCGGGTTTGACAACCCGCCCCTAGTCAGTCGTGCTGGTCTTGTTCTAGATTGGGGTAATATAAATAGAAATAGCGTGTGGATATTTTGGTTTGATTATGGGCTCATAGATTAAATCACAAACGTAAATATAGCTAATTTACGTTAGAATATCATTATAAGAAAAGTTGCATGATAATTATATCAATTGTGTTTAAATAATGTCCATTGGGATGTTGGATTAATTATTACAGGAGCGTGGCTCGCCGAGTGTTTTATTTAAAAACTCTATGAAACTCACAAGCTTTATGCTGACCGTTTATTTTGGGCATATTTTCAGGGTAAGGAACTTTGTCATGGATGATGGGCAAGCGTTGGCTAGACTTGCGTTATGTTAGCTTGTTATGGGACCTCTTGAGTGAATGGTGTTATGATTTTGAATAAAACTTGTGTTTTTAATGTTCAAACAATTAGGGAAATGAATTAACTAATGTCTTTTGAAAACATCGATTTCTAACTAAAGTTAAAACAACCAATCGATTTAAACGAACGTATAGTCTAATAAAAAAGAGTACCAACTTCCGTTACCACCACCGCATTTGTTTTCCGCTATGATTTTCGGGGTGTTACAGAAGTTGGTATCAGAGCCAACGTTTGTAGTGAACTAGTAAAACTAGTCTGCAACGAAAGAGTATGCCAACACTTGCCATCCATGCGGTAAAAAATTGATTGGTTATTTAAACTTTTATTTACGAATTTATGACTAAACAGACTTGTACGCACATTCACGTGTCACAGATGTCTCACTCGTCACCGATCTACGTTACTGACATCGAGGGTGGGTCCCCATTACTTACATTACCACCTTTATCGGGACCATCCTATACGTGTCAATGTACGGGTAACAAACACAATGGCTGGTTGATTGAGGGTGATGATAAGGAGACAGAGGAGCAGGTTGTTGCTGTAGCGGTAGATGAGATGATGGCGATTGTTTCGGTTCTGGAGTTACCACCGATAGTGCCGGTCCTACCGAAAAACCGCTATCATTTGGTCTACTCTAGGAAGCGGCGTAGGGTCACTCCGACTGAGGTCGCAGTTGATCCAGGGGTCATTAGTACAGGTACTTTGCTGATTGCTGACAGGGTTACAGAGCCTGAGCCCATGAGGGCAAGGGTCGAGCATGGAGACGAGATTACTCGTCAGGTTGTTTGTTCAGGTACATGAGGTGGGGTTGTATCCACCCACGAGCGTGGTGAGTCATCTAGATCCGCGGCTGGTGGATCACTAGATGATGTGTTAGGATCTCTAACGACCCGATGTGCCGAGTTTCAGCACCAGATTTCTTCCCTCAATGGAGGGATGGGTGAGCACGATGAGTGGATTGGCGAGGCTAATCACATGATGAGTATTGTTAGTGGTCAACAGGTGTTTGGTGATGAAGTTGTAGGAGAAGTGATCGAGTTGCAGCATCGAGTTGATAACCAGCAGGAGACCCTGGACTGGACACAATTTAGGGTAGAGACGGTGGAGATGAATGTGGCAACGGCACAACAGACTGCGTCACATGCCTATCAGAGGGCCGAGACAGCCATAGCACTTGTAGCCACATGCCTGACCATGTTAGCACAGGTGTTGCAGCCTGGTGGTGGTGGCCATATTCCTTAGGCCATTAGGGATATATATGATCTCAGACTTTTGAAACAGGGAATTAACACTACCATTAGTCATAGTATGACAAGTTTTGGTTTTAATTATTGGTAAACTGATTGGTGTGATTTCCCTGTAACTTAACTATTATTGTTGGTTAGATGTTTCTAAAGTATTATGGTTATCCTATTAGAACATTGCTTTGTTATTGATATTTTGTCCTTATAATTAACTTGGTGATGTTGTATTTATTCCTATGATATTATTTTGCTGTAAATCACATTATTATTACTTACGTCTTATGTGATAATTAAAATTCATAGAAGTTCATCATGTCAACAAGGGGACGTGACCGCGGTCGCGGTCATGGTGTGGTCTTCCCACCACTGGCGAAGAAGTGGCCAACTCAATAGCTCAACATGTCAACGTCGCCATTGGCCTGCACAATCTAAACGCAGAATATGGTAGAGGAGGAGGTGGACTAGAAGTAGGACCTATTGGTCAACTAGGGGGAAATCAAGGATGCTCTTATAAATTATTCCAGGGGTGCTATCCCAAAACTTTCACTGGGAGTGAAGGCCCGTTAGAGATAATAAGGTGGATCGAAAAGATGGAGTCCGTCATTGTTATCAACAACTGTGCGGAAAATCAGATTGTAAAATATGCCACCTGCTCTTTTCTCGAAAATGCCTTATCATGGTGGAATGCTCAACGCCAGATTCTCGGCGAAACTGCAGCATATGAGATGACCTGGAATGAGTTGAAGGAGTTGTTGATGAAGGAATACTGCCCCCGCACCGAAGTGCAAAAGCTTGAGACGGAATTTTGGAGTTTGTCAATGGTGGGTGCTGATGTTAAGACCTACACTACTAGATTTAATGATTTGGCAAAGCTTGTGCCACAATTGGTAACTCCTGAGCATGTTAGGATCGAAAGATACATTTGGGGCCTAGCACCCCAGATCAAAGGAATGATCACGTCAGCCAAACCGGAGACTATGGGTAGTGCAATCGCTTTGGCAAATTCCTTGACCGAGGATGTTGTTAGAGAGGGGTTGTTAGGTGAAAGTTGCCGGTGGATGTTAATGTCGGGAACGAAGGTGAAGAAAACAAGCCCGATTTGAAGAGGAAGTGGTCGGGAAATAATGGTGATCGTAGGACACAAAGGCCTCGCAAAGCCTTCGCAGCAAACTCATCTGAAGAAAAGAGACCATCAGATTCACAGTCCCGATGTAATAAATGCGGTTATACTCACAAAGGAGCATGTCGTTACTGCATAAATTGCAGCCGATATGGCCACGACACGCCCTATTGCCGAGCCAAACTAGGAAACAAGACTGCGAGTTCTGGACAGAACTGTTTTGAGTGTGGAGCTGCGGATCACTTCAGGAGAAATTTCCTGAAGTTAAAAGGTCAAAACGCCAAAGGAAGGGCATTCGAAATGAACGCAAAAGAGGCTCGTGAGGAACCATCCGTCGTTACGGGTACGTTTCTCATCAATAACCATTATTCCACTATCTTTTTTGACACTAGTGCTGATTTTAAGTTTTGTATCTAAAGAATTTGAACCCCTACTTGGTAGGAAATCTAGCAGATTAAGAAATAAATTTGTCATTGAAATCGCCAATGGAAGAAAGATAGAAGTGTGCACTGTAATTAAAGGTTGCACCATAGAAATCCACAATCATTTCTTTTCTGTTGATCTTCATCCGGTTACTCTCGGAAGCTTTAACATCGTGCTCGGAATGGATTGGCTATCCAAAAACAACACTGAGGTGGTATGTTTCGAGAAGGTTGTTCACATTCCAATTGCCAACGAAGAGGTATTAACTCTCCAGGGAGAAAAGCGGAATTCTGCACTAAAGATTGTAAGCATCATAAAAACTCAAAAGTATTTGCGGGAAGGTTATCCATCCTTTTTAGTCAAAGCGATAGACATGAAGAATGAGGAGCAGAAGATTGAAGACATACCAGTAGTAAAAGACTATTCAGAAGTCTTCCCCGAAGAACTACCTGGTATACCTCCTAAACGTCAAGTCAAATTCAAAATCGATTTAGTTCCTGGGGCAGCTCCTATTTCCCGGTCGCCCTATCGATTGGCACCATCAGAAATGAAGGAATTAGCCAGGCAATTGCAAGAGCTTCTTGATAAGGGATTTATAAGACCAAGTTTCTCACCTTGGGGAGCGCCAGTTTTGTTTGTGAAAAAGAAAGATGGGTCTTTCGGTATGTGTATCGATTATCGTGAACCGAATAAGATCACCATCAAAAATCGATACCCTCTACCCAGAATTGATGATTTATTCGATCAACTTCAGGGGTCTAGCTTCTATTCGAAGATAGATCTAAGATCCGGATATCACCAGTTGCTTGTGGCAGAAGAAGATATACCAAAGACTGCGCCTTTCGTACCCGTTATGGCCACTACGAGTTTGTGGTTATGCCATTTGGGCTAACCAATGCTCCTGCAGTGTTCATGGATCTCATGAACAGAATGTGCAACCCTTATTTGGACAAATTCATAATAGTATTCGTTGATGACATACTTATTTATTCACGAACAAAAAAGGAGCACGAGGAACATTTGAAATTGATCCTTGAGACGTTAAAGAAAGAAAAGCTTTATGCTAAGTTTTCAAAATGTGAATTTTGGCTGAGAGAAGTCCAATTCTTGGGTCATGTGATTAATGAGAGCAGTATTCATGTTGACCCTGCGAAGATTGAAGCAATCAGGAACTGGAATGCACCGCAATCACCAACTGAAGTCCGTCAGTTCTTAGGGTTAGCCGATTATTATAGAAGGTTTATCGAGAACTTCTCGTGAATAGCTCAGCCGTTAACCACACTAACTCAGAAAGACAAGAATTATGAATTGACGGAAAGTCAAGAAAGTGCTTTTCAAAGCTTAAAGAAAAAATTGTGCAGTGCTCCAATTTTATCCCTTCCAGAAGGAAGTGATGGGTTTGTAGTTTATTGTGATGCATCTGGATTGGGCTTCGGGTGTGTTTTAATGCAAAGGGATAAAGTTATCGCTTACGCATCTAGACAACTCAAGACGCACGAGAAGAACTACACTACCCATGATCTAGAACTTGGAGCGGTTGTTTTTACATTAAAGATCTGGAGACACTATTTGTATGGAACAAAATCATCATTTTTACTGACCATAAGAGCCTTCAACACATTTTTGATCAAAAAGAGCTTAATATGCGTCAACGTCGTTGGGTAGAACTTCTAAATGAATATGATTTTGATATCCGATATCACCCCGGCAAGGCCAATGTAGTAGCCGACGCCTTGAGAAGGAAGGAACGAGATACGCCAAGACGAGTGTGAGCTATGGAAATGACGATTCAGTTAAGTCTTATCTCACACATTCGCATAGCTCAACAGAAAGCACTCAAAAACGTTAATTTGAAAAATGAGGATCTTCGAGGAATGATTAAGGATTTGGCATTAACCAATGATGTTAGATATTTCATGAGGCGAATTTGGGTTCCACTCTTAGGCAAGCTACGAGACTTGATTCTGAATGAAGCTCACAAATCTAGGTACTCCATTCACCCGGGTTCCGATAAGATGTATAAAGATGTCAAGGAACATTATTGGTGGCCAAACATGAAGCGTGATATAGGGACTTACGTAAGTAAGTGTTCCACCTATGCCAGAGTAAAGGCGGAGCACCAGAAGCCTTCTGGTCTGCTTACATAGCCAGAAATTCTGCAATGGAAATGGGAACGAATCGCTATGGATTTCATCACAAAATTGACTCGAACAACGCGTAATCATGATACCATCTGGGTGATCATTGTCTGTCTAACCAAATCAGCTCATTTCATCCCAATCAAAGAGACTGACTCAATGGAAAAGCTCGCCAAGTTGTAAATTAAAGAGATAGTAACCTATCATGGGGTACCGGTTTCCATCATTTCTGACAGGGATGTACGTTTCACATCAAGATTTTGGCAGTCTCTGCATGAAGAGTTGGGAACTAATTTGGACTTAAGCACTTCATATCATCCTCAGACCGATGGTCAAAGTGAAAGGACTATTCAGACACTCGAGGATATGCTCAGAGCTTGTGTAATCGATTTTGGTGGAAGTTGGGACACTCATCTACCGTTAGTAGAGTTCTCATATAACAATAGTTATCATGCTAGTATTAAGGCAACACCTTTTGAAGCCTTATACGGTAGGAAGTGTCGATCTCCTCTTTATTGGGCGGAAATTGGAAAAAAGGAACTAACTGGCCCCGAGATAATTCAGGAAATAACGGATAAGGTATCAAAAATCAAGAGTCGTTTGGAAGCTGCCAGAGCTAGGCAGAAGAGTTATGCTGACAACAGAAGGAAACCCTTAGAATTCAAGGTCGGAGACAAGGTGTTTTTAAAGGTCTCGCCTTGGAAGGGTGTCATTAGATTCGGTAAGCAAGGGAAGCTCAGTCCCCGATTTATTGGACCATTGGAAATTCTCAAGTGAGTGGGTCCTTATCGTCTGAAGCTGCCAGATACACTCAGTGGCATTCACGACGTATTTCATGTATCTAACTTAAGGAATGTCCTTCCGATGAGGCGATGATCATACCGTCGAAGGAGGTTCAAATTGATAGCAAGTTGAACTTTGTTGAAGAACCAGTTGAGATTGAAGACTGGAAAGTTCAAAAGCTCCGACGAAGTAAAATCATGCTAGTTAAAGTTAATTGGAACTCAAGGCGTGGACCGAGTTTACCTGGGAGCGAGCTGATCAAATGAAGAAGAAATACTCTCATTTGTGTTTGTCAGATAAGAATTCAAAAATTTTGGGACGAAATTTCTAAAAGGACGGGAGACTGTGACACCTGATGTTTTCAGGTTAAAATGCGGTACTGCAAGTCATGATTTAATAAATATAATTATCATTTTATTTGGCATAAATAAAAAGTTTAAGTTAAATTAAATGATGATTTATGGAAAAAAATCTCGTTAACAAACGTTGGTGACAACTCGAGTTCCGATCAACCCAGTTGTGACGCCCACTTCCAGACTTGGCTCCAGAAGGGGTCACTAATCGGATTTACTCATGAACACAAGGTAATAACAGAGATTACTAAGCAGCGGAAATTTGAAACTTTTATTTATTTTCCAAGTACTACAAAGTAAGAGATAATTTACATAAGGAAATACTAACTATCATTACGTTTTATTACTATAACTATGCCAGCTTGCCAACACCCTCCTTCCGTCCGATAGCTTGCCCGTCTAATCCCTTATCACCAGGGCCTTCTCATAACTAGTCGAAGCCTCACCCTGACCTGACATACATACATTTTTGGAAAAAGGTCAGCTTACGCTGGTGAGTTCTATATTTTAAAAGCTTTACCTCGGCGTGAGGTTTAAAACCCTTGGACCTGCAAGATCCCTTTTTCACAGACATTTATCAAGTATAGTATATATCACAATTATATAACACATAATATTCCTTAACAGGAAACATCCCCTATAAAACCATTTATCCCGCTATCCCTTCCTACAATCCCAACATTTATTACCAGTGTAAACCCTGCTAATGTATAAGCAAAGAAACCATTTTTGCGGACTGCCGAGTTTACCCCTTTAGGGTATTCCCTATAACGGTCAGTTGTCTCGCTTTCCCTTATTTGCTAACTGCCGAGTTTACCCTTCTAGGGCATTCCCTGTAACGGACAGTTGCACCGCCTTCCCCTATTTGCTAACTGCCGAGTTTACCCTTCTAGAGCATTCCCTATAACGGACAGTAGCTTTTTCCCTTTTCTATTTGTAGTGGTCTCTAATCCCATTGAGCAACACTACCTCCTAACTCCCTCTGTACTACTACCCGCCCCTAGTTAAATACCCAAGAGACTTAAGATTATTAGTAAACAGTGATAAGGTCTTCATATACTGCAACAAGTGGACATCCCCCAATTTATCGTTAGTGTATGTATACAGGGCGTATCCTCCACACTTCTGATATACTGGGTAACTAATATTATTATGTATATATATAGGAAGTACCAGCGGCGTATCCACCACATAATAATAAAGCAAATGCATCACCTGTTCTCATATAATCATTCATATTCACTATAACGTTTACTAATAATTCCTTTATCACTTGACTATTTAATTTCGAAGCAAATATAACATATATCATATCACAGTCATTATAATTATGTTATAACACGTACAATGATTTAATATCATTTTCATAACATATCAAATATATATTTCTATATATATTATCCCAAAAGCCTTTTAACAGTTTATCAATTCAAGATATTTCACGTATATGCATTTCCATAACAGTTCACATATATATATCAATCCAACAATAATTTAATAGTTCAATATATCCATTTATCAATTAGCACCTTAGCAATCTGATATATATTTACTCAAAGGTAATTCAATAGTTCAGATACGCAACATTTCAGTTATAAATCATTTAGATGCATTTTATAACATTTGTATGTATATCAGCCCAAAAACATTTAAAACATTTAAAATATTTAAGAGTGGGCTCATAGAACTCACCTTATGTCTTTAACTCGTTACACGAACGGAACTTCCGCAACGATTCCCGATTTAACCTAATTTGCGTATCGTATGGCGTTAACGCAAGGTTTTATACAATAAACACTTCCTATGTTTATTTTAACATCTTATTATCTTAATAATGTTCAATTATTAAGTTTATCCCTTTTTAAAGGTCAAAATGACCAAAATGCCCTTTAGGCAGTTATCCTTTTCTTTTAATTGATAATATGAAGACGCGCATTCCTATAAGTAAACGCTCACTCCGGGATCGCCCAGTGTTGGGATGCCATTGCCCAGATGGGATGGCGACACCCCCGCTTTTGCCAGAAACCCCAGAGTACAGGCGCTTACCCTTCCGGTCCGCACGAACTTCTAAATATCCGATTAACTCGGTATCTTTAATACTTTATTATTTCTCCATTTTAAACCCATATATGTTTATTATATATATAAACATGTTACCATACCAAAATTCAAGTCCCCATACCCTTCGGATTATTTTATATTAAATATTTATATTTCGAAACCCTAATTTCCCATTTTTCTGGTTTCTATAGCAAAACTCATTTTTATTCAAAACCGTCTTAGGGTATTATCTATTATAACATTTTATAATATCCTTTAAAATGGCAAAGCTTAATTCAAAACCGTTTACTCGATTTGGGCAGAATAACGACACGAAAACCCTAATTTTTGACCCGTTTACAAAACCTTAACCAAACCTTTTCCAATTGTGAAATAAACTTAGGGCTTTCTTATATAACATCATTTTAAGAGTACCTACAAAAATTCAGAGCCTAACTCCCACCCGATCACCCGAATTTGATGATTTATATTCAAGAACCCTAATTTTAACCTAGATTTAGAACTCGATCATAACAACAATATTAACTGAAATTGATTGAGGGCTATTGTAGATCATACCAAAGTATGTAGAACTGCAGAAGATGGCCTTCTAACTCCTCACCGATTGCTCCAATTTTGCAGAAGAAGGCTCGGACGTGTTCTAGGGTTTTTAGAGGAAGAAAACGTGAATTGGTGCTCATAATCGAACGATTTCGTCGTCTATTTATACTGTTGGAGGTCGCAGGGGGCTTAGCAACGTGTATAGGGTGATTCAGCAGCAAAAACGACACGTTATGGGTGAGTATTTGGATCAAACGTGAGCAACAAGTCGAACAAAAGCGAGCTGTCATGAATCTGCGTCGCCGGCGGGCCGCGTATCGCGCCGGACCAGGGATGGTTCCGCGCGTACCGCCTGGCGAGAATAGAGAAATGACAGAATTGGTCCCTGTCTTTTATATTTACATTTTAAGCCCTTAATTGCTATCAAACCGTTATTTTATGTACCGAACTATTATAAAACATGTTAAATAAAGTTTCTCAGGCTCGGGACACTCTCGATGATATACGTATACATACGTATATATTTTTATATATATTTATATATATTTATCATTATTTACACTTTTGGCCCTTCAAACTTTACAATACATATCATTTTATGTTCCGAATCATTTTAGGACATTATTATAGTATATTATAAGTCTCGGGGTACTTATAAAAGTTATACATACGTATAATATCCATAAGTATTCATAACTTTAAATAAATTACACTTTTAGCCCTCTAACTTTTATCTTATGCATATTAAACCCTAATCTTTTGATGTAACTATCATTTTACATCTTACAACCTTCCTAAACATATTTCTAACATTCTTGAAGGTTCGGGTCATATATAATCATGTATATACATATATATATTTGTGTATTTCCATAATTTACACTTTCTACCCTTCTACTTTCTTGTTAATTATTTAAGCATGCATTTTTCATACGTATAATTATCCAAACACGTATTTCTACCTATATATCCATCAAATGAATATTTCACATGCATCCATGCTATTCAAACATATTTTTACCTATGCATTCAATATGATGTAATTACGAAAATGTATTTTCTCCCGGTTATTATTTATTTCCATCATATAAACGTTTAGCTACGTTTTTCATGCTAACATCATATATATCAATTATCTTTGATATAAAACTCATATAATTTCATTTTCTTTCCTCATGTTATCAATTAACACATAAATCATTCATGCAATACTATCTCTTATTGATTTATTACCCGGTAATGGGTAAACATGCATTTTTCAAACGTTTTAACACGTTTAGCTTCCCAACACATATATAATGTGTATTAATCACATTAATCACGTATTTCTCAAATTTTGGGATGTTACAACTCTACCCCCCTTATAAAGGTTTCGTCCCGAAACCTGCTCCGTTTACGAATATCTCATTAGCGAGATATTCTTAACTTACCCCTTTCTTTTCTAGGTTGATTTAAGAATCTAACCTAGGCATTCATAACACTTTACTATAGGAACTATCTTGCTCCAAATCCTTCCTTCTAATTGCGATGTAGGACCGCAATACGTATTTCTATATACGATAACCCGTCATTTAGAACGCTTCTATCGAAAGATGTTATTTCTGACTCGTTTGCTTTAAAACCGCAACGATTCTTCAGATGACATTTCAGCTATCCCTTGGAAGAACGCGTCTCCGTGAGTCTTTCTAATGCTCCATTCTCGTCCTTTGCATACGTCGAACGTTTAACTACACTTTGCATGGCTTGATCTTTATCCTTGAATTCCAACAGTCTTTCATTTGCTTGCTAATAAGTGATCTATATCCATAAATTCTACTGATTTGCTTTCCACAGTGGCCCGTACTATCTACTTACACGAGACTAACTCTAGTCCACTTCTCGTTGTATCTCAGGTGTATATATATAAGATGTACCAGCGGCGTATCTACCACACCCGTGATACAACCAGAGGTGTACTAGTCCTAGTCTAGTGTAGGATGACATTACTATTCTAACCACAACAAAGTCAGTAAAATTTACGACTATTTATTACTTACTTTCAATAAACTAGTTGGACATCTTGGTTAATGCTCCCATTTTCTGAGTGTAACACTTCTGCTGCAAGCTTCAAAGTTCTCGGATGATTTCTAACGTTTAACGTCCGTTATTTGAGGCCGTCTCATTCTAGAAAATTCCTCAGAAAATCTTCTAACACGTAAAGTTCATTTTCTAAGGCAGTCATAATTTAAAGGATTCGCAATCCTAACTAACGGCCTATCAAGCAATTCATAAAACCAATCGATAGAACTCATAATAACGTTAAAGTCATAACATGAATTCAAGCAACCTATTTATCGAGAAATGTACCTGGGGTCACATCAGGTCCTTCGATAGTAGTTAGAGTAAAAACTTTGCCTTTGGCTCCTGCAGCTGGAACTGCCCTTAGCGGGACTGGGTTTCTTACTATCTTAGGGCAATTTGCTTTAACATGCCCCGGGCTCCCACACTCGTAGCATTTCTTAGCTTCCGGACAATTGTTAGAGTAATGTCCTTCCTTTCCACACCTATAGCAACTCGTTGGTTTTACCCAACACTCTCCATGATGATACTTGTCACACTTACGGCACTTAGGCTTGTCGCCTTTTGAATCTCTCTTCTTCTTGTGAAAATCTCGGTCATTCTTCTTTGAACTTTCTCCAGTCTCAGATATTTTCCTCTTAACTTCTCCCGGTCTTCCGTTGTCGCCATATTCTTCTTCATAGACCATAGCACTGATGTCAATTGCTTCTTGGTAAGTCCTTGGAACATGAGGCCTAACTATCTTCCTTACAGCAGCAGGAAGGGCCTGAACGTATCTCTTCACCTTCTCTTCCTCGGGTGTCACCAATCTTGGCACTAACCTTGCCATCTCGTCAAACTTGCTCGTGAACTCTTGATGGGTCATAGTACCTGCTTCTAACTTCAGAAAGTTAACCTCGATCCTCTCCAGCTCGTGTCTCGGGCAAAACTTGTTCATCACTAGCGTCTTCAAGTCATTCCACCTCATAGTAGCAACAGCTTGCTCATCTCGGGATTGTAGAATCGAGTCCCACCAAAATAGTGCTTCTCCTTTGAAGGAATGGGCTGCGTACTTCACCGCTTGATCAGGACGACACTCACTAATACCTATCACAGCTTCCATCTCTCGAATCCAACGAACAATCGAACCTGCATCTCTCTGCCCTTCGAATGTCGGAGGCTTACATCCACTAAAGGATTTGAAGGAACAACCGTGATTGGCATTTTCCGCACCTTCAGCAGCATCATTATTGGCTCCTCCGGCTCCCACTCCGTTTGCACCTCCACCAGCAGCTCCATAAAGTTGAGCGATCAAATTAGGCAACGCCGCCTGAAACATTTGATTTACTTCCGCCGCCATAGCTGCTTGTTGCTCGTTCGTAAAGACGTTAGTTCTCGCGTTATTCTCTCGTTCGGGATTCACACGCGCACGCCTTCCTGTACCGGTTGCTCTACCGGCACCCCTACCTCTACCACGTCCGGCTCTTATCATCATCCTACATTCCAGGTGAATGACATTTCAGAATTTATGTGACGTAAAGTCCTTGAACTTTTGAATACATGATAACCAGATAAGTACCGGTACCAAAGCAATTATATAGTTATGATGTGTTCAAAAACCCAGTTACTTATATCACAATCCTTCTAAATGTCCATTCTTCTCTTTATCCTTTTACCGGTAACTCTAAGTTTAAAACCGGTTCTTCAAGTCATCTTGCTCCCTAATTATACCGTCTCATAATTTCTCTGCACTTGGACATACAATAGTTAGGACCTAGGGTTTGTTTATGTGGCTAATACCAAATTGCAGTAGCTAATTGCAATCCGGTCTTTTCCACACTTCACATACTCTAGATGCTATTTACTATGTCCCTAATGCATTCTCGTTTCTACGGGCACAAGCTATCCTGGCTGGCATCTATATTCCTTAGCTCATCCTACTTTGTCTTTCCAGAGTCCTAGTTTAAGTCTAGGTACTGCATTAGTACCTAAATCTCTTAAACCAAGGCTCTGATACCAACTTGTGACGCCCACTTCCAGACTTGGCTCCAGAAGGGGTCACTAATCGGATTTACTCATGAACACAAGGTAATAACAGAGATTACTAAGCAGCGGAAATTTGAAACTTTTATTTATTTGCCAAGTACTACAAAGTAAGAGATAATTTACATAAGGAAATACTAACTATCATTACGTTTTATTACTATAACTATGCCAGCTTGCCAACACCCTCCTTCCGTCCGATAGCTTGCCCGTCTAATCCCTTATCACCAGGGCCTTCTCATAACTAGTCGAAGCCTCACCCTGACCTGACATACATACATTTTTGGAAAAAGGTCAGCTTACGCTGGTGAGTTCTATATTTTAAAAGCTTTACCTCGGCGTGAGGTTTAAAACCCTTGGACCTGCAAGATCCCTTTTTCACAGACATTTATCAAGTATAGTATATATCACAATTATATAACACATAATATTCCTTAACAGGAAACATCCCCTATAAAACCATTTATCCCGCTATCCCTTCCTACAATCCCAACATTTATTACCAGTGTAAACCCTGCTAATGTATAAGCAGAGAAACCATTTTTGCGGACTGCCGAGTTTACCCCTTTAGGGTATTCCCTATAACGGTCAGTTGTCTCGCTTTCCCTTATTTGCTAACTGCCGAGTTTACCCTTCTAGGGCATTCCCTGTAACGGACAGTTGCACCGCCTTCCCCTATTTGCTAACTGCCGAGTTTACCCTTCTAGAGCATTCCCTATAACGGACAGTAGCTTTTTCCCTTTTCTATTTGTAGTGGTCTCTAATCCCATTGAGCAACACTACCTCCTAACTCCCTCTGTACTACTACCCGCCCCTAGTTAAATACCCAAGAGACTTAAGATTATTAGTAAACAGTGATAAGGTCTTCATATACTGCAACAAGTGGACATCCCCCAATTTATCGTTAGTGTATGTATACAGGGCGTATCCTCCACACTTCTGATATACTGGGTAACTAATATTATTATGTATATATATAGGAAGTACCAGCGGCGTATCCACCACATAATAATAAAGCAGATGCATCACCTGTTCTCATATAATCATTCATATTCACTATAACGTTTACTAATAATTCCTTTATCACTTGACTATTTAATTTCGAAGCAAATATAACATATATCATATCACAGTCATTATAATTATGTTATAACACGTACAATGATTTAATATCATTTTCATAACATATCAAATATATATTTCTATATATATTATCCCAAAAGCCTTTTAACAGTTTATCAATTCAAGATATTTCACGTATATGCATTTCCATAACAGTTCACATATATATATCAATCCAACAATAATTTAATAGTTCAATATATCCATTTATCAAATTAGCACCTTAGCAATCTGATATATATTTACTCAAAGGTAATTCAATAGTTCAGATACGCAACATTTCAGTTATAAATCATTTAGATGCATTTTATAACATTTGTATGTATATCAGCCCAAAAACATTTAAAACATTTAAAATATTTAAGAGTGGGCTCATAGAACTCACCTTATGTCTTTAACTCGTTACACGAACGGAACTTCCGCAACGATTCCCGATTTAACCTAATTTGCGTATCGTATGGCGTTAACGCAAGGTTTTATACAATAAACACTTCCTATGTTTATTTTAACATCTTATTATCTTAATAATGTTCAATTATTAAGTTTATCCCTTTTTAAAGGTCAAAATGACCAAAATGCCCTTTAGGCAGTTATCCTTTTCTTTAATTGATAATATGAAGACGCGCATTCCTATAAGTAAACGCTCACTCCGGGATCGCCCAGTGTTGGGATGCCATTGCCCAGATGGGATGGCGACACCCCCGCTTTTGCCAGAAACCCCAGAGTACAGGCGCTTACCCTTCCGGTCCGCACGAACTTCTAAATATCCGATTAACTCGGTATCTTTAATACTTTATTATTTCTCCATTTTAAACCCATATATGTTTATTATATATATAAACATGTTACCATACCAAAATTCAAGTCTCCATACCCTTCGGATTATTTTATATTAAATATTTATATTTAGAAACCCTAATTTCCCATTTTTCTGGTTTCTATAGCAAAACTCATTTTTATTCAAAACCGTCTTAGGGTATTGTCTATTATAACATTTTATAATATCCTTTAAAATGGCAAAGCTTAATTCAAAACCGTTTACTCAATTTGGGCAGAATAACGACACGAAAACCCTAATTTTTGACCCGTTTACAAAACCTTAACCAAACCTTTTCCAATTGTGAAATAAACTTAGGGCTTTCTTATATAACATCATTTTAAGAGTACCTACAAAAATTCAGAGCCTAACTCCCACCCGATCACCCGAATTTGATGATTTATATTCAAGAACCCTAATTTTAACCTAGATTTAGAACTCGATCATAACAACAATATTAACTGAAATTGATTGAGGGCTATTGTAGATCATACCAAAGTATGTAGAACTGCAGAAGATGGCCTTCTAACTCCTCACCGATTGCTCCAATTTTGCAGAAGAAGGCTCGGACGTGTTCTAGGGTTTTTAGAGGAAGAAAACGTGAATTGGTGCTCATAATCGAACGATTTCGTCGTCTATTTATACTGTTGGAGGTCGCAGGGGGCTTAGCAACGTGTATAGGGTGATTCAGCAGCAAAAACGACACGTTATGGGTGAGTATTTGGATCAAACGTGAGCAACAAGTCGAACACCCACGAATGTTAATGTTTTATGTATTATTTTGGTCCATTTTACCCTTTGTTTGGTTTAAAATGTCATAAACAGGTAAATAGAGGGGGCCAAAGTGATATTTGAAGATTTTACAAGGATTTTAAGAGAATTTGCTCAAGATTCGGAGGTTTTGCTTTTTCTCCATGTCACGACCCGTTACAAGCATTACGGGCCATTATAGGGGCATTTCTAGAAACCCTAATCCGTTGATTTATGGCGGGGCTCACGGCCCGTGACCGTGTCACGACCCGCTGCGAACCATTTCCAAAACCCTAACCTTCAACTATAAATACCCGTTCGTTTCGTCATTTCAAAAGGTTACATAATTGAGACCAGTGAGTACGGTTAACAGAAGAAATCAGAAGATAGAAGTCGAGATTTCGAGCCTTAGAAGATCAAGGAGGTGTCTAATCGTTCGTGAGATCGAAGCATTCGAAGATTTGGCCATTTATCGACTTTGGTTTGCATTTACAATGAAGTTCATTAATTTTGTTTTCATTAGTTTAGCTATGAAAGGCTAACTCTCTTTATATCGTCTAAGACAATGTGATCTATTTAGTGTTTTACCTATGATTTGACATTGACAAGGTTTTACATAATGATTTGAGTATAGTATATATGATTCCTCTTGCATATTAAAGATGTGTTTCATCCATTCCTAGTAGTTTTTGATTTGGTTGGTAGGATAGACGTATTCTGCTTATTGAATTCATGCTATTTCTTAGTTGTTATCTAGCGATTTCAATATGTGTTTAGGAACTCTAGTGAGACTTGATAGGAAATGATGATTATGCATGTACAATAATCTATCTTGATTGAAGTATGTCTTTATGTTTAGTCGTGAATCTTAGCTTCCATGTCTTGGGTAAAAGGAATAGTGAAGTGACTGAATATAATGCATATGTTATGGTATATAATTGGGTTATAACTTATTAGTCGATCATGGTTAATCGGAGTAGGATTGGTCTATGATCCTAGGCCTTAGATCATGTCTTTAATGTCTTATAGCTAGGTCATTAATTTGTGGATACATCATTATGGCTGTGGTTTTAATTGCTGATTTATGAGTTTAGCGACTATAAATCCATTAGACATTTAGTATACATTATGTCAATGTCAGGTCTAGGTAATGCATGAATAGTGATCAGTCTTAGATGATATCTGTTTCGTAATCCGAATTCTCATTTGCTATTATTTGCTGCTACCAATTTGCTTTCATAATCTAAATTCACATCTTCTATTATTTGTTACTACCAATTTACTTTCTTGTTTGCTCTCTAATAGTTGTTAGGAATTGTGACAGAATCCTAATGATAATAATTAGGTTTAGTATGAATTACTCCATTGCTTCCTTAGGTCGATCCTGAGTTGTTCTTAATGCTACGATACGATAGGTCCACTTTCCTATATGTGCATGCATAGTTGTAAGATGATTTAGGTCTTAGAAATTTAAAGGTCATATTTTTGCATATATTATTTATATATACTCCTATGCATCAAAGGCTTTTTGGTGCCATAGCCGGGGAAGCAAGCCGTCATTCTGGACATAGTTAGATTAGTTAGCTTAGGTAGTCCTTCTTTTCTGTTTTGCTTTTCTTCATTCAAAATTTCAGAAAAACCAAAAAAATCTAAAAACCCAAAAAAATCTAAAAACCCAAAAAATCCAAAAAAAATTTCTTCTGCTATTTCCATTCGTGCGAATCGCCCACTTCTTATTCAAGCTTTCGAAGATCCTGAAGGCGTCATACACCAAGCAAGAAGGATATCGCGGCGTACGATCGCTGATTACGCAAAGCCAACACTCGAAGGAGGGCAATCAAGCATCACAAGACCCATCATTCATGGCAAGTTCGAGATCATGCCTAGAGTCATCCAGATGTTTCAGAACACTTCCGAATTCCACAAGTTAGCAGATGAGTGTCCACATGCACATATTGACACGTTTCTCGAAATGTGTGACACATTCAAGCTCAATGGTCTTACTAATGATGCAGTCTTGCTTCATTTATTTCTAGTCACTCTGGCAGGCAAGGACAAAACTTAACTTAAGAACCTACAAGAAGGTTCCATCACTACATGGGATCAGTTGGCTGAGAAATTCTTAGTCAAATACTTCCCACTCTCGAAAAATACTCGTCTTCGAAATAAAATTACCACATTTTCCCAAGACGAAGGGGAAGGTTTGCATGAAGCCTGGGAGAGATATAATGGGTTACTACGCAAATATCCTCATCACAACATGGACGTGTGGCTCCAGTTTAGTATTTTTACAATGGGTTATGCAGTCCCACCCATATGCACGTTGATTCCTCATCTAGAGGGTCAATTCTCAGCAAAACTCTGGCTGATGCCATCACATAAATCGAGATTCTAGCAGCAACAAGATATGATTGGCAACCTTCAAGATGTCACCAAATCTCTAATTCCAAATAGCCTAGCGTTCATGCCATAGATGATGTCACTGCACATATGCAAGGATTGAAGCTCTCACGAGCCAGGTAAATCATATAACCACTAAATCCAATGGTTGTGATGCCTGTGGTAGTGTTTATACCTTGGATAAGTTTCTGGTTTTCGCAGCTACATTAATTGAGCAGGTTGAATCTACGCAAAATTCTATGGTCACTCGTCAGACCAATCTAATCGTCAACCTTTCAACTCAGATAACAGGAATTAATCTAGTAGCTCCCAGCGAAACTCAAATTCCAATTTTAATAACTCCAATTAACCTTATCGACGAAAGTCTAGTGAATGCTGATAGTAAACACGATACTAAAATAAAAAATCAGCAAGCTAGTATCCAAGATATGGAGAGACACTTAGGGAAAATAGCGAACCTTTTTTCTGAAAGAAATAAGCGCGAGTTTCCTAGCAATACTGAAGTGAAACCTAACGCTAGTGTCAACATGATCTCCATCATTGATTTAGAAAAAGTCTCATTTGAGGAGAAGCGCGCCCAACTAAGAGACCACACTCATGCACTTTAGAAAAAGTAGTTGGATGAATATTATGAAGAGCACAAGGAGGATATAGAAGAAGAGCAGAAATATCAGCAATTCCTCGTTCTCATCCTTGAACGTGACGCTAATGGAGAATATATCTCACATTCCCACGAAGGTTATATTCCAATCAACTCCTTTCTCAAGTTTCTTTCTTCTAACCGCAAGAAATCACCTTTGGCCACTTCGACCAAAACTACTTTAGAACTACCAGAAAAGCGAAAGAATCCGGAAAGTTTCACTAGCCCCTGCGGGTTTGGATCTTCATCCATTGTAGATGCATTGGTAGACTTAGGCTCTAGAATAAGCATTATGCCTTATTCCACGTATAAAGAGATCGAGCTAAGTTTATAGCATCCAATAAGTTTTAGTATACATGTTAGAGCATGTTTTGATGTCTAGTTCTAGGTCTAGGTGTTTTGTCTTTGTAATTAATAGTTTTGTGTAAACTGGTTTCAGCGTACCAGTGGCGGACCAGATGGTACACACGAACCATCTGGTACGATTGGTTAGTTGGCACGCTGGACAGTTTGGTATAAATAGTTTAGTTCGTTTAGAGAGAGTTAAGGTGTGAGAGTTATTGCTTAACTGTGTGTTTCTCATAGTGTGTTCTCTCTATAATCTCTCTTGTAAACGAGCTAGTGAATCAATCGAAGAATCGTTTATTTACTCATTGTGTACCGAATCCGATAGCAATCATGTCTTAGCGAGATCATATACGTGTTTTACAAGTGGTATCAGAGCTGGTTTGCTCGTGATTTCTTTTCGTTTTTTGGTTTCTAGAGAGAGAAACAACTTTTTGGTAAGAAATTCATCAATTCTCATCAGTTTTACGTGCATACAATACATGTTTTACGTTCAAAATGATCCTTGAGTGTTTCCTTTGAGTTCTGCATTGATTACACGTCCTGAAAGTCGAAATTCTTGAAAATCAATCGAATTCTGGTTGGTAAGCGGCTGGTACGGATCAAGAACAGGGTGGTACGTAGCTGGTACGCACGGCAATCTTCAACAAAGACTTGGTACGTGGAACTGGTTCGCAGGACAATCTTCATAGACTGGTTCGTAGCAGTAACAGACTGGTTTGTGGCAGTTAGAATGTACCAGTTGGTCCGTTCAATATAGTTGGTACGTTGAAAGGTGGTTCGCGAGTGGTACGTTCATTGTAATTCTGGTTCGTTTTTGATTCGTGAAGATTGTTAGTACGTTGGGTTGAAGCTTGGTACGCAGATCGTTAGTTTGGTTCGTTGGATCAGATTTTGATTCTACAATCATGGATCCGTTTCAAGCTTTTGCAGCTATGTCTACGACCGTTCAAGCATTACTGAATTACGATAACGAAATAGGAACTAAAAACAAAGTTCCTAAATTGATGAATTTTGAAGATTTCCATAATTGGAAAACCTGTTATGAGTCATACATCGGGGTGACGGATGTAACAGTATGGACTCCAATGCTGGATGGTTACCAAGTTCCAAAGTTCACAATTTGTGAATTTGCTGGTCAAATCAAACCGTATAACAAGATTAATGATGCTGAGAAAGAAGCTTTTAAGCTGGAAAAGAAAGCCTATTCAAACTTATCAATGGCTTTACGAAAAGATATCCTGCATCAGTTTAAAATGCATACAACATCAAAAGCGTTATGGGATGCATTGTGTCACAGATGTGAAGGCAATGATCAATACAAGAAAAGTAAGAAAAAGGTGTTATTGAAGGAATTTGATAATTTTTGTCATGTTCCAAATGAAACCATAAATGATCTGATTTCAAGATTATCACATTTGGTAAGTGAACTTGACATAGTTGGGGTGAGTAAAGAAGCAGGTGAATTGAAGGAAAAGTTGTTAGATGCTCTACCTGCATCATGGGAAGGATATATTTTGTTATTGACACATGATAAGGGAATTGATGATATTACCTAAGATGATTTAACAAGAAACTTGCTAGCTCGGGAGTTAGATATGAAGCGAGTTAAAATTCTACCAGCTCAAGTTCAAAATCCTGATGTGTATTTTGGTGATGATGCGTCAACTATGCATGCAAAAGCAAAAGCGAACTCAAATCCGCCGACGACAGCATTTTATGTGGAAAATACTTCAAGTGGACATGCAAATATGTCTCGGGGTTCTTCAAGTGAAAGTTTTACTCACAAAGTTGCGGTTACATACCCAGTTTACTCAAGTCAATCTACTCCAACATCAAATCAGAATGCATTTTCAGCTAAGACCACAAATGAGTTTATGGCACTATTTTCAGCAATGGTTTCTTCATATGATGGGGTAGTAGCAGGAAAATTGACCAGTGCTGAGTTGACAGATGAAGATTATGAACAAATCGACCCTGATGACTTAGAATTTATGAATATCAATTGGTCGATGGCTATGCTTGTCAGAAGAGGCAAAAAGTTTTTGCAAAGAACAGGCCGTAAATATCTTAATCCTGAAGGCAAACTCGGATTTGATAAATCTAAGGTTCGGTGCTATAATTGTCAAAATTATGGTCACTTTGCTAAAGAATGCAACAAGGCAAAGAAACAGGAAACATCAAAATTATATCAAAAGTATGCTGCTCAAAGTAACAAAGCTTTGGGAAGTAATTCAAATGCAAATGCTAGTGGGTCAAACTCAGATACTAAAGCTTTGTTCTCACAAACTGGTGACAATTATGATTGGGCTGATGATTTTCCTGATGAATCTGCATTTTTATGCATTGATGAAAGAAATGTGACTGTTGAGGATGATCCTGATCTTCCTGGTGAAGATTTCTTTGCTGAAGGCCAACATTGCGACATCGGTAGATTCTAAAATCTGTGATTTTTGCATGACAACTGCTAACCAAATGAAAGAACTTTCTGATGAGAAAGGCATGTATTATGATAAATACATGTTAGCAGAAGAAAATGTCAAAATTTACAAACAAAGGTGGGAGGGCGTTAAGGCTGAACTTAAAAGTGAGCATTCCTTGATTCTGAGCACAAAAATAGAATTAAATAACAAAACTGAAGATTATATTTTTTGTGAGAAAAAGCTTGCAGAAACAAATGCTAAAATTTCTGAATTACAAATTGAAATCTTGGATCTTCAAAGACAACTTGAAAATTTCATAAATTCATCTTCCTTTGCAAGTTTTCTTTGCAAAGATGAAAATTTGTAAGAGGTTCTCAAAGAATCAGGTTGTACTTCAGTTCCTCCACCTATTGTTCATGGTTTAGGACCAAATGAATCTGAGATCAAACCAGCTGTTGTGTTTGATTATTCTATGTTTACTGAGGGATCATTTGACAAGTCCAAGGGCACTCATAAGAGAAAGCCTATAAAAAATGTGACCAAATCTGTCAATGAGGTTTCCAAATAGTCTGAATCTCATGAGTCGGTGGTTGAAAAACCTAAATGTGTAACTCTTACACCTTTAGAGACTGCTCAGAAAATCATTGAAACAGAAAAAACAATGAAAGATTTTGAAAACGCAAATTTTGCAAAAGGTCGTGATTTGTTTTTTGAATGTGATTCTGTAACTGTGAGCAACACAACCACACCTGATGTTAACTCAATAACGGTTCCTCCGCCGAGATCGGCAAAGTTCAATGGCATCGGGTTTGGACACTCTAATGAAGTTTCTAAGGTCAATCAAAAGAAACCTCGGAAAGTTCAACAGCATAATAATAAAGATGTCACATCTGAGAAGTCTGCTGAAAGACTGAATGGTAAAACTGAGATTGGTGAATCTTCTCAGAAAGTGAGATTGTATTGTCTCAAAGGTAGAGATACCATATTCTCAGATGAGACATTTCCATTATGTTGTGTTGACTCAAAAAGAGTTGCAAAAGTGTTCTATGCTGATTCAGAAGACAAAAATGTGTCTGAACATGAACCTGTGGCAAAAGGTTCATTATTGAAACTTAGAACTAGTCCCGACGATCAGTTTTCTCACACTCCAAAAGATCAAAAGGTGTCATCAAAATCAAAAACTTCAAAATATTCACCTAAGAGTTTTTATAATTCTGATGGTAAATTTTCTGCTAAAACAAACAGTTTTGATTATGAATCTTATGGATTCTTTGAAGATTATGATTTCTATGATGACTTTGGTCATTATGAACAAAATTTTGGAAAATTTGAGGAAATCAAAAGCCACCGTGTCAAACTCAATGGGTATTCTGATCATTGTGGATTTGATGATTATGGTTTTTACAATCAATTTGGATTTTTTAGTCCATTGTTTAAACCTCTTCCGAAGCACAAATCTCGACGATTTAGTGCTAAGGCACCTAGGAGAGTGGTTAAACAAATGACTGATGATAACACCTCAACTGATTCAGGAGGTCATTTTCCTACGGTTTTTGTTGATCGTAGGAGGTGTTATCATTGTTACCAAAAGGGTCATCTAAGAAATAGATGTCCGGTTTTGGCTAAGAAACGAGCTTCCGCTATTAGTATTGAAAAATCTAAAAAAGTTTCTGAGCCAAAACAGGTAGATGAAAAGGTGGTCTCAAAACAATTTTTCAAAAGAGAAAAAAATTTCAAAAATCGACAAATATTTGGATGTTCAACTTCAAGTGATTTTACCACGGATTCATCTACTTCTGAATTAAGGCAAAAGTGGCTGCCTAAATTGACTTCAAAAGCCACTGAGGACTTTTCTAAAGACAACGGTCGACCCAAAGCTGAAAGCTTGGGTCCAGATGCTCACTAATTATTTGCTGAAATGTGCAGGGTGCTTGAAAGCTAGCTGTCAACAACTTCTGGGTCGTTGATAGTGGAGCATCCAGGCACATGACGGGTAATATTTCCTTGCTTTCCGACGTCAAACAAATTCAAGGAGGAAATGTTACTTTCGCTGGCAATAAAGGTGGTAGAATTACTGGTGAAGGAAAGATGGGTAACAAGAAGATTTCATTTGAAAAAGTCCAATTGTACAAGAGTTGCAACACCATTTGTTGAGTGTATCTTAAATTTGTGATAAGCAGTATACGGCTGTCTTCACAAGTTCTGAGTGCTTGATTCTGAAACCCGGTATTCAAATACCTGACGATTGGATCGTTATGCGAGCTCCTAGATTTCGTGATTTGTATTTGTCGAATATGAATCAGACTTCATCTGCGGTATCTGCTACGTGTTTTATTTCAAAGGTTACAGAAAAAAATCCATTTTGTGGCATCGTTGCATGGGGCACATCAATTACCGGAAAATGAACTACTTGGTGAATCATAATCTGGTTGAAGGAGTTTCAAAGAATAGATTTTCTACTAATGATGTGTGTGTCTCTTGCAAGAAAGGTAAACAGAGGAAGAATTCTGATCCGTCCAAGCGCTTGAATTCAATTGTAACTCCTTTGGAACTACTTCATATGGATCTGAAATTGCCTGAGCGTGTGGATCTTCTACTTAGTCGTAATGAAATCAATATAAACGTGTAAAACACAGAGAGTAAATACAAATGACTTGTATTAACCACAGAGATGACCACAAAGTACACAGAGAAGATATCACTCGGAAGCTCTCTCAATTCTATACAAGACGACCTATTTATACAAGCTGAAACACGATCGGCCGAATCTCAAGTTCGGCCACAAGTTCGGAGCTATTTGAACTCCAGTTTCGCTGGGAGTTCTGACCTCAACAGTCTTGTGCGAATCGTCTTGTATTCGATACTTCACATGACGATCAGAACTATGTATCAACAAACTCCCCCTCGGCATGTGCAGTATCATCTTCTCCGTTAAACTTGTATCTTGTATCTTCAATCAAACTCTTCCTCGATCTTGACGATGAGTTCAATCTTGAATACTTGATGTTGCATCGTGTGTAATCTCTTTATCAACAATCTTCAGAAGACTTGAAATTGTGATGCTCTCTTCCCACTTAGAAACCTGCCAACATAAATAATCTTAGTGCAAAATGTCTCTTCGAGACTCCAAGATATTTTCATTTTGAAAATTGATTTTGTATTTCGTGTTGATGAATCAAAAACAAATAAGGAACAAAATCTTTTTGGCTTTTAGAAACTTTATATTAAAACACACCTAAAATCTTTTTGGCATTTTCTAATAAGAAAAGTAAAACAATACCGAAATAGACACTATTTTTGTCTTTTATGAGAAAGATCACAACTTGGGATCATATTGGTTATGACATGCTAAACTACATTTCAATTTCAATTATTGAAACACATAATCCATGCCGATTGCAGATATAATTTGTCCAAACTTAAACTCTGGCACAATCATACTCATAGCATCAGGATATGTTAAGGTATTGATTAAGTTTGCATTGTCCAGTGTACCCCACACTATCAGACATACTCAGATATGCTTTTGCTTATCACATTATTGATTTCATTTGTGATTTTAATCACATAATGATTGTAACCATGATATAGTCAACTGTGTTCCATGCAAAAAGAAATAAGAACGTTAAATCGTCTACCTTAAGGTCGATCTTTCGATACACAGATAAGACCTCGGATTTAACAAAATAAGAATATAAAACAAGTTGAAGTTGTATAACTCAACAACAATCAGGTCGGTACTCCCGTACACGCAGAGAAAGTCTGATGAGTTATACGAAACACTAAAGAAAATAAAGTAGAACGTCAAACGAACAACGATCAGGTCGGTCTTTCGACACGCAGAGAAAGTCCGATCGTTTGACAAAATAAAGAAAATTAAACAAGTTTAAATCTTTGCAAAATGAACACATGTATACACAGTGACTTCTCATTTTATTTTTCACATATCTTTTTCTTGATATATCATGAGATATGCATCAAGATGTTGTCCACTAAGTCAAGCATCAGATTTAGTGTATATCACATTTGTATACTTTCTGATTTGCTGAGCCTACCTTGCACATCGATCAAATGGTCTTGTGGCTTTTTCATCTACTTTATCCATGAGTCAGACAATGTACCATCATTTCTCAATCATGTCGGATACAATTTCTCATTTTTCAATGTAATGTTTTTGGCTTTTTGCATTATTGAAATGTTTTTGTCTTTTTTCAAATTTCTCCCCCATAAAAATGACAACTCTATTTATAGATTTTCATTTTTCTAATTGAAAAACAACACACTATTTTTGTATTTTTGCAAAAAACAAACTCCCCCTCAGGATGAGACGAAGTGAAAAACAAGAAAAATGATCAACCAACACGAATACTAGCAGTTTAGCATTTTCAAAAACAAAATTGATTTTGAAATTCAATTTAAGTAGAACAGATATTTCACAATCAGCAATTTTCCAATCACCGAAAGGTCTTCCTGAAACACCTGCTTAACACCAAATAAAACATTAGTCGCATTGGGATCGACCCGAATCAACAGCGTCGGGTCGCCCGGTGTCTTCCACAAAGTCCTTGTTGGCCTTGGAAACAACTTTTGGTTTCCAAATTTGTAAAAGTTTCAATTTTTGATCGGAACCCGAATCAGATTCAACCGACGTTCTCGACTTAGACCAAGACGATTTACGAGTTTATTTAATCGTTGGGGACCATGGTACATCAAAAATTTGACCTTGGTTATCCACATATTTGGCAGTTGTGTGGATATATGCAGTCGTCGAACAATCAGCAGCTAGATGTCCCATTTGACGACATACATAACAAAGTCGTTCTCTAAAATTGTTTAAAAATTGTTTTGATTTTTGAAAATCGGATGAATGTCAGAATGAAAGTTATCAAAGAAATCATCAGAAGAATCATACCTAGGAGATGGACTCCTTGAAGATGAAGATCTTCCAGAATAATAAGAAAATTCCTTCTGAGATGGTGATTTCTTTGCAACTTTTGCCTTAGAAGCCTTCTCAGCCTTCACTGATTTCTTTGCTTGAACCGGTTCTTCCAACACTTTGTAACCTTAACCTTTGTGTTTAGATCCTTGAGTCTTTGAAGAATTGGACGAAGAACCCGAAGCAACTCTTGACTTAGCGTCACTAGTGAATTTTTCTTCTATATCTTTCAGCTTGTTCTTCTCAATTAACCCTTTTTCTTCGTCAGTTGCGGATGAAGAACTTGAAGCAACCTTATCAAAAACTTTTTCATTTTCCAGCAAAACAGACTTTGACACAAATTTTGGAGCTTCACCCAAAGGTTTCTCCTTCATTTTAGACTTGGACTTGTTCTTCTTGGGTGGAGTAACAAACATTGAATAATCAAACCCTTCAGTCTTAGAATCAAGCGGAGCAGAAGTAACTTCAATTAAATCCACTGGTTGAGGAACCAAGTGAATATCATCCTTCTTAGAACTCTCCGAACTATGATCCCGCTTGTATAAGAAATTTAGCAATGTCGGTGACAAATTGCAATTCTTTACTTGTCTTTTTAACTCCAAAATCTCCAAGTTCAAGTCATTAATTTTCTGTTGACCTTCAAACACCTCTTGTCGTGACTTGATGAACTTTGAATTGAGATCATCATACTCATAAGTTTGTAACTTCCTGATCTCACAATCAGCATATAATTCTTCAAGTACATTTTCTCTCTTTTGCTTGTAGATCTCAACATCTTTTGTTAACACTTCATTCTTGTCTCTGTAAAGAACATTTTCATCTTGAAGCGTAGAGATCTTGTTTTGAAGTTTCTCTACAGTAACAGCAGTTTTAGCAATAAGAGCAGTAGCTTCTGCATATTTTTGCTGAACCAGATAACTCTTCGCAAACAGATTCTCAAAATCTTGAGCTGCGTCTAATGCTTCAGCTTTGGCTTTCTCACACTCTTCAGCCAATTGAGCTTTTTCCTTCAAAACATCTTCATGAATATGAACCAACTCATAATACTTCTTTTGAAAATCCTCCAACTATTTCTTTAACACCACAATTTCTTCAGTTGAAATTTGGCGACGTTGTTCAAAACTTGCAATTTCCTTGAGCAACTTCTCACATTTATAACATTTAAATTCATCATCTTTTGAACTCTCAAAAGTCTTAGGTAATTCTTCTTGAACCAAAGAAGCACTTGAATAAGAATCAGAATCAGTCAGAAGACTATCATCATCATCATGACGAACAGTCAAAGCAATTGAGGTTGGAGTATGATTCTTTTTAACTTCAGAATCTGCATTCCATGCAAATTCATTTGAATGTGAAAATGTATTGGTCCAGTCATGAGCAAACGTAACAGATTTCTTCTCAACCTTTTCAGTTTCATTTGATGGATGAAAAACTAAATGAGCATGTTGACCAGTCTTCAATTTACTTTCCGCAGAACTTGGACATTCTCGAGCAAAGTGACCATAAACTGAACACTTATAACATTTCACCTTAGACTTGTCCAAACCAATCTTCCCTTCCTGATTCAGTCTCTTCTTACCAGTTCTATTGAAAAATTTCTTTGTTCTTCGAACCAACATAGCATACTGCCAATTTAGATCCATTTCCTCTAAATGATCATAATCAATCTGATCGTAATCTTCATTTTCTAACTCAGCATTACTCACAGCACCAGTGATAACCCCAAAGTATGAAGATACCAATGCAGACATCAATGCATTATAATCATCAACAGTTTGAACAGACAATGCACTTTGAGTCGAAGAACTAGGAATTGACACAGTACAACCAGAAGATGAATAACTTGGAGTTTCAGATTTACCTGCCAGAAATGCTGTAGGGGGTGCGGAACTAAGAATATTAGATTTCCCAACATTTATGGTTGAATCATTGTTACCATAATACACTGCAGGATTTTGAACTTGCTCAGGAAGTGACTTATTCACCTTTGACTCCATATCCCTTGCTTGGATTCTTTGAATTAGATCATTAAAAGACAAATTAGGATAATCTTTATCATTAGTGATCATCATTACATAATTTTCCCATTTTTCAGGTAAGGCTTCCATAATCTTTTCTTTCCTTTCAGCTTCATCTTTTGTAAGATTCACCAACTTCACTTCACTCATTAAGTGAGCAAATCTTGCGGTCAGATTTGAAATTGATTCATTTTGATAATGTTTAAAACTATCAAATTCCTTCTTCAGCACCTTTTGTCGACTTTTCTTGTATTGGTCATTGCCTTCACATCTCTTTTCTAAAGTATCCCACAAAGTCTTTGCGGTATAGTTACTAGAGAATTGATGTAATAAATCAGTAGGCAATGCCATTGTTAAAGTGCCATAAGCCTTTTTTCTCAGCTTGATATACTTTCTTTTGTTCACCGGAAAGCTTCCTGTGAAGAATTGGTTCCCCGTCCTCACCTTTAGGATATGTATATGGTTCAGAATATGATAACCACATATCGATATCATTTGCGAAAACAAATGCTTGAAATCGTGTTACCCAACTATGATAATCTTCCAATTTGATTAATTTGGGAACTTTCTGACTTGTTAATCATTGTTTGCATCGTTGCCTGAACCGAATTTTGAATAGCCGAGAACGCTTAAAAATCGGACATTTTCGAAAAACTGGTTACTGTTCACTCCGAACCTTGTCTGAACTTCCTCCGAACTGTCACAGAATCTAGTCCGAACTTGGCTACGCCGAACTCTCTCCGAACCTGACCTTCGGAAGAACAAATCAAAAGTAAGTCTGAACTTGCTCCAAATGACCACCGAACTCTCTCCGAACCTAGACCGATCTCTCACCGAACCTAGATAAAGACCGAGCTCCGTCCGAACCTCGAGTTCGGAGCGGTTACTCCAAAGTTTTCCAAACCTCAAACGAGACAGATTTCACTCGGCGTCATTTTCTCGATTTTCAACGTTTTTAACTGGAGTTTTTGACAGAAATTCAAGTAAACTTGATAGAAACAACTGAGGAATGAATTTTTAATAAAAAGCACACTCGAAACAATCAAATGAACTCAAAAATGATTGACATTTTCACAAAAATGTGAATTTGAACTCAAAACTCCGAGAAACACTGATTTCCGACTAGTAGAGCAAACCAAATGCTCTGATACCACTTGAAATTGCCTGAGCGTGTGGATCTTCTACTTAGTCGTAATGAAATTAATGTAAATGTGTAAAACACAGAGAGTAAATACAAATGACTTGTATTAACCACAAAGATGACCACAAAGTACACAGAGAAGATATCACTCGGAAGCTCTCTCAATTATATACAAGACGACCGATTTATACAAGCTGAAACACGATCGGCCGAACCTCAAGTTCGGCCACAAGTTCGGAGCTGTCCGAACTCCAGGTTCGCTGGGAGTTCGGACCTTAACAGTCTTGTGCGAATCGTCTTGTATTCGATATTTCACATGACGATCAGAACTATGTATCAACGGGATCTGTTTGGTCCTGTGAATATTCGTAGTATTGAGGGAAGTTATTATTGTTTGGTTATTACAGATGATTTTTCTCGGTTTTCATGGGTGGTGTCTCTAGCTTCAAAGGATGAAACTCCAGAGTCAATTCAGAAGCTATTATCAAAGTGTGAATTAATATATAAATTCAAAGTCTGTTGTATTCGTACCGATAATGAGACTGAATTCAGGAATGCTAAGATGACAGCTTTTTGTGATTCACTTGGGATCAAACAAGAATTCAGTGTGCCGTATACTCTGTAACACAATGGAGTAGCAGAACGAAAGAATCGCACATTGATTGAAACGGCTCGAACTTTGCTGGCCGATGCATATTTACCGATAAAGTTTTGGTCTGAAGCAGTGCATACTGCATGCTATGTCCTCAATCGTGTGCTAATTGTTAAGCGATTTAACAAAACAAGTTTTTAGTTACTTAAAGGTCGAAAGCCAAATTTAAATTTTTTGGAACCATTTCGGTGTTTATGCACGGTTCTCAAGGAAGGTGGGAAGTTTGCCGCTAAAGCTGTTGAAGGCGTTTTTGTTGGGTATCATCATCCAATGAAACGTGTTTATTTTCCTTCTTCTAAGACCATTGAGAATCATGTGCATGTGGTTTGTCAAAAACATACTTTTATGCAACCCAAATCGGTTGATAGTCGGGCTTTTGATTACAAGTCTTTACTTGATTCTTTCACGACTGCAAAATCTGATTCTGATGAAGAGGATCCTGATGTGTTAGCTGCTTTGCTACACTCAATGAAGAGTTTGTAGAAGCATATTCCTATGCTAGCGTGTGTCTCGTGTATTGTATCTAATCTAGAGCATCCGTGTGAGTCTTATAGTCACTGGCGTACCATGTGCACCGCCGGACCAGATGATCCGGGGCGGACCAGATGGTTCGCAGGTGGTACGCTGGCCTGTTACTAAGTGACTATAAATAGCTTGTTAGAGAAAGTGTTTACTAGTTCTTTCAGTTCTCTATCTCTTAACTGTGTGTAGCAAAAGGTGTAATCTCTCTCTAGCTTGTAACCTCTGAGTGAATCAATAAAGCAAAGCTTTATTTACCTTCTCGTTGCTATTCGATTACCAAATCATGCTGTAGTAAGATCGTATTGTGGTTTTATAAGTGGTATCAGAGCATTGCAGGTTGCTCTACTGCTATGATTTGGTAAGTTTTTCGGATTCTAGAGAGAAAAAGTATGGGTTTTCTACGTTTTTCATCAATTTTTCATAATTCTGAGTGATTCTGAGGATAAAAATGATTTCTGGATGTTCCTGGAGTGTTTTCGCATCATACTGATCCAGTTTCTAGCTTCAATTGTCGAAATCTGTGAAAATCAGCCAATTTCAGCTTCATTTGCATTTGGTCCGCCGGTTGAACATTTGGTCCGCCGTTTGGTCCGCCCCGGCAATCTTCATCAGCTGGTCCGCAGCAGTTTCAGCGTATCACATCTGGTCCGCCGTACCACATCTGATCCGCTAGTATAATTCTGGTCCGCTAGTTCATCTGATTCGAAATCTGGTCCGCTAGTATAAATCTGATCCGCCTGTTTAATTTGATCCGGAACTGGTCCGTTGGTAAGATTTTGATCCGCCGATTTGTTTTGATCCGCTGACAGAATAGTGACTTTCACTAAAACTGACGTAACTTGAGAACCGTTTGGAGTTACGGAACCCAATACCAGCCAAAACGTTCGTCTTTCCGAGATCTAGACGTGTACTCACCTGAAAGGTCTGTACCCCCCAGTTTGATCTCCAAAATCCGCTTGGAAGACGCCCGTTTTTCAGTTTTAAGTTTTCGCGTTCGATATTGAAATTTCAAAATGAGCGATTTTCACGCTTTTTCAGCTGTTCAATCATCAATGCAAGCCATATTGAACTATGATAACGAGACAGGAACAACTCAGAAAGTTCCTAAGTTACTTCGATTGGAGGATTATGAGAATTGGAAGCAACGATTTGAATCATTTGTTAATGCTCTTGACATTGATCTGTGGATTTCTATTGAACAAGATTATACATATCCTAAGAAAAATGGAGAACCAATTCCACGAAGTGATCTTGATGAAGATCAAAGGAAAGTTTATGCCAGAGAAAAGAAAACTTATGCAAATCTCACAATGGCATTACCAAGAGAACTCTTGCATCAATTCAAAAATTGCACAACATCAAAAACTTTATGGGATGCTTTGAAGGATAGATGTGCAGGAAACAAGCAATATAAGAAGAGTCGAAAGAAAGTTTTATTAAAGGAGTTTGATAACTTTCAGCATTGTGAAAAAGAGAGTATTGCAGATTTGATTTCTAGATTTTCCCATCTGATTAATGAACTTGATGTTGTAGGAGTTCAGAAAGAAAAAGATGACTTGAAAGAAAAATTTCTGGAAGCTTTACCGGAAACATGGGAGAATTTTGTTATGATGCTTGCTAATGATCCAAATTATTCAAGTTGGACTTTCAATCAATTATTAAGCAAGTTACAAGCTCGAGAAATGGAATTACTTGTAAAGAAGTCAGCAATTCCATCTGTTCAGAATCCTGCAGTTTATTTTGGAGAGAATTCTGCTACTGTCCATGCTAAAGCTAAATCAAATTCTATCTCAAGCACTAATCCACCAGTAACAACATTTCTTGCTGGAAAGTCAGAGAATGCTAGTTATTCTTCAGGCTGTAGTTTTACTATTCCTGATAAATCATCAAGCAAGTCAAATTTTAATCAAGCAACCGAAGATCTAGCTGCTTTGCTATTTGCTTTTATATCTTCTTCCTCTGGAGCTATATTTAATCAAATTGGTCAGTCTTGGTTGTATGGCGAGGATTTAAATCATCTGGATGACGATCAATTGAATAAACTCGATTTGGAATGGCAATTTGCTATGGTCGTGGAAAAAGGAAAGAGATTTATGAAGAAACATGGTAAGACATCTATTTTTCAAGGACAAACACTTGGCTTGGATAGAAAAACGATTAAATGTTTTAAATGTGCCAAACATGGACATTTTGCTCGCGATTGTCCTACCAAGTCATCTGATAAGGATATTTCCAATAAGAATGGTCAAGATAAAGATGTTAAAGCTATGATATCTCAAACTGATGAAGGTTATGATTGGGCTAAAGATTTTCCAGATGAATCTGCATTCGTAGTTCATTCTCAAGATAGTTATGCATTAATGGCAAATATTGAGGTTGAATCGAGTGGGTATATATCTGAGACCAGTAAATCTGATTCAAGTCATTCTGATTCCGAAATGAGTGGTTACGAATCCGTGTGTGAATTTTGTTCACAAAAGGATAGTCGAATTAAGGGTTTGCTAAAGGACATAGAATGTCAATCTGTTGAAATCAAACGAAAGGATGAAGAATTGGAGAGTTTCATCAAGAAATGTCAGGAATTTAATGAAGTTTGCAAAACAAATGCAGAGTTACTCAAGGAAAAGAGTGTGTTGGTGACAGAATTAGCGAATGTTCAGAAACAATTGTCAGAAAGCTGTATTCAGAATGATCAACAAAAGTTACAACTTCAACACGAGAATGATGAGTTCATGTCAAGAATTGTCAAGCTTACTTCTATCAATGAAAAGCTGGTCAAGGAGGTTGCAGAATATAAGTCTCAAGCTCAAGATGTTAGTGAAGATTTTGAACAGTTATTTCAAAAATCTGTCAAAAAGGTTGAAGTACTTCAAACATCGAATGATGCGCTTCAGAAGGCATTGGATGAAGTTATTGTTGATAGATCTCAATATCAGATTGTTCAGTCTGAATTGCAGGACACAATCATTTCTTTAAAGAAAGACAAAACTTTATTAACAAGGAATATTGAGATCTATAAGGAAAGAGTGGATAAAATTACCAAAGAAGTGCATGCTGCTCATGATGGGATGAGACGAGAAAAATCATTAGTCAACAACACATCTGAGAAATTGATTCAATCAGAAAAGGTTCTTGCTGAAGCTCAAAAGACCATAGCTGATTTGAATGTTGAAATTCTGGATCTCAATCGTCAATTGCATAACTTGAAGAATTCTCATTCTTTTACAAGTTATTTGTGTCAAGACGACAACTTCAAGAAGGTATTTGGAGGTGATGATTTTAATCAAATCCCTCATCCAGTGATTCAAACAGAGTCTGTTGTTGATTTGAGCACTCCAGTTGTAAACCAAGATTACTCTGAATTTGTATCTGAGAAATTGGAGGCGAAGAATTCAATAATCTGCAACAAAAAGGTAACCTCTGCAACATCTGATACACCTATGTTTGTTAAATTTGTTTCAAGTGAAGGTGGTGCTTTTGGAAAAGAAATGTCTGATGGCGAAAAAGTTGAGAAGAATGAACAGAAGTTGACTGAAGCAGAAGTGGATGCTAAGTTGGTTGAAGAAAACAATTTGAAAGGCATTAAAGCTAAATTTACACAGTCTGCTAAATCTGGTTCTTCAGGGTCTACAATAGATGTATCTAAACTGCCTGGTTACAAACAATCTGGTTAGGGTAGTAAAGGCAAGAAGGTTCCAAAGCAGCAGAACATGCCTGTAGGATCGTTATTAGTTATGAATAAACTAAAACTAATCCCTTTACTTGCAAATATAACCCTGCGGAATTAAAGTTATATTTCACTTTACTTAAGCAATGTTAAACTCTTGTATAATGTAAAGGCTTGATTTGCAGAATAGTAGAGACAACGAAATATCGAATATTCGGCACTATTTGCATTAACTCAAAGCTACACTATTACAAGTGATAACCACACTGATGATAATGTGTAAACTAAGAGATAACATGCTATATATAGTGCTAATGAGATCAATGACAGCCATTGATCTCATGCGATCTAATCTAGACCGTAAACATAAAAGTCAAATACAAACTACCAAAAGAATAAACATCGACAATCGGAATGACTTGCGTGTTAGCAGCAACAATCTACTTTAGGAGAGCGGCTTAAATCTGATCTAGAAGCATACGAGAAGCTTTTGCAGGATTGGACTTGCTGAAAAGACATCTCAGGAAAAGTCAGGTTGAACTCTTTATCTGGTGGATAATCGAGTTCACCCGGAATATTCGCTAAGTACCAAAATTGCTTCTTTCCGCTTGAACTGCCTGTTCCGCTTGAAGTGTGAATTCCGCTTCAACTTCAACTTCAGCCGGAACTAGTAAAATTGGCATTTCAGCCGGAAATCTTCCAAGCTCTATTTTTCCTTACAATCTCCCCCTAAGCTGATGCTGTCAAATTATTAATTATCTTCAATGTTTATCTTCAAAACTGACTTGTACCCAAAAATCTTCTTTTCCACAACCTACTTGTCAGAAGTTCTGATGCTGGCATCAAGATTTTGAGAAAGCTCTTTGGTGTTTGTTTTGGTCACCTTTGCGTGTTTAATTGAATCCCAGTCCATTTCGTTCCATTCTTCTTGAACAGAAATAGACTCATGGATTGTAAAGGTGCCATCAGCTCTATGAACATAGAATAGCTTCTCCTCCTCTTCCCAAATGATAAATTTTATTTCACTGGTGGGCATTTCTTCTTCTTCTCCTGCTGATTCATCATCTAAATTGCTTCGATAGAGCATTCCACATTCCAGCACAGTTGGCTTAATTAAAAGCCTTAACATGTGCTCCGCTCTTGAAGGATTCATAACTTCTCTGAGTTTTAGAATGATGTCTGTCATTTGCTGCAGGGTGAGTTGAGAAGTTGCCTTGCGTGCATTTATCAATTAAGTTATGCCATTGGCCATAGTAAAAGTGAAATCAAATGTGGCTTCATCCACTGTCCAACTAACAATTCGTCTTTTGCTGGGAGGACCTCTTCTCATCTGTTTTTGATTTCTCTTAGACTTGGCATGCATCAGCTTTCTCTTCTTAATTTCCCTCTCTTCATCAGAATTACCAGCAGATTCTTGCACAATAGGCCTTTTGCCTTTGGCAGATGATGAAGAGGGACCTGGTTGAGTTTCAGTAGGTTTGGTGGTGGTGGAAGAAGGTTCTCTTATGGTGAGTGGAGGTAAGGTGGTTTTTGGAAGTGGTTCAATGGCTTCAGGAGTTGGGCTTGAGGGTGGAGTAGGTGGAAAGATGTCAGAGAAGTCCATGGTTGGTGGAGGCTTCTTTTTGAAGGGAATGATGGGTGTAAAGTTGTCTGATCTAAACTTGGGATTGGCAAGTTTAGCAGCAAGCTTCTTGAGGATATGTGGAGGTTTGTAAGGTATGATGGGAAGTGACTGTAGAATGGATGAAACTGTTGTAGGCATTGGGTTTGGGTTGTAGATAAATGAAGGTGGAGGTGGTATATCTGCAATATCATCAATTTCAGGTTTAACATTAGCAGTTATTGTACCTGAGATTAGCTCTGATGGTGAAGGCATCACCAGGTTAGGATTGACAGCAGCAATTTCTCCTTTCAGCTCATAAAATATTTTGTCAATCAAGCTGCAAAGTCCTCTAACCTGCATCTGAGCTACCTCTTCCTCTTTCTTCAAGTTTCTAATCACAAGAGCCCTCTTAATCTTTTTCAACAGACGGTAATTTTCATCATTCTTTGTTAGCTTGGTAGGCAATTGAGAGGCAATAGCAATTAACCTCTGCCTATTAGCTTCAGACATTGTATCCAAGTCATAATCCTTTAACCTCCAGTTGAAAGACCTGGTCTTTGCTTCTTCAAGAAGGTTTTCAAACACATTGTTTTGCATGTATAGATCAAATTCTTCTTGGAGCTCTCTGGCTATTCTCTCATCCTCAGCTACCCTTCTGGCATCTTCAACCATTTTCACTATAGCCTCAGCTTCAGGAGTTTGAGTTACCTATTGAAAGGTTCTAGCTATATCAGCTTGAACAGGTTCCTCAGTTAGAACTGTCTCTGAACTCCTTAAGGCTATCAGTGATTTAGCCACATCCTCAGCTTCTTCATTTCTTTGTTCTTCCGGTTGAAACACAGGTGTTTCATCAGTCCCAAATATTGAGGAGCTAGGACCTTGAACATCCACCTGGGTTGGAATTTGTTGTTCCGGTTGAACATTCAGCTCTCCTTCAACTGGAACTACCGGTTGAACTTCCGGTTGAAGTTCCGCTTGAACTTCCGCTTGAACCAGTAATTGACCATCAGTCACCACCTGAGGTTGGGTGACTTCAGGTTCTTTATCAGTTATCTCCAGTACCTCAGTTCCTTCATCTTCACCAATCAAAATCTCATCTTCTTCTTTAGTCATAGTACCAACTGCTGCAGTTGCAGTACTTTCTTCCATATCAGCTGCTGCCTTGCTGGTGGAGGCAATATTGCCTACAACATGATCACTGGCTCTTTCAGCCAGAAAAATAACATCTTTCAGAAGTGTTGTGATCATGTTGATGTGCTCAGGGAGAGCACCAGCAATCAGCATGGACGACTGAACAAGCTCGGTGAGGTTGGGGTCCTCAAAAGGAGAAATAGCAATCGGTTGACTGCATCTCGTATTCACCTAACTTTCTTCAACAGAAAAAGGCTCTATACCAATCTTTTGGCAAGCTGTGGCTCTTACTTCAGCCGGTATCCTTTCTTCCTCTTCGATTTCAGTGATAACAGGTTTTGACAGTAACTTCTCCCCCAATTTGACAGTATCAGCTTCATCAGTTGCAATAACTTCGTCAGCATCTCTGGTAGGGTTTGAAGGACCTGCTTCAGTTTGAGTAGGATCAGCTTGAACCAATTTGGCAACAGTTAAGTTAAGAGCTTCAACCTGTGCTTGCAGAGAAAGGTACAGTTTCGTCAATTCAGGTAGTGTAAGACTATCCTCAACTGGCTTTTTGCCAGTATCCTTGGAAATAACCAAACTATCAATCCTAGATTGATCAGCATTGGTACCCATGGCTTCTTGGCACCTGGGATTCTCTTCAACTGTTTCAACAACCCTTGGTTCCAATAAAGGACTTCCGGGTGCTGATTCAGAGAAGATTGCCGCAGATTGGGTCTAATTGATGTTACTGCTGACACCAAGCTCCAGTTGGGATACTTGGGCAGCAGCAGCCCATTCTGCATGAATCTCTTCAGAACTCCTGAGATTCACCTCCGGTGAGGAGTGGGGTTGCAGTGCTACAGTGTCCTGGCTTATCAGGATATTCTCATGTAATGTGGCAGGTGAGTTAATAACACCTTCACTTAAGCCAAGAATGAGAGCACTGTCACTCCTAGGTGACAGGGGTTGCATGGGTGAAAAATTTTCAGATGGGGAAGCTACATCTGCTTCTAATGACTCCCCCTCAACAGAAGGTTCATCCCTAAGAGAGAATCCCAAATTTACCAGTTTCCGTTTAGGCTTTTTGCCTTGAACGGGGTTTGAAGCTTTAGGTTGGTTGGTGGTGCTAGGTGGAGGAGACCTAGTAACCACATTTCTCTGTCTCTTAAAAATGACAGGAGGTGAGTTTGATGAGGAGGTGGCAGTGGAAGTGTTTGTGAAAGCTTTCCTCTTTTTGGATTGAAAAACTATGAGTGAAGAGGAAGCTGGGACAGATGTGGGATCAGAAACTTTTAGGTTTACAGCTCTGTCATCTTGAGCCTGGGGCTCAGTTGCTGCTGCAGCTTCTGCTTGAACCTCTGCATCAGCAGGTTTATCAGGAAGCTGCCCTGGAATTGGTAAAGGATGGTCAGTATCCCTTCCAAGAAATGCAGACTTATTTACAGCAAGGTTTGAAAAAGTTTTCTCATTCAGAAGTTTTTGGTGCAAAATTGTACCGAGCCATACTATATGGGGGTACTCTTCTTTGAGAATATAGGTCAAAAATCTAGGGTATTGGTAAACAAATTCAGAATGAACATTGGATTTTAGGGCTTGAAAAATTTGTTTGGAAAAATTAAAGTTCTCACCCTTGACCACAGCATAGAAGGCAGAGGCTTGCTCACTGGAGAGCTCATCGAAACCTCCCTTCTTTGGAGATAAACACACCAGAAGTGTGTGTGCAAGAAATCTCCACTTGTATGGTAACTGCCCCTTCTTGATAGTTTTGCTGTGTAGGGAGCCACCATAACCAATGTTTCTGAATAAACGGAGATATCTGTTGTGATCTATCTCTCCGTATCCACCTTCATCCCTCAGTTTCAACAACCTTCGAACCTTCGCTTCATCAATTTCAACTTCCTTCCCTTGGACAGTTGACACAATTTTAACACTTCCGCTAGCCTCGTCGGTAACCCTAGCGTGAACCCAAAAGTCTTCCATCACCTCTTCAAAGATTTCTGCTTCGACAGTAAGCGCATGATGGAGGTGAGAACTTTTGATGAACTCGATCATTCCATTGTAGATATCGGTCTTGGATGGTGGTTCAAGATATGCCACCAGGTTGTGTTCTACCGGAAATTTTGAGTCACCAACTGGCTTCTTGCCACTTGCCTTTCCCTTCGGAGCCATTGTTGTGACGGAATTCGAGAATGTTGACGGTTATGTGGAAGTTAATCGGAGATGGTTTGAGACGATTTTGGGAGTAATTTCTGACTGGTGTTGCGAGAAATGGGGAAAATGACGGTAATTTAGGGCTTTTTACCTTTTTGGTGATGACGTGGAGGAGAGAGGTTAAAAATCGACGGTTCAGTGACGGATGGGACAGGTGCTTTAGGGGTTATACAGTACAACTGGTTAAAGCATGACCTTATCCAAAAGTTAATTTACTGAAACCTCGGAATTGAACAGTTAAAAATTCAATGGGTAAAATAAATAAGCATCCGCTTAGAAAATTGTGCATTCCGGGTAATTAAATGATTCCTTGACTTTGTTGACCCGGAAGTTCAAGCGGAACCCATTTTCTCCTTTATTTTAAAAACCAAATTTCTTCCGTCTGAACTTCAAGCGGACAAGTTTTCCGCTTGGAAGAATTGTTTTCAAAAATAAGTTTCCACGTCAAATTTAAAGCATTTTTCCGGTTGAAGTTCACCCGGTGAATTTCAAAAGTTGTTCTTTCAGGTTGAACCTGAACTTGAACCGGAAAATCCAAAACACATAAATTTTGAAAATTTGTGTCGATTTTTCATAGTTTTAACAGCAGTTATTGACTATGAACTGAAATATTCTTCAATTAACACAAGAGATTTTCTTTTTCTTTTTCTTTTTGTATCAAGAGACGGGCTCTTGAGCACATCTCTTTCTTTTATTAAAGTTGTGAAAAGTTTTATTCAAAGTTCATCATCCCAATGGCTGTGATGAGGTAGAAAAATCTTGCTTCATCAAAAGCTTTTGTAAACAAATCTGCCGGTTGATGATCAGTGTGAACTTTAAATAATTTGATTAAATTCTTTTCAGCACAATCTCTAATAAAGTGATACCTTATGTCAATGTGTTTGGTCTTGGAGTGCTTCACTGGATTGTTGATGATGGAAATGGCACTGTTGTTGTCTGCAAGAATAGGAGTTTCCATGAATGTGATCCCATAATCAAGCATCTGATTTTGGATCCAAAGGACTTGGCTGCAACAACTTGAGGCAGCAATGTACTCAGCCTCTGCAGTTGAAGTAGAAACACATGTTTGCTTCTTGCATTGCCAAGAGACAAGCCTTTCTCCTAGAAATTGACATCCTCCTGATGTTGATTTCTTATCTATATCACATCCTCCATAATCACTGTCTGTGTATGCTTTGAAAGAGAAGTCAGAGTTCTTGGGATACCACAAACCCAGTTTGGGTTGCCCCTTTAGGTACTTGAAAATTCTCTTAACAGCAAGCAAGTGTGACTCTTTTGGAGAAGATTGATATCTAGCACATAAGCAAACACTGAACATGATGTCAGGTCTACTAGCTGTGAGATACATCAGAGAGCCTATCATTGCTCTATACATGTGCACATCCACTGGCTTTCCACTCGAGTCACTAGATAACTTGTGGGAAGTGGAGATGGGAGTCTTGGCACTTGAGCATGATAACATGTCGAATCTCTTCAGCATGTCTTGGATGTACTTTGATTGATTCAGAAAGATTCCATCTACAGTTTGCTTTACTTGAAGCCCTAGGAAGAAGGTTAGTTCTCCCATGGAGCTCATTTCAAATTTGGACTGTATCAAAGTTTCAAACTCCTTGCACAACACAATGTTAGATGAACCAAAAATAATATCATCAACATAAATTTGTACCATTAGCATGTCATTACCAACAATTTTAACAAAAAGAGTTTTGTCAATTGCTCCTCTCCTGTAGCCATTCACTAGAAGGTAATTGGAAAGAGTTTCATTCCAGGTTTCTAGGAGCTTATTTGAGACCATACAAAGCTTTGATCAGCTTGCATACCTTGTTCGGATGGTGAGGGTCTTCAAAACCAGGAGGTTGATTGACATAAACTTCTTGTTCCAGGAGGCCATACAGGAAAGCACTTTTCACATCCATTTGATACACTTGGAAGTCTTTAAATGCAACATAGGATAGGAAGATTCTAATTGCTTCCAACCTGGCTACTGGTGCAAAAACTTCATCATAATCAATGCCTTCTTCCTGTACATAGCCTTGCACAACCAGTCTTGCTTTATTCTTGATAACAATTCCCCTGTCATCTTTCTTGTTTCTGAACACCTATTTTGTTCCAATTGGTTCTGCTCCATCAGGCAGATCTACCAATTCCCAAACCTTTTGCTTGTTTATCTGAAATAGTTCTTCTTGCATTGCCTCTACCCAGCTGTTGTCTTCTAAGGCATCTGCTACCTTCTTGGGTACTTCTTGAGACAAAAATGTAGCATGCAGACAGATATTTGCATTTGCAGATCTACTTCTTGTCAGCACTGGAGCTGAAGCTTCTCAAATAATATTTCCCGCTGGATGATCTTTGTTGATTCTTCTATCAATGAACATAGGAAATTCATGGCTTCTTCCATTTGAGGGTATGTTGAGCTGAGGAAGTCTGTGATCAAGCTCAACATTTTCAAATTGTGACATAGGATCTGAAACTCCAACTGATTCAAGAGAATTGGTATCTGAATTGTAGATCAGATGATCTAAATTGAGCTCATTTGATGTGTTATCATGTGAGTTTCCAGCTTCATTTGACTCTGATTCAGTATTCTCTTCAGTTTCTGAAATTTGATTTTCCGGTTGAACTTGAACCGGAGAAATATGTTCAGCTTGAACTTCAAGCGGAACAATTTCTTCTTCAATTTGAATTATTTCAGTCAGTTTCTTGTCATTTCTTGGGAAAACAGGTTGAGAGCTCATTGAAGAGAAGAAGATTGACTTCTCATTAACAGTTTGATTTTTCTTCCAATGCTCATCAGCAGACCTGTTAAGGTTTTGTTCCTGCACTAGAGAGCTCACAGACTTATCAACAGTTATGTTGAAAGCAGTGGTTAGTGCATCAATATCAAATAACCAGCTTGGCTGAGACTTAAAATTGTTGGCAGATTTCTCATTGAAAGATACGTTTATGGTTTCTTCAACAATTTTAGTTTTCTTGTTGTATACTCTAAATGCCTTTGACACACCAGAGTAGCCAACAAAATAACCTTCATCTGCCTTTTCAGCAAACTTAGGCAAAGACTCACTGGTTATTAAAATAGTGACAGAACAACCAAATGGCTTAAAGAAATAAATGTTTGGCTTCCTTTTTCTCCAAAGCTCATAAGGTGTTTTATTCTTTCCCTTGACAATTAAGATCCTGTTTTGGACATAGCAGGCAGTGTTCACTGCTTCAGCCCAAAATATCACAGGGAGCTTAGAGTCTGCCAACATTGACCTGGCAGCTTCAATCAATGTCCTATTTCTCCTTTCAGCAACACCGTTTTGCTGTGGAGTTCTAGGAGCACTAAATTGCCTCAAAATTCCCTTTTCCTCACAAAATGAATTCAGAACATGATTTTTGAATTCTGTGCCATTGTCACATCTGATTGTTTTGACTTTAAGATTGGATTGATTTTCTAAATTAATGAAAAGAGTTTTCAACAATTCAGCAGTTTCATCTTTTGTTTTGAGAAAGAAAACCCAAGTATATCTAGAAAAATCATCAATTATAACAAAGCAGTATGACCTTTTTCCTAAACTCATTACTCTAGTTGGACCAAATAAGTCCATGTGCAAAAGCTCTAGAGGTTTTGAGATTGAAGTTTCAACTTTTGGCTTAAAAGAGGTTCTGTGTTGCTTGCCTTTGAGACATGGCACACAGTTTTCAGAATATACAAAGTGCTTGTTAGGAAGACCCTTGACTAAGCCTAAATTTACAATTCTGTTCATGTTCTTGTAGTTCACATGACCTAACCTCCTATGCCAAAGATCAGATTCGTCAACTGAGGCTTTGGATACAAAGCAAGCAGTGCCACATGAAGGTGTAGCCACTGACATATCCAAAATGTATAGTCCATCTCTCCTAGGTGCCTTAAGCATTATCAACTCATCAGGAATTTTAACACCAGGTTTGAGAACTATTGCCTCTCTCTCATTAAACATTAAATTCAAATTCTTGTCACACATTTGTGAGACACTAAGCAAATTAAAATTCAATGTATCAACAAAATTGACTCTGTCAAATTTTACCAGTCCGTTTGTCACATCACCTTGTGCTGTGATATGGCCTTTTGTGCTTCCAAAGGCAACTAGTCCTCCATTGATTCTTTTTGTATTTTCCAGAATGTGCTTATTCCCTGTCATGTGGCAAGTGCAACCACTGTCAACTACCTATAGGCTATTTTGGCCTTTATTTTGCACCTGTACATATCAGAATTGATTAATTTCTATAGGGGATCCAATCCTGAGTGGTCTTGGGTCTGCCATAAGCATCATTATACTTGTACTCTTTGAGTACTAGAGTATTTACTACTGGAGCTTCATTTAGCAGATCATCATTGTCCAAACTGAAGTTCTCATACTGAGCACTTGTTTGACTAGACCTTTCATCTTTGGTGTTCCTTTTTGCAGCGATTTTCCTATCCCTATATTCTTTAAACTTTCTTTGCTTGTTGGTTAGTTTATTGAGTTTTTCACTTTCTTGATTAACCAACTTAGTCCTTTCAGGTGATTTTGAAAATCTTTGAGGAAAATGTTTGTTTTGATTTAAATTTCCCCCCTGAAGTAGAACATAATGATTTCCACTTGAACCATTAGCAAATACAGTTTCAAATTGATTGAGTTTGCTGTTTCTTGAAAAGTTTTCTCTAGAGGTGACTTTTCCTCTGGAGGGGTTTCTACTTCCTTGAGCTTCAAAATGTTCAAACTCATCAGCAAAATGAACTTGAGGTCTCTGCTTTGGAGCAGTAGCTGATCTGGGTTGAAATTTACTTTCCGGTTGAACATGAGTTCGAGCGGAAAAATGTTCCGCTTGAACTTCAACCGGAAAACGATTTTGCTTTAAAACAGTGAAACTACCATTTCTATCGTTACCAACTAAAACTCTGTTGGATTCAGATCCAAAATGCTTCAAAGTGTGGTTTTTCACAGGTGAGATTCTTCCTGTGAGCTTCTTTTGAAAATCAGCATTTGGTTTCAAAACAGGTTTTGGTTTTTGAAATGGTTTAACTTTACTCATTGGGTTAAACTGACAGACAGCAACTAGGTGACCTTGTTCACCACAGCATATGCACTCAACAATTTTGGTTTCAAATTTCCTGGGAGACTCAATTTTGGTTACTTGATTAAAGTTCAATTGACCAGACCTTTGAGTTTGACTTCCCTTTGGTTGCTCAGGTTGCTTTCCTCCAACTTTTGAATCCTTAGGTTCATAAACAGTTGGTGGAGGAACAGCAATTGATGGTCTCAAAATGTTTAATTGGTCTACTGAAGCAGATGTGCTAGCAGCATTGACTTCAATTTTCTTAGACTCAACAGTGTTTTCAGAACTGGATTGTGATGAAATGTCATCAATTGTGAGACTAACTTTACATTCTGATTTCAAAGCTTCAATTGGTTTGATTACAGGTGAGTATTCAATTGGTGGCTCAACACAGTTATAGCCAACACCTGCTTTACCATACATCCCTCCCATCCAAAGTTTTTCAGCCTTTTTGTTTGCTGTTTGAAATTTGTCACAAGTAAACAAAGCAACTTTCAGCTTGATCTCAAGAACATCAACCTCAGCCTTAGCATCTTTGGTTTCATTTCTTGATTTCTCAAGTTTTGACAGCAAGTCATCAAGCTGTGTTTCAAGCACTGAGTTGGTTTGTTTTAACAGTTCATACTCTTTGGTTAAGTTTTCACTTTTTGAAATGTATGATGATTCAGTTTTCTTAAAACATTCCTTTAACTCATTTAAGTTTGAAACTTCATCAATCAAATCAGTGTTGTGATTTCGATATTTTGCCACTTGTTCTATGCAGGCAGGGCTACATAGATTCTCTAAGACTTTCTTAGGGATAGAATTCACCTGATCTGAGATGGAGTCCTGTTTGGCCATTAAAGAATGGTTAATGGGTTCAAACTCAGCAACGAAATCTTCCCATTCAACACATGATGTTTGATTTGCAACAGCAGCTACCACGTTCTGGTGGTTTTGACTTCCGGTTGGCTTTGGTGGGGTGGGGTGTGAACCTGAGTTGTTTCCAGAATTGTTGTTGTTTGAGTTGCTTCCTCCATGATTTTTCCCTTGAGCATGGTTCTGATTCTGTTCTTCTCTTCTTGGTTGAGAGCATTCTCTTGCGAAATGACCAAGTTGGTGACAGTTGTAGCATTTGACTTTACTTTTGTCAAGGCCTATGTGAGCACCTTTTGCTCCCTTGTAGGTTCTACCTGTTCTTTTGTAAAACCTTTGAGCTCTTACAGAAACCATGGCAAGTTGAGTCATTATATCCATTTCTTCTAAATTATCAGCACCTATGCATTCAAGATCTTCAGGTATGAAGCCTTGATATGAGTCAGCTGCTACATGAGCATTGTGAGAACTTTCAAAGGAGTTTGAAAAGTTCTCTTGACACCTTGGTGTCTCTGGGAAACTGACTATAGGTGAGAGATATGATGATGAGTTGGATGACCTTTGACTGTTAAAATCAGTGGTTACTAGTGCAGATGAGAACAACTGAGTTGATTCAGAAGATGAGCTTTGTTTAAGATCTAGTTCCATTTCATAAGCACTGAGTATGCCATGAAGTTCACTGAGTCTCATCTTTTTCAAATTCTTGCATTCCCTGATGCTTACTGTGTAAACTGTCCACACAGAAGGCAGGGAACGTAGAAATTTTCTGTTCACATCTACTTGTTCTAGTTTAACATCCACTTTTTGGAGTTCATCAAGCAACGAGACAAATCTTAAGTACTGGTTTGTCATTGTTTCACCAGATTTAAAAGTAAAGTTTTCATACTTTTGTTTTAAAACATCTTTCTTGTTTTCTTTTACTTCACTGGTTCCTTCATACATTTCACTTAAGGCATTCCATAGGTTAAATGCAGTTTTATATCCTGTAAACCCACTTAAAATGGAATTAGGAAGTGCAGCCTGTAGAGTCCAATATGCCTTATGGTCAAATTCAAGAGTAGTGTAGTCAGATTCAACATATTTATCTAATGGCTTAGGTATCTTGACTTCTGCATCATCGGCAGATGAAACCATTGGTGAGTAGGGTCCTTCAGTGAAAGATTTCCAAATACGACGGTCCAAAATCCTAACAAAACCTTCCATCCTGAGTTTCCAGGTACCAAAGTCATCAGGAGTGAACATTGGTGGTTTGTTGGAGGAGCCATTTGGGCAACTTAAACTGAAATCACTCATTTTGAAAAACTTTTAGAAAGATAAAACAACGAAGCTTGTAAAGTAAGCAAGTAAAGTATCGACTTTGAAGCACAAAAAGTCTTCAAAGTGAGAGCCAAAGCTCTGATACCACTTGTAGGATCGTTATTAGTTATGAATAAACTAAAACTAAGCCCTTTACTTGCAAATATAACCCTGCGGAATTAAAGTTATATTTCACTTTACTTAAGCAATGTTAAACTCTTGTATAATGTAAAGGCTTGATTTGCAGAATAGTAGAGACAACGAAATATCGAATATTCGGCACTATTTGCATTAACTCAAAGCTACACTATTACAAGTGATAACCACACTGATGATAATGTGTAAACTAAGAGATAACATGCTATATATAGTGCTAATGAGATCAATGACAGCCTTTGATCTCATGCGATCTAATCTAGACCGTAAACATAAAAGTCAAATACAAACTACCAAAAGAATAAACATCGACAATCGGAATGACTTGCGTGTTAGCAGCAACAATCTACTTTAGGAGAGCGGCTTAAATCTGATCTAGAAGCATACGAGAAGCTTTTGCAGGATTGGACTTGCTGAAAAGACATCTCAGGAAAAGTCAGGTTGAACTCTTTATCTGGTGGATAATCGAGTTCACCCGGAATATTCGCTAAGTACCAAAATTGCTTCTTTCCGCTTGAACTGCCTATTCCGCTTGAAGTGTGAATTCCGCTTCAACTTCAACTTCAGCCGGAACTAGTAAAATTGGCATTTTAGCCGGAAATCTTCCTAGCTCTATTTTTCCTTACAATGCCAAAGAAGGTTCAGAAGGAAAAGAAGGAAACAAAGTTTGAGATGAGCTCTGTAGGGGAGATGGGTTTCTTTTTGGGTCTTCAAGTCCATCAATCTGCCAAAGGCATCTTTTTGCATCAAACAAAGTATGTGTCTGATGTTTTGGCTCGGTTCAAGATTGGCGATGTTCGGATTCCAAGTACTCCAATTTAGGTTTCACGTGGTATCAAACCAGATGAATCTGGTGCAAATGTTGATCCACCATTGTTTAGGGTTATGATTGGTTCCCTTATGTATTTGACCACATCTCGCCCTAATATTATGTTTGCTATTTGTTTATGTGCTAGGTACCAGGCAGCTCCGAAGGCTTCACATATGCTAGCAGTAAAAAGGATTTTTGCTTATTTGAAGGGTAATCCGGATCTTGGCATCTGGTATCCTAATGATAATAAGTTTGAGTTATCAGCGTATTCTGACTTGGATTATGGCGGTTGCAAAATCAACTTTAAATCGACTAGCGCCGGCTGTCAGTTTTTGGGGGAGAGACTAGTCTCTTGGCAATGCAAGAAGCAAACCTTGGTTGCAACATCTACTGCTGAGGCAGAATATGTGGCTGCTTCAAGTTGTTGTTCACAAGTATTGTGGATCCAACAACAGTTACACGACTACGGTTTACATTTTCTAACTACTCCAATTTACATTTATAACTCAGCTGCTTTTTATCACGAAAAACCCTGTTCAGCATTCCAAAACAAAGCATATTGACATACGATATCATTTTATCCGGGATTGCTATGAAAAGAAGTTAATTGATTTGCAAAAAATTCATACAGATTTTCAACGAGCTGATTTGTTCACCAAAGCTTTTGACAAAACTCGTTTTAAATTTTTGTTGCAAATCAATGGGATTAATAAATTGAACGCCACCTATTTTGGTTCAGTTGATCATTTTTTTTCTTTTTGTTAATGTTTTCCTTTGTTTTCTGCTTTTTAGGGGGAGATTTATCTGAAAAAAATTAAAAAAATATATGTTTCTGTATTGGAAAAATGAAAAAGCAAAAAAAAAATCAGAAAATCCAAAAACTTAAAAAAATGGATAAACAAAAAATTGAGAAATGTGATCCAACCTTGTGAGAAATGATGGTACATCAGTGAATGTTACTGACCATAGATAAAATATATTGAAAGGCTGTAGGTTCTTGTATGTTTCATTGAATGTGTCGATCAATATCTGATACTAGCCAGTATGATATAAACATAATGCTTGCTTGAAATCTGTGGTGTAACATAGTTCTTGTGATTGAGTGATCTTGATAAAAGATGAAAAATGCAAAAACAGAATAAATAAGTGTTCTAGTGTATGCATGCGTTCTTTTGAAAGATTTAAACTTGTTTCATATAACTCATCGGACTTTCTCAGCGTGTACGGGAGTACCGACCTGATTGTTGTTGAGTTATACAATTTCAACTTGTTTTTACTTTTTTTATTTTCCTAAACAATCAGACTTTCTCGCGTATCGAACGATCGACCTGATTGTTGTTTGTTTAGGGTCAACTGAATTCAGATATGGAAAATTGTTGTTGAAAGAACCACAATCGTTGCTTAAATCAGCTCATCAAATTTGAATTTGACAAATTGTGATTTTTGGATAAAAATTGCAAAGTTAAAAGAACAGGGGCAATATGGTAAATTTTGGTTCGACGTACCATATGGTACGCGGGACGTACCATTTATGATATAAATAGAAATTTCTGGTTCGTGATACGCACAACCTGCGTACCAGCCACGAACCTTCATCAAAAACCCTAAATTTCTCTCTGTGATTATTCCTCGATTTCTCATGAATTAACAAACCTCTGCTCGAGATTTTTGTTGCAACAGGTAGGTATGAAGATTCTGCATCTACTGATGGTCTTGGATTGTGCTTTGATGATCGATTTCATGAGATTTATGAGACTAAACTCTTGGTTTTTTCATTAAACCGAATGGGGGTTGGTTTAATGGGTTAAAGTAGTTCTCAATAATTTTTAAATGCATGATTAGGGTCGGTTTTTGGTCTAGAACAAAACCTTGTCAAGTGATTTGAATTCAAAAAAGATGTGGAGTGTCAAAATGCAAATTTTCTCTTCGGTTAACTCTTCTACCGACGTACCATCTGGTACGCGGCGTACCATTTGGTACGTGACCTAAAAATGGTCCGTATCTGGTTCGTTGGACCTTATGGTACGTGGTCAACATTTTTGGTTCGCCGTACCAGATTTGGTTCGTATGACCAAATTTGGTTTGGGGATGGTTCGTTGGAGAATTTTTCAAAAAGTTAATCGTTTGAGCGTTTCAAATTGAATTAGCATCAGTTGTAATCGGTTTTGTCTCTATCTCATGATTTTAATGATTGTTCGTGTTTATATTTTTCAGAAATGGCAGCGTTAAAATCAAATGATGAACACAATATCTGTGCATATCTGAATGCATCTGCTCGATGGAAGCCACATTTTCTTGGAATTTTTGATTTCTTGGAAAGATCGAGAATTCACTATGTTGCTACTCACGAGTGTACTCCATACAAGGATTTATTGTTAATGTTCTGGAATACGACTCAAGTGGATTGTTCGGTGGAACCCTCGGTTATTCGTGCAAAAGTCCATCAAACTGATGTGATTATTTCTGAAGAAGATGTTCGTAGGGTTTTAAGACTAAATGATCAATCGGCTTTTCCATTGGTGTTTGATGAGATTGGTTTGGTGGCATTGCTTAGAAGGATAAAGTACGATGGATACTTATATGATTTGTGACTGCTTAAGTCGAATCTAAGTCCTCCGTACAAATATTTGATGCACGTAGTTATCAAATGTTTTGGAAATCGGTTAAGGGGGCATGATGTATTTGACATAAAGATTCTATCCTTTTTCTATGCTTTGGTCATGAACCACGACTTTAATTTTTCTGGATGGATCTTTAGTTACATGAAGGAGAATATATTGTCAAAGCAGAACAAAAGTGTTATGTATCCAAGATTTATTCAGATGATCTTAAATGATTTACATCCGAACCTTCCAAAGAATCCAGCAAATGTCTTGGTTTTAAAGCATATGAATGAAGTTGCAGTGGGTAAGCTTCCAGTGTATCAAAAGAGGAAAGGTCCAGGGAATATACCTCCTCCTACTAAACATTTGATTGGTCACTTGGCCAAGCCTAATTATATAGCTCCTACAAATAATGCTGCCAGACATGAGGATAGTTCAAATGATGAGTTAGAATATGATCATAAAGGTTATCCTGTTGAAGAGGATGAAAATGAGGAAGAAGACCAAGAGCAACTAGTAAATCAAGATGCAAATGTTCAAGATCCTGTGCAACAAGAAGCTCAAGAGCATGTTGTTCAAGAGGCTGTAAATGAACCTGAAGCTATGAATGTTCAGGATGATGAAATGAATGATTATGCTGATGTTTCTGGAGATGATGCTAGTGAAAGTTCATCTGATACAGATTCACATTCTGGTGATTATGTCACAATCTTGCATAATACCAGAGGAATTTAAGTGAAGAAAGGTTCTAAGCAATACATCGAATACTTGAAGTCCAAGAATCTGGATACTTCTAAGTATGAGAATAGAACCAAACAGGCTGAGGATAAAGATGATGATCCGAATTACACTCCTACTTTGGAGGAACCTGTTAAGAAGACCAAGACTGTTGATAAAGGAAAAACTCCTACGGTTTCTAAGGGCAAGCATATTAAACATATGGCTCAGAGGAATTTGACAGTGAAAAAGGGCTCGTTCCTTGCTGATGCTCGAAACACAGGTCTTAGTCCACCGAGTGAGAAGCAGAAAGTCTCTACTACTGCTTCTAGAACTTCTACCATTTCTGCTATTGATTTGAAGCAGAAAGTCTCTACTACTGCCTCTAGAACTTCTACCATCTCTACTACAGATTCACAACCAACCACAAAATTTGCTAATGTTCAAAGCTCAAGTAATCCACCGGTTAGAAAGCTTGTTATTCGAAAGCCTTCTTCAACTACTACTTTTGCATCCACTACTACTGCTTCTAGAACTTCTACCATTTCTGCTATTGATTTGAAGCTGGCGTTACATCAAACCAGACTCGATGAGCTGGAATCAACGAATCGTCAGCAAGCTAATGAAATCAGAGGTTCAAAGAATCTGGTAAAGGAGTTGGTCTCTGTTAGAGCATATTTCTATGCTATGAGTGTCTCGTGTATTGTATCTATGTGAGCATGTCTTAAAGTGAGTTGTAGTGTCTATTGGGTTGGTGGCGTACTATATGGTCCGGCGGACCATATGGTCCGGCGTATCAGTTGGTACGCTGGGTGCTATGTCACTAACTATAAATAGCTGTGTGTTAGAATGTGCAAGTAACGAGCTGAATACTTCTGTCATTCTACACCTTTCTGTGTGTGTGTTCTAGAGAGAGAAACCAGAGAGTCTTCATTGTAATCTCAAGTGATTCAATACGAATTCTCTTATTTACATCTTGTGTTCGTTACTTTGATCAAAGCATGCAGTAGTAAGATCGTATCTCGTTTCTACAAGTGGTATCAGAGCTTTTGGTTGCTCTACTGCTGTGTTTTTGATCAATTTTCAGAGTTTTAGAGAGAGAAAGCTTGGGTTTGGTAAGTTTTTATTCAATTTCTTCCAATTCTGAGTGATTCCAAGGATAAAAATGATTTCTGTATGCTCCTGGAGTGTTTTCGCATCATATTGATCCAGTTTTCAGCTTTAATTGTCAAAATTTGTGAAAATCAGTCGATTTTCGTGTTTTCTGTGACTGGTCCGCCCAACGAACAGACTGGTTCGCCGTTTGATCCGCTAGGCAATCTTCATCAGTCTGATCCGCAGCAGTTACAGCGTATCAGTGTGATCCGCTGAAAATTCTGGTCCGCCGTACCAGTTTTGATCCGCCGTATCAAAATCTGATCCGCCAAAGATATCTGGTCCGCTGGAACATATTTGGTCCGTTGAGAGTATTCTGATCCGGTGAACAATTTTTGATCCGCTAGTTGATCTGATACGGAGTTTGATCCGCTGGAATTGTTGATCCGCTGGCAGAAAACATATCTTCACTAAAACTGACGTAACTTGCAAACCGTTTGGAGTTACGGAACCTAATACCAGCCAAAACGTTCGTCTTTCCGAGATCTAGGACCCCCAAAATCCGCTTGGAAGACCTTCATTTTTGAGTTCGAAGTTTTTGAAGTATCATTTTACGTTGGAAAATGTCCGATTTTCAAGCGTTTACGGCTATGCAAAGCACGGTACAAGCTATGCTCAATTTTGATAATGAAATAGGAACAAGTCAGAAAGTTCCCAAGTTGTTAAAATTGGAAGATTATCAAAATTGGAAGCAACATTTTTCTGCATACATCAGCACAAATGATATTGATTTGTGGATTCCAATTCGAACGCTGTATGTGCGTCCAACTGACAATGGAGAATATAAAGAGATTCAAGATTTTGATAAGGATGAAAGAAGAAGTTATGAACTTGAACAAAAAGTTTATGGTTATCTTACCATGGCTTTACCTACTGAGTTGTTACATCAATTCAGTACTTGCAAGAAGGCTAAACAGTTATGGGATGCTTTATCTGCTCGATGTGAAGGCAATGATCAGTATAAGAAGAGTCGAAGGAAAGTGTTGAACAAAGAATTTGAAAATTTTCAACAATACGACAAAGAAAATATTTCTGCTCTTGTTTCAAGATTTTCACATCTTATTAGTGAGATGAAAGTAGTCAAGATTGAAAAGACCGAGGAAGAATTGAAAGAGAAATTGATGGAAGCATTACCAGAGAAATGGGAAAATTATGTGTTGTTGCTTACTCATGACAAAGATTATTCCACATTATCATTTCATGATTTGACTGGAAAGCTTCATGCTCGAGAAATGGAAATGATGAATTCAAACAAGTCCACTGCTCAATTACAAAATCCTGAGTTATATCATGGACAAAATTCTGCAAGTATCAATGCAAAGTCTAAATCATCTGGTTATGATACATCAAATCCACCTCAAACAGCATTTGTTGCTGATCATGGATCAGGAAAGTATGAAAGTTCATCAAGAGGGTGCAGTTTCACTACTCCTGATAGATCATCTGCTAGTTCGATTAATGGGAAGTCAGCTGAAGATTTAGTTGCGTTGTTATCTGGATTCATATCATCTTCTTCTGGCGATATATTTAGTCAAATTGGTAAATCTTGTCTATATAGAGAGGATTTAGATCATATGGATGAAGATCAGTTGAACAAATTAGATTTGGAGTGGCAGTTTGCTATGCTAACTGAAAGAGGTAGAAGGTTTATTAAGAAACATGGAACGACATCTATTTTTCAAAGAGACAAACTTGGTTTAAATAAGTCACAGATCAAATGTTTCAAATGTTCCAAATATGGTCATTTTGCTCGTGAGTGTCCCGCAAAAGAAAAAGTGGTTCAGACAGCTGATAAAACTGCTTCACCTCAAATTGCTTTGACTGCTATTTCTTCTGCATCAAAAGAGCAAACATCAAATGAAGGTTATGATTGGGCTGCTGATTTTCCTGATGAGTCTTGTTTTGTTGCTCAGATTGTTCACAGTGATGACGAAGAAGAGATAACAGATTCTGATTCAGATGTTAGTAGTTATGGAAATAGTGGTTATGAATCTGTCTGTGAGTTTTGTTCTCAAAAAGATAAAATGATTCAAGGTTTAGTTAAGGAAAAAGAAGATTTGATTGCTGATAGAGAAAAGTTGGAAGGTATGATTCAAGAGTTAGAATCTCAAAAAGAAAAGTTTTCAGTTTTTCAGACAGAGTTAATTGAAAAAGAGTTGCAGTTTCAAGGTGTTGAGCAGGAATTTGAAAAGAAATTTACAAAATTATCTGCAGAAAAGGATTAATTAGTTCAAGAAGTAAAGAAATGGAAAGATGAAGCTGAGGATACTGCAAAAGATTTTCAAAATCTTTTTGATAAATCAAAGTCCATACTTGATACACTTACTCAACTTTCTGGTGATCAAGCTACTAAGATTCAATCTTATCAGACTGATATGGAAAAGTTACTTGATGAGAAGAGGGAGTTGGTTAGAGTGAACAAGTTGCAAAATGCAAATTTGGATATTCAGAAAAGAAATGAAGATAAACTCGAGAAGGAATTGGTGGCCGGTTTAGATGAGTTAAGATTGCAAAAGTATGAAACTAAAAAAGTGGCAAAGAAGCTCATTGCAACAGAAAAGGAGTTGGCTGAAGCTTATCAAATAATTTCTGAATTAAAGATTGAAGTCATTGATTCAAAACGTCTTTTGAACAATGTTACAAATTCTCAATCTTTTACAAGTTTCTTGGCCAAAGATGAAAATTTTGAGAAGATGTTTAACAAGACAGTCTCGCCACCAGGAAGTCTCAAAGAAGGAGTTCATGATTTGAAAGACAAGGTTGAGACCGGGGATTATTCTGAGTTTGTTGGTTCTAAATCTATTGGCGAAAAGCAAGAAGACAAAGGCAAAAGTACTGAAGCTTCTGAAGCTCAAAAGGTTGTGTCTGGGTATTCGTCTTCAAAAGCTGACATTGATGAAACAATCATCAATGCTCCAAAAGATCTCAAGAAAGTTAAAGCAGAATTTTCTACGTTGGCAAAGAATGGGCATAAGTCTAATGGAATGGAAGAGAAGGGTTCAGGAAAGTGTGTTGGTTTGGGTTTTGAAAGAACAGCTGCTCACGGTGGTAGTTCAAAGGTTTCAAAACAACAACAACTGAAAAGAGTCAATGTAAAGCAAGTAGAGAAAGATGTCTTCAAAGATGAGAAGGTTCAACCTGAGAGAGTTTACAAACTCAAGGGTTCAGAACAAATATTTTCTGACAAAGAATTCCCGCTACACTGTGTGGATGCTCAGAAAATTGCTGAAGTATTTGTGAAGACTGCTGATCCGAGGAACAAGAAGAATAAATCTGCAAATTTTTCTTCTGGAGGATCAAATTCTACTCCAAAAAGCCCGACATCTAAATGGGTTCATGATCATCGTCAACAGGTATATGATAATTTTTATGATCATTTTGGAGATGAATATTTTTGTGAAGCAATGCAGGTTCCAAAACGAAGAAATGTACACAATCGTTTGTGTTACAATTGCCGACAAAAAGGGCATATGGCACAAGATTGTCATGTCGCTGCTGCTTCTAGTTCAAGAAGAGGAAAGGTTCCATATGTTGGTAAAACTGCCAAACCGCGATTCATTGATGAATATGGCAGAGTGTTTGATGAATTCTCACAACCTACATTTTTCAAAACTCAAGGAAGATTTATTCCGCGTTTTCAAAATGTTTCATATGTAGGTTGTTCGTCACAATCGACTGTGACAGGTTCATCAGATACTGATTTACCAAAACAACAACACTGGAAACCTAAGGTTGTTTCAAAAGGAAACCAAGATACTGGTCGACCAGAAGCAATTCGCTTCGGGTCATTTATAAACTGATGTGTTTGACCAGTGTGCAGGTACTTCTAGAAGGCCCATTGGTGATTGCAAAGTTACTGATGGAGAAGTATTCTGCTGATTTAACTTAAATTACATGCGATATCAAATTTCAAAACTGAAAATTTTCTGAAAGCTAAACCTAAAAGGTATCCATGTCGAAAGGTCACTTTTCTTTCTTTTTACATTCCGTATGTAGTTTAGGGGGAGAAAATTGAAACACCAAAAATAGCGTCTTTGTGTTTTTGTTTGTATTAAAATGAAAATCCAAAAATAGAGTTTTCATTTTAAGGGGGAGAAAAATAGAAAATACAAAAACATTGAAAAAAAATGAGAAATTGTATCCAACATAATTGGGAAATGATGGTACATTGGCTTACGTATCTGACTCGTGGATAAATTAGATGAAAAAGCCATAAGATCATTGTTTGATGTACTTGGTAGGCTCGGCATTGAATCAGAAAGTATTCAGATGTGATAAACACATTAAATACTAATGCTTGACCAAGTTGACAACATCTTGATGCTTATCTCATGATATATCAAGAAAAAGATATGTGAAAAAGAAAATGAGAAGTCACTGTGTATACATGTGTTCATTTTGCAAAGATTTAAACTTGTTTGATTTTCTTTATTTTGTCAAACGATCGGACTTTCTTTGCGTGTCGAAAGACCGACCTGATTGTTGTTCGTTTGACGTTCTGCTTTATTTTCTTTGGTGTTTCGTATAACTCATCGGACATTCTCTGCGTGTACGGGAGTACCGACCTGATTGTTGTTAAGTTATACAATTTCAACTTGTTTTGTTTTCTTATTTTGTTAAATCCGAGGCCTTATCTGCGTATCGAAAGATCGACCTTAAGGTAGACGATTTAACGTTCTTATTTCTTTTTGCATGAAACACAGTTGACTGTATCATGAATATAATCATTATGTGATTAAATCACAAATGATATCACAAAGTGTGATATAAAAAGCAAAAACGTATCTGAGTATGTCTGATAGTGTGGGGTACACTGGTCAAAGCAAGCTAAATCAATCAATAACATATCCAGATGTTATGAGTATGATTGTGCCTGAGTTTAAGATGGACAAATTATACCAGTAATCGACATGACTTGTGTGCTGAAGTAATTGAAATTGAAGTGTAGTTCAGCATGTTATGATCAATATGATCCCAAGTTGTGATCTTTCTCGCAAAAGACAAAAATAGTGTCTGATTCTGTATTGCATTTATGTTTCATATATGAAAAGTCCAAAAAGATTTTTGGTGTGTTTTGATATAAAGTTTCAAAAAGTCAAAAAGATTTTATTTCTTATTTGTTTTCGACCGATCGACATGTGATACGAAATCGAAATTTGAAAATCTATCTTGGATTCTCGAAGAGAAGTTTTGCACCAAGATTAAATTAATTTTCAAAAGAAAAGGAAACCGCGTTTGTGTCTTCTGAAATTGCAGGTTTGTGTGTCAAGACTCAAGCATGGTGAGAGGGGAAGTATGAAGTATCTTTCACAAGTGGATCTTGAAGTGCAAAGATGATCCAAGAGTTATCCATGTGACTGACGCCATCAAATCTGTTTACCGAAGCATTCGACTGAAGAATCCATGTGAATCGATTTATAGACGCGGGTTGTGATGCTCGAGGCTGGCAGTTTGGACCGAAGACCGTTTTCTGGAAAAGTCAACCGTTCGGGTCAACGGTCAACGTAAAAGTCAACGGAAGATCGGTTCGAGCGAGTCAAGCTTCGGATTAATATAATCAGCTTTGATTTAATTTATATTTATGTTTAGCTCATTTACTTGTAATTTCGTTCATTCGTTACGTTTTTCTGTTGTTAGTCACCCTCACTATATATAGTGAGGGTGCCCATTACAAGTAAAGGAGTCTCCGAATGTGGAGATGATGATTTTCTTGTAGAGTGTGAGGTTTCCATTCTAGAGAGAGAGTGAGTCATGGATTCTAGAGAGAGATTGTGTGTTCTTCATGATTCATTGATTGTAATCATTCGATTAATGAAATCATTCGACTATGTTCATCATCTTTCTTGTTTATGATTATTCATGATTCATCATCATCATCTTCTTCATTTGTTTTTTGAGTTTTTCTCATCCGAATGAATGTTCTTGCTCAAGATCGAGATTCTCGTAGTGAAAATCGGTCCTAACAAATGGTATCAGAGCGGGTACCGATCAGATTCATCTCACCGTGAATCTGGTCACTCGAATCTGTGATTTTGAGCTTGAATGGTGAAGATGAGAAAACTTATTTTTTAGAGACTTTTTTCTATTTTTTCTTCATTTCTGGATGGATTTTGATGATATGGATGATGGATTCGTGTTCTGGAGTTCATTTAGATGTGATTCTATCTTCTACTTGTTCAAATCTGTGAGAAAATTGAAGATCCGAGCTCATTTTTTCGTAACTTTGGGGTTTTTCCCGTATTTGGGGTTTTTGAAGATTTTGGAGCTTGATTCTTCATTTTCTGGGTTTTTCTTCATGATTTTGGATGAAGTGAGGTATGATTCTCAGTGGAAAACGCGTTCCGGATCCATTGGAAGCATCCGTTTCGTCTGAATCTCAACGGTTTGAGCGGATCTGGAAAAACACACACTGACGGTGTAAGTGTGTGTTCTTCGTGTTCTTGAAGATTTGCAGATTTTGAAGGCTGATTTGATCCGAGTTGCTGCTGTTTATGTGTTGTTGGTGGCCACAACATTGTCGTGGATGGTTTAGCTTCTCATATCGTGCATCATAACGGGTTCTCCATTCATTTTTGGGCAGATTCGAGTTCACCAAGTAAGTATTCATAGTGTTCATCGATTTTCCAGAATTGTTCATCAGTTTTGAAGGTTTGAAGATTGTCTTAGCGGACTTGTTCAAGTTCTTAGCGTACTTGTTCTCTTCTTAGCGAACTTGAATCTGTTTTAGCGAACTTGAAGCTTGTTAGCGAACTTGAAGCTTGTTAGCGTACTTCTAAGACCCCTAGCGGACTTCTCAGTGTGTCTAGCGGACTTCTGGTCGTTAGCGGACTTGTTTTGAGGTTAGCGAACTTGTTGCTGGGTTTTTATCCGAGTTCGTTTAAGATAATTCTGTTCGTACAGGGTTGTTGAGGATCGAAAGACGAGTTCAACGAGCTAAGAATCACTGAATTTGGTAAAGAAATGAGGAAGATATGTGCATTTCACGTTTTTCCGGTAAGGTTATGAGTTTCTCCGGCGAGCTAGGGTTACGTAAATCTTGAAGACGATGGATGAGGCAGCCGCTCACGTGGCAACATATGATTGGCGCAGAGAAAATGTTGACCTACAAATTCTCTCTCCTCATTGTCTTTATCCGAAATCATCTTTAATGCTGTAGAAGTTTGATTGGGTGAAAAATTTCTCGTGGGCACCCTGCTGCAAAAGAACTCGTTGAGTGTGTGGTGTTGTTGAAATTTTATTGGAGACAAGAAATAAGCACATGGGCCCCACACTCATGAGAATCCGCTGAAAAGTGAAGCGCGTGGGGACCAGGTAAGACAAAAGAGCCGTTGGAATTCTGTGATTGGACCAAAGAGAATGGCGCGTGGGTCCCGCCTGACCTAAAAGATACGTTGAAAGGCTGGAATATCTTGTGGGTTTCAAAGTCAACCTTTCTGTTGTCGCCATCTGATTGGCTGTGACCAGCATCACACGGATCCAGCTCCTTTGCCATTAGATCTCATCAATGTTTAGCCGTTAGATGAGATTTGAAGCTCATTTCTGATTGGTCCATTCCCTTTCACACGGATTGTGGTCTTGGCAGCCTCAAATCTGATTGGTCATATTTTTTTAAAGGATTATGGATTTATTCTTGAGGGATTTAATTGTCTAATATTTATTTTGGCATTTTCGTTAAATGCCGGGTATTTTCTTATCAGTTTCTCAACGAGACTTACGAGATGACGCCCGAATGGAATTGCGAAAAATATTTTATTGGTCTTGGATTTATTTCATTTTATTGGGGTTCTCGTTTATTGGCGTCGCGTGCAACATTTGCTATCGATCACTGACGGGTTAGCTTTATTATCCGGTTAATTACTCGGCTTTCTCGTTATATCTCACGGTTTATTTTTAGTGGATGCAGCGCTGTCGTCAACTAACCGGATTAACTGGAATCTCAGTTAATATTGGAATTTATCCGATTAAATCTCTCGGATGACCGTTTCTTGAAGAAATTTAACAGTTTATTTTAATTTTCACATCCAACCTCAGTCACATGGATTATTCACAACTGTCAGCATCCGGCTTCCGGTTTTTCGCGAGATTGTCCGATTTCAAGATTGTTTATCCGGTTTCTCTAGGCAACCGATCGCGACGGTTCGACTCTCCACATCTGATTTTTTTCGCTTCCGCATCCGATGTTTTTGGAGAGATTTAGAGAAATAAGAGGAATTATTATGGATTTGGATATCGGGTCGATTATTCGGAGTTAGAGCATTTTCAGTGTTTGACCGGTTTATCTGATTCGGTTTGTTGCGGTTATGACTCCGAGATGTAGCATTTTCTCAGTATTGTACCCGATCGTGTGAACCGAGTGAGTCAGAGCACTTGGATCTCGAACTGAAGCAACGAGAACAGAAGAAGCTTATTTAAAGGGGGAATCTCTACATCAGATTGTCTCCGGTTTATCAGTTTCTCATTGAAGATGTACGGCAGAGCGATTCTTCAGTAGTTGAACATATTTGAAAGCGTCAGTCAAGGGGGAAATTGTTGGAACAAAAATCTATGTGACTGACGCCATCAAATCTGTTTACCGAAGCATTCGACTGAAGAATCCATGTGAATCGATTTATAGACGCGGGTTGTGATGCTCGAGGCTCGCAGTTTGGACCGAAGACCGTTTTCTGGAAAAGTCAACCGTTCGGGTCAACGGTCAACGTAAAAGTCAACGGAAGATCGGTTCGAGCGAGTCAAGCTTCGGATTAATATAATCAGCTTTGATTTAATTTATATTTATGTTTAGCTCATTTACTTGTAATTTCGTTCATTCGTTACGTTTTTCTGTTGTTAGTCACCCTCACTATATATAGTGAGGGTGCCCATTACAAGTAAAGGAGTCTCCGAATGTGGAGATGATGATTTTCTTGTAGAGTGTGAGGTTTCCATTCTAGAGAGAGAGTGAGTCATGGATTCTAGAGAGAGATTGTGTGTTCTTCATGATTCATTGATTGTAATCATTCGATTAATGAAATCATTCGACTATGTTCATCATCTTTCTTGTTTATGATTATTCATGATTCATCATCATCATCTTCTTCATTTGTTTTTTGAGTTTTTCTCATCCGAACGAATGTTCTTGCTCAAGATCGAGATTCTCGTAGTGAAAATCGGTCCTAACAATCCAGCCATGCAAGCTCTATTTCTGACAAGATTTCATGTCAAAGATCGGATGCCGCAATGTTGAAGATTGAAGACTGAAGTTTAGTTAGAAAATAGATACACTACACGTTAAGGGGGAGTTTGTTAGAGCATATTTCTATGCTATGAGTGTCTCGTGTATTGTATCTATGTGAGCATGTCTTAAAGTGAGTTGTAGTGTCTATTTGGTTGGTGGCGTACTATATGGTCCGGCGGACCATATGGTCCGGCGTATCAGTTGGTACGCTGGGTGCTATGTCACTAACTATAAATAGCTGTGTGTTAGAATGTGCAAGTAACGAGCTGAATACTTCTGTCATTCTACACCTTTCTGTGTGTGTGTTCTAGAGAGAGAAACCAGAGAGTCTTCATTGTAATCTCAAGTGATTCAATACGAATTCTCTTATTTACATCTTGTGTTCGTTACTTTGATCAAAGCATGCAGTAGTAAGATCGTATCTCGTTTCTACAGTCTCTAGAGATCAGATAAAAGATCGGGAGATTGCTAAATTGCAACAACTTTCTCTCTCTCTGGGTGAGCAGTTAAATCTTTTACTCAAATCCTTACCTGCTTAGGGGGAGAGAAGACCAAATCCTGAGGAGAGTTGTAGAGAAGATGATGATGTGATGAAATATTTGAATGAGGATCCAGACCCTGAAGGAGGAGTTGGTGGTAATGGTTCTGGTGCTGGTACAGCTAGAACATCTTCTGCTGCTGCTGGACCATCTACTACGGCTCAGGGGGAGTCATCGGAGAAAGAAATTTATGATGTAACTCCAATTTCCAGAGTTGAGTTCGGAGAAGGAGAATTTATCAATCCGTATTCAAAAGAGCAACTAGCTGTTATTTTTGCATTAAATGTGGATGATGTTGATAACATTCCATTTGCTGATCCCTACAGAGAAGAAAATTATGATGTTGATATGGATTTTGAAGAGGAACATGTAGAAGTGGAAGATATGACTGCTGAAGAGTATCCAGATGATCCAAAGGTTTATGGAAATTTTTCTGATAATGATCATTCTGGAGGCTTTAATTTCTCTGGCAATGAAGATGAAGAACAAGTGGATGAAAAGTTAAAGAAGAAAGAGTCTGAAACACAATCTTAGCAACCAGAATCAAATCAGTCAGAGAAGTTATCAAAAGAAGAAGAAAAGAAAATATTATTTGATGCCTGGTTGAAAGAACAGAGAGCCAAGAAACTGTCGGTAGTGAAACCAACAAAGGTTGTTGATCAAGAGAAATATTTTGACAGAAAAGGTGGATAAGCTACTGGTGGTATAATCAGTTGGATGTATGACTCGGAACTCAAGTTCTATGCAATTAAGAAAGAGTTTGGAGTTATGTATTTGAAGCATGCTACAAGGTTTAATACTTTGCCGGTTTGTGATGTTAGAGATTTGTCAAGAAAACTATTCTTGAATTATGGAAGTAATGTATTGGCTGAGGTCTTCAAAAACAAATTGAAAGAAGAATGTCAAGGCAAGTTTAGGTTCTTAACTCCACAAAGACCGAAGTATGCTAAACATCCTACTGATATTCATCCAATCACTAGAAAACCGGTTGTGGTTTTAAAGTACAAGAAGCCAGTTCAGCTGAAGAAAATTCCACTGAAGAAGCTCGAACAAGATTTTATCAAAACTTTAAGATGGTGGTATTATGATGAAAACACTGGAGAAACGGTGGTGGTGGTTAAAGAGCAGAACAAGGTGGTCAGGCTGTATGATCCAATTTGGTTGATTAATTTATCAAAAGATGATATAAACAAGCTCTATCACAACAATATTTTGTATAAGGCTGAACATGCTGAACGAGCCTTGCAGTTTCAACGTGTGATTAGAGTGTGTTTTGCATTTGGAATTCATGCTGGAAATAACCGAACACAACATTGGAAGAAAAATTAGACAAAAGCTTCTGAAGACTAGCACAAGACAAGGGGGAGTCTGTTAGAGCATGTTTTGATGTCTAGTGCTAGGTCTAGGTGTTTTGTCTTTGTAATTAATAGTTTTGTGTAAACTGGTCTCAGCGTACCAGTGGCGGACCCAAATGGTACGCACGAACCATCTGGTACAATTGGTTAGTTGGTACGCTGGACAGTTTGGTATAAATAGTTTAGTTCGTTTAGAGAGAGTTAAGGTGTGAGAGTTATTGCTTAACTGTGTGTTTCTCATAGTGTGTTCTCTCTGTAATCTCTTTTGTAAACGAGCTAGTGAATCAATCGAAGAATCGTTTATTTACTCGTTGTGTACCGAATCCGATAGCAATCATGTCTTAGCAAGATCATATACGTGTTTTACAATACAACTAGCTGACCAATCATATATCAACTCCAAGGGAGTTATCAAAGATGTGTTAGTTGATATTGAGAATCAGAAGTTTCCTACGGATTTCATCGTGCTTGACATTCCTATTAATAAATTTCATCCTGTCATTGTTGGACGTCCATTTTTGGCTACTACCAATTAGGCACTGATTGATCTGGAAGCTGATCGTATTACCCTGAGATGTGGTGAAACAGAAGTCTCATTTGCGCCAACACAGACCAATCTCAAGGCGCTATTTTTTAAAGATAAAGAGGAGACTGTGTGCTTTATGCAGTCCAATGACCTGAAAGAGTTAATTCATCCTCTAATTCTATCTGAAATCCCTCAAGGGGTACCATCTGAACCATCAATGCTAGTTCCTAGCTTGTTGAGTCTTGAACATGTCAACCCACTCCTTGATTCAAAAACCCAAAGATTGAGCCACATGACGAGAAGGTGCATTCACACCTCCACTCTCCAAAAACTTGAGTGAAGGTGGGTCTGGCTGAAGACCCTATAAAAACTTAACGCTTCTTGGGAGGCAACCCATTTCGGTTATTTATGTTTGTTTCCAAATTTCATTCTTCGTGTATCGAAATTTGTTATGTTTTTATTAGAATTCTATCATTTCAATTAACTTTTTCAATTGCATCCATTCTTTCTTTATATTTCAATGCCTTTTTTGATCAATCTTGCTTAAAAATTGCATGAAAGGAAGTTTTGAAAAATCCTGTTTTGGGTTATGTCACGGCTCGTTACTCTGTAACAGCCCGTTATGATATAATGACCTAACGGCCGTGTTCCCGATATGGATCATTACCGACTAGAATTCGAAACTTATATAGAATTTTCCCAACGGCTTTTCAAAACCCTAAATCGCATTGGATGGTTCCTGGGGCATCTTTTATCAATCCAAGGTACGAAATTCACCATTCTTCATCGTTCTATCTTTAAAGATTCAATCGAATAATCTCTTTTTCAAATCTCTTTTGCTATTGCGAGCATAATGGATTATTTACCCTTGTTATGTTCTTCATTCCATTAATTTTAACTATCGTCACACTTTATTCTTGAATCTTGAATTGTGATCGTTATAAAGGATTAAGTGTGGGGATGGCAACAAGTTTCCATCCCCAATTCGCACTTAATGGCTAACTTTTTATCATACAATGTTCTGGTCAAAATAAAAAAAATTCAAAATTTTCGAAAATTAGCCTGATACGAAACGTTATCTCGTAACGGGCCGTGACGATGTCCTTTGCAGAATGCTTGGTCGAACGATTCATTAGCCTTTAAAGGGCCGCGACGCCATGTAAAATTTAGATCTTTGGTATTATTATTGTCTCGCTGCTTTCTCATAGATGAAAGGCAAGCATCCGATGATTGAAGTCACCAATGTGAGGACCTATGATCATGAGACTGGTCCTTTATAATGAAGGAGAGGAAGACCAAGAAAGGTGAAACCTTTGGAGCAAAAAGATAAAATTTTCCAAGTATATCCAGTATTCATCAATCTAAGCCAGCATCTTGACAAGATGGAGACGGACATGGCCAATAACTACCGGAAATTGACCAATAGTATGCTAGATGTCCAAGACAGGCTGGATGTGGTTGATTTTCACTTGAGAAGTATAAAGCATCGATTCGATGACTTGATGGTCTCCATGCCAAATGCTACGGTCACTCCACCTCCTCCCGCGTATCACAATGTGCCATTCAATGAAGCCATTGAGAATCTTCGTCACCCAGATAGCACTGAATCTGAAACTGAAACAGAAGAAGATCCACCTTTGTCGTGATAGCTTAAGTCTATGATTTTGTATTATTATTATCTATCTTATTATCTAGACTTTTTATGTGACTTGGATTGTTTGTTTACTTTTAGATGTTTGTTTTGAATAATTGCATGACAATAAGACTATGATTGATTGAATGAATGGAATGTTTTATTTTATTTATGTGACTTGGATTGTTTGTTTACTTTTAGATGTTTTTCTTTTGAAGTCTTGTATGTAGCAAAGGAATCTAAGACTGAAGTTCTGGTAGGCAAATGAGCGGGAAAGCAATCAATAGGGTTAATGAAGAAGCCATACTCCACAACCTTCTAGCAGTCAGGCTCGTCTTTTCCCTTTTCTTTTATCTTAAGTTTTGCAGTGTTGTCAAGTACATCAAGGATAATGTACGATTTTAAGTGGGGGGATGGGAGACTCGCTTGTAGTTTGCATGTTTTATTGTGAATTCATTTAAAAATTGTCAAAAATTTTTAATGTTTTGCATGCTAAACTTTTTACACTGCTAAAACTTAAGCTATCAACTTATTTTGTGGATCCTAAAGTAGATTTCTTAACTCTGTATGCTAGACCAAAGCAAAGCTTTTTCCACCTTCCATTCATTGCTATACAACTCTAGGCATGTATTTTAGACCCTTATGCATAGCCAAGTCCTAAGTTGCTTTATAGGATAGATTGGACCCGATAAAACTTAGACAACAATTCTAGTGTTTACGAGGGGGGAAGCCTAGATAATCAACCAGACTTAACCCCTGTTTCCATTTCGTTTCCATGGTGAGATTTTTTGAGCCTTAAACAAGCTTTCTACTCACTAGGAGCTTGAGTTTTATTCTTGTATAACAATAGAGAGTGCCACATGTGACCTACTTCTAGAACTTGACATTTGTATACATTACAAGACTATGCTTACGAAACATGCAAATATGATAGAGGCAAACCCTTGGATAACCTCATTATGCTTTTTACACATTTAATTTGTTCTTATCTATATTTCTAACCCTAACCCAAATTTTCCTTTAGTTTACCCCTGTTGAGCCTCATTTTCATTTTGTTTGATCACCCTATTAAACCCAATAGCCTTAGCCCGTATTTCTTTTTACCTTTATTTTCGGGTAGCTATCTGTTTGGTATGTTAGTAGAATAATCCCGGGGAAAAGAAAAGAAAAGATATGATATGCCGATGAGTATAAAAAAGAAATTAATAATTTTTTTATTATTGTGCAATTATTAGAAGAGAATCTATGAGTTTAAATATTCTTCTTCATAAGTTTAGAATAAAGGAAGAGAATCTATGAGTTTAAAGATTTTCGTCCGTTTGAATGAGTTAGTTGATTTGGTAACCATCAGATCTTGTGCACCCAATTTTTTACCCTTTGTGAATCTAATTCCATTCCTTACACCAACTACAACCTTAGCCCTAAAGTCCTCTTGATTTGCAAGTTAGTTAGAATGTTAGTTGAATTACGATCGTTTGTCAAGCCTATGGTAAGGAAAGTCCATGGTGATGGAAATTGAGAGCACTATAAAGTCTAGTACATTATTTACTAGTTATCCATGAATAAAGCTTGAGTGGAGTGTACATTGTGAGTTAGTCAGGTTGATTGATAAGAAATAGTCCTAAGGAACGAAGTTAAGTGTTTGTTGTCTATGCTTTTCATTGTTAAAATTATTTTGTTTGGTCTATTTTGAAAATGTTAACCCATGTGAGTAACTATGCCTTTGTGTCTTTAATCGTTTAGAGTTTTAGCCACCATCCATCACTTCATTTTAAAAAGCTTTCTTAGGGAAGGTAATGCTATAGTTAGAGGTTTGCTCAGGGACGAGGAAAGTCTATGTGGGAGGATGTCTGATATGCTTTAAATTACACATATTTTTAGTAGTTAAACACCTACGAATGTTGATGGTTTATGTATTATTTTGATCCATTCCTAGTAGTTTTTGATTTGGTTAGTAGGATAGACGTATTCTGCTTATTGAATTTATGATATTTCTTAGTTGTTATCTAGCGATTTCAATATGTGTTTAGGAACTCTAGCGAGCATAGATAGGAAATGGTGATTATGCATGTTCAATAATCTATCTTGATTGAAGTATGTCTTTATGTTTAGTCGTGTATCTTAGCTTTCATGTCTTGGGTAAAAGGAATGGTGAAGTGACTGAATATAATGCTTATGTTATGGTCTGTAATTGGGTTATAACTTATTAGTCCATCATGGTTAATCAGAGTAGGATTAGTCTATGATCCCACGCCTTAGATCATGTGTATAGTGTCCTATAGCTAGGTCATTAATTCGTGGATACTTCAATATGGTTGTGGTTTTAATTGCTGATTTATGAGTTTAGCGACTATAAATCCATTAGACAGTTAGTATAGATTACGTCAATGTCAGGTCTATGTAATGCATGAATAGTGATCAGTCTTAGATGTTATCTGTTTCGTAATCCGAATTCTCATTTGCTATTATTTGCTGCTACCAATTTGCTTTCTTGTTTGCTTTCTAATAGTTGTTAGGAATTATGACAGAATACTAATGATAATAACTAGGTTTCGTATGATTACACCATTGCTTTCTTAGGTCAACCTGGGTTATTCTTAATGCTACCATATGATAGGTCCGCTTTCCTATATATGCATGCGTAGTTGTAAGATGATTTAGGTCTTATAAATTTATAGGTCATATTTGCATATATTATTTATATATACTCATGTGCATCAAAGGATTTTTGGCGCCGTTACCGGGGAAGCAAGTCGTCATTCTGGACCTAGTTAGATTAGTTAGCTTAGGTAGTCTTTCTTTTCTGTTTTGCATTTCTTCGTTCAAAATTCAGAAATACCAAAAAAATCTAAAAACCCAAAAAATTCAAAAAAAAAATTCTACTATTTCCACTCGTGCGAATCGCCCACTTCTTATTCAAGCTTTCGAAGATCTTGAATGCGTCATACACCAAGCATGAAGGATGGGGGATGCAGCGCAGCATACGATCACTGATTACACAAAGCCGACACTCGAAGGAGAGTAATCAAGCATCACAATACCCATCATTCAAGCCAAGTTTGAGATCAAGCCTGGAGACATCCAGATGTTTCAAGCCTGGGGTACCATCTGAACCATCAATGCTAATTCCTAGCTTGTTGAGTCTTGAACATGTCAACCCACTCCTTGATTTCAAAAAACCCAAAGATCTAGCCACCTGAAGAGAAGGTGCGTTCACACCTCCACTCTCTAAAAACTTGAGTGAAGGTGGGTCTGGCTGAAGACCCTATAAAAACTTAGCGCTTCTTGGGAGGCAACCTATTTCGGTTATTTATGTTTGTTTTCATTTTCATTCTTCGCGTATCGAAATTTGTTGAGTTTTTATTCAAATTCTGTCATTTCAATTGACTTGTTTAATTGCATCCATTCTTTCTTTATATTTCAATGCCTCTTTTGATCAATCTTGCTTAAAAATTGCATGAAAGGAAGTTTTGAAAAATTATGTTTCGGGTTATGTCACGGCTAGTTATTCTATAACGACCCGTTACGAAATAATGACCTAACGACTTGTGTTCCTGATACGGCTCGTTACCGCCTTAAATTCAAAACTTATATAGAATTTTCCAGACGGCTTTTCAAATCCCTAAATCGCATTGGATGGTTCCTGGGGAATCTTTGATGAATCCAAGGTACCAAATTCACTGTTTTCCATCATTTCCATCTTTAAAGATTCAATCAAATAATCTCTTTTTCAAATTTCTTTTTCTATTGTGAGCATAATGGTTTCTTTACCCATGTTATGTTCTTCATTCCATTAATTTTAACGATCATCACACTTAATTCTTGAATCTTGAATTGCGCTCATTGTAAAGGATTAAGTGTGGGGATGGCAACAAGTTTCCATCCCTAATTCGCACTTAATGGCTAATTTTTTTATACAATGTTCAGATCAGAATAAAAAAATTTCAAAAATATTCGAAAATTAGCCCGATACGACCCGTTACCTCGTAACGGGCCGTGATGATGTCCTTTGCAGAATGCTTGGTCGAACGATTCATTAGCCTGTAACGAGTCATGACTCCATGTAAAATTTAAATCTTTTGTATTTTTATTGTCTCGCTGTTTTCTCATAGATGAAAGGCAAGCGTCCGATGATTAAAGTCACCAATATGAGGAACTATGATGGCTGGTCCTTCAAAACGAAAGAGAGGAAGACCAAGAAAGGTGCAACCTCTGGAGTAAAAAGATAAAATTTTCCAAGTATCTCCAACATTCATCAATCTGTGCCAGAATCTTGACAAGATAAAGACAGTCATGGCTAATAACTACAGGAAATTGACCAATAGTATGCTTGATGTCAAGGACAGGCTGGATGTGGTTAATTTTCACTTGAGAAGTCTAAAGCATCGAGTCGATGACTTGAATGTCTACATGCCAAATGCTACGGTCACTCCACCTCCTCCCGCCTATCACAACGTGCCATTCAATGAAGCCATGAAGAATCTTCTTCACCCAGATAGCACTGAATCTGAAACTAAACCAAATTAAGATCCACCTTCGTCGTGATAGCGTAAGTCTATACTTTGATATTATTATTATCTATACTTCTTATGTGACTTGGATTGTTTGTTTACTTTTAGATGTTTGTTTGAATAATTGCATGACAATAAGACTATAAATGATTGAATGAATGGAATGTTTTATTTTTATTTACTTTTGGGTAATGCTTTATTTTTCGTTCGCGTGTAGTATTTTTCTTTTGAAGTCTTGTAAGTAGCAAAGGAATCAAAGACTGAATTGTTGGTAGGTAAATGAACGGGAAAGCAATCAATAGCGTTAATGAAGAAGCCATACTCCACAATCTTCTAGCAGTCAGGCTCGTCTTTTCCCTTTTCTTTTATCTTATGTTTTGCATTATTGTCAAGTACATCGAGGACAATGTACGATTTTAAGTGGGGGATGGGAAACTCACCTGTACTTTGCATGTTTTATTGTAAATTTGTTTAAAAATTGTCAAAATATTTTAATGTTTTGCAAGCTAAACTTTTTTACACTGCTAAAACTTAAGCTATCAACTGATTTTGTGGATCCTAAAGTAGACTTCTTAACTCTGCATGCTAGACCAAAGTAAAGCTTTTTCCACCTTCCATTCATTGCTATACAACTCTAGCCATGTATTTTAGACCCTTATGCATAGCTAAGTCCGAAGTTGCTTTTAAGATAGATTGGACCTGATAAAACTTAGACAACAATTCCAGTGTTCGAGTATGAGGGAGGAAGCCTAGATAATCAACCGACTTAAGCCATGTATCCATTCCGTTTCCATGGTGAGATTTTTTTTACCCTTAAACAAGCTTTCTACTCACTAGGAGCTTGAGTTTTATTCTTTTTAACAATAACAATAGAGAGTGCCACATAGGACCTACTTCTAGAACTTAACATCTGTATACGTTATGAGACTATGCCTACGAAACAAGCAAATATGATAGAGGCAAACCCTAGGATAAACTTATTTTGCATTTTACACTTTCAATTTGTTCTTATCTATATTTCTAACCCTAACCCAAATTTCCTTTAGTTTACCCCTGTTGAGCCTCATTTCCCTAATCCCGGCGAAAAGAAAAGAAAAGATATGATATGCCGGTGAGTATAAAAAAATATATTATTGTGAAATTATTAGAAGAGAATCTATGAGTTTAAAGATTCTTCTTCATAAGTTTAGAATAAAGGAAGAGAATCTATGAATTTAAAGATTTTCGTCCGTTTGAATGAGTTAGTTGATTTGGTAACCATCAGATCTTGTGCACCCAATTTTTTACCCTTTGTGAATCCAATTCCATTCCTTACACCAACTACAACCTTAGCCCTAAAGTCCTCTTGATTTGCAAGTTAGTTAGAATGTTAGTTGAATTACGATCGTTTGTCAAGCCTATTGTAAGGAAAGTCCATGGTGATGCAAATTGAGAGCACTCTAAAGTCTAGTACAATATTTACTAGTTATCCATATATAAACTTGAGTGGAGTGTACATTGTGAGTTAGTCTGGTTGATTGTTAAGGAATAGTCCTAAGGAAAGAAGTCCAGTGTTTGTTGTCCATGTTTTTCATTGTTAAAAATAATTTTGTTTGGTCTATTCTGAGAATGTTAATCCATGTGACTAACTATTCCTTTGTGTCTTTAATCGTTTAGAGTTGTAACCACCATCCATCACTTCATTTTAAAAAGCTTTGTTAGGGAAGGTAATGTTGTAGTTAGAGGTATGCTCAGGGACGAGAAAAGTCTAAGTGGGGGGATGTTTGATGTGCTTTAAATTACACATGTTTTTAGTAGTTAAATACCCACGAATGTTGATGGTTTATGTATTAACTTGGTCCATTTTACCCTTTGTTTGGTATGAAATGTCATAAAGAGGTAAATAGAGGGGGCCAAAGTGATATTTGAAGATTTTACAAGGATTTGAAAGATATTGCTCAAGATTCAGAGGATTTGCTTTTTCTCCACGTCACGACCCGTTGTAGAAACCGAGGTCGGTGAGCCAAGCCAAACCCCAATGGCACAGCGGAAGCGGATCGGAGACTTTGTGAGCTTCGTCTTTGTAGAACAAATAAACACCAAGAAGAACATAATGGACCAGATCTTCAACAATGGTGTTGTGAGATGTGATGATGATGATGAGGATGATATAGAAGATGTGATGAACAAGATGAAGATAAATGGATAAATATAACCGAATGCTTACATTTACCTATCCCACTCATGCTAGGTTCATGAACAAGTGTTCATGGACCCACACAACTACAAAGATTCATGTTCTCTCTCTCATACATGCATACATCTAGCTAGTCTTTTACATGAGAAAGACTTACATATATACTAACCAACTAAGAAAAAAGGGCAATCTAGTAAATAACACAACTAGTCTAGTGACACAAATAATATAACAATAAATAATAAAGTCACTAATGCTAAGTCTTCGGTTAATGAGAGTCTTCGAGTTATGAACTTCACCGTGTTGTGCAAACGGTCAAACAATAAGTGGTACGTTGAGTTTCATCAAACCAAATCTTGAACTCGTCGGTCTCGGGAATTCCCAACAATCTCCCCCTATTTGGTAGATGAACAAACGGATAAATAACTCAACTCTTGTGACAATCGGTTCCCTTGTATTCTTGCAACTTAACTTCAAGACAATCTTCATACGGTTTCAAACCTTTCACTTATCTTCTCCCCTTTGTGAAGCTCCCCCTAAGATAAAGAATTGTTCTTCTTTTAGCCCGAAACCAATAAAAGGCCCATAGGGTGATTACCAAGATTAACAAGCACACTACCCCAAGGATGTCACCATCATCCTATGTGTTGTTAAAGGTCAACAAGATAAAGGATCAAAGAGAAATAAGAGATCTAATTCCATAATTCAACCGTCTTGTGAATACCAAACCGATGCATCACCCATAGAAAGTACCACTTCAAATAAATTACCTCAAAAAGTCACAAGCTCCAACTTTGCCTTTGTTTTTACCATCCCAAATATGGCTCAAGGACTTTTCAAAAGCTAGAACTTAATCCAACAATAGCAAACAAATTCTTCAATGTAGAAAAACTTCCAAACTAGCACATCTTCAATTTTCAACCGACTTCTAAACACGTCTGCTTATAACGAAGCAAGTATCAAAAAGAAAAATTAGTTTGATTTCTACAAGTATACCTTGTTATACACCAATTTGTTGCGAAGGATTTAACGGCTTACACCCCGTTAACTTGTAGTAATTTTGAGCAATAAAACAGTAGCTCACTGTTAAATTTTTCTGCTCAATTCTGTCTTCAAATCTGATCTAGCCCAAACAGATTTAAATAAATCATCAGGCCCAATTCTGACCAAAATCGCAACCCAGTAGAAACATGAGAAGCAGCAGCCAGAAAAAAAAGATATGAGCCCAATTCGTGGTTGTAGAGGTCAGCGGCCCATTTTCCAATTAAGAGGAGAATTAAACCCTAGTACCCAGCTGAAAACAACACACGTAGAAGAACAGCAGCGCCCCTTTTTCTTCATTTTATCTCAGTCGAAGGAAGCCAAGAGGATCGACGGTTCCGGAGACCTGAAACGTGAACAAGATTGAAAACTGATGACACGATGTTCCTCCGACAGATTTAGAGTTCCTCCGGAACTTACCGGTTACTCCGGAACTTTTCGTTTCCTGCGGAAGAAACTGGTTACTCCGGAACATTTAGGTTCCTCCGGAAGTAATCAAGTTTGCAGCGGTTTAGAGTTCCTCCGGAACATCCGGTTACTCCGGAACATTTCGAGTTACCTCGGAACAAACAGGTTAACTCGGGAACTGCTGAGAGTTCAGCCGGAACAAATGGTTCCTTCGGAACCTTTTGAGTTCCTCCGGAACAAATTTCCGGTTACTCCGGAACAGGATATCTCTCGGTATTCGAAGGTTCAGTCGAATATGGTGTATTTTCCGGTTGATCAGCGACGTAGAAAGAGAGATATGGCGGTGTACTGTTGCTTGAGACAGGATACTAGAACAGTACACATAAAAGTAGGTTTCACCTTTTCATTTGTTTTCTTCTCCAAGTCATGACAAACCCAAAAAAATATCAACTAGCCTTATCTCTTTCTCCTCGTGGATGAGAAAAAAAAACAAGTTCCATTCGATTTTCTTTAACCCACGACCGCAATATCGAATTTTATTGAATTTGAGAAGCCCAGATAACGTCGACCCGTAAACACCGTCACCCTCGTCATAGAGCATGATGAAAACCCGAATCTCGAACTCGTTAATGAAAACCCAAGTGCCAACCGTGAGATAAACCTCATTTTCTCTCAAATAAGAACCCGATAAAATCTGTATTACGAGCTACAGTCTCGTAGGATTTTTAATTCTTCATCACTTGTTAAAATAAATTAACTTAAACACTAACAATAATCAATAAAAAATCTGCTAAATTGATTAAAGGGAGGTTGAGTGTTTAGGTGATGTGTGTAAGAGGAGAGAGAAACTAGGGTGGTTGACTAAAAGGTGAAGTAGAGTGGTTACTTTACAAAAGTCAGTAAAGTAAGTGAGGCCACTACTCTTTCACTATTCACCTTTATGGGCTTTTAATTTATTTTCCAATTAATTTAATCCAACAAAATCAAATTAACAATCTTCAAACTTGAAGATCTCTAGGAAAACAAATGAACAATTGGGTGAGTTTGAAAGAACTCAAGAACTCATCTTTTATATGTGTGACTATTTCTAACACAAAACCCAAAGTTCAAAAGATAAAAACATCTCTATTTGTTACAAAAACAAGCAAGATACCACAAAGTTGAAGAAACCAACCGATTTGTTGCGTTTTCTTCGACCATGGCTCTGATGCCAATTGTAGAAACCGGGGTCGGTGAGCCAAGCCAAACCCCGATGGCACAGCGGAAGCGGATCGGAGACTTTGTGAGATTCGTCTTTGTAGAACAAATAAACACCAAGAAGAACATAATGGACCAGATCTTCAACAATGGTGTTGTGAGATGTGATGATGATGATGAGGATGATGATGATATAGAAGATGTGATGAACAAGATGAAGATAAATGGATAAATATAACCGAATGCTTACATTTACCTATCCCACTCATGCTAGGTTCATGAACAAGTGTTCATGAACCCACACAACTTCAAAGATTCATGTTCTCTCTCTCATACATACATACATCTAGCTAGTCTTTCACATGAGAAAGACTTACATATATACTAACCAACTAAGACAAAAGGGCAATCTAGTAAATAACACAACTAGTCTAGTGACATAAATAATTTAACAATAAATAATAAAGCCACTAATGCCAAGTCTTCGGTTAATGAGAGTCTTCGAGTCATGAACTTCACCGTGTTGTGCAAACGGTCAAACAATAAGTGGTACGTTGAGTTTCATCAAACCAAATCTCGAACTCGTCGGTCTCGGGAATTCCCAACACCCGTTATAAGCATTACGGTCCGTTACAGTAGCATTTCCAAAAACCCTAATCCGTTGGTTTATGGCGGCGCTCATGGCCCGTGATCATGTCACGACCCGTTATGACCCATTTCCGAAACCCTAACCTTCAACTATAAATACCCGTTCGTTTCGTCATTTCAAGAGGTTACACAATTGAGACCAGTGAGTACGGTTACCAGAAGAAATCAACAGATAGGAGTCGAGATTTCGAGCCTTAGAAGATCAAGGAGGTGTCCAATCTTTCGTGAGATCGAAGCATTCGAAGATTTGGCCATCGATCAACTTTGGTTTGCATTTACAATGAAGTTCATTAGTTTTGCTGTTTTCATTAGTTTAGCTATGAGAGGCTAACTCTCTTGATATCATCTAAGACAATGTGATCTATTTAGTGTTTTACCTATGATTTGACATTGACAAGGTTTTACATAATGATTTGAGTATAGTATTTTTTATTCCTCTTGCATATTAAAGATGTGTTGTTGAATGATGTGTTTGATCCATTCTTAGTAGTTTTTGATCACGTATTCTGCTTGTTGAATTGATGCTATTTCTTAGTTGTTATCTAGCGATTTCAATATGTGTTTAGGAACTCTAGCGATTGAAGTATGTCTTTAAGTTTAGTCGTGTATCTTAGCTTCCATGTCTTGGGTAAAAGGAATGGTGAACTGACTGAATATAATGCGTATGTTATGGTTTGTAATTGGGTTATAACTTATTAGTCCATCATGGATAATCAGAGTAGGATTGGTATATGATCCTAGGCCTTAGATCATGTGTTTAGTGTCCTATAGCTAGGTCATTAATTCGTGGATACTTCATTATGGCTGTGGTTTTAATTGCAGATTTATGAGTTTAGCGACTATAAATCCATTAGACAGTTAGTATACATTACGTCAATGTCAGGTCTAGGTAATGCATGAATAGTGATCAGTCTTAGATGATATCTGTTTCGTAATCTGAATTTTCATTTGCTATTATTTGCTGCTACCAATTTGCTTTCTTGTTTGCTTTCTAATAGTTGTTAGGAATTGTGATAGAATCCTAATGATAATAATTAGGTTTCATATGATTACACCATTGCTTCCTTAAGTCGATCCTGATTTGTTCTTAATGCTACCATACGATAGGTTCGTTTTCCTATATGTGCATGCGTAGTTGTAAGATGATTTAGGTCTTATAAATTTAAATCTCATATTTGCATATATTATTTCTATATACTCGTGTGCATCAAATTCCTTGTTCTTTGAACACATTAAGAGATAGGTATGACGAGATAAGAAAGGAGCAATCCAGGATATCTGAAACAACAGGAATTCCTCGACCTCCAGAAGCTTTCTCAGGTACACTTTCTCCCCCTCCTAAACCTATTCCACCAAAATTCAGGGGCTGACAACTTCACACCCATTGAACCTCTCACCAAACCCACATCAAAACCCACAACAGAATCATCTCTATCAGTCCAAAAATCAACTCATCCCATCACACAACCACCTACTGCACAACAGTCCTCAACTCCCACTAAACCCACCAACCCTTTAAACCCAGCAGAAACAATAACAGGTACTTGAAGAAGAAGGAAAACAATGGCAAAAAGAAAAAAGATCTCAAGTTGTTTCCTCTAACTCTGAATCTTCTTCAGATAAGAAAGAATATGAAAATTTACATGTTGAACGAAGAAGAATTATTTCTTAGAAGTTTGATGAGGATTCTAACATCAACCTGTTCACCACAAGCACCAATGATGTCCTGATATTCAATAGTAATGAAGCTCTCATGAGCTTATTTGATCTAGAGCTTGGTGATGTGAGAAATTTGGCTGGTAATGGTACAAGACTAAGTGCTCAAGAGCAGTCCTTGATGCTGAATATAAGGATGCACTTTGACACATCTGAAAGGGTAACCTCTCCTGCTAAAGCTATCAAGTCCCACTGCACTGTCACCAATGTAGAATTGGATCTTGCCGATGATCGCTACATAGTGCATCGAGCTGATGGATCATTTACAAGACACGGGGTGATCAATCCAGGTGAATGGAATGATGCTGACTGAAAAATAATACTGGAGTGCATGCTCACAAACAGATTGTTTAGATTTGATATGAGGAGAAATCCAAATGAATAGCAAAAGAAACCAGTTTTGTTGAAGATTATAGGTTTTTTTGAAGATTTTGAGATCGTTTTTATTTAGTAAGTATTTTAGAAGTTTTGGAAGCATCATCTTAGGGAGAGATTGTAAGGAACTATTTCTTTTGAATTAATGATGCTGATAAGCTAAAGTAAAGTTATCTCGGAAGGCTTAGAAGAACTGAGGTAACCTGTTATCTAGGATGAGCAAGCTAACCGACATAAGTTACCTCCGGAGACTTCTTATCTCAGAATCACAATTTTTATCTCGGACAATGGATGTGCCCGAGAGATATCAATTTACCTCGGTAAGGAGAGTTATCTTGGAAAACTTGATTTTGTCCACTTGTCTCTGACATATCTAATCCTGCTTTAGAAACACAACCTGCTCTTTTCCTGACAAGATGCTGACACTTTATCTTCTAGACTAGTTTATTATTATTCTAGTTCAAGTATCCGTTACTCGACGATCAAGATGATCGTTAGAGAAATCAAGGGCTCTCCTTGATTTCTTAGACACTATAAATAGACGCTTGTAATCTATTTATTTCAATGTGTGTGTAAAACCACGGAGGGATCTTACTACTGTATGATTTGGTTAATCGAGGAACACAAACGTAAATAAAGCTTTGCTTTATTGATTCACTTAGAGAATACAATGTAGAGAGAGAAACACCTTTAGAACACACAGTTTAGAGATATGAAATGACAGAACTAGCTAACTCTCTCTAACACGAACTATTTATACTTACCATTAAGTGCAGCGTACCAACCCATGTACCAGTTGGTACGCCCGTACCAACTCGTATGGCAGACCACATGGTACGACCCCAATGATAAGATGACTATTTGACTCACAAACATGCTCTAGTTTAGATACAATACACGAGACATAACGTAGCATAGGAATATGCTCTAACAAACCCCCCCCCCCCTTAACGTGTAGTTTATCTATGTATCAATCTATCTAGCCAAACTTCAGTCTTCAATCTTCAGCATCGCTGCATCTGATCTTTAACTTGAAATCTTGTCAGAAATAGAGCTTGCATGGCTGGATCATCCTTGAACAGTGTTGAACTTCAAGATCCACTTGTGAAAGATACTTCATACTTCCCCTTTCACCATACTTGAATCTTGTCACACAGATAACCTGCAATTTCAGAAGACAGAAACGCGGCTTTCCTTTTTCTTTTTGAAAATTAATTTAATCATGGTGCAAAACTTCTCTTCGAGAATCCAAGATATAGTTTTGAAATCAGAATTTTGAATCTTGTATCGATCGGTTGAAAACAAATAAGAAACAAAATCTTTTTGGCTTTTTGTAACTTTATATCAAAACACACCGAAAATCTTTTTGATTTTTCTAAGTTTATGCTAAAACACACCTAAAATATTTTTGGATTTTTCAGATAAGAAACATAAATGCAATACAGAATCGGACACTATTTTTGTCTTTTGTGAGAAAGATCACAATTTGGGATTATATTGGACATGACAAGCTAAACTACATTTCAATTTCAATTACTTCAGCACATAAGTCATGTTGATTGCTGATATAATTTGCTCATCTTAAACTCAGGCACAATCATACTCATAACATCTGGATATGTTATTGTATTGATTAGATTGCTTTGACCAGTGTACCCCACACTATCAGACACACTCATATATGTTTTTGCTTATCACACTTTGTGCTTTCATTTGTGATTTAATCACATAATGATTAAATTCATGATATCGTCAATTGTGTTCCATGCAAAAATAAATATGAACGTTAAATCGTCTACCTTAAGGTCGATCTTTCGATATGCAGATAAGGTCTCGGATTTAACAAAATAAGAAAATAAAAACAAGTTGAAATTGTATAACCCAACAACAATCAGGCCAGTACTCCCGTACACGCAAAGAAAGTCCGATGAGTTATACGAAACACCAAAGATAATGAAGCAGAACGTCAAACGAACAACAATCCAGGTCGGTCTTGTGTGTAAAACCATGGAGCGATGGATCGTTTGCTAATCAAGTGATAATGAGATGAAACGAGATCAAAAGTAAATACAAATGAGATTTGTATTGATAAAACCTTGAGAGCATACACACAGAAACACACACACAGAATTGTAGAATATGACTTGAAGTTCTCTATCAGTCCTATTGCTCTCAACACAAACTACCTATTTATAGGTAACTTAGACTAGCTGGCGTACCACCCAGCGTACCAACTGGTACGCTGCACCAACTGGTCCAGCGGACCATGTGGTACGCTCAGTTGCCTAACAAGACTCACACAGTTGCTCTCATTACATAGATACAATACACGAGATACATCGTGGCATAGAAATATGCTCTAACAAACTCCCCCTTAACGTGTAGTGTATCTAGTCTAACTAAATCTCTAGTATTCAATCTTCAACATTGCTGCATCAGATCTTCAACTTGAGATCTTGTCAGAAACAGAGCTTGCATGGCTGGATCTCTACTTGAAACATCTTTGATCATCAAGATCCACTTGAGAATGATATAACAAACTCCCTCTTTACACCATGCTCGAGTCTTGACACACAGAACCTGCGACTTTAGAAGACAAAAAGTGCAGTTTTTGTTTTCTGTTCAAATTACCAAACTTAATTTAATCTTGGTGCAAAACTTCTCTTTGAGAATCCAAGATATTGATTTTGAAATTTTGATTTTGTATCAAGTGTTGATCAATCGAAAACAACTAAGAAACAAAATCTTTTTGGCTTTTAGAAACTTTAGATCAAAACACACCTAAAATCTTTTTGATTTTTCAAAGTTATGCTAAAACACACCAAAAATCTTTTTGAATGTTACTAAAATGAAAATATAAATGCAATACAAAATTACACTCTATTTTTGGTATTTTGCGAGAAAGATCACGACACGAGATCATATCAGACATAACGCATCTAGCACATTTCAATTTCGGTCTTAATCAGCATGCAAGCCAAGATAATCGTAAATACAACATTTATGTTTATTTCAGCATGCACCAATCATTTTTTATCGTTTTCAGATATGCTTAAGGTAATTTTATCATGCACTGATAACTCGGCCTCCACTCTATCAGAAATACTGGCAAATCATCATATTTATCATATAATACCAACTTTCTTAGAGATTTAATCATCCTTGATGAGTCATGCAAAAATAAAGCAGAACCCTAAACAAACAACAATCAGGTCGGCTTGTGAGCACGCAGAGAAAGTCCGATTGTTTAGGAAAATAAGAAATATAAAATAAAGCAGAAATTGTATAATCCAACAACAATCAGGTCGGTACTCCCGTACACGCAGAGAAAGTCCGATGGATTATACAAAACACCAAAGAAAATAAAGCAGAACGTCAAACGAACACCAATCAGGTCGATCTTTCGATACGCAGAGAAAGGCCGATCGTTTGACAAAATAAAGAAAATCAAACAAGTTGAAATTTTTGCAAAATGAAAACATGCATTCATCAAGATATCTCTTTATTTTATTTTTTGGAATCATCACACAGCATTCATCAAGAAGCAAATAACCAAAGATTATCAGGCAAGCTTTATGTTTATATCTTACTTGCCGATATCAGATTAGTCATGCACATTCACAGATTATGCAAGTACCTACAGCCTTTAGACTTAGTCTATCCATGGCAGATAACATATATGCTGATGTACCATCATTTCTCGCTTTTGTCGGATCAATTTCTCAATTTTGATTTCATTTTTTTATATTTTTCCAATTGTCTCCCCCTAAAATTCAAACAAACACTATTTTTTTAATTTTCAATTTTATCCCCCTAAAAAATATGTACAACTACAAAAATGTAAACATATGAACAAGAAAGAAAATTGATCGACCAACACTGACACTTTGCAGTTTTAGTTTTGGAAAAATCGGTTGAAAAACATTTGAAAAAGATATGTCATTGAAACACTAAATTAGGCAAGTTCTTCACTATCAGCAACACACGCATGACAGGTCTTCTTGAAGAAACCTGCAGACACCAGATAAAACATTAGTGGTTTTGGGATCGGCCCGAGTCAACAGCCTCGGGTCGCCCGGTGTCTTCAACATGGTCTTTGTTTGCCAAGGAAACAACTCGTGGTTTCCATATCAGAGGCGATTGAAAACTTTTCAATGACCCCACAAAATTATCAACTTGCGTCTTTGCCCAAGACGGCTTACTAGTTGATTTGTACATCGATGGTTGTGGTTCATCAAAAATATGACCATTTAAATCCACATATTTAGCAGTTTTGTTCACATAAGCGTCAGTGCTCGCATTCGTAGGACATTGTGCAGCAAGGTGCCCTGGTTTACGACATGCATAACACTTCCTTTGAAAAACATTAAGTGAACTGCTACCCAGATTTGATTCAAAAATTTGATTTTTATCAACAAAATTCTTTAGGTTTCTCTTGTTCTGTTTGAACACATCATGATAACCAAAAATATTTTCTGAACCAAATGAATCAAAGAAATCATCAGAAGTATCATACCTTGGAGATGGACTTCGTTGAGAAGAACCAGAACTATAAGAAGATCCTCCAGAATAGTAATCAACATCCTTTGATTTGAACACTGTTTGTTTCTTCTGTTGTTTGAATTTGTTCTTCTGATTTGAACCAGCAACATTTTTTGCTTGTTGTGTTCCAGGAACTGATTCTTCTTTAGCATCATAACCAAGACCTTTATGCTTGTATCCCTGGACTTTTGAAGAATTTAATGAAAACTCTGGAGCTTTTCTTCCTTTAGCTTCGCTAGTAAATTTAGCTTTAATATCCTTCAATTTGTTATTCTTAATCAAATCTTTTTCCTCTTCATGGGCTGAAGAAGAAACAGAATCAACTTTCTCACAATTCTTTTCTTCTGCCAAAACGTTGGAAGTTGAAACAAACTTTGGAGCTTCACCCAATTTCTTCTCCTTTTTCTTAGATTTGTTTTTCTTCTTCGTTGTTGGAGTTGCAAATTTAGAATAATCTTGCACTTCAGCTCTTGGATCAAATGACACAGATGGAGGATTTAAGATAACCACCGGAGCTGGAACAGAATGCAAGTCCTCTAATTTCACACTATCGTCACTCTTCTCCTGATTGTAAATGTAATTCAGTAAAGTAGGAGACATAGCTGAATTCTTTACTTGTTTTTGAAGAACAAGAATCTCAATTTTCAACTCAGAGATCTTGACTTGAGCATCCATCAATTCTTTTTGAATATCAATAAATTGATCTGACAACTCATTGTATTCTGACTTTAGTTGTCTTTTTGTATCACAAATTTCCATTAACTCAGCATGAACTTTTTCCCACTTCTTTGTGTAATAAGCAACATCTTTTGTTAAAATTCCATTCTTCTCACGAGCCTGAACATTTTCATCTCTAAGCTTTGAAAGTTCTTCTTTAAGTTCTAGAACTCTATCTTGTAATTCAGAAATCACTGCTTTTTGAACATTTTCAGCAGCAGTAACGTCATCAAAAGCCTTTTGAAGTTCAACATTAGATTTCAGAAGAGATTCCACTCTAGCTGTTGATTTCTCGAATAGATTATCAAAATCTCCAATAGCATCCTTTGCTTCAGTTTCCCATTTTTCAGCACTTTGAACCAGTTCTGTATTGACTCTTTCTAAATCAGCACATCTTTGTTGTGAACATTCTAATTCAGCTTTAATAGCTTTGAGTTCTTCAGAGACCAAACCATTCTTTGCTAACAAAGATTCATATTTTTCTTGAAACTCTTTTGTCACTTCTGCGGTACCATCATCCACAACTGTTTCACATGAACTTGTGTCTGAATCTGAATCATGTAATTCGTGACAACCAACTTCGGCAAGAAGTGCAGATTCATCAGGATACAATTTAACATATTGTTTTAGATCAGCATTATACACCATGGCAGGTGATGTCTTGTAGATAGAATCTGTAGAACTATCTGCATTGAAAGTTGCAGTTAATGCTATCTGATTCTGTCTCTCTTCAATTATTGCTATATCTCTGTCCCAATCATATCCTTCAGCCGTGTATGAAGTCAAAGCTTGTGATTTAGAATTGTTTGTTGAAGACGAAGATGCAGATACTTTTGAATTGTTACATTCACGAGCAAAATGTCCAACTTGTGAACATTTGAAACACTTAACTTTGGATTTATCCAATCCAAGTTTTCCTCCTGGAATAAAAGATTGTTTACCATGCTTCTTCATGTATCTCCTACCTCTTTCAACAATCATAGCAAATTGCCAATGTAAATCTAACTCGTTCAAATGATCATCACTCAACTCACCTAAGTCATTTGCAACCAAATCAACTTCTCCAAGTTTCCCAAAAATTGAACCATTTGACGATGATATAAATGCAGATAACAATGAAGCTAGATCCTCAGATGCCTTATTAGGAATTGTAGACTTTGATGATCGGTTTGAACTTGTAAAAGTACAACCTGGAGAATTACCATAACTCTCAGTTTTTCCAGCAAGAAATGCAGTACTAGGACCTTCACTGTAAATGTTTGCCTTTTTAGCATTTATGGTAGAATTATTTTCACCACGATATGCAGCTGGATTCTGTACTTGTGCAGGCATGGATTTGTTGACACTCAACTCCATATCTCTTGCTTGTATCTGCTCAATCAAATTGATGAATGACAACCCTGAAAATTCTTTATCATGAGTAATCATCATTACATAATTCTCCCATTTTTCAGGTAATGCCTCTAGTATCTTCTCTTTCAGATCAGCTTCTTCCTTTTTGATGCCAACTAAAGCCATTTCACTTAATAAATGTGAAAACCTAGTGATAAGCTTTGAAATATTCTCATCTGGATAATGCTTGAAATTGTCGAACTCTTTTCTTAGAACCTTTTGTTTGCTTTTCTTGAATTGATCATTACCCTCACATCGTTTTTGAATTGCATCCCACAATTCTTTTGCAGAAGTATACGCAGAAAATTGATGTAATAAGTCGGAAGGTAATGCCATCGTTAAAGCACCATAAGCTTTTTGTTCTGCTTGATATGCCTTCTTTTGCTCACCAGTAAGACTTTGTTGCAAAACTGGCCTTCCATTTTGTCCTGTTGGATACTCATATAGATTATTGTAAGATATCCAAAAATCAACATCATTTGCACCAACATATGCATTGAATCGCTTCACCCAACTATGATAATCTTCCAATCTGAGTAATTTCGGAACTTTCTGACTTGTTCCTATTTCATTATCATAGTTAATGATAGCTTGCATCGTGTTTTGAATCGCAGAAAACGCTTGAAAATCCGACATATTTTCCGAAATATGACACCTCAATACTTCGAACTCAAAAACGAAGGCTTTCCAAGCGGATTTAAGGGGTCAAAACTTGTCGGTACTGGCCGTAGGCCGGTACACGTCCTAGATCTCGTCGATACGAACGTTTTGGCTGGTATTGGGTTCCGTAACTCTTAACGGTTCTCGAGTTACGTCAGTTTTAGTGATGAACACTTTTCTGCCAGCGGACCAAACCAAAATCAGCGGACCAGATTTGTATTTGCGGACCAAAAGCGGACCAGATCAATCTCAGCGGACCAGATTATACCTGCGGATCAGATTTATAACCAGCGGACCAAATTGTACTAGCGGACCAGTTTTGATCCGGCGGACCAAAACTGATACGGCAGACCAGTTTATTTCAGCGGATCACACTGATACGCTATAACCGCCACGGACCAGCTGATGAAGATTGCCTAGCGGACCAGAAACTTCATCCGGCGGACCAGAAAATTCATCCGGCGGATCAACTGATTTCGAGGCTGATTTCACTGATTTTCGTGAAATTTGACATTTGGAGCTGGAAATTGCTTTAGTATGATGCGAAAACACTCCAACAACACTCAGAAATCATTTTCCATCGTTGAAACACTCGGAATTGCGGAAATTTGATGAAAAATGAAGAAAACCCAAACTTTCTCTCTCTAAAAATCTCCAAAATCACAAAATATGATCAGCAAATGGAACCAGATAGCTCTGATACCACTTGTAAAACCATGGAGCGATGGATCGTTTGCTAATCAAGTGATAATGAGATGAAACGAGATCAAAAGTAAATACAAATGAGATTTGTATTGATAAAACCTTGAGAGCATACACACAGAAACACACACACAGAAATGTAGAATATGACTTGAAGTTCTCTATCAGTCCTATTGCTCTCTAACACAAACTACCTATTTATAGGTAACTTAGACTAGCTGGCGTACCACCCAGCGTACCAACTGGTACGCTGCACCAACTGGTCCGGCGGACCATGTGGTACGCTCAGTTGCCTAACAAGACTCACACAGTTGCTCTCATTACATAGATACAATACACGAGATACATCGTGGCATAGAAATATGCTCTAACATTGTGGACACGCAGAGAAAGTCCGATCGTTTGACAAAATAAAGAAAATCAAACAAGTTTAAATTTTTGCAAAATGAACACATTTTTACACAGTGACTTCTCATTTTTCTTTTCCACATATCTTTTTCCTTGATATCATGAGATATGCATCAAGATGTTGTCCTTGGTCAAGCATTAGTATTTTAATTTATGTCACATTTGAATACTTTCTGATTTAATGCCGAGCCTACCAAGTACATCAAGCAATGATCTTATGGCTTTTTCATCTATTTTATCCATGAGTCGGACACGTACGCCAATGTACCATCATTTCCTAAATATGTCGGATACAATTTCTCATTTTTCAATGTTTTTGTATTTTCTGTTTTTTTAATGTTTTTGTATTTTTCATTTTCTCCCCCTTAAATGAAAACTCTATTTTTGGATTTTCATTTTAACAAAAACACAAAGACACAATTTTTGGTTTTTCAATTTTCTCCCCCTAAACTACATACAGAATGTAAAAGAAAGAAAATTGACCAATCGATACTGATACCTCATCAGGTTTTAGCTTTCAGAAAAACTTTCATTTTCAAATATGGAGCATTCAAGTTAAGTTAAGCAGGAGACTCCACTATCAGTAACCTATTGAAGCTTGAACTTCACAATCACTGACATGTATTCTTGAAGTAACCTGCACACTGGATTTAAATGATTAGAATTCAAATGACCCGAAGCACACAGCTTTAGGTCGCCACTGCATTTTTGCTTTTTCAGTTTTTACTAAATCGTTATCCTGTGAGGACCCACCAATACTTGAGTCAAATTTGAAAAATTGTTTCGATTTAGATTTAGTTTTGGAAGGTGGTGACTCAGTAAAAATTCTAACTGATTCATCGATAAAAGTGGGAGATTTTTTCAGAAAATGGTCGTTTTGCCATTTCAAGACAATCCTGTGCCATGTGTCCCTTTCGGTGACATTGATAGCACAAGCGATATGATCGCTTATATTTTCGGTTGTCTTGAAATACATAATCAGTATCAAAATAATCACTAAAATCATCAAAACTTTGAAATCGGTTAGAATGCACCGATTTGGATGTAGGACTTTGTGGAGTAGCATTTGAACCAGAAGAAGAGTAGTTGTTGATCTTTTGACCATCTCTTGAAAAACTTGCAGATGAATTCTTCTTCTGTTGCTTTCCCCCAAAACCTTTTTCCATTGTTGAGATAAACACCTGGGCGAGATGATATATTTGATCCAGACTGGTATCCTTCTATTCCCTTTGAATCTTCCTTGAGACATTTTTCTGATTCTGCTTCTCAACTTTCTGATTCTTGTTTCCCAACCCGGAACGTTTGGAACCAGATTTTGACGATTCAGCTTGAGAACCAAAAACACCATCATTAGCCATTTGAGAAAATAAAGCTTTGATATCCTTCAACTTGTTGGCTTCAACCAACTTAGTAGCAGCTGTTTCTTCACTCACTTCTTCTCATCTTTTTCACTATGTTGTAGAAAGATCACTCGTATCTGCTATAAACCCACCAGAAACAAACTTTGATGTGGATAGATCAACCACACTTTCCTCTTTCTCCTCTTTCTTCTTTGACTTTTTCTTTTCAGATTTCTCAGACACAAATTCAGAATAATCTCCAGTAATATAAGAAGAATGAACATCAACTAAAGCATCAGATTGAATCGCAGGATGTGGAACTTTATTGAATTCTTCTCCTCCAAACACACTTTCGAAGTTGTCATCCTGACACAAATAACTTGCAAATGAATGTGAATTTGTCAAGTTGTTCACCTTCCAATTAAGATCCAAAACTTCAACATTCAAATCTGATACCTTCTTTTGAGCTTCTCCTAACGCCTTTTCCGATTAAATTAACTGTTCCGAAGCTTGGTTAGACAGAAACTTTGCTTTTTCTCATCTGATCATGTGCATCATACACTTCTTATGTAATTTTCTTCACCCGCTCTTCATGAATTTCAATATTTCTTGTCAACAATTTGTTGTCGTGCGTCAAGCTTGCGACTCTATCTAGTAATTTTGAATGTTCCTCCTGACGATTACATTCCAAAATAGTAAATTCATCAAGAGCCTTTTGAAGTTCATCATTTGTCTTTGTAAGAGATTCCACCCTGGCTGTTGACTTCTTAAACAGATTATCGAAATCTTCAATTACATCCTTTGCTTCAGTTTCCCATTTTTGAGCATTTTGAACCAACTCTGCATTTTCATTTTGCAACTTTAAATTTTTTCCTTAATCTTCACTAACAATCTTATCCAACTTTTTCTTAAGTTCTACAAACTCTTCCACTAATACACTCTTTTCTTTCACCAACTTTTCATTTTCCTTAACAATCTCATCAGAAACTTAACACTTTCTTTTGTAATTATCTAAAACTTCTTCCTTCTTCTTCTTTTCAGCAATCAACCCTTCTTTTTCTTGAACCATTTCTCGAATTATTCTATTCTTTTGAAAACAAAATTCGCAAGTTGACTCATAACCATTACCTTTAGAATCACTTGTTTCGTATTTACTAGTCTCGGATGCATACCCACTCGATTCAATCTCAATATTTGCCATCAATCCATAATTTTCTGGAGAGTGAACTAAAAATGCAGATTCATCTAGAAAATCTGTAGACCAATCATAACCTTCCTCAGCCACTAGAGCCTCTGCGTCTTTATTGTAACCATGCTTATCCGAATTAGACTTTTCAGAGAATGATTGATTGCATTCTCGAGCAAAATATCCAAATTTGGAACATTTGATACATTTAAGCTTCAACTTATCCAGACCAAGTTTTTCTCCCTGAAAAATAGATGACTAACCATGTTTCTTCATAAATCTTCTGCCTCTTTCAACTAGCATAGCCATCTGCCACTCCAAATCTAATTTATGCAGCTGATCATCATCTATCTGTTTTATGTCATTCGGATGCAAACCAGTTTCACTAATTTGACCAAATATAGAGCCAGAAGAAGATGATATGAAAGCAGATATCAATGCATCTAGATCTTCAATTGATTGAGCGGGACGAGAATTGTTTGTTGATTTACCAGGAATGGTAAAACTGCAACCCGGAGAGTAACCAGAATGTTCAGATTTTCCAGCAAGAAAGGCTGTTGTTGGTGGATTAATGCTTGAACTAGAATGTGACTTTGCTTTAGCATGCATGGTAGCACAGTTTTCTCCAAAATATATTTCAGGATTTTGAACAGAAGGATGTGCTGACTTCTTCAAAATCAGTTCCATTTCAAGAGCTTGTAACTTGCTAGTTAATTGATTGAATGTCCAATTTGAGTAACTTGGATCATTAGTCAACATCATCACATAATTTTCCCACTTTTAGGGTAAAGCTTCCAGAATTTTCTCTTTCAATTCATCATTATCTTTCTTGACATCTAAACATTAAGTTCATTTATCAAATGTGAAAATCTTGCAATCAAATCTGGGATTTTCTTATTCTCGCAGTGCCTGAAATTATCAAACTCCTTCTTCAAAACTTTCTTTCGAGTGTTTTTATACTGGTCATTACCTTTGCACCTTTTTGCAATCGCATCCCACAATTCCTTAGCCTTTGTATATTGCTTAAATTGATGCATTAGATCTTTTGGTAAGGCCATTGTAAGATAACTATATGTTTTCTTTTCTCTGGCAAAAAATTCTTGTTCGTCCGCATCAAAACTACTAATCATCTTCGGCTTGTTGGGACCTATCATCAGATACTCATATTCTTTCTCAATCGGAATCCAACTATCAATATCTTCAGAAGAAATGTAGGATTCAAAAAGACTTCTCCAATCGTGATAATCTTCCAACTGAAGTAACTTAGGAACTTTCTAAGTTGTTCCTATCTCGTTACCATAATTCAACATGTTTTGCATCGATGTTTGAATAGCTGAAAACACTTGATAATCGCTCATTTTGAAGTTATAATACCGAACGCAAAAACTTCAAATTGAAAAACGAAGGCCTTCCAAGGGGATTTTGGGGGTCAAACTGGAGGGTACTGGCCGTTAGGCAAGTAAAAGTATAGATCTCATCAAGACGAACGTTTTGGCTAGTATTAGCTCCCGTAATTCTTAATGGTTTTCAAGTTACATTAGTTTTAGTGAAGACCACTTTTCTGCCAGCGTACCAAAACTAGTCTCAGCGTACCAAACCAACTACTTCAGTACCAACAGAGGTCAACGTACCACAAACGTACCAAAGCTCCAACATACCAAGAAGCGGACCAGAAAAATCAGCGTACCAGATTAGAAAGCGTACCAATTTGGTACGACGTAACTGCCAGCGTACAAGAAAGTAACCTTCGCGTACCAACGATGAAGATTTCCTAGCATACCAAAAACCAGCGTACCAAAAATCTATGAAGATTTCCTAGTGTACCAGTGTGTTCATCCAACGTACCATCATCATCATCAGGCGTACCAGCAGCGTACCACACTGAAATCGACTGATTTTTCTAATTTTTGACTTTTGGAACTGGAATTTGGAACAGTGAGGTGCGAAAACACTCTAGGAACATTCAGAAATCATTTTTTACCTCGGAATCACTCAGAATAGGGAAAATTGATGAAAAATGAACCAACCCCAAACTTTCTCTCTCTAAAAACTAAAAAATGACCAAACCAAAGCAGTAGAGCAACCTAGATTGCTTTGATACCACTTGAAAAACCACGGAGGGATCTTACTATTGCATGATTCGGTTAATCGAGGGACACAAACGTTAATAAAGCTTTGCTTTATTGATTCACGTAGAGAATACAATGTAGAGAGAAAAACACCTTTAGAACACACAGTTTAGAGATATGAAATGACAGAACTAGCTAGCTCTCTCTAACACGAACTATTTATACTTACCATTAAGTGTAGCGTACCAACCCACATACCAGTTGGTACGCCCATACCAACTGGTACGGCGGACCATATGGTACGGTCCCAATGATAAGATGATTATTTGACTCACAAACATGCTCTAGTCTAGATACAATACACGAGACACAATGTAGCATAGGAATATGCTCTAACAGTGTGTAAATCACTCACGTATGTACTTCGAATCATCAAGTTATAATATATTGCCCAGTTTTACTCATATCAGTGTTGTACTTGGTTTGTATTCAATTTCATCTCATGTTACTTTAACAGAGCATAAGAGTTAACTTGTTTCCTCCTGGTCAATTCTAAGTAAATCTTGTAATTGGTTAAACTCTATAACCTGATTTCGATCCTACAGGTGGTGATTTTGGGAATGGATATTTCGGGTGGAGAGGATGTTTGGTGGGGGTTAAAGTTTTAAAATATTAGAGCTGAATGGGGGTGAGGATTGTGAGTTTGGTGTTTCTCGGTATGTATTCACAAATTCAGAAAAGTGAGACATCTATGCGCTGTGAACATTTGTTGGTTAGTTTGGTGAGGTTTGTTGTTGTTTTTCCAGTCCTTCCTTGTATTTCATTAGGACTGGGGATGAAGATGGGATGTATGATAATTAAATGGAAGGTACGGAAGAGAAGGAATGTGAGTTACTTGAGTCAAATTTGAGTTAACTTCTATATTTCTCCAGTTGGTACAGCTGTGATCCCTTGAATTTTCTTGTGAATCAACAATGCAAGAAATCTGATGTAGGGGATGCGGAGCTTCTCTTTCTTTTCCTTAATGTTTGCCTCAACTCTTTTTACCAGATTCTTCCATATTATCACTCCATAATCCATTCTTTTGTCAAGAATTAATCCAGCCATTATGGAGAAGATTGATTCATTTTGTTAGAACATGTTATGATGTCTAATGCTAGGTCTAGGCGTTTTGTCATTGTATTGATTGTTTTGTAAGTTCTAGTCCCAGCGTACCAGTGGACGGACCAAATGGTACGGAGCCATGGACCATCTGGTACGTAGGTTAATTGGTACGTCGGGCAGAATCATATAAATAGTTTTAGCTCTTGTGTTTCAGAGTAGTTGTGAGAGTTAAGTTCTTAACTGTGTGTAATCTTAGGTATTTGCTCTCTGTTCTTTATCTGTAACCTTGAGCTTGTTATAAATCAAACGAAATGTTATTTACCTCGTGTATTACCAAATCGATCATGATCATGCATTAGTAAGATCCGTATCTATCTTTTACAAGTGGTATCAGAGCTTTGTTACTCTTTTACTGTGATCACTGGTCGATTCTCAGTTTCTAGAGAGAGAAACAACATTTTTGGTTCAAATTTCATCATTTCTTCTCGGTTTTACGTCCATTCTATACGAAATTTGTGTCCAAAATGATCCGTGAGTGTTTTCGTTGAGTGCTGTATCGAATTCTTGTTCGAAAAACCAAAAACATCGAAATTCAGTCGAATCTCAGTTGGTATGTCACTGGTCCGGCTCAAGAACACCGTGGTACGTTGATGGTACGCACGACAATCTTCATCGTGGTTTTGGTACGTTGCATTTGGTCCGGAAGACAATCTCCTTACGTGGTCCGTGACAGTTACTGACTGGTACGTTGGCAGTTACGCCGTACCAGTCTGGTCCGTTTCAATTGTGGTACGTGAGTAAGGTGATCCGTCGGTGGTACGTCTGAGTTTTTCTGGTCAGAGTGTGGTACGGGGTGTAAAGTGGTACGCTGAGTTTGTTTCTGGTACGGAGATCGACTATTTGGTACGCCTGATCAGTTTTTGAGATTATCATCCGTTCCAAGTTTTTGCAGCAATGTCAACAACCGTTTAAGCTCTATTGAACTACGATAACGAGATAGGAACCACGAACAAGGTCCCTAAGTTGATGAAATTCGAAGATTTTCACAATTGCAAGACTCGTTATGAATCGTATATCTGGGTAACCGATGTTATAGTTCGGACTCCAATGCTTGATGGTTATGAAGTTCCAAAGTTCACAAGTGGTGTTAATGTTGGTGAAGTAAAGCCTTACAATAAAATGAATGATGCTGAGAAAGAAGCATTCAAACTGGAGAAAAAGGCTTACTCTAACTTGTCAATGGCTTTACCAAAGGATATCTTGCATCAATTTAAAATGCATACAACATCTAAGGCATTGTTGGATGCGTTGTGTAATCGAGGTGAAGGCAACACTCAATATAAAAAGCAAAAAGAAAGTATTGTTGAGGGAATATGATAACTTCTGTCACGTCTAAAATGAAATAATTAATGATCTCATATCAAGGTTGTCACACTTGGTAAGTGAGCTTGAAATCATTGGGGTGAAGAAGGAGGCAGGTGAATTGAAAGAAAAGCTATTAGATGCCTTACCAGCAAAATAGGAAGGCTATATCTTGCTTTTAACTCATGATAAAAGTTTCGATGAGGTTACGTATGATGACTTAACAAGGAACTTGTTGGCTCGAGAACTGGATATGATGAGAGTGAAGATTCTTCCAGCATAAGTTCAGAATCGTGATGTGTATTTTGGAGAAAAGGCATCAACAATGCATGCTAAAGCTAAATCTAGCACAAATCCACCAACTACTGCTTTCTATGTTGAAAATTTGTCGGGTGGTCATGCTAGGGGTGTAAATGAGCCGAGCTACTCGTGAGCTACTCGAGATCGACTTGATAAAAAGCTCGAAACAATCCGAGCCTTAACGAGCTCGAGCCGAGCTCGAGCTTTAAAATAGGACTCGTTTAATAAACGAGCTCGAGCCCGAGCTTTACCTATCGAGCTCGAGCCGGCTCGCGAGCCTTATCGAGCTTTTATTTATATAACTTTCATTTATTTTTTAAATATATTTAAAAATTAATGATTATTATATATAGAATTATTATAAAATAAGTAAATAATATGTATTATTTTCTATATAAAAAAGTATAATTCTAAATATATACAAATTTAATTAAAAAAATATATAAAAAGTAATTAATTAATAGTAAACGAGCCGAGCCCGAGCCGAGCTCGAGCTTAAAGAATTCTTCACGAGCCGAGCTCGAGCTTCAGAAATAAAACTCGAATCGAGCCGAGCTCGAGCTCGAGCTCCATTAAATTTAAACGAGCCGAGCTCGAGCTTAGACGAGCTCGGGCTCGGCTCGGCTCGTTTACACCCCTAGGTCATGCTAGTGGGTCTCGGGGTTCTTCTGGTGAGAGTTATAATCAAAAGGCGGCAGTGACATATCCAGTTTACTCAAATCAGTCTGCTTTTGCACCGAATCAGAATGCTTTTTCTGCCAAAACTACAAATGATTTTATGGCATTGTTTTCAGCAATGGTTTCTTCATACGATGGAGTAGTGGCGGGAAAGTTGACTAGTGCTGAGTTAACAGATAAAAACTATGAACAAATTGATGCTAATGATCTAGAACTTATGGATATCAATTGGTCTATGGCAATGCTTGTCCGGAGGGGTAAAAAATTTATGCAAAGAACGGGACGCAAAGATCTAAACCATGAAGGAAAACTTGGTTTGAAAAATCCAAAGTTCGTTGCTACAACTGTCAGAATTATGGCCACTTTGCCAAGGAATGCAATAATGCAAAGAAGCAAGAAACTTCTAAATTGTTTCAGAAGTATGAAGCTCAAAGTGCTAAAGCGTCAGGAAGCAACTCTAATCCATCCAGTTCAAATGCAAATGCTAGTGTGTCGAATCAAGATTCTAAAGCATTGGTCTCTCAAACTGTAGAAGGCTATGATTGGGGTGCGGATTATCCTGATGAATCTGCGTTTCTGTAAGGAATATTACGCTTAGAAGATCTCCGACTGAAAGCCAGTTTTGATAACTTCCGGCTGAAGTTGAAGTTGAAGCGGAATTCTCAACTTCAAGTGGAACTGGCAGTTCAAGCGGAAGAAGCAATTTTGTCAGCTAGCGAATATTCTGAGTGAACTCGATTATCCACCAGATAATGAGTTCAACCGGACTTTTACTGAGATGTTTTTTCAGCAAGTCCAATCCTGCAAAAGCTCCTCGTTTGCTTCTAAATCTATCCAAGCCGCTCTCCAAAAGTAGTATGATACTTATCACACGCAAGTTATTCCAATTGTAGAAGTTTATGCTTTTGGTAGTTTATATTTGACTTTGTATTAAATGGTTTAGATTAGATCGTTTGAGATCAATGGCTGTCATTGAACTCATCTGCACTATATATAGCATAGTTAACTCTTAGTTTTACACACGGTTCTTGATCACCTTGTAATAGTGTAACTTTGAGTTAATGCAAATAGTGCCGAGTATTTCTTACTCCATTGTTACTATACTTATGCAAATTAAACACTACCTAATACAAGAGAACTAAATCTGCTAGAGTAAAGTGAAGTATAACTTTAATTCCGCAGGTTTATATTTACAAGTAGAGGGTTCTTGTTTTAGTTTAATCGTAACTATTAACGATCCTACAAGTGGTATCAGAGCTTGGCTCCCACTTTGAAGACTTTCATTGCTTCAAAGTTGATACTCTACTTGCCTACTTTACTAGCTTTGTTGTTTTTCTCTTTCAAAAGTTTTCAAAATGAGTGATCTAAGTTTAGGATCTTCAAACAGCAGTGCCAACAAACCACCACTGTTCACTCCTGGTGACTTTGGTACCTGGAAACTCAGGATGGAAGGGTTTGTTAGGATTTTAGATTGTTGTATTTGAAAATCTTTTACTGAAGGCCCTTACTCACCCATGGTTTCATCTGCTGATGATGCAGAAGTCAAAATACCTAAACCTTTAGAAAAATATGTTAATTCTGACTATGCTGCTCTCGAATTTGATTATAAGGCATATTGGACTCTACAGGCTGCACTTCCTAATTCCATTTTAAGTGGGTTTAAAGGATACAAAACTGATTTTGACCTGTGGAATGCCTTAAGTGAAATGTATGAAGGAACTAGTGAAGTAAGAGAAAACAAGAAAGATGTCTTAAAATAGAAATATTAGAACTTTACTTTCAAAACTGGTGAATCAATGACAAACCAGTACTTAATATTTGTTTCCCTACTTGATGAACTGCAAAAGGTAGATATAAAACTAGACTAAGTAGATGTAAATAGAAAATTTCTACGTTCCTTGCCCTCTGTGTGGACAATTTACACTATTAGCATAAAGGAAATTAAAAATTTGAAAAAGATGAGACTTAGTGAACTTCATGGCATACTCAGTGCTTATGAATTGGAACTGAACCTTAAACAAAACTCATCTTCTGAGTCAACTCAGCTGTTTTCAACTGCACTAGTAACTACCGATTTTCACAATGAAAGATCTTCAAACTCATCATCATACCAGTCACCTATAGTCAATTTCCCTGAGACACCAAGGTGTCAATAGAGTTTTTCAAACACGTTTGACAACTCTCACAATGCTTATGTAGCAACTGACTCATACCAAGGCTTCATTCGTGAAGATCTTGAGTGTATAGGTGCTGATGATTTGGAAGAAATGGATATTTTGACCCAACTTGCTATGGTGTCTGTCAAGGCTCAAAGGTTTTACAAAAGAACTGGTAGAACCTACAAGGGAGCAAAGGGTGCTCATATAGGCCTAGACAAGAGCAAGGTGAAATGCTACAACTGTCACCAGCTTGGTCATTTTGCAAGAGAATGCCCATAGCCAAGAAAAGAAGGGCAGAACCAGGGTCATGTCCAAATGACGATTCATGGTGGAAATAATTCTAACAACAATTCTGGTCACAACTCAGGTCATCAACCCACCCCACCAAAACCAACCGGAAGTCAAAACCACCAGAATGTGGTTGCTTTTGTTGCCAATCCAACCTCATGTGTTGAATGGGAAGATTTTGTTGCTGAGTTTGAGCCAATAAATCATGCTTTGATGGATAAACAAGACTCCACTTCAGATCTGGTAAATTCTATTCCTGAAAAGGTTTTAGTAAACCTATGCAGGCCTGCTTGCATTAAACAAGTGGAAAAGTACAGAAATCACAACACTGATTTGATTGATGAAGTTTCAAACTAAATGAGTTAAAGGAATGTTTTAAGAAAACTGAGTCATCTTACATTTCAAAGATTGGAAATTTAACCAAAGAATATGAACAGTTAAAACAAACCAACACAGTTCTTGAAACACAGCTTGATGATTTGCTGTCCAAACTTGAGAAATCAAGAAATGAAACCAAAGATGCTAAGGCTGAGGTTGATGTTCTTGAAATCAAGTTAAAAGATGCTTTATTTACATGTGACAAATTTCAAACTGCAAATAGAAAGACTGAGAAGTTATGGATGGGATGGATGTATGGTAAGGCTGGTGTTGGTTACAACAATGTTGAACCACCAATTGAATAGTCACCAGCAATCAAACCAATTGAAGCTTTGAAAACAGACTGTAAAGTTAGTCTTACTGTTGATAACACCTCATCACAGTCAAGTTTTGAAAACACTGTTGAGTCAAAGAAAACTGAAGTCACTGATGCAAGCACTTTCGCATCAGCTGACTAATCAAACATTTTGAAACTTTCAATTGTTGTGCCACCATAAACTATTTATGAACCAAAAGATTCAAAAGTTGGAGGAAAGCAACCTGAGCAACCAAAGGGAAGTCAAGCTCAAAGGTTTGGTCAACTCACTTTCAACCAAGTGACCAAACATGAGTCTCCCGGGAAATTTGAAACCAAAATTATTGAATGCATGTTTTATGGTGAACAAGGACACCTAGCTTCTGTATGTCAGTTCAACCCACTAAGTAAAGTCAAACCATTTTTGAAACCAAAACCTGTTCTAAAACCAAAGGCTGATTTTCAAAAGAAACTCACAGGAAGAATTTCACCTATGAAAAGCCACACAATGAAGCATTTTGGATCTGAATCCCAATTGGTAACGAAAGAAATGGAAGTTTTTCTGATCTAAGGCAAAATCGTTTTCCGGCTGAAGTTCAAGCGGAACATTCTTCCGCTCGAACTCAAGTTCAACCAGAAAACAAAATTCAACCCAGATCAGCTACTGCTCCAAAGCAGAGACCACATGTACACTTTGCTGATGGGTTTGAGCATTTTGAAGCTCAAGGGAGAAGAAATCCCTCTAGAGGAAAGATCACCTCTAGAGAAAAATTTTCAAGAAGCAAAAAGTCCAACCAACCTGAAATTGAATTTTCTAATAGTTCAAGTGGAAGTCACACTGTTCCAGTTTAGGGGGAGAGTTCAAGCCAAAACAAATACTTTTCTCAAAGATTTTCGAAATCACCTAAAAGAACTAAGTTGGTTAATCAAGGTAACGAAAAATATAAGAAAATAACCAAGAAGCAAAGAAAATTTAAGGAATATAGTGAAAGAAAAATTGCTGAGAGGAAAAACACCAAAGGTGAAAGATTTAGTCAAAGAAGTGCTTAGTATGAGAACTTAAGTTTTGACAATGATGATCTGCTCACTGAAGCTCCAGTTGTGAATACTTTAGTACTCAAGGAGTACAAGTATAATGATGCTTATGGCAGACCCAAGACCACTCAGGCTTGGGTCCCCTATAGAAACTGATCAATTCTGATATGTGCAGGTGCAAAATAAAGGCCATAATAGCCTATGGGTAGTCGACAGTGGATGCACTTGCCATATGACAGGGAATAAGCACATGCTGGAAAACACAAAAAGAATAAATGGAGGACCAGTTGCCTTTGGAAGCACTAAAGGCCATATCTCAGCACAAGGAGATGTGAGCAATGGACTGGTAAAATTTGATAAAGTCAATTTTGTTGATACATTAAATTTCAATCTTTTGAGTGTCTCATAAATGTGTGACAAGAATTTGAATTTAATGTTTAATGAGAAGGAGCCTTTAGTTCTAATGAACTAATCATGCTTAAGGCACCTAGGAGAGATGGACTATACATCTTGGATATGCCAGTTGCTGCACCCTCATGTGACATTGGCTGTTTTATATCCAAAGCCTCTGTTAATGAGTCTGATTTGTGGCATAGGAGGCTAGGTCATGTGAATTACAAGAACATGAACAGAATTGTAAATCTTGGCTTGGTTAAGGGTCTTCCTAAGAAGCCTTTTGCATGTTCTGAAAACTGTGTACCTTGTCTCAAGGGCAAGCAACACAGAACCTCCTTCAAGCCAAAAGTTGAATCTTCTATTTCAAAACCTCCAGAGTTGTTGCACATGGATCTTTTTGGTCCAACTAGAGTAATGAGTTTGGGGAAAAAGTCATACTGTTTTGTAATAATTGATGATTTTTCTAGATACACTTGGGTTTTCTTTCTTAAACAAAAAATGAAACTGCTGAATTGTTGAAAACACTTGTGATCAATTTAGAAAATCAATCCAACCTAAAAGTCAAAACAATCAGGTGTGACAATGGCACAAAATTCAAAAATCATGTTTTGAATTCATTTTGTGAGGAAAAGGGAATTGTGAGACAATTTAGTGCTCCTAGAACTCCACAGTAAAACGGTGTTGCTGAAAGGAGAAATAGGACATTGATTGAAGCTGCTAGATCTATGTTAGCAGACTCCAAGCTCCCTGTGATATTTTGGGCAGAAGCAGTGAACACTGCTTGCTATGTCCAAAACTGTTGGAACTAAAATCTATGTGACTGACGCCATCAAATCTGTTTACCGAAGCATTCAACTGAAGAATCCATGTGAGTTGATTCAGAGACGCGGGTTTTGATGATCGAGGCTTGCGAGATTGGACCGAAGACCGTTTTCTGGAAAAGTCAACCATTCGGGTCAACGGTCAACGTAAAAGTCAACAGAAGATCGGTTCGAGCGAGTCAAGCTTCGGATTAATTAAATCAACTTTGATTTAATTAATATTTAATGTTATTTGGTTTATTTGTATTTTGTTCAGTTATGTTTTTCTGTTGTTAGTCACCCTGACTATATATATAGTGAGGGTGCCCCATTCATTGAGAGTCTCCAAGATAGATGGATGATGACTCTTTAGGATGTTGAGTCTTCCATTCTAGAGAGAGAGAGTGAGTCATGGATTTCTAGAGAGAGAGTGTTGTCATGATTTCATGTTGTAATCATTCGATTAATGAAATTATTCGACTTGTTCATCATCTTTCTTGTTTTGATTCTATGATTCTTCTTCATCTTCATCTTTTTTTGGGTTTTCGAATCTGAACCTCATTCTTGCTCAAGATCGGGATTCTTGATGTGAAAATCGGTCCTGACAAGTGGTATCAGAGCGGGTAACCGATCAGATTTCATCTCATGATGAATCTGGTCACTCGAATCTGGATTTTGAGCTTGGATGGGTGAAGATGATGAAAACCATTTTTGAGACTTTTTCATATTTTTCTTCATTTTTGGATGATTCAGGATGGATTCTGATGATATGGATGATTGTTTCGTGTTATGGAGTTCATCTGAATGTTATTTCATCTTCTACTTGTTCAAATCTGTGGAGAAAATGAAGATCAGAGCTGAAAATTCGTAACTGTTGAGTTCTTCACGTTTTTAGGGTTTTTGAAGATTTTGGAGCTTTGATTCTGCGTTTTTGGGGCTATTCTTCATGGATTTGGATGAAACGAAGCATGATTCTCAGTGGAAAACGCGTTCCGGATCCATTGGAAGCATCCATTTCGTCTAAATCTCAACAGTTTGGGCAGATCTGGAAAAACACACAGTAGTGCGTGTTCTAAGGTGTTCTTCGGGTATTTCTAGATTTTGGGGCATAGATTCGAGATTATGTTGCTTTTTTGAGTTCATTGATGGCCACAATTGATTCAAAATGGTATTTCGATCATCTCTGTGTCTTCAATCGCTGGTTACCACCTGTTTTTTATCGATCAGAATCGCATCTGGGTGTTCATGTGTTCTTCATTTTTCTGGGTTTTTCTTGAAGTATTGAAGATTGTCTAAACGACCAGCTACCATACTTGAACGATCTGCTTTCTTCTACACGATCAGGTTGAACGAACTGATTTGCCTTGAACGATTAGGCTAGTCTGAATGATCAGGATGTGGCCTGAACGACCAGCTCCTTGTCTGAACGATCAGCCACGTTCTTAACGATCTGGTCTGAACGACCTGCCTCAAACGATCAGCTTCTGGGTTTTCATTCAAGTTGTTCTCGGTGGATTCTGATTGTTAAGGTATGTGGAGCATTGAACAAGGAATCCAATGGCATAAATTTCGTCTAATTTTGTTCTGTTTTGATGGAGATATGGCTTCTTCACGTTTTTTCGGTGGGTTCACGTATTTTCGGTGAGTTTATTCCGGCAGACTAGGGTTTGGAGGTTGACGATGATATTGATTACGTGGCTCACACCGATTGGATTGAGAGGAATGTTTCTCTCACTTCTTGTCGGTCAAGCCATGACATTCTCATTCGTTGTCGAATGCTGATTAGATTAAAAGGTTGGCGGCGGGTCCCATCTGGTACAAAGAGCCGTTGATGGCCGCTCCTTTATCGCGCTATGATTGGCGCACCCAGCTTCACACGGATCCTCCATTTTCAGCCGCTGGATCAGATTTCTCTTAGTCGTAGGATCGATTTGTGTGCTTTCTCAGCTTAACTCTGATTGGCTCACAACCATGCTCACGGATCGGCCATTTTCCAGCCCTTGGATATCATTATTTCCAGCCGTTGATGAGATTTTCAATCTCAAATTTGATTGGTTGTTGGGATGGCAGATGGATTATGGTCTTTTTGAGGGATTTATTCCACTAATAAATTTTTTTGAGCATTTTTGTTAAATGCGATGTATTTTTTATTAGTCTTTTATGAGACTAACGAAGATAACGCCACGAAGAAATTTCAAAAAATTTTTATTAGGTGTGGATTTATTCCAGATTACTATTGAAGTTCTCGTTTATTGGCGTCATGCGCGCGTTTGCTATCGACCGCTGACGGGTTAGCTTTATTATCCGGTTAATTTTTCCAGCTTTCTCATTATGTCTCATGGTTTATTTTTAGCTGATGCATCGGTGATGTCAACTAACCGGATTAACTGGAATCTCAGTTAATTTTATTGGAATTTATCTGGTTAAATCTCTCGGATGACCGTTTCTTGTCAAAATTTTATAGAATTTTTCAGATCGCACCGTTTTCACCAGTTAATTCAGAAATCTTCACGGAATATTATTTCGAGCTCGTTTTTCTTCAACCAAAATTACGAAAACTCCGGTTATGATTATTTTCGCTCGCGATCTCAAAATTTCACAGATTTGACACTTATCTTTATTTACGCATCCAACCCAGTCACGCGGAACACAATATTTATTTATGGATCATTCACAACTGTCAGCATCCGGCTTTTGGTTTTTTGCGAGATTCTCCGATTTCAAGATTGTTTATCTGGTTTCTCTAGGCAACCGATTGCGACGGTTCGACTCTCCGCATCTGATTTTACGCTTCCGACTTGATGTATTTGGAGAGATTTAGAGAAATAGGAGGAATTATTATGGATTTGGATATCAGGTCGATTATCCGGAGTTGGAGCATGTTCGATGATTGACTGGTTTATCCGATTCAGTTTGTTGCGGTTTGGACTCCGAGATGTAGCATTTTCTCAGTATTGTACCTGACCGTGTGAACCGGGTGAGCGGAACACTTGGCTCTCGACAGGAGAAACGAGAACAGAAGAAGCTTATTCAGAGGGGGAACTTCTACATCAGATTGTCTCCGGTTTGTCAGTTTCTCATTGAAGATGTATGATAGAGCGGTTCTTCAGCAGTTGAACAGATTTGAAATCATCAGTCAAGGGGGAATTGTTGGAACTAAAATCTATGTGACTGACGCCATCAAATCTGTTTACCGAAGCATTCGACTTAAGAATCCATGTGAATTGATTCAGAGACGCGGGTTGTGATGATCGAGGCTTGCGAGATTGGAGCGAAGACCGTTTTCTGGAAAAGTCAACCATTCGGGTCAACGGTCAACGTAAAAGTCAACAGAAGATCGGTTCGAGCGAGTCAAGCTTCGGATTAATTAAATCAACTTTGATTTAATTAATATTTAATGTTATTTGGTTTATTTGTATTTTGTTCAGTTATGTTTTTCTGTTGTTAGTCACCCTGACTATATATATAGTGAGGGTGCCCCATTCATTGAGAGTCTCCAAGATAGATGGATGATGACTCTTTAGGATGTTGAGTCTTCCATTCTAGAGAGAGAGAGTGAGTCATGGATTTCTAGAGAGAGAGTGTTGTCATGATTTCATGTTGTAATCATTCGATTAATGAAATTATTCGACTTGTTCATCATCTTTCTTGTTTTGATTCTATGATTCTTCTTCATCTTCATCTTTTTTTGGGTTTTCGAATCTGAACCTCATTCTTGCTCAAGATCGGGATTCTTGATGTGAAAATCGGTCCTGACAAGTGGTATCAGAGCGGGTAACCGATCAGATTTCATCTCACGATGAATCTGGTCACTCGAATCTGGATTTTGAGCTTGGATGGGTGAAGATGATGAAAACCATTTTTGAGACTTTTTCATATTTTTCTTCATTTTTGGATGATTCAGGATGGATTCTGATGATATGGATGATTGTTTCGTGTTATGGAGTTCATCTGAATGTTATTTCATCTTCTACTTGTTCAAATCTGTGGAGAAAATGAAGATCAGAGCTGCAAATTCGTAACTGTTGAGTTCTTCACGTTTTTAGGGTTTTTGAAGATTTTGGAGCTTTGATTCTGCGTTTTTGGGGCTATTCTTCATGGATTTGGATGAAACGAAGCATGATTCTCAGTGGAAAACGCGTTCCGGATCCATTGGAAGCATCCATTTCGTCTAAATCTCAACAGTTTGGGCAGATCTGGAAAAACACACAGTAGTGCGTGTTCTAAGGTGTTCTTCGGGTATTTCTAGATTTTGGGGCATAGATTCGAGATTATGTTGCTGTTTTGAGTTCATTGATGGCCACAATTGATTCAAAATGGTATTTCGATCATCTCTGTGTCTTCAATCGCTGGTTACCACCTGTTTTTTATCGATCAGAATCGCATCTGGGTGTTCATGTGTTCTTCATTTTTCTGGGTTTTTCTTGAAGTATTGAAGATTGTCTAAACGACCAGCTACCATACTTGAACGATCTGCTTTCTTCTACACGATCAGGTTGAACGAACTGATTTGCCTTGAACGATTAGGCTAGTCTGAATGATCAGGATGTGGCCTGAACGACCAGCTCCTTGTCTGAACGATCAGCCACGTTCTTAACGATCTGGTCTGAACGACCTGCCTCAAACGATCAGCTTCTGGGTTTTCATTCAAGTTGTTCTCGGTGGATTCTGATTGTTAAGGTGTGTGGAGCATCGAACAAGGAATCCAATGGCATAAATTTCGTCTAATTTTGTTCTGTTTTGATGGAGATATGGCTTCTTCACGTTTTTTCGGCGGGTTCACGTATTTTCGGTGAGTTTATTCCGGCAGACTAGGGTTTGGAGGTTGACGATGATATTGATTACGTGGCTCACACCGATTGGATTGAGAGGAATGTTTCTCTCTCTTCTTGTCGGTCAAGCCATGACATTCTCATTCGTTGTCGAATGCTGATTAGATTAAAAGGTTGGCGGCGGGTCCCATCTGGTACAAAGAGCCGTTGATGGCCGCTCCTTTGTCGCGCTATGATTGGCGCACCCAGCTTCACACGGATCCTCCATTTTCAGCCGCTGGATCAGATTTCTCTTAGTCGTAGGATCGATTTGTGTGCTTTCTCAGCTTAACTCTGATTGGCTCACAACCATGCTCACGGATCGGCCATTTTCCAGCCCTTGGATATCATTATTTCCAGCCGTTGATGAGATTTTCAATCTCAAATTTGATTGGTTGTTGGGATGGCAGATGGATTATGGTCTTTTTGAGGGATTTATTCCACTAATAAATTTTTTTGAGCATTTTTGTTAAATGCGATGTATTTTTTATTAGTCTTTTACGAGACTAACGAAGATAACGCCACGAAGAAATTTCAAAAAAATTTTATTAGGTGTGGATTTATTCCAGATTACTATTGAGGTTCTCGTTTATTGGCGTCACGCGCGCGTTTGCTATCGACCACTGACGGGTTAGCTTTATTATCCGGTTAATTTTTCCAGCTTTCTCATTATGTCTCATGGTTTATTTTTAGCTGATGCATCGGTGATGTCAACTAACCGGATTAACTGGAATCTCAGTTAATTTTATTGGAATTTATCTGGTTAAATCTCTCGGATGACCGTTTCTTGTCAAAATTTTATAGAATTTTTCAGATCGCACCGTTTTCACCAGTTAATTCAGAAATCTTCACGAAATATTATTTCGAGCTCGTTTTTCTTCAACCAAAATTACGAAAACTCCGGTTATGATTATTTTCGCTCGCGATCTCAAAATTTCACAGATTTGACACTTATCTTTATTTACGCATCCAACCCAGTCACGCGGAACACAATATTTATTTATGGATCATTCACAACTGTCAGCATCCGGCTTCTGGTTTTTTGCGAGATTCTCCGATTTCAAGATTGTTTATCTGGTTTCTCTAGGCAACCGATTGCGACGGTTCGACTCTCCGCATCTGATTTTACGCTTCCGACTTGATGTATTTGGAGAGATTTAGAGAAATAGGAGGAATTATTATGGATTTGGATATCAGGTCGATTATCCGGAGTTGGAGCATGTTCGATGATTGACTGGTTTATCCGATTCAGTTTGTTGCGGTTTGGACTCCGAGATGTAGCATTTTCTCAGTATTGTACCTGACCGTGTGAACCGGGTGAGCGGAACACTTGGCTCTCGACAGGAGAAACGAGAACAGAAGAAGCTTATTCAGAGGGGGAACTTCTACATCAGATTGTCTCCGGTTTGTCAGTTTCTCATTGAAGATGTATGATAGAGCGGTTCTTCAGCAGTTGAACAGATTTGAAATCATCAGTCAAGGGGGAATTGTTGGAACTAAAATCTATGTGACTGACGCCATCAAATCTGTTTACCGAAGCATTCGACTTAAGAATCCATGTGAATTGATTCAGAGACGCGGGTTGTGATGATCGAGGCTTGCGAGATTGGAGCGAAGACCGTTTTCTGGAAAAGTCAACCGTTCGGGTCAACGGTCAACGTAAAAGTCAACAGAAGATCGGTTCGAGCGAGTCAAGCTTCGGATTAATTAAATCAACTTTAGTTTAATTAATATTTTATGTTATTTGGTTTATTTGTATTTTGTTCAGTTATGTTTTTCTGTTGTTAGTCACCCTCACTATATACATAGTGAGGGTGCCCCATTCATTGAGTGTCTCCAAGATAGATGAATGATGACTCTTTAGGATGTTGAGTCTTCCATTCTAGAGAGAGAGAGTGAGTCATGGATTTCTAGAGAGAGAGTGTTGTCATGATTTCATGTTGTAATCATTCGATTAATGAAATCATTCGACTTGTTCATCATCTTTCTTGTTTTGATTCTATGATTCTTCTTCATCTTCATCTTTCTTTTGGTTTTCGAATCTGAACCTCGTTCTTGCTCAAGATCGGGATTCTTGATGTGAAAATCGGTCCTGACAAAAACAGGATTTTAATTGTCAAAGGCAAGAATAAGACACCTTATGAGCTTTGAAGAAAAAGAAAGCAAAATATTTATTTCTTTAAGCCATTTGTTTGTCCTGTTACAATCTTAATAACTAATGGGCTATTGCCTAAATTTGCAGAAAAGGCAGATGAGTGTTATTTTGTTGGATATTATGGTGTGTCAAAAGCATACAGAGTATACAACAAGAGAACCAAAATTGTTGAGGAAAATATAAATGTGTCTTTCAATGAAAAATCTCCTAACAATTTTGAATCTCAGCCCAGTTGGTTATTTGATATTGATGCACTAACCACTTCTTTCAACATAAATGTTGATAAGCCTGTGAGCTCTTTGGTGCAGGAACAAAATTTTTATAGGTCTGCTGATGAGCATTGGAAAAGGAATCAAACTGTGACTAAGAAGCCAATCTTCTCATCTTCAATGAGCACTCAACCTATCTTGCCAGGAAATGAAAAGAAACTGACTGAAATAATTCAAATTGAAGAAGAAATAGTTCTGGTTGAAGTCCAAGCGGAACCTGTTTCTCCGGTTCAAGTTCAACCGGAAAACTCCATTTCAGAAACTAAAGACAATACTGTGTTAGGGTCAAATGAAGCTGAAAATTCAAATGATGGCACATCAAATGAGTCTAATTCAGAGCATCTGACCTACAATTCAGACACAAATTCTCATGAATCAGTTGGAGTTTCAGATCCTGTGTCACACATTGGAAGTGTTGAACTTGACCACTTACTTCCTAGGCTCAACATACCATCAAATGGAAGAAGCCATGAGTTCCCTATGCTCATAGACAGAAGAATCAACAAGAATCACCCTTTGGCGAATGTTATTGGAGATGTGAAAGCACCAGTGTTGACAAGAAGTAAATCTGCTGATGCAAACATTTGTTTGCATGCTGCATTTTTGTCTCAAGAAGTACCCAAGAAAGTAGCTGAAGCTTTGGAAGATAGCAGCTGGGTAGAGGCAATGCAAGAAGAATTATTTCAAATCAACAAGCAGAAAGTTTGGGAACTGGTAGATCTGCCTGCTGGAGCAGAACCAATTGGTACAAAGTGGGTATTCAGAAACAAGAAAGATAACAGGGGTATTGTTGTCAAAAACCAAGTAAGGCTAGTTGTGCAAGGCTATGCACATGAAGAAGGCATAGATTATGATGAAGTGTTTGCACATGTAGCTAGATTGGAAGCAATTAGAATTTTTCTAGCTTATGCTGCCTTCAAAGACTTCCAAGTGTTTCAAATGGATGTCAAAAGTGCCTTCCTGTATGGCCTACTGGAACAAGAAGTTTATGTCAAACAACCTCCTAGTTTTGAGGACCCTCATCATCCAAACAGGGTATGCAAGCTGATCAAAGCCCTGTATTGCCTCAAACAAGCTCCTAGAACCTGGTATGAAACTCTTTCTAACTATCTTCTAGAGAATGGCTACAGGAGAGGTGCAATTGACAAAACTCTCTTTGTCAAATGTGTTGGTAAGGATATGATGATGGTTCAAATTTATGTAGATGATATTATTTTTGGTTCATCTAACACTGCTTTGTGCAAAGAGTTTGAAACTTTGATGCAGTCTAAATTTGAAATGAGCTACATGGGAGAACTAACCTTCTTCTTGGGCTTACAAGTGAAGCAAACTGCAACTGGGATTTTTTCTGAATCAGTCAAAGTACATTCAAGATATGCTGAAGAGATTTGACATGCTGACATGCTCAAGTGCTAAAAGTCCTATATCCACTTCCCACAAGTTAACAAGTGACTTAAGTGGCAAGTCAGTGGATGTACACATGTATAGAGCCATGATAGGATCATTGATGTATCTCACAGCAAGTAGACCTGACATCATGTTAAGTGTTTGCTTATGTGCAAGATATCAGTCTTCACCAAAGGAATCACACATGCTAGCAGTCAAAAGAATTTTCAAGTATTTGAAGGGTCAACCCAAGAATTCTGACTTCTCCTTCAAGGCATTCACTGACAGTGACTATGGAGGATGTGACATTGACAAGAAATCAACATCAGGAGGATGTCAATTCTTGGGTGAAAGGCTTGTATCTTGGCAATGTAAGAAACAAAACTGTGTTTCTACATCAACAGCTGAAGCTGAGTATATTGTCGCGTCAAGTTTCTATAGTCAAGTCCTTTGAATCCAAAATCAGATGCTTGATTATGGAATCACCTTCATGGAAACTCCCATCTTTGTAGACAACAATAGTGCCATATCCATCATCAACAATCCAGTGAAGCACTCCAAAACAAAGCACATTGATATCAGGTATCGCTTTATTAGGGATTGTGCAGAAAAGAATTTAATTAAGTTGTTCAAAGTTCATACTAATCACCAATTGGCTGACCTGTTTACCAAAGCTTTTGATGAGGCTAGATTCTTCTACCTTATCACAGCCATTGGAATGATGAATTTTGACTAACAAACTTTTCACAATTTTAATAAAAGAGAAGCATGTGCTCATGAGCCCGTCTCTTGATACAAAAAGAAAAGAAAAATGAAAATTTCTTGTGTTAATTAGAAAACATTTCAGTTCCATAGTCAGTAGCTGCTGCTAAACTATGAACGATTAGCAAAAATTTTCAAAAATCATGTGTTTTGGTTTTTCGGTCCAAGTTCCGGTTCAACATGCGAGAACAAAACCTTTGAAAATCTCCTGGTGAACTTCAACCGGAAAAATGCTTTGTAAATTATGTGGGAAAAGTTTTTTATAACAATTCTTCCAAGCGAAAAAATTATCCGCTTGAAGTTCAAACGGAAGAAATTCGGTTTTTAAAATAAAGGAGAAAATGGGTTCCGCCTGAACTTCCGGATCACAAAGTCAAAGTTGCTTTTCATTAAATTACCCGGAAGGCACAACTTTTTATGTGCATACACATTTAATTACCCATTGAGTTTTTAAACATTAAATGTCCGAGGTTTCAGTAAATTATCTTTTGGATAATGACATGTTTTACCAAGTTGTACCGTATAACCCATAAAGCACCAGTCACATCAGTTACTGAATCGACGGTTTAAAACCTCTCTCATCCACATCATCGACAAAAAAGGTAAAAGCCCTAATTTACCGTCAGTTTCCCATTTCTCTCAAACCTCACTCAGAAATTACTCCCGAAATTTCTCCCAAACCCTCTCCGTAACTTCCAAATAACCGTCAACTTCTCTCAAACCAGCAATCAACAATGGCTCCTAAGGCAAGTACTAGTGGCAAGAAGCCTGCCAGTGACTCAAGGTTCCCCGTGTAACATAACCTGGTGGCTTATCTCGAAGAATCCAGCAAGACCAACATCTACAATGGTATGATAAACTTCCTCAAGAATTGTCATCTTCATTATGCGCTAACAGTTGAAGCGGTAATCTTTGAAGAAATCATGGAGGAGTTCTGGTCACACGCTAGGGTTGCCGAGGACGATGGTGGTAGTGAAAAGATTGTGTCCATGGTTCAGGGCAAAATAGTGGAAATTGATGAAGCCAAGATTCAAAAGGTGTTAAAACTAAGGGATGAAGACGGGTATGTGTTTGTTGACTTATCGGTGTATCTAAAGCTTTATAAAGATATTGGCTATGGCGGTTCAATGGGAAGCAAAACCATAAAGAAGGGGCAATTGCCTTACAAATGGAGATTCTTAGCGCACACCCTTCTAGTTTGCCTGACTCCCAAGAAAGGCGGGTTTGATGAACTTGCTGCTGAATAGGCCTCAGCGTTTTATGTTGTGGTCAAAGGTCAAAATTTCAACTTCTCTAAACTAATTCTTAAGGGTCTAAAAACAAACCTTTCATCAGACTATGTCTATTTGTACCCAAGGTTTTTAACATGTATTCTCAGGGAGGAATGCCCCCAAATTGTCTTGGGTGGTAAAATTTTGCAACCAAAACACCTAAACGAGAAAACTATTTCAAACTTAGCTTTAAACTAGACTGTCTTTCTTGGAAGGGATACTGACCATCCCCTGCCAATTCTAAGGCAGTTTCCTGATGAACCTACTTAAGCTGAGGTTCAAACGGAAACTGTGGCAGCAACTGAGCACCCTGCTCAAGATGACAGGGCTATCAACTCAATAGTTCCTGATCCCACATCTGTCCCAGCTTCCTATACTCTACAAATTACAGATCCAAAAAGAGGAAAGCTTCCACTAAAACTACTACCCCTACCACTTACTCATCTGAATCCCCTCCTGTCATATTCAAGAGACAGGGAAATGTGGTCACTAGGTCTCCTCCACCTAGTACCACCAACCAACCTAAAGCTTCAAACCCCGTTCAAGGCAAAAATCCTAAACGGAAACTGGTAAAATTGGGATTCTTTCTTAGGGATGAACTTTCACCTGAGGGGGAGTCATTAGAACTAGATGTACAATCCCCATCTGAACAATTTTCACCCCTACAACCCCTATCACCTAGGAGTGACAGTGCACCCATTCTTGCTCCAAATGAGGGTGTTATTAACTCACCAACCTCAATACATGAGAACATACTGATGGACCAAGACACTGCTGCACTGAACCCCCACTCCTCATCGGAGGTGAATCTCAGGAGTTCAGGATAGATTCATGCAGAGTGGGCTGCTGCTGCCCAAGCATCCCCACTCGATCTTGGTGTTAGCAGTAACATAGATAAGTCCCAAACTACGGCAATCTTCTCTGAATCAACACCCATGGGTCCTTCATTGGAACCAAGGGTTGTTGGGACAGTTGAAGAGAATCCCGGGTGCCAAGAAGCCATGGGTACCACAGTTGATCAATCTCGGATTGATAACTTGGTTTTGTCCAGGGATACTTGTAAAAAGCCAGTTAAGGACAATTATACACTACCCGAATTGACAATTTGTACCTTAATCTTCCAGCACATGTTGATTACTTGAATGCAACTGTTGCAACATTGGTGAAGGCTACTCCAACAGAAGCTGAGGCAGGTCCTTCAAACCCAAACAGAGAAGCTGATGAAGCTGATACTGTCAAATTGGGGGAGAAGATGACTTCGACACCTGCAATAATTGAAATAGAAGAAACTGAAAGAATACCAGCTGAATTTAGACCCACAACCTACAAGAAACTTGGTGTTAAGCCCTTTATAGTGGAAGAAAGTTGGGTCAATATGAAGAGCAGTCAACTGATTGCCATTTCTCCATTTGAAGACCACAACCTCACTGAGCTAGTACAATCTTCAATGCTGATTGCTAGTGCTCTCCCTGAGCACATCAATATGATCACAAGATTACTAAAAGATGTTATCTTTCCGGCTGAAAGAGCCAGTGATCAAGTGGAGAGCAACACTGCTTCCACCAGCAAGACAGCAGCTGATATTGAAGAAAGCACTGCAACTGTTGCAGTTGCTACTATGTCTGAAGGAGGAGATGAAAATCTGATCGGTGAAGAAGAAGGAACAAAGATTTTAGAGTTAATAGATAAATAACCTAAAGTCACCCAACCTCAGGTGGTGACAGAAGGTCTAAACATTGTTCACCCGAAAGTTCAACCGGAAGTCCAAGCGGAAGCTCAACTGGTAGTTCAACCAGAAATTCAAGCTGAAACCCAGGTGGAAGTAATTCAAATCGATAAAAATAATCCTGATCCAACCTATGGCCCTGGTCAATCAATCTTTGGGTCTGATCAGCCACCTGAGGTTCAACCGGAAGAACAATTAAGTGAAGAGGCTGAAGATATAGGTGCAACCTTAATAGCTATGGGAAGTACAGAGCCAGTTCAAGCTAAAGAACCTGTTCAACCTGAAACTTATAAAACTATTCAGCAGGTTGTTCAAAATCCTGAAGCTGAAGCTGTGTTAAAGATGGTGGAAGATGCTAGAAGGGTAGCTGAAAATGAGAGGCTAGCCAAAGAGCTTCAAGAAGAATTCGATATGTATTCACAATTTGAGGTTGTTGAAAGTTTATTGGAAGAGGCTAAGAAAAGGTCCTTTGATTGGAGACTGAAGGATTATAATTTAATTGCAATGACTGATGTTGAAAGGCAGAGGCTGATCTCAATTGCCTCCTAGATGCCTACCAAACTAGTAAGTAAATGATGAGAATTACCTACTGTTGAAGAAGGTAAAAAGGGTCCTGGTTTTCAGAAATTTCAAAACAGAAGAAGAGGTAGCTCAGTTGAAAGTCAGGGAGCTTTGCAACTTGATTGACTCAATCTTTCATGAGCTCAAAGGAGATATAACTGCTGTGAATGCAAAGCTAGTGATGCTTGCACTCTCAGAATTCACTTCAGGTACACCATCTAACTTAAATGTCAAACCAGAGCTTACTGATAATGCAGATATACAACCTCCACCTTCTTTCATATACAACCCAAACCCCATACCTACAACAGTTCCATCATTTCTACAGTCACTTGCCATCATACCCTACAAACGACCTTCAATTTTCAGAAAGGTAGCCACCAAACTTGCCAACCCAAAATACAGAACAGACAATTTCACACCAATTGTCCCTTTTAAGAAGAAGCCTCCACCTACCATTGACTTCTCAAACATTTTTCCACCTACTCCACCTTCCAGTCCCACACCAGAAGCCAGTAAACCACCATCTCAAACTTCCTTACCTCCACTCACCATCAGAGAACCATCAGCCACCGCCAATGCTCCTACCCCTCCTGCCAAACCTACTGTAGTTCAACCTGGCCCCTCTTCATCCGCAGTAAAAGGCAAAGCACCTGTTGTGCAAGAATCAGGAAGTGATTCTGATGAAGAGAGGAAAATGAAAAAGAGAAAGCTAATGCATGCCAGAAAGAAGAAAGATCAAAGCAAAAGAAGGAAAGGGCCACCCAGAAAGAACAAAATCATTGGGTGGATAGTAATTGAAGACAATTTTGATTTTTCTTTCCAATTGGCAAATGGGACAACTCAAGTGGTGAATGCTCACAAGGCCACTACACTTCTTACTGCACTACAAATGACTGACATCATTCTGAAACTTTCAGAAATTCTTAGTCCATCAAGAGCTGAGCACTTGTTAAGGCTTCACATTGAACCAATAGTGCTAAATTGTGGAATGCTCTGTAGGAGCAAATTAGATGATGATTCAGCTGAAGAAGGAGAAGATCTTGTTAGTGATATTAGATTCATCATTTGGGATGAAGAGGAGAAGCTGTTTTATGTGCACAGAGCCGATGGCACCTTCACTGCTCATGAATCCATTTCAGTGCAGACTGAATGGAGTGAAAGAGATTGGAAGTCATATGAATACGTGAAGGTGACCAAAACCAATTGAAAGGAGCTTTCTCAAAGTCTGGATGCCAACATTAGAACCTCAGTCAAGTAGGTTGAGGAGAAGGAAATTTTTGGGTACAAGTCAGTTTTTGAAGATAAGACTTTGGAGTTATAGAATAATTTGATAGCATCAGCTTAGGGGGATATTGTAAGGAATATTATGCTTAGAAGATCTCTGGCTGAAAGCCAGTTTTGATAAGTTCCGGCTGAAGTTGAAGTTGAAGGGGAATTCTCAACTTCAAGTGGAACTGGCAGTTCAAGCGGAAGAAGCAGTTTTGTCAGCTAGCGAATATTCCGGGTGAACTCGATTATCCACCAGATAATGATTTCAACCGGACTTTTCCTAAGATGTCTTTTTAGCATGTCCAATCCTGCAAAAGCTTCTCGTTTGCTTCTAAATCTATCCAAGCCGCTCTCCAAAAGTAGTATGATGATTATCACACGCAAGTTATTCCAATTGTCGAAGTTTATGCTTTTGGTAGTTTATATTTGACTTTGTATTAAACGGTTTAGATTAGATCGTTTGAGATCAACGGTTGTCGTTGATCTCATCTACACTATATATAGCATAGTTAGCTCTTAGTTTTACACACAGTTCTTGATCACCTTGTAATAGTGTAACTTTGAGTTAATGCAAATAGTGTCGAGTATTTCTTACTCCGTTGTTACTATACTTATGCAAATCAAACACTACCTAATACAAGAGAACTAAATCTTCTAGAGTAAAGTGAAGTATAACTTTATTTCCGCAAGGTTATATTTACAAGTAGAGGGTTCTTGTTTTAGTTTAATCGTAACTATTAACGATCCTACAGTTTCTATATACTGAAGAGCGAATTGTGAAAATTAAAGATGATCCTGAACTTCCAGGGGAAGACTTCTTTGAAGAAGGCCAACAAGCCTTTATGGCTGACATTCAGGTTGATTCTAAATATTGTGAACATTGCATGACTTCTGCTAACAAATTGAAGGAACTTTCTGATGAGAAAGTTATGTATTATGACAAATATATGTTGGCAGAAGAGAACACAAAAATTTACAAACAAAGGTGGGAGGCCGTTAAGGCTGAACTGAAAAGTGAACATGCTTCGACTTTGAACACAAAAATTGAATTAAATAACAAAACTGAAGATTACATTTTTTGTGAAAAGAAGCTTGCAGAAGCTAATGCTAAGATTTCTGAATGAAACATTGAAATTCTTGATCTTCAAAGACAACTTGAAAATTTCAAAGATTCAGCTTCCTTTGCAAGTTTTCTTTGCAAAGATGAAACTCTAAAAGAGGTCTTCAAAGAATCGAAATGCAATTCAGTTCCTCCACCGATTGTGCATGGTTTGGAACCAACTGACACTGAAACCAAACCATCCATTATGTTTGACTGTTCTAAGTTAACTGAGAACTTAATTGGTACTTCTGACAAACACAAAGGCACTTATAAAAAGAAGCCTGGCAAACATGTGTCCAAGTCAAACCTTGATGCTCAAAAACCAAATGAGTCCAGTGATTTTGTAGGTGACAAACCTGTCACTGAGACTAAACCAACTGGTTCTGTCAAACTGACACCTTTGGAGTAAGCCATAAAGATAAAAGAAACTGAGAAGAAAATGAAAACTTTTGAAAATGAAAATTTTGCCAAAGGTCAAGATCTCTTTTATAAAAAGGACTTAGTAACAGCAAGCAACACAACCACACCTGATGTTAATGCAATTCCAGTTGCTCCTCCGCAGTCGGTGAAATTTAGTGGTGTTGGTTTTGGATCAGCTTCTGAAAAATCTGAGGTCAATCAAAAGAAATCTCAGATAGTTCAGAAACATGACAAGAAACTGAAAGGTAAAATGGAAACTGGTGAATCATCTCAGAAATTGAGAATGTATTGTCTCAAAGGTAGTAATACCATATTTTCTAATGAGATGTTTCCATTATGCTGTGTTGATCCAAAACGAGTTGCTAAGGTGTTTTATGCTGAGTCTGAAGGGCGGTGTGTGTCTGATCATGACAATGGGGAATGTGATCAGGATTCTCACAAGTCATACAATCCAAACGATCAGAAATTTGTTTCAAAGCCAAAAACTTCCAAATACTCACCAAAGAGTTTTTACAACTTGGATGGTTAGTTTTCCACAAAAACAAATGTTTTGGATTATGAATCCTACGGTTTTTGTGACGATTATAATTTCTATGATGATTTTGGTAAATTTGAACAAAACAAAGTCAAAAGGGTCAAACCAAAAAGTTATGCTAATCAATGCGGAGTTGATGAATATGGCATTTATAACAAATTTGGGTATATTACCCTTTTGCTTAAACCTCTTCAAAAACACAAATCTCGAAGGTTTAATGCTAAGGCACCAAGGAGAGTTGTTAAGCAAATGACTGATGATAACACCTCAACTGATTCAGGAAATAGTTTTCCTATGGTCTTTGTTGATCGTAGGAGGTGTTATCATTGTTATCAACAGGGTCATCTAAGAAGTAGATGTCTGATTTTGGCAAAGAAACGAGCTTCCGCTGTTAGTAAAGATAAATCTAATTCCGATTCTAAGTCAAAAGAGATAGATGGAAAGGTAGTAACCAAACAGTTTTTGAAGAGAGAAATTTTTTTCAAAACTCAAAAATCTTTTGGAAGTTCATATTCGGGTGATTCCGCTACTGATTCATCTACCCGGATATTAAGGCAAAAGTGGTTGCCTAAATTGTCTTCAAAAGCCACTGAAGATTTCTCTGAGGATACTGGTCGACCCAAAGCTGAAAGCTTGGGTCCATATTCCAACTAATTATTTGCTAATATGTGCAGGGTGCTTGAAAGCCAGCTGTCAACAACTTTTGGGTAGCTGATAGTGGAGCATCCAGGCACATGACTGTTAATATTTCCTTGCTTTCAGATGTCAAACCAATTAACGACAGGAATATTACCTTTGCTGGCAATAAAGGTGAAAGAATAACCAAAGAAGGAAAGATGGGTAACGAGAAGGTCACGTTTGATAAAGTTCAATTTGTGGAAGAACTGCAACACAACCTGTTGAGTGTATCACATTTGTGATAAGCAGTAAACTGCTGCTTTCACAAGTTCTGAATGCCTGATTCTGAAACCTGGAATTCAGATTCCTGAAGATTGGATTGTGATGCGTGCGCCCAGATTTCATGATCTGTATGTGTTGAACATGAATCAAACTTCGTCTGCTGTAGCTGCTACTTATTTTATCTCAAAAGCCACGTAAAAAGATTCAATTTTGTGGCATCGCCATATGGGACACATCAACTACCGAAATATGAATTACTTGGTTAATCATAATCTGGTAGATGACGTATCGAAGAATCGGTTTTCAATAAATGATGTGTGTGTTTTCTGCGAGAAAGGAAAACAACGGAAGAAGTCTCATCCGTCCAAACGTCTTAATTCAATCGTAACACCGTTGGAGCTGCTTCATATAGATCTCTTTGGTCCTATGAATGTTTGCAGCGTTGATGGTAGTTTTTACTAGTTTGGTGATTACGGATGATTTTTCCCGTTTCTCATGGGTGGCGTCGATGCATTCAAAAGATGAAACTACAGATGTTATTCAGAAGTTGTTATCCAAGTTTGGATCGGTGTACAAATACAAAATCGGTCACATTCGGACTGATAACGGTACCGAATTCAAGAATGCTAAAATGACAGCTTTTTGTAATTCTCTTGGAATTCTACAAGAATTTAGTGCGTCGTATACTCCATAATAAAACGGAGTTGTTGAAAGAAAGAATCGAACATTGATTGAGACTGAACGAACTATGGTGTCTGATGTACATTTACCGATCAAGTTTTGGTCTGAAGCAGTTCACACTGCATATCATGTGCTAAATCGTGTTCTGATTGTCAAGCGGTTCAACAAGACAAGTTATCACTTGCTTAAGGGTCATAAGCCGAATATACATTTTTTAGAGCCATTTGGGTGATTATGCACGGTTCTCAAGGAAGGTGGAAGTTTGAAGCTAAAGTTGTTGAAGGCATTTTTGTTGGATATCAGTATCCAATGGAACGTGTTTACTTTCCTGCTTCAAAAATAATTGAGAGTCATTTGAATGTGGATTGTCAAAGACATACTTTTCTGACACCCAAATCGGTTGATATTCATGCTTTTGACTACAAGAATTTATTTGATTCTTTCTCGGCAGCACATAATGATTCTGCTGATGAGCATACTAAAGAACTTCTAGCTACTACTATGTTGCATTCAATACTTAGTCCTGGATCATGGATTCCAAAGCTTCCAAGTGTTTCTAATGCTACTTCATCCAGTCAGCATGTTTCTAACTTAGAAACAATGAGTTCGTCTGATGATGATGAAAGTACTTTTCATGAAGCTGAATCGACACCAGTTGATGATCCAATTAGCTTACCAAGTACAAGTTCTTCAGTTCCAGTTTCTTTACCGATTGGTGATCTTTCCAGCTCAGAGGAAGCAGATTAAAATTTAACTAATCTTGTAGACAATATTGAGGTTCCTGATTTAACTACTCTTCGGATTCATAACATACATCCTCAAGAGAATATTATTAGAGATCCGAATTCTGGAGTGCGCACACGACATCAATTATCTGATTATTTTGATGCTTTAATTGCTGAAATTAGGGATTCAGGGGTTCAGAATGAAGTGTTTGGGGGAGAGGCTTCTTGGGTAGAGGCAATGCAGGAAGAGTTGCAGTAATTTCAAAAATTAGGCATTTGGCATCTCGTGGATTTACCGACTAATTCAAAAGAACCTTGTGGAACTAAATGGGTTTTCAAATGCAAAAAGGATGATCGCGCTATCATCGTCAAAAACAGAGCTCGGTTAGTGGTTCAAGGTTTCTCTCAGATTGAAGGCATTGATATTAATGAAGTAAATGCTCCTGTAGTAAGAACTGAGGCTATCAGGATTTTTCTGTCTTTCACCGCACATCATGGATTTAAAGTATATCAGATGGATGTCAAAGAACTTTTCTTAATGGAAAAATTCATGAAGAAGTGTATGTGAAGCAACCGCCTGGTTTTTATGATCCAGAGTTTCCTGAACGGGTGTACAAGCTAGACAAAGCTTTGTATGGTCTTTACCAGGCTCCACGGGCTTGGTATGAGACTTTATCTACACACCTGCTTGAAAATGGGTTTCAACGTGGCAAAGTGGATTGCCCACTAATTTCAAAGAAGTTTAGGAAGGATCTGCTGCTTGTCTAAGTTTATGTGGATGATATTATTTTTGGAAGCACCAGTGACAGCTTATGCAAAGAATTTGAGTGTGTCATGCAAACAAAGTTCGAGATGAGTTCTATGGGGGAGATGGGTTTCTTTCTGGGTCTTCAAGTCAATCAATATGCCAAAGGCATATTTTTGCATCAAACAAAATATGTGTCTGATATTTTGGCTCGTTTCAAGATTGGAGATGTCCGGATTCCAAGTACACCTATCCAGGTTTCACATGGCCTTGAACCAGATGAATCTGGTGACAATGTTGATCCGACATTATTTTGTGCCAGGATTGGTTCCCTTATGTACTTAACTGCTTCTTATCCTTATATCATGTTATTGTGTGCTTGTGTGCTTGTGTGCTAGGTACCAGGCAGCTCCCAAAGCTTCACATATGTTAGTAGTAAAACATATTTTTGCTTATTTGAAGGGTAATCCGGATCTCGTTATCTGGTACCCTAGTGATAATAAGTTCGAGTTATCAGCTTATTCTGACTCAGATTATGGCGGTTGTAAAATCAATTTCAAGTCTACTACCATTAGATGTCAGTTTTTGGGGGAGAGGCTCGTGTCATGGCAATGCAAGAAACAAACTTCGGTTGCAACGTCTATTGAAGAGGCGGAGTATGTGGCTGCTTCCAGTTGCTGTTCACAGGTTTTGTGGATACAACAACAATTACGCGACTATGGTTTGAATTTTCTGACTACTCCCATTTATATTGATAACTCGGCTGCTATTTCGATCACGAAAAATCTTGTTCAACATTAAAAAACTAAGCACATTGACATAAGATATCACTTTATCCATGATTGCTGTGAGAAGAAACTAATTGATTTGCAGAAAATTCACACGGATTTTCAAAGGGCTGATTTAGTCACTAAAGCGTTTGATAAAACTCGCTTTCAATTTTTATTGCAAATCAATGGGGTTACTTGGTTGAATGCCAAGTAAACTGCTTCAGTTGATCTTTTTTTTAATTTCTTTTATGTTTTCTTTCTTTTCTGCTTTTTAGGGGAGAGTTATGGAAAAATACAAAAATAGTGTGTTTTCTTGTATTCAAAGATGAAAAAGCATATAAAAAAATTGAAAAAATTAAAAAAAATTGAGAAATGTGATCCAACCTCGTGAGAAATGATAGTACATCAGTGAATGTTACTGACCGTGTATAAAATATATTGAAAGATTGTAGGTTCTTGTTTGTTTCATTGAATGTGTCAACCAATATCTGATACTTGCTAGTATGATATAAACATAACGCTTGTCTGAAATCTGTGGTTTAACATGATTCTTGTGGTTGTGTAATCTTGATATTAGCTGAAAAATACAAAAATAGAATAAATAGGTGTTCTAGTGTATGCATGCTTTCTTTTGAAAGATTTAAACTTGTTTGATTTTCTTTATTTTGTCAAACGATCGGACTTTCTTTGAGTATCAAAATATCGACCTGATTGTTGTTCGTTTGACGTTCTGCTTTATTTTCTTTGGTGTTTCGTATAACTCATCGGAATTTCTCTGCGTGTACGTGAGTACCGACCTGATTGTTGTTGAGTTATACAATTTCAACTTGTTTTGCTTTTTTATTTTCCTAAACAATCGGACTTTCTCTGCGTGCTCACAAGGCCAACCTGATTGTTGTTTGTTTAGGGTTCTGATTTCTTTTTGCATGAAACACTATAAATAACTTATATCTGTAAATATTATGTGGTGAATAAAACAAAAATCAAAAATATCATAAGTCAGATTCTCAATTACTTGAATTTGTGGGTACCATGATTTATGTGCTTGAAAAATATAACTAATTCATATCAGAAAGCAGTAAAAATTAATTTGATTTGACTGAAATAAACATGAAAATGTTGTATTCGTGGACTACTTGGTTTACATGCTGATTAGATTGAAATTGAAATGTGTTAAGTGCATCTCAATGGTATGATCTCATGTTGCTATCTTTCTCTCAAAAATATAAATCATTGCATTTATATTTCTGTTTTCTATTGACTTGTTATTTTAGAAAAACTCAAAAAGATTTTCGGTGTGTTTTAGCATAAATTTTAAAAATCAAAAAGATTTTAGTGTGTTTTGATATAAAGTTGATAAAATTCAAAAAGATTTTATTTCTGCTTTATTTTTTATCAACTGAATACAGGAACGGCAGATTTTTGTTGATAGAACCGTAATCGAAGCTTGAATCAGCTCATCATGTTTCAATTTGGAAAAGTTTTTAATTTTTGGATGTAATATGTCACATTTAAAAGAACAAGGGAAAAATGGTAATTTTTCAGAAATGTGGTCCGGACGTACCATGTGGTACGTCGGGCGGACCACTTCACATATAAAAGGGAAAATATGGTACGTGTTCTACATAACCTACGTACGACATTCAAAAACCTCTGCGAACCCTAAAATCCCCGTGATTGTTTTTCTTTGATTTCTCACTTGATAACGAACCTTTGCTCGAATTTTTTATTCCTACAGGTAGGTACAAGGATTGTTCATCTTCTCGTGGTCTTAGATTTCATTTTGGTGGTCTTAATCTCATGTTTTTTTAAGATTAAAGCTTCGATTTTTTGCGAAACCAAACTCGGGGTTGGTTAAAGGGGTTAATGACTATCTCAACTCATTTTGAACACATATACTTAGTCAAAACAAACACAGATTTGAGTGTTAAAAACGTGATTGACTGTTCGGAAACTGTTCTTTCGCCATACCATGTGGTACGCGGCGTACCAGATCTGAGACGTGGTCCAAAAGTGGTACGCATCTGGTACATTTGATTTTTCTGGTACGTGGTCAAATTTTCTAGTCCGTCCATACCAAAGTGGTCCGTCTAACCAAAGTGGTACGTGACGTGGTCCGTTGGCTAAAATTTCAAAAAGTTCAACGTTTGAGCGTTTCAATTCAAATTAGAGTCAATTGTAAGCGATTTTGATTCTATCTCGTGATTTTAATGATAATTGTTGTTTGTGAGCGTTTCAATTCAAATTATCACACTTTATGATTTCATTTGTGACTTGATCACATAAAGATTGTATTCATGATTCAGTCAACTGTGTTCCATGCAAAAAAGAAATAAGAACGTTAAATCGTCTACCTTAAGGTCGATCTTTCGATGCGCAGATAAGGCCTCGGATTTAACAAAATAAGAAAATAAAACAAGTTGAAATTGTATAACCCAACAACAATCAGGTCGGTACTCCCGTACACGCAGAGAAAGTCCGATGAGTTATATGAAACACCAAAGAAAATAAAGCAGAACGTCAAACGAACAACAATCAGGTCGGTCTTGTGGACACGCAGAGAAAGTCCGATCGTTTGAAAAAATAAAGAAAATCAAACAAGTTTAAATCTTTGCAAAATGAACACATGTATACACAGTGACTTCTCATTTTCATTTTCACATATCTTTTCTTGATTTCATGAGATATACATCAAGATGTTGTCCACTTGGTCAAGCATTAGTATTTTAATGTTTATCACATCTGAATACTTTCTGATTTAATGTCGAGCCTTCCAAGCACATCAAACAACGATCTTATGGCTTTTTCATATATTTTATCCATGATTCAGACACGTAAGCTAATGTACCATCATTTCCCAATCATGTCGGATCAATTTCTCATTTTTCAATGTTTTTGCATTTTTCCATTTTCTCCCCCTTAAAATGAAAACTCTATTTTTAGAATTTCATTTTAACAAAAATAAAAACATAAAGACACTATTTTTGGTTTTTCAATATTCTCCCCCTAAACTAGATACGGAATATAAAAAGAAAGAAAATTGACCAATCGATATTGATACCTGTCAGGTTAAGCCTTTTAGAAAATCTTTCAGTTTTGAAATATGAAACACTCAATTTAAGTTAAGCAGGAAACTCCACTATCAGCAACTGCTTGAAGCTTGAACTTCACAATCACTAATAGGTATTCTTGAAGAAACCTGCACACTGGTTTAAATGATTAGTATTTAAATGACCCGAAGCGCACAACTTCTAGTCGACCAGTGTCTTCCGTAAAATCAGTTGCAGCTTGGCTGACCACCTTAGGTCGCCACTGCATCTTTGCATTTTCTGTTTTAACTGAGTCATCATCCGGTGATGAACCTTCAACACTTGAATCAAACTTAAAAAATTGTTTCTTTTTCGACTTAGTGTTGGACGGTGTCGACTCAGTAAAAATTATGCCTGATTCATCGATAAATGTGGCAGGTTTGTTTGAATAAGATCTTTTGACAGTTGCAGGACAATCCTGTGCCATATGTCCCTTTCGGCGACATTGATAACACAAACGATATGATCGTTTAGACTGTGGCTTGTCCTGAACTGGATGATATGTATTAGTGAATTCAGAAGCAACAGAAATATCATCAAAAACTTGAAATCGGTTAGAGTGTACCCATTTCGATGTGGGACTTTGAGGCGTAGCGTTAGAACCTGATGAAGACGATTCATTCAGAGAACTGTCAGATGAAACTCTCTTCTTTTGCTTTCCGTCAAATCCTTTCTCCATTGTTGAAATGAATACTTGAGCCAAATGATATATTTGATCCAAGTTTGTATCTTTCTTTGCTTTCTTTTGCATGTTCTTTTGCTGTGTAACCTTCTTGCCTTTACTTCCCAACCCAGCCTGTTTGTAACCAGGTAACTTGGACAAATCTATCTGAGAACTTGAAGAACCAGATTTAGCAACTTGGTTAAATGAAGCTTTAATGTCTTTTAATTTGTTAGCCTGCACCAACTTTGCAGCAACTTCGGCTTCATTCTAACTCTTTTTCATTTTTCTCAAACATCTTGCCAGTTGAAATAACTCCCTCGTTTGACATAAATCCACGAGAAACAAACGATGGTGGTGTTTTATCTACCAGACTTGGTTCTGTTTCTATCACTGGTTTTGATATCTTTGATGTCTTCAAGTCAGAGCTTTCAGCAACCAATTCAGAATAATCTTGCTTTGTAGTCGAAGGACTCAAATCAACAATATACTCTGTTTGAATTACCGGATACGGAATTTGATTGAAATCATCGCCTCCAAACACCTTCTTGAAATTATCGTCTTGACACAAGTAACTTGCAAAAGAATGAGAATTCTTCAAGTTATGCAATTGACGATTTAAATCCAAGACTTCAACATTCAAATCAGCTATGGTCTTTTGAGCTTCAGCAAGAACCTTTTCTGATTGAATCAATTTCTCAGATGTGCTATTGACTAATGATTTTTCTCGTCTCATCCCATCATGAGCAGCTAGCACCTCCTTTGTAATCTTACCCACTCTTTCCTTATAGATCTCAACATTTCTGGTTATTAAGCTTTTGTCTTTCTTCAGAGTAGTGATGGTGTCTTTCAATTCAGACTGAACAATTTGATATTGAGTTCTGTCAGCAGTAACTTCATCTAGTGCTTTTTGAAGTTCATCATTAGATGCTTTAAGCTTCCACCCTTGCGGTGGATTTTTGAAATAGATTTTCAAAATCTTCACTGACATCTTTAACCTTAAACTTATATTCCTTGACTTCTTTTAACAACTTTTTATTTGCAGAAGTTAACTTGACAATTTTTGTCAAGAACTCATCATTTTCATGTTGAAGTTGTGACTTTTTTTTGACATTTTGAACACAATCTTCTGACACCTGTTTTCGAAGATCTTCTAACTCTTCCAATAATAGACTCTTCTCTTGGAGTAACTTCTCATTCATCTTGAAAATGACATCAGAAATTTCACACTTCTGTTTATAACTTTCTAACTCTTCTTCAAGCTTCACCCTATCAACTACTAACTTTTCCTTTTCTTGACCCAATTCCTGAATCTGTCTATCTTTCTGAGTACAAAATTCACACACGGATTCATAACCACCCATTTTAGAATCATAATTTCTCGATTCAGATTTACTAGTCTCAGATACATATCCACTCGAGTCAACCTCAATATTTGCCATCAAAGCATAATGATCTTGAGAATGAACTACAAATGCAGATTCATCCGGAAAATCTTTAGTCCAATCATAATCTTCATTAGTTTGAGATATCATAGCTTTAACTTCTTTATTGTGATCATGATTATCCGAATTACTTGGTTTAGAAGAAGATAGCTTGCATTCTCGAGCAAAATGTCCCAACTTGGAACATTTGTAACATTTTAGTTTAGACTTGTCTAAACCCAGTTTGGTGCTTGTAAATTCACCCATAATAGAATTCTTGCCATGTTTGCCTATAAACCGTCTTCCTCTTTCAGCAATCGTAGCCAAATGCCAATCCAAATCTAATTTATTTAGCTGATCCTCATCCATCTGTTTTAGATCGTCCGGAACCGAACCAGAATTACCAATTTGACTAAATATGCAGCCAGATGAAGATGATACAAAAGCACCCAACAAAGCAGCTAGATCTTCGGTTGCTTGATTAGAAGTAGACTTGCTTGATGATCTATTAGGAATGGTAAAACTGCAACCCGAATAATTTCCAGTATTTTCAGACTTCCCAACAAGAAATGTTGTTACTGGTGGATTACTGCTGGATATAGAATGTGATTTAGTTTTAGCATGCGCCGTAGCAGAATTCTCTCCAAAATATATCTCAGGATTCTGAACTATTGGAGTTGCTGACTTTTTCACAAGTAATTCCATTTCCCGAGCTTGTAATTTGCTTAACACTTGATTGAATGACCAACTGAAGTAATTTGGATCATTAGTAAGCATCATAACAAAGTTCTCCCACTTTTCGGGTAGAGCTTCCAGAAATTTTTCTTTCAATTCCTCTTTTTCTTTCTTGACTCCAACAACCTCAAGTTCATTATTCAGATGTGAAAACCTAGAAATAAAGTCGGCAATACTTTCTTTGTCACAATGCTGAAAGTTGTCCAATTCTTTTAACAAAACTTTCTTTCGACTTTTCTTATATTGCTCGTTTCCTGCACACCTATCTTTCAATGCATCCCACAAAGTTTTTGATGTTGTGCAATTTTTGAATTGATGTAGAAGCTCTCTTGGTAGTGCCATTGTGAGATTTCCATAACATTTCTTTTCTCGGGCATAAACTTTTCTTTGATCTTCATCAAGATCACTTCGTGCAATCAGTTGTCCATTAATCTGAGGATATGTATAATCTTGTTCAATGGAAATCCATAAATCAATGTCAAGAGCATTAATGAATGATTCAAATCGTTGCTTCCAATTCTCATAATCCCCCAACCTAAGCAACTTAGGAATTTTCTGATTTGTTCCTATTTCGTTATCATAGTTCAACATGGCTTGCATTGATGATTGAACAGCTGAAAATGCGTGAAACTCGCTCATTTTGAAATTACAATATCGAATGAAAAAACTTCAAACTCAAAAACGGACGTCTTCCAAGCTGATTTTGGGGGTCAAACTGGGGTGTACAGACCGTTAGGTGAGTACAAGTCTAGATCTCGGAAAGACGAACGTTTTGGCTGGTATTGGGTTCCGTAACTCCAAACGATTCTTAAGTTACATCAGTTTTAGTGAACATGTGTTTTCTGCCAGCGTACCAACCAATTCTCAGCGGACCAAAAGATTTCAGCGTACCAACCTCCGTACCAGATCAAATCAGCGGACCAAACTATGCTCAGCGGACCAAACTATGCTCTACGGACCAAAAGAACCAGCGGACCAGATTATTCCAGCGGACCAGATTTGGTACGGCGGACCAAAATGGTACGGCGGACCAGAAAATAACCGCCACGGACCAACTTTGAAGATTGCCTTCCGGACCAGTTTTAGCGGACCAGAATACGGATGAAGATTGCCGTGCGGACCAGCGGCGGACCAACGGTGGACCAAGTGGTCTTCAAGCGGACCAACGCAGTTCAAACCTGATTCGTCTGATTTTCATGAATTTCGATGTTTGGATCTGGAATTTAACTCATTATGATGCGAAAACACTCTAACAACACTCAGAAATCATTTTTCATCATTGAAACACTCTAAATTGCGAAAATTTGATGAAAAACGAAGAAAACCCACACTTTCTCACTCTAGAACTCGAAAATTTACCAAAATCACGGTAGTAGAGCAACCAATTGCTCTAATACCAGTTGTAAAACCACTTAACGATCTTACTACTGCATGATTTGGTAATCGTATAAGTAACAAGAAGTAAATAAAGCTTCGCTTTATTGATTCACAAAGAGAATTACACAAAGTCTAGAGAGAGAGAGTTACACACTCAGTTACACACACTTAAGAGATGTAGAATGACAGAACTGGTTACTAGTTCTCTCTCTAACGAACTATTTATAGTCACATACTAACTGACCGGTTGAAAGGAAAAATAGAGCTTGGAAGATTTCCGGCTGAAATGCCAATTTTACTAGTTCCACCTGAAGTTGAAGTTGAAGCGGAATTCACACTTCAAGCGGAACAGACAGTTCAAACGGAAAGAAGCAATTTTGGTACTTAGCGAATATTCCGGGTGAACTCGTTTATCCACCAGATAAAGAGTTCAACCTGACTTTTCCTGAGAAGTCTTTTCAGCAAGTCCAATCCTGCAAAAGCTTCTCGTATGCTTCTAAATCAGATTCAAGCCGCTCTCCTAAAGTAGATTGTTGCTGCCAACACGCAAGTCATTCCGATTGTCGATGTTTATTCTTTTGGTAGTTTGTATTTGACTTTTATGTTTACAGTCTAGATTAGATCGCATGAGATCAATGGCTGTCATTGATCTCATCAGCACTATATATAGCATGTTATCTCTTAGTTTACACACAACGGTTATCACTTGTAATAATGTAGCTTTGAGTTAATGCAAATAGTGCCGAATATTCGATATTTCGTTGTCTTTACTATTCTTCAAATCAAGCATTTACATTATACAAGAGTTTAATATCGCTTAAGTAAAGTGAAATATAACGTTAATTCCGCAGGGTTATATTTGCAAGTAAAGGGCTTAGTTTTAGTTTATTCATAACTAATAACGATCCTACAAGTGGTATCAGAGCTTTGGCTCTCACTTTGAAGACTTTCTGTGCTTCAAAGTCGATACTTTACTTGCTTACTTTACAAGCTTCGTTGTTTTATCTTTCTAAAGGTTTTTCAAAATGAGTGATTTCAGTTTAAGTTGCCCAACTGGCTCCTCCAACAAACCACCAATGTTCACTCCTGATGACTTTGGTACCTGGAAACTCAGGATGGAAGGTTTTGTTAGGATTTTGGACCGTCGTATTTGGAAATCTTTCACTGAAGGACCCTACTCACCAATGGTTTCATCTGCTGATGATGCAGAAGTCAAGATACCTAAGCCATTAGATAAATATGTTGAATCTGACTACACTGCTCTTGAATTTGACCATAAGGCATATTGGACTCTACAGGCTGCACTTCCTAATTCCATTTTAAGTGGGTTCAAAGGATATAAAACTGCATTTGACCTGTGGAATGCCTTAAGTGAAATGTATGAAGGAACCAGTGAAGTAAAAGAAAACAAGAAAGATGTTTTAAAACAAAAGTATGAAAACTTTACTTTTAAATCTGGTGAAACAATGACAAACCAGTACTTAAGATTTGTCTCGTTGCTTGATAAACTCCAAAAAGTGGATGTTAAACTAGAACAAGTAGATGTGAACAGAAAATTTCTATGTTCCCTGCCTTCTGTGTGGACAGTTTACACAGTAAGCATCAGGGAATGCAAGAATTTGAAAAAGATGAGACTCAGCGAACTTCATGGCATACTAAGTGCTTATGAAATGGAACTAGATCTTAAACAAAGCTCATCTTCTGAATCAACTCAGCTGTTCTCATCTGCACTAGTAACCACTGATTTTAACAGTCAAAGGTCATCTAACTCATCATCATATTCCTCACCTATAGTCAGTTTCCCTGAGACACCAAGGTGTCAAGAGAACTTTTCAAACTCCTTTGAAAGTTCTCACAATGCTCATGTAGCAGCTGACTCTTATCAAGGCTTCATACCTGAAGATCTTGAATGCATAGGTGCTGATGATTTAGAAGAAATGGATATAATGACTCAACTTGCCATGGTTTCTGTAAGAGCTCAAAGGTTCTACAAAAGAACAGGTAGAACCTACAAGGGAGCAAAAGGTGCTCACATAGGCCTTGACAAAAGCAAAGTCAAATGCTACAATTGTCACCAACTTGGTCATTTTGCAAGAGAATGCTCTCAACCAAGAAGAGAAGGACAGAATCAGAACCATGCTCAAGGGAAAAATCATGGAGGAAGCAATCATGGAGGAAACAACACCAATTCTGGAAACAACTCAGGTTCACACCCCACCCCACCAAAGCCAACCGGAAGTCAAAACCACCAGAACGTGGTAGCTGCTGTTGCAAATCAAACATCATGTGTTGAATGGGAAGATTTTGTTGCTGAGTTTGAAACCATTAACCATGCTTTAAGGGCCAAACAGGACTCCATCTCAGATCAGGTAAATTCTATCCCTGAGAAAGTGTTAGAGAACCTATGTAGCCCTGCCTGCATAGAACAAGTGGCAAAATATCGAAATCACAACACTGATTTGATTGATGAAGTTTCAAATTTAAATGAGTTAAAGGAATGTTTTAAGAAAACTGAATCATCATACATTTCAAAAATTGAAAACTTAACCAAAGAGTATGAACAGTTAAAACAAACCAACTCAGTGCTTGAAACACAGCTTGATGACTTGCTGTCAAAACTTGAAAAATCAAGAAATGAAACCAAAGATGCTGAGGTTGATGTTCTTGAGATCAAGCTGAAAGATGCTTTGTTTACTTGTGATAAATTTCAAACAGCAAACAAAAAGGCTGAAAAACTGTGGATGGGAGGGATGTATGGTAAAGCAGGTGTTGGCTATAACTCTGTTGAGCCACCAATTGAATACTCACCTGTAATCAAACCAATTGAAGCTTTAAAATCAGAATGTAAAGTTAGTCTCACAGTTGATGACATTTCATCACAATCCAGTACTGAAAACACTGTTGAGTCTAAGAAAATTGATGTCACTGCTGCTAGCACATCTGCTTCAGCTGACCAATTAAACATTTTGAGACCATCAATTGCTGTTCCTCCACCAACTGTTTATGAACCTAAGGATTCAAAAGTTGGAGGAAAGCAACCTGAGCAACCAAAGGGAAGTCAAACTCAAAGGTCTGGTCAATTGAACTTTAATCAAGTAACCAAAATTGAGTATCCCAGGAAATTTGAAACCAAAATTGTTGAGTGCATGTGCTGTGGTGAACAAGGTCACCTAGCTGCTGTCTGTCAGTTTAACCCAATGAGTAAAGTTAAACCATTTCAAAAACCAAAACCTGTTTTGAAACCAAATGCTGATTTTCAAAAGAAGCTCACAGGAAGAATCTCACCTGTGAAAAACCACACTTTGAAGCATTTTGGATCTGAATCCAACAGAGTTTTAGTTGGTAACGATAGAAATGGTAGTTTCACTGTTTTAAAGCAAAATCGTTTTCCGGTTGAAGTTCAAGCGGAACATTTTTCCGCTCGAACTCATGTTCAACCGGAAAGTAAATTTCAACCCAGATCAGCTACTGCTCCAAAGCAGAGACCTCAAGTTCATTTTGCTGATGGGTTTGAACATTTTGAAGCTCAAGGAAGAAGAAACCCCTCCAGAGGAAAAGTCACCTCTAGAGAAAACTTTTCAAGAAACAGCAAACCCAATCAATTTGACACTGTATTTGCTAATGGTTCAAGTGGAAATCATTATGTTCCACTTCAGGGGGGAGTTTAAATCAAATCAAACATTTTCCTCAAAGATTTTCAAAATCACCTGAAAGGACTAAATTGGTTAATCAAGAAAGTGAAAAACTCAAGAAACTAACCAACAAGCAAAGAAAGTTTAAGGAATATAGAGATAGGAAAATTGCTGCAAAAAGGAACACCAAAGATGAAAGGTCTAGTCAAACAAGTGCTCAGTATGAGAACTTCAGTTTGGACAATGATGATCTGCTAAATGAAGCTCCAGTAGTAAATACTCTAGTACTCAAAGAGTACAAGTATAATGATGCTTATGGCAGACCCAAGACCACTCAGGCTTGGGTCCCCTATAGAAATTAATCAATTCTGATATGTGCAGGTGCAAAATAAAGGCCAGAATAGCCTATGGGTAGTTGACAGTGGTTGAAGTTGCCACATGACAGGGAATAAGCACATTCTGGAAAATACAAAAAGAATCAATGGAGGACCAGTTGCCTTTGGAAGCACAAAAGGCCATATTACAGCACAGGGTGATGTGACAAATGGACTGGTAAAATTTGATAGAGTCAATTTTGTTGATACATTGAATTTTAATTTGCTTAGTGTCTCACAAATGTGTGACAAGAATTTAAATTTAATGTTTAATGAGAGAGAGGCAATAGTTCTCAAACCTGGTATTAAAATTCCTGATGAGTTGATAATGCTTAAGGCACCCAGGAGAGATGGACTATACATTTTGGATATGTCAGTGGCTACACCTTCATGTGGCACTGCTTGCTTTGTATCCAAAGCCTCAGTTGACGAATCTGATCTTTGGCATAGGAGGTTAGGTCATGTGAACTACAAGAACATGAATAGAATTGTAAATTTAGGCTTGGTTAAGGGTCTTCCTAACAAGCACTTTGTATGTACTATAAACTGTGTGCCATGTCTCAAAGGCAAGCAACACAGAACCTCTTTTAAGCCAAAAGTTGAATCTTCAATCTCAAAACCTCTAGAGCTTTTGCACATGGACTTATTTGGTCCAAATAGAGTAATGAGTTTAGGAAAAAGGTCATACTGCTTTGTTATAATTGATGATTTTTCTAGATATACCTGGGTTTTCTTTCTCAAAACAAAAGATGAGACTGCTGAATTGTTGAAAACTCTTGTCATTAATTTAGAAAATCAATCCAATCTTAAAGTCAAAACAATCAGATGTGACAATGGCACAGAATTCAAAAATCATGTTCTGAATTCATTTTGTGATGAAAAGGGAATTTTGAGGCAATTTAGTGCTCCTAGAACTCCACAGCAAAACGGTGTTGCTGAAAGGAGAAACAGGACATTGATTGAAGCTGACAGGTCAATGTTGGCAGACTCTAAGCTCCCTGTGATCTTTTGGGCAGAAGCAGTGAACACTGCCTGCTATGTCCAAAACAGGATCTTAATTGTCAAGGGAAAGAATAAAACACCTTATGAGCTTTGGAGAAAAAGGAAGCCAAACATTTATTTCTTTAAGCCATTTGGTTGTCCTGTCACTATTTTAATAACCAATGAGTCTTTGCCTAAGTTTGCTGAAAAGGCAGATGAAGGTTATTTTGTTGGCTACTCTGGTGTGTCAAAGGCATTTAGAGTATACAACAAGAGAACTAAAATTGTTGAGGAAACCATAAACGTATTTTTCAATGAGAAATCTGCCAACAATTTTGAGTCTCAGCCAAGCTGGTTATTTGATATTGATGCACTAACCACTGCTTTCAACATAACTGTTGATAAGTCTGTGAGCTCTCTAGTGCAGGAACAAAACTTTAACAGGTCTGCTGATGAGCATTGGAAGAAAAATCAAATTGATAGTGAGAAGTCAATCTTCTTCTCTTCAATGAGTTCTCAACCTGTTTTCCCAAGGAATGACAAGAAACTGACTGAAATAATTCAAATTGAAGAAGAAATTGTTCCGCTTGAAGTTCAAGCTGAACATATTTCTCCGGTTCAAGTTCAACCGGAAAATCAAATTTCAGAAACTGAAGAGAATACTGAATTAGAGTCAAATGAAGCTGGAAACTCACAAGATAACACATCAAATGAGCTCAATTTAGATCATCTGATCTACAATTCAGATACCAATTCTCTTGAATCAGTTGGAGTTTCAGATCCTATGTCACAATTTGAAAATGTTGAGCTTGATCACAGACTTCCTCAGCTCAACATACCCTCAAATGGAAGAAGCCATGAATTTCCTATGTTCATTGATAGAAGAATCAACAGAGATCATCCAGCGGGAAATATTATTGGAGAAGCTTCAGCTCCTGTGCTGACAAGAAGTAGATCTGCAAATGCAAATATCTGTTTGCATGCTGCATTTTTGTCTCAAGAAGTACCCAAGAAGGTAGCAGATGCCTTAGAAGACAACAGCTGGGTAGAGGCAATGCAAGAAGAACTATTTCAGATAAACAAGCAAAAGGTTTGGGAATTGGTAGACCTGCCTGATGGAGCAGAACCAATTGGAACAAAATGGGTGTTCAGAAACAAGAAAGACGACAGGGGAATTGTTATCAAGAATAAAGCAAGACTGGTTGTGCAAGGCTATGTACAGGAAGAAGGCATTGACTATGATGAAGTTTTTGCACCAGTAGCCAGGTTGGAAGCAATTAGAATCTTCCTAGCCTATGCTGCATTTAAAGACTTCCAAGTGTATCAAATGGATGTGAAAAGTGCTTTCCTGTATGGCCTCCTGGAACAAGAAGTTTATGTCAATCAACCTCCTGGTTTTGAAGACCCTCACCATCCGAACAAGGTATGCAAGCTAATCAAAGCTTTGTATGGTCTCAAACAAGCTCCTAGAACCTGGTATGAAACTCTTTCTAATTACCTTCTAGTAAATGGCTACAGGAGAGGAGCAATTGACAAAAATCTTTTTCTTAAAACTGTTGGTAATGACATGCTAATGGTACAAATTTATGTTGATGATATTATTTTTGGTTCATCTAACACTGTGTTGTGCAAGGAGTTTGAAACTTTGATGCAGTCAAAATTTGAAATGAGCTCCATGGGAGAACTAACCTTCTTCCTAGGACTTCAAGTAAAGCAAACTGTAGATGGAATCTTTCTGAATCAATCAAAGTACATCCAAGACATGCTGAAGAGATTCGACATGTTGTCATGCTCAAGTGCCAAGACTCCCATCTCCACTTCCCACAAGTTAACCAGTGACTTAAGCGGAAAGCCAGTGGATGTGCACATGTATAGAGCAATGATAGGCTCTCTGATGTATCTCACAGCTAGTAGACCTGACATCATGTTCAGTGTTTGCTTATGTGCTAGATATCAATCTTCTCCAAAAGAGTCACACATGCTTGCTGTTAAGAGAATTTTCAAGTACCTAAAGGGGCAACCCAAACTGGGTTTGTGGTATCCCAAGAACTCTGACTTCTCTTTCAAAGCATACACAGACAGTGATTATGGAGGATGTGATATAGATAAGAAATCAACATCAGGAGGATGTCAATTTCTAGGAGAAAGGCTTGTCTCTTGGCAATGCAAGAAGCAAACATGTGTTTCTACTTCAACTGCAGAGGCTGAGTACATTGCTGCCTCAAGTTGTTGCAGCCAAGTCCTTTGGATCCAAAATCAGATGCTTGATTATGGGATCACATTCATGGAAACTCCTATTCTTGCAGACAACAACAGTGCCATTTCCATCATCAACAATCCAGTGAAGCACTCCAAGACCAAACACATTGACATAAGGTATCACTTCATTAGAGATTGTGCTGAAAAGAATTTAATCAAATTATTTAAAGTTCACACTGATCATCAACTGGCAGATTTGTTTACAAAAGCTTTCGATGAGGCAAGATTTTTCTACCTCATCACAGCCATTGGGATGATGAACTTTGAATAAAATTTTTCACAACTTTAATAAAAGAAAGAGATGTGCTCAAAAGGCCGTCTCTTGATACAAAAAGAAAAAGAAAAAGAAAATCTCTTGTGTTAATTGAAGATCATTTCAGTTCATAGTCAATAACTGCTGTTGAAACTATGAAAAATCGACACAAACTTTCAAAATTTATGTGTTTTGGATTTTCCGGTTCAAGTTCAGGTTCAACCTGAAAGAACAACTTTTGAAATTCACCGGGTGAACTTCAACCGGAAAAATGCTTTAAATTTGACGTGGAAACTTATTTTTAAAAACAATTCTTCCAAGCGGAAAACTTGTCCGCTAGAAGTTCAGACGGAAGAAATTTGGTTTTTAAAATAAAGGAGAAAATGGGTTCCGCTTGAACTTCCGGGTCAACAAAGTCAAGGAATTATTTAATTACCCGGAATGCACAATTTTCTAAGCGGATGCTCATTTATTTTACCCATTGAATTTTTAACTGTTCAATTCCGAGGTTTCAGTAAATTAACTTTTGGATAAGGTCATGCTTTAACCAGTTGTACTGTATAACCCCTAAAGCACCTGTCCCATCCGTCAATGAACCGTCGATTTACAACCTCTCTCCTCCACGTCATCACCGAAAAGGTAAAAAGCCCTAAATTACCGTCATTTTCCCCATTTCTCGCAAACACCATTCTGAAATTACTCCCAAAACCCTCTCAAACCATCTCCGATTAACTCCCACAAAACCGTCAACATTCTCGAATTCCGGCACAACAATGGCTCCGAAGGGAAAGGCAAGTGGCAAGAAGCCAGTTGGTGACTCAAAATTTCCGGTGGAACACAACCTGATGGCATATCTTGAACCACCATCCAAGGCTGATATCTACAATGGAATGATCGAGTTCATCAAAAGTTCTCACCTCCATCATGCGCTTACTGTCGAAGCAGAAATCTTCGAAGAGGTGATGGAAGACTTTTGGGTTTACGCTAGGGTTACCGACGAGGCTAGCGGAAGTGGTAAAATCGTGTCAACTGTCCAAGGGAAGGAAGTTGAAATTGATGAAGCAAAGGTTCGAAGGTTGTTGAAACTGAAGGATGAAGATGGTTACAGAGAGATAGATCAGAAAAGATATCTGCGCCTATTCAGAAACATTGGTTATGGTGGCTCCCTGCAAAGCAAAACTATCAAGAAGGGGCAGTTACCATACAAGTGGAGATTTCTCGCACACATACTTCTGGTGTGTTTATCTCCAAAGAAGGGAGGTTTTGATGAGCTCTCCGGTGAGCAAGCCTCTGCCTTCTATGCTGTGGTCAAGGGTGAGAACTTTAATTTTTCCAAACAAATTTTTCAAGCCCTAAAATCCAATGTTCATTCTGAATATGTTTACTTGTATCCTAGATTTTTGACCTATATTCTCAAAGAAGAGTACCCCCATATAGTATGGCTTGGTACAATTTTGCACCAAAAACTTCTGAATGAGAAAACCTTTTCAAACCTTGCTTTAAACAAATCTCCATTTCTTGGAAGGGATACTGACCACCCCTTACCAATTCCAAGGCAATTTCCTGATGAACCTGCTACAGTAGAGGTTCAACCGGAAATTGTAGTAGTGACTGAGCTCCCTGCTCATGATGACAGAGCTGTAGACCTAACAGTTTCTGATCCAACATCTATCCCAGCTTCCTCTTCACTCATAGTTTTTCAATCCAAAAAGAGGAAAGCTCCCACAAACACTTCCACTGCCACCTCCTCATCAAACTCACCTCCTGTCATTTTTAAGAGACAGAGAAATGTGGTTACTAGGTCTCCTCCACCTAGCACCACCAACCAACCTGAAGCTTCAAACCCCGTTCAAGGCAAAAAGCCTAAACAGAAACTGGTAAATTTGGGATTCTCTCTTAGGGATGAACCTTCTGTTGAGGGGGAGTCATTAGAAACAGATGTAGCTTCCCCATCTGAACATTTTTCACCCCTGCAACCCCTGTCACCTAGGAGTGACAGTGCTCTCATTCTTGGCTTAAATAAAGGTGTTATTAACTCACCTGCCACATTACATGAGAACATCCTGATAAGCCAAGACACTGTAGCACTGCAACCCCACTCCTCAACGGAGGTGAATCTCAGGAGTTCTGAAGAGATTCATGCAGAAAGGGCTGCTGCTGCCCAAGTATCCCAACTGGAGCTTGGTGTCAGCAGTAACATCAATAAGACCCAATCTGCGGCAATCTTCTCTGAATCAGCACCCGGAAGTCCTTCATTGGAACCAAGGGTTGTTGAAACAGCAGAAGAGAATCCCAGGTGCCAAGAAGCCATGGGTACCAATGCTGATCAATCTAGGATTGATAGTTTGGTTATTTCCAAGGATACTGGCAAAAAGCCAGTTGAGGATAGTCTTACACTACCTGAATTGACGAATCTGTACCTTTCTCTGCAAGCACAGGTTGAAGCTCTTAACTCAACTGTTGCCAAATTGCTTCAAGCTGATCCCACTTCAACTGAAGCAGGTCCTTCAAACCCTACCAAAGATGCTGAAGAAGTTATTGCAACTGATGAAGCTGATACTGTCAAATTGGGGGAGAAGTTACTGTCAAAACCTGTTATCACTGAAATAGAAGAGGTAGAAAGGATACCGGCTGAAGTAAGAGCCACAGCTTGCCAAAAGATTGGCATAGAGCCTTTTTCTGTTGAAGAGAGTTGGGTGAATATGAGATGCAGTCAACTGATTGCTATTTCTCCTTTTGAGGACCCCAACCTCACCGAGCTTGTTCAGTCGTCCATGCTGATTGCTGGTGCTCTCCCTGAGCACATCAACATGATCACAACACTTCTGACAGATGTTATTTTTCCGGCTGAAAGAGCCAGTGATCATGCTGTAGGTAACATTGCCTCCACCAGCAAGGCAGCAGCTGATATGGAAGAAAGTACTGCAACTGCAGCAGTTGGTACTATGACTGAAGGAGAAGGTGAAAGTTTGATTGGTGAAGATGAAGGAACTGAGGTACTGGAGATAACTGATAAAGAACCTGAAGTCACCCAACCTCAGGTGGTGACTGATGGTCAATTACTGGTCCAAGCGGATGTTCAAGCGGAACTTCAACCGGAAGTTCAACCGGTAGTTCCAGAAGAAGGAGATCTGAATGTTCAACCGGAACAACAAATTCCAACCCAGGTGGATGCTCAAGGTCCTAGCTCCTCAATATGTGGGACTGATGAAACACCCGTGGTTCAACCGGAAGAACAAAGAAATGAAAAAGCTGAGGATGTGGCTAGATCACTGATAGCCTTAAGGAGTTCAGAGACAGTTCTAACTGAGGAACCTGTTCAAGCTGATATAGCTAGAACCCTTCAACAGGTAACTCAAACTCCTGAAGCTGAGGCTATAGTGAAAATGGTTGAAGATGCCAGAAGGGTAGCTGAGGATGAGAGAATAGCCAGAGAGCTCCAAGAAGAATTTGATCTATACATGCAAGATAATGTGTTTGAAAACCTTCTTGAAGAAGCAAAGACCAGGTCTTTCAACTGGAGGTTAAAGGATTATGATTTGGATACAATGTCTGAAGCTAATAGGCAGAGGTTAATTGCTATTGCCTCTCAATTGCCTACCGAGCTGGTAAAGAATGATGAAAATTACCATCTGTTGAAAAAGATTAAGAGGGCTCTTGTGATTAGAAATTTGAAGAAAGAGGAAGAGCTAGCTCAGATGCAGGTTAGAGGACTTTGCAGCTTGATTGACAAAGTATTTTATGAGCTAAAAGGAGAAATTGCTGCTGTCAATCCTAACCTGGTGATGCCTTCACCATCAGAGCTTGTCTCAGGTACAATAACTGCTAATGTTAAACCTGAAATTGATGATATTGCAGATATACCACCTCCACCTTCATTTATCTACAATCCAAACCCAATGCCCACAACAGCTTCATCCATTCTACAGTCACTTCCCATCATACCTTACAAACCTCCACATATCCCCAAGAAGCTTGCTGCTAAACTTGCCAATCCTAAGTTTAGATCAGACAACTTTACACCCATCATTCCCTTCAAAAAGAAGCCTCCACCAACCATGGACTTCTCTGACATCTTTCCACCTACTCCACCCTCAAGCCCAACTCCTGAAGCCAATGAACCACCTCCAAAAACCACCCTACCTCCACTCACCATAAGAGAACCTTCTTCCACCACCACCAAACCTACTAAAACTCAACCAGGTCCCTCTTCATCATCTGCCAAAGGCAAAAGGCCTATTGTGCAAGAATCTGCTGGTAATTTTGATGAAGAGAGGGAAACTAAGAAGAGAAAGTTGATGCATGCCAGAAATAAAAGAAATCAAAAACAAATGAGAAGAGGCCCTCCCAGCAAAAGACGAATTGCTAGTTGGACAGTGGATGAAGCCACACTTGATTTCACTTTCACTATGGTCAGCGGCATAACTCAGGTGGTAAATGCTCGCAAGGCAACTTCCCAACTCACCCTGCAGCAAATGACAGACATCATTCTAAAGCTCAGAGAAATTATGAACCCTTCAAGAGCGGAGCACATGTTAAGGCTTTTAATTGAACCTTCTGTGCTGGAATGTGGAATGCTCTATCGAAGCAATTTAGATGATGAGTCAGCAGGAGAAGAAGAAGAGCCTACCAGTGAGATCAAATTTATCATTTGGGAAGAAGAGGAGAAGCTATTTTATGTTCATAGAGCTGATGGCACCTTTACAATCCATGAGTCCATTTCTGTTCAAGAAGAATGGAACGAAATGGACTGGGATTCAATTAAACATGTAAAGGTGACCAAAACAAACACCAAAGAGCTTTCTCAAAATCTTGATGCCAGCATCGGATCTTCTGACAAGTAGGTTGTGGAGAAGAAATTTTTTTGGGTACAAGTCAGTTTTGAAGATAAACATTGAAGACAATGAATAATTTGACAGCGTCGGCTTAGGGGGAGATTGTAAGGAAAAATAGAGCTTGGAAGATTTCCGGCTGAAATGCCAATTTTACTAGTTCCGGCTGAAGTTGAAGTTGAAGCGGAATTCACACTTCAAGCGGAACAGGCAGTTCAAACGGAAAGAAGCAATTTTGGTACTTAGCGAATATTCCGGGTGAACTCGTTTATCCACCAGATAAAGAGTTCAACCTGACTTTTCCTGAGAAGTCTTTTCAGCAAGTCCAATCCTGCAAAAGCTTCTCGTATGCTTCTAAATCAGATTCAAGCCGCTCTCCTAAAGTAGATTGTTGCTGCCAACACGCAAGTCATTCCGATTGTCGATGTTTATTCTTTTGGTAGTTTGTATTTGACTTTTATGTTTACAGTCTAGATTAGATCGCATGAGATCAATGGCTGTCATTGATCTCATCAGCACTATATATAGCATGTTATCTCTTAGTTTACACACAACGGTTATCACTTGTAATAGTGTAGCTTTGAGTTAATGCAAATAGTGCCGAATATTCGATATTTCGTTGTCTTTACTATTCTGCAAATCAAGCATTTACATTATACAAGAGTTTAATATCGCTTAAGTAAATTGAAATATAACTTTAATTCCACAGGGTTATATTTGCAAGTAAAGGGCTTAGTTTTAGTTTATTCATAACTAATAACGATCCTACACCGGTGGACCACCCACGTACCATCTGGTACGCCTGTACCATCTGGTACGGTGGTGCATATGATAGCACCAGTGACTATATGACTCACACAGATGCTCTAGATTAGATACAATACACGAGACACACTTTAGCATAGGAATATGCTCTAACAGGCCGCAACCCCCTCCCACAGATCAAGATCTGAAACGTCGGGTCTCCATTAACCTGGACCGTCGATGGGTTTTTTTGGGATTCTATGATCGGTCTAGAGCCCACACACACGGATTACCAATTTGCATCCCTATGATCACTTTAATATGAGCCGTTGGATGAAGTTGAAGCTCAAATCTGAGTGGTCAATTTTTATGCACAAGGATTGTGCTTCTTCTAGTGGGATTTAATTAAATTAACGAATATTCAACATTTTTCGTTAAATGCGGGGTTTTTCTTATCAGCTTTAACGAGACTAATGGGACTGACGCCACTAACAAAATTTTGAATGATTTTATTGGTCATGGATTTATTCCATTTTATTTATTGGGGTTCTCGTTTATTTACGTCACGCGTACGTTGGCTATCGACCACTAACATGTTAGCTTTAATCTCCGGTTAATTGTGTAGCTTTTTCCGTTATGTCTCACGGGTTTATTTTTAGTTGATGCAGTGCGGATCTCAATTTACCGGATTAATTATAATCTCAGCTAAATATTGGAATTATCCGTTAAATCTCTTGGAGATTCGTTACTTGAAAAAAATTGATGGATTTTTTTAAGATCCAGCCGTTTTCACCGATATTTCTTAGGAATCTTCACGGAATATTTTTCCGAGCTCGTTTTTCAGAACCCAAAATTACGAAGACTCCGGTTATGATTATTTTACTCTCAGGATCTTAGTTTTTCACTGATTTGGCACATTTTCTCGATTAGAGTGACGTTTTTTGTGACGTTTTTCACCCGTCGCTCGAATCGAACTTTATTAACGCATCCAACCTCACTCACGTGGAACAAGTGAAGTATTCATGGATTTTACACAACTGTCAGCATCTGGCTTCCGATTTTCGCAAGATTGTTCGATTTCAAGATTTTTTATTTGGTTTCTCTAGGCAACCGAGCGGGACGATTCGAGTCTCCGCATCTGATTTTTACGCTTCTGTTGGATGTTTCTGGAGAGATTTAGAGAAATAGGAGGAACTATTATGGATTTCGATTATCGGATCGACTATTTGAAGTTGGGGCATTTTCAGTGATTGATTGGTTTATCTGATTCGGTTTGTTGCGGTTTTGACTCCGATTTTAGGCATTCTTAGTATTGTACCCGACCATGTGAACCGAGTGAGCAGTAGCACTTGGCTCTCAACTGGAGAAACAAAAGCAGAAAAAGCTTATACAGAGGGGGAATTTTTAAAACATATTGTCTCGGGTTTATCAGTTTCTCATTGAAGATGTACGGCAGAGCGATTCTTCAGTACTTAAACATATTTGAAAGCATCAGTCAAGGGGGAATATGTTGAAGCTAAAATCTATGTGACGGACGCCATCAAATCTGTTTAGAATCATTCCTTTGAAGAATCCAAATTTGATTTGATTCAGATACTGGGTGGTAAAGATCGAGGCTTGCGAGATTGGACCGAAGACATTATTCTTGAATGTCGATCGTTCAGGTTAAGTGTCAACGTAAAAGTCAACAGAAGATCGGTTCAAGCGAGTAAAGTTTCATATTAATTAAATCAACTTTGATTTAATTAATATTTATTTTAGTTGTTTTTATTTGTAATTTGCTCATTTTATTTTTGTGTTTTACTATTAGTGGGTAGTAGAGCACAAGGGCTCTCTATATAGAGGGGGGATGGCTTCATTTGTTATAGGATTAAAAGTTGAGAGATGTGAGCTATCATTCACTTTGAGAAAGTCTCATCTTAGGTTTGAGCTTAACCCAAGATGACCATGCATATCTTATGAAAGATTCTTTGTCATGATTTCGGTTGTAATCATTCGGTTCAATGAAATCATTCGACTTTATTATATTTCTTGTTTGATTCCTAGATTTTTTGATCATCCCGTCTCCACATCTCACCAAACTCAAGCTTAGAATCGATTCTTAATGTGAAATTGGTCCTGTCAATCAGTTTCCACTTTCTCTCTAAATGGTTGATGTTTATTGTGGAGACAATGTTCAAGTTTGTTCCTCTGTTTAGCTCATTGATAAGTTTCAGTTTTCTATCTTAAAGGGTGATGTTTCCGGCTTCTCTGGTGCTTCAAGATCAAGAATTTCTCTCAAATCTTCTTCTTGAAACTTCAGTTTGGTTGGGGATCCATTTTCAATCTGTATATGCCGAAGGATTTTGGTTGGCATGTTCATTGTTCAGCTCGATGTTGTAGTGTCTGAAAACAGGTGCTTGAATGTCAGCTTGTTACGATGAGACCAGTTTTGCTGATTGATGATTGATAGTTGTGAGGTAATTGAGGGTATGAAGGATTTTTGTGTCTTGAGAGGAAAGGGGTTTTATAGTGTCAAGTGAAACTAGGGTTTTAATGTCTATTTTTCACTGATTAGTTAAATTGGGAGGTGAAACAGATAGCCGCTGGTTGATTAACTCCCCATTGTATCGTAACTGAAAAATGTTACCGTTGCTACTTAATGAAGATCTATTACTAATAATTTCTTTTTGGCATATATGATCTGGTGGTTGATTTATCTTCAGAGATTTTTGACAGATTGTATTAATCATTTTTCTTCTTCATCTTCTTATCTGAGATAGACTTGATCTGCCTCCCTTTTTCTTGTGTGTGATGAATTTTAGCAAAAAATACGAACTTACAGATGTATTCTAGGATTTCCAAACTTGATATGTGAAATATTTTAGTCTAATTTTTCTTTTTAATAATTTTTAAAATTGGACTGTCTATGCTTTCTTTGGTAATTTTCAAAGATCACAAGGGTTAGAGTTTTCACAGATATACAAAAATTAAAGAGAGTTACATATGCATAGAATGCATTTGACTACTCTACTTTATTTATGAGACATATTTTAATGACCACAAGGGGAAGCACAATCACATGGCTTTATTATTCTAGTAGGGATGGGTGGATAAGCCCTTGCTTCAAGATGAAGAGGGACATGGTTGTGAGAGATGGTCCTAAGGTCCTCTTCATCTTCCATCTCTTCCAGGGGAAGAACAGTGAGGGGATAGCCATTTATTCCAAGGGCTCTCTGAGATGGCAGGAGATGGATTGCATAACCTCTTAGGATTCCTTCCCATTGTTTAGCCTGAGAGATCATTTTCATCACAAATTTAGGATAGAGAGTTATCTTCTCTTCTATGGGAACATGGCAGTTTGCCATTTATTCCCCTGGAGAAGTTCAAGTTAAGCCCCTGGATCAGTGCTTGCATGACCAATTAAGTGTCATGGGATGCAATGTTGTGGTTGGTAGAGCTCGGAGAGAAGAATAGTTGAAATCGAGCAAAAAAGTATTGCCAAATGGGATGTAGATGAAGTCTCCTTGCTTGTTCATCTACAAATTATCCAACATACCCATTGTCAATGAGTGTTTCAATGACTTGTGTCCTGTTGTAGTAGGTGGTTCCACCAATTTCAATGATCTGAAAGGTAAGACCATTGACTCTTGTTTTGAAGGGGTTCCCTGGAGTGTAAGGATTAGATGTGGCCTTTACCCAAAATTCTCTAAGGAGTTCATATTTGATAGGAGAATTAAAAGTGAATGCAAAGCCAATTGTGCATGTTTGAATGAACCTTATCATTCTACGGAAGACCCAATGATTGTTTGTAGTAAAAGGGGATAAATTATGGTCAGGAGGGAGAGGGATTTGATAATTCTGCCTTTGAATCAAAGCATTGAGATCCCTTTTGAGAAAATATATCTTCTTTTGAAAACGGAGTGGAGAAGAAGGGATGAGGACGATGATAGTGATGCCCATCTATTTGTAGCCGGGAGAGTGCAGAGATTTGAAGATTTTACAGTGAATCTCTTTGGATATTACCGACTGCGAGACCCCTATGACAAGGTGGTTGAGAGGGCTTGAGAGATGGCATTTACTATTTTTCTCATCATTTCCCTATTTAGGCTGTTATTACTTCTTAAGTCAGAGAGGTTTGCTTCCCGGTATGCCTAAACCATTTTAAATGTGATTGGATGGACATCATTGCATTTCAGGTGAAAGTAAATGAAATTGGAAGACCACAATTCATAAAAAGGTTTTTTGTACATCTAGAATGTAAATAATGGTTTACACGGGTTTATAGTATAACTATTTATAAACAGAAAGAACTTCTCTACAAGAGTAAGTTGTAATCACTTTAAGAAGCTTATAAATTGTGAGTGAATGTCTTGCCTTTGTTAATGAAGAGCACCTACTGTTTATAGAAAGTTGTAAAGGAATAATGTAGTTGAGGGCGGTTGAATTTGGAGTGTGTTAGAATATATGGAGATAAATCGAGGGTATTCAATTTATCTAATTCTACTGTCTTCAACTACCTTTGCATTTAATATCAAGTTGGTATTGTGCGTTACTTGTTCTTCACACATAGCATCTTTATACTTCTCATAATCTTTATCTTCTGATAGTCTTGAACTCTTCCAAGACTCTTTATTGAAGACTAGGAATGCTTCCCATCAGAAGCCTTTCATAGAAATGAGGATTACTGTCAAATTTTACAGATCTTTTTCGGAATTTCTAAAGTATATCTGTAAAATTACAGAATCTTTATATTTTCCAGATTCTGTTGTCTTTTCTCTTTTGATGATATATCTTGTCTTTTCCTCTAATACTTGATTGTTTTCTACTACATTTGGAGGTATTCTAACAATTTCTAGAGTAGCCCTACCTGTGAATGAGTTTATCTTAAATTTAAATGGTTTGCTACATTCTTCGAGAAGAGTTTGAAAGATATTTCTTTCCTTTTGTAGAGTTACTATTTTTGTTTTGATAATTTCTCTTGCACCTCCATCGTTGGTCAGACAATTGTTTGACAGAAAGAGAAAAATGTTTAGAGCTTGATCAAGGTATTTCTTCTTTTCATTGACTCTGAAGAATCTTCTTTCTTCTTTGTGGTCTCTGAAACATAATCCGGAAACATGACCTGTGATAGTTGTCCCTGATCCTCTCCAGGAGATTCTTGAAGGGATATCTTCATTTAGTTTTGTAAGTATAGCTGTGGTAGCTTCACTTCTTTTGCAAGTTGAATGTCTATTTGTGCTTGCCTTTTTAAGATTCTTTTTCTGGCTTCCATACCTTGATGTAGGGCGGTGCAGATCCTTTAAGTTTTTGATGCGATATTTTAGAAGTATCTCATAAATGAGATTAACTGAATAGGGTTCATCTTTTCCAGATCTTTGTCTGTGAAATCTCTCATGCTTCCATCTATTGTTTTGACATTATAGGTGTTGAAGTGATCTACCCATAAGTCTTTTAGCATGGAATATTCCTTGATTTTGACAAACTCTATTATTGTAGGCATTGCATAGATGGAATCTTCTTCAGTTGTCTCTTTGTTGAAGATTTTGTCATATGTTTTCTTAGATAGAGGGCTCATTGGAGGTCTATCCTCCTCCCTTTTAGTAGTTTTTCTTGTAATCTCTTACTTCTTTCCAAATCCTTTTTTGCATATTTTGCTTCTTAGTATAGTCGTCTTTAAATGCTGATGCAGAGATAAATGATCCTTCTAGTGAAGATGATAGCTTTTGTTTCTGTTTTTCAGCCTGAGAAGATTATATTGTTGCTTCAGTGGTTGTAAGTTTGTTGGAGGTTGGGATTTTTGGTTGTTTCCTTGACGAAGGGGGGGGGGGGGAGGAAAAGGCTACATGTCTTTAGATGTTTCATTTGGAGACTTGCATTTTCTTGAGTTCTTTCCTCTTAATGATTATTCCTCCTTCTCTTGCTCAGAAGGAACTCTTCTAGGTATATTAACTCTTTTGGCTGGAGGTTGAGTTGGTGCAGTCATTATTTTCTGTTTGTCACTTTGCTTGTTCTTCTTCTATTCCCATTCTTTTTCCAGCTCCTTTACTTCAACTTCTTAGAAGGAGTGCTTGAGTTCCATATTTGTCAAAGTTAATTGATTTCGTATGAAATTAGTTTTGACATAACTTAGTATATCTTTTGCTTCTTTCAGTTGACTTTGTCATTTTTCTTCAATGGTCTTTCATTTTTTGATCAGATCTATTTAGCTCTTCAATTTATTTTCTTCATTCTTGAAAATTAAAGAGGATCCTTTTTGAAGACCTTCCTTGAATTTTCCAGAAATGTGGAGAGACTCTGCATCAAACTTTTCTTCCCAGGAGTTTAATCCTTTCTTAAGATTTGATAGGTGATCGGTCCCTTGAGCTAATGATTTCTCTGCTTCTTTGATCTCTTGGGAATTTGTGTATTCAATTTTCCCAATATTGAAAAATGTTTTGTTCTAATCTTTCTTTAGTTTAGATATGTTTTCTCTAAACGAATTAAAGAATTTTAGAAGATCAGTCTTGAAAAGGATATTGGATAAGTTTAAGGACAAATCAACGGATGATTGTTCCTTATCTAAGTGAACGGAGGAAAACACATGTTCTACCATTTGCCTGATAGAATCGCTAGCAGGAGACCTGTCAGTTCCTGAGAGACCAGTTTTGTTTGGTGTATTCAAGTCTTCCACAATCCTTGCCATTTCCTTAGGGGAATTTGACTCCTGTGTTCTGGAGGTTTTCCTTTTGGGAGACCCTTTTGATGAGTCCTCATGGAACCAATTCTTGCGATTTGTTTCCATGTATCCTTGACTAGGTGAGTCTCCATTTGTTGTTGCATGTTGTTGACTTTCTGAGTCATTAAACAAGCTGGGCTTGGTGGCTATGTCAGGAATGAGTATTTCAGGTAGTGAGGATGCTTGGTTAGGGTTGAGATTTTGGAATACTTGAAAAGAGTATGTTCATGTTGGTGAGTTTGGTGTTTCTCTGTATAGATTTTATAGAGTCAGAGAAGTGGCACATTTGTGGGCTGTTGATATTTGTCGGTTGGTTTGTTTCATGTGGTGTTTTTTTGCTATGTTTCCAGTCCTTCTTTGTATTCCATTAGGACTAGAGATACAGATGGGATATATGATAGTAGGCTAGAAGGTACATATGAGAGAGGTATGGAGTTACCCGAGTCGAATTTCTGTAGTACTTTTAGAGGAGCTGACTTGTAGATTTCTCTAGTTGATCTAGTTGTTATCCCTTGATTTTTCTTAAGGATGAGTAATGCAAGAAATTTGATGTTGGGAATTTGGTTTATTTCTTTCTTTTCTTTATTTTTTCCCTTAATCCTATTTTATCAGATTCTTCCATAATATTGCTCCATAGTCCACCCTTTTGTTGAGGATCAATGCAGTCATTATGGAGTAGATTGACTTATTTGACTAATCTGATGACCCTATCTTCGCAGTTAGATAATTATTATTGAGAATGCGCATCATGAGGTTCCATTTTCTGTCTAGCTGATTGATATTGATTGCTGACAGGGTGGTAAACTGGTTCCTCTGTTAAGATTATTGATTGTCTTCAGGATTTCTGTTTTAGTGGGTGGAGTTTCAGGTTCTTCTGGTGCTTCAAGATTGAGGATTTCTATGAAATCTTCTTCTTGAAACTGTAATTTTGTTGTGGAATCGTCTTTGATTTGTATAAAGACTTCAATTCTTTCTACTCTCTTGCCTTTTATAACTTCAGAAGATACTGTGATGGTTGACTAGACATTCATCAGGAGTTGTGTGGAGATATCTGTTTCTTCCATTAATGCAGTCATTATCGGAAAAAAAAATCTGAGTGCTTCAATGATGGTTCGGATATCTTGGGCATAGGTTGAAGGGTTTAGGTTTGCATGTTCATTGCTTAGCTTAATTTTGTAGTTTTTGAAGACGGGTGCTGCGGATGATGAGGCCATTTATGACTAGTTTAGGGTTGATTGCTATGAGATGAGGATTTTATTGTGGTGAGTGAAATTAGGGTTTCAAACGGCTATTTTTCAATGATTGGTTGATATGAGAGGTGAAACTGATATCCGTTGGGTGATTAAACCCCATTTCTTCATAACTGAAAAGTTACCGCTGCCTTTTGATGGGGATTTATGAGTTCTCTGAGATATGTAGCTGATTTGTCTTCATGAGAAGAGTGTATTTCTCTCTCTCCCCCCCCCCCCCCCTTTGTGTGTGTGTGTGTGAGTGTGCCTTTTAAGTCTTGAGGTTCACCAAGAACTTTTCAGGTTCACCAAGAGGAAAGCGTAGATTAAAATTTTATAGATGATATGTGGAAATTCTGAGTTTCATCTGTAAAAATCAGTTATGCTTTGGAGAGAGAATTTTTTACAGATTTTATTTGATTTTCCCTTTTAATGATTGAGTACTCAAATACGATTTGTATCCCTATGGTTCGGCGATTTTAACTATTTGAGTCCATTTTCCAGATTATTAACAAATATGTCCTCATGGTTGCATTTTGTTGCCATTTGAGTCCCAAGGTTTGCATTTCGTTGCCAATTGAGTCCATGTGACTAACTGGGTTAACTTTTTTCAGTTAACTTTAAAGGTTTTATAAATCAGGGACTAGTTATATAATAACTAAAAGGTAATTCAACAACCCCATTCATTTTAAAGGGCTTTTATGTAACTTGTCTATTAATTGATAATAATAAAATTAAAAAAATTAAAAAGAAAAAATAAAACCTTATCTCCTTGTCTCTATACCCAATTACATTAATTAATTTGCAGAAATAGTGCTTTATGTGGAAAATGACTAAAACACCCTTATAGTTAACAGAAAGATCTAACGTCGTTAGTCTTAAGGACTCAAATGGCAAAAATAAGTACAACCATGAGGCGATATTTGTTAATAATATGAAAAATGGACTCAAAGGGTTAAAATCGACAAACCATAGGGATGAAAATCGTTTTTAACTCATAATGATTTATTAAAACAATATTGACAGTTTTTCTTGATAGTTTTCAAAGGATCACATAATTTAGAATTCTTACAAACAAAAGAAAATTACAGATGCATAGAGTCTTTTTATATTATTTATGAACCAAGTCCAAGTGACCACATGGGGATGTACAGACACATGGAATCATTATTCTGGTAGGATGGGAGGATGGGTTCGTGCTTCCAATTGAAGAGGGAAATGATTTTGAGAGATGGTTGTGATGCCTTTATCTTCCTCTATATCCTCAGAGGGAAGTCCGGAGAGGGGAATGCCATACCACCCGAAGGTTCTTTAAGATGGTAAAAGTTGGGAATGAAGTCCTACTGGATTTCTCTCCTATTGTTTTGCTTGAAAATCATCCTCATCACAATTCTGGGATAAAGAATTACTCTCTCTTCTATAGGGATATAGTAGTTATTTTTCGTATTCTACAGTATAGTGAGAGAAATTCATATTTAATCCCTAAATTAGTGCATGCATTACCATTTGAGTGTCATGGGATGCATGATCATGATTGGCAGTGCTTGGAGAGAAGCATAGTTGGATTTGAGCGAAGAAGTACTGCCACATGAGAGGAAGATGGAGTTTTTTGGCTTGCTCATTCACAAACTGTCCAACATATCCAATGTCAATGAGAGTTTTAATGACTTGGGTTCTGTTGTAGTAGGTGGCTCCATCAGCATCCTTAAGTAAGAGAGCAGAATGAACAGAGTCTTCAGGGATCTGGAATGATAGATGGTTGAATCTTGTTCTGATTGAGGCCCCTGGAGTGTGAGGGCCAGATGTAGCATTCACCTAAAATTCCCTTAAGAGTTGATAGTTTATTGGGGAATTGATGGTGAGAGCAAAGCCAATTATACAAGTTGGAGAAATCTCATCATTCTTTGAAAGAGTTGATGATGGTTGGGAGTAAATAAGCAAAGATTGGAAATACGAGGGAGAGGAATTGGGTGGCTTTGCCTTTAAATTAAAGCATGGAGCTCCATTCTTTCAAGCTTTTTCCTCTCCTCCCTTTTTTTAAAGAGGGTTTTCGGCACTTTTTAGATGAAGAGAGAATAAAGGGGCGAGAGAGATGATAGTGACACCGATCGATTTGTAGCCGGGAAGAGTGCAGAGATTTGAAGATATGGTAGTTTATCTCTTTTGATATTGCTGGCTACGAGACCCTTATGAGAAGGTGGTTGAGAGAGTTTGTGAGAGGGAATTAACTTCTTTTCTCATCATTTCCCTATTAAAGCTATTGTTAATCCCTTTTAAGTGCCTTAGTACAGAGAAATTTGCTTCCCGATATGCCCATACCATTTTTAAATATGATTTGATGGGCATCAGTACACTTCATACTGGATAAGAAAGTCAATTTTTGGAAGAGAGATTCTGCTCATGATACGTGTCAGAGCTGACGCCAAATTTGTTTTTATTATCTTGACGATTTGCCAATCTCTTATTTTATTTAATTTTAATGGTTTTCAAAGAAAATACAAGAAAAATTATCCCTTCTTTATTTAAGGAGATCTTCTAAGATTTATTTTAAGTGAATGACTCCCCGTCAATCGTTGAGATAAATATGTAGAATTAGCATGATGAAGGTCACTTGAAGAACTAGTTGACTCAGATATGTATTTGTTAGAGTCATCAGGATTTGATTGAAGTTGGGTTGAGACTTCAGTGACTGGATTTTTATTTTTCAGGTTGTTGTCCGGTTGTGGGTATGATTAACTGCTTCTACTTATGAAGATGGTCTTAGAACCTTTGGTTCCATGTATATGCCAAATCCCTTGACCATGATTTCTTGGGATATTTTTCATTTCCTCAAGTTGGTCATGAGCATTTCTGAGACCTTCTATTTTCTTGGTTTCCACGTGCAAACTTTGGTATAAAGTTGCACGTTCAGCCTCATAATGGTCAATTTTTACTTCATTGCTTAAATTCTGTGTCTCGAGTTGTCTTAGTTTTATCAATTCAATTTCTCTTTCTCCTTTTAATTGATGTAATTCAACTAGGAGAGAGTTCATTTCTTCCTTAAAAGTTTTAAATTTGTTTTCATTTAGCAACAAGATGCATACTCCCCGCCCGTTGCGGCGGGGAGCTTGTAATTTTTTGTTACGATTAGTAAAGTGTTAGAAAATTAACAATAACGCATTGATGACTTATCATCAAACACATGTCATTTGATATGTCATCAAACCTATATCTATTTTATCTCTCATCAAACACATCCTACTAAATTACTAAATGGTGAAATATAACTCATTGGTAAAGTCCCCAAAAAAAGGTAGAATATGTGATGACAGCCTTTATAAAAGTGAATGCCAATCATGTATGCTTTTTAAGGCTTGCTACCTAACTCTTCCTTGTCAATCTGCAAAAAAAATCAACTTGCACAGTTAGCATGTGCCATAGAGCTAATTAACAACAAAAATAATTTTGCTGGATTTAATAAAACTAATTAACAAACAAATCATGGCCCGATCGTTTGGCAATTCACATAACATCCTGTGATATTAACATTACATTTGGTTGTTTTCTTAAATATGGAATCTGGTTTCTTTGTTTCAGTTTTTTGTATCTAAAATATATTAAAACCATGTATCCTACATAAAACTGGTAGGAAGAGAAAATTGAATTGCCTCTTAAGCACATTAGACAAAATTTTAACACCAAGCATTTAAAATTTATGGAAGACAGTGTCATTTCTACTTGCTGAAAAATGAGATGAGGGAACCATCATAGTAAGGAGAAAGACTAACCTCGGAAATTGATTTCCACAAACTTAGGACAACTATAGCAAAACCCTCCCAAACCTGCACCCAAAAGATAACAAAGTACAATAAAAAATGATCTAAAACTATAAGAAAAAGGATTAAACAACTATACCTACTCAGAGAAGCTAACTACTAAGATGATGGAAAAGATAAAACATAGGTATAAATTTGGGTACGGTAATAGATAGCATAAGAAATTCAGATATGCCTTTAACTTCTTTCATACCGCAACAGACATTAGTTTTTTTATATTACAAAAGATAAATTCGTTGTTGCTAAAGCATTGGTCGTAGAGATAACTTAGCCAATATAAACTATTCGAAAGTAAATGCTTCTGTTGCACATTAGAACACAACTTTGGTACAAATATTAAAGAAGTAAACTCATATCTTATGGTAGCTAGTTGTGCCTCTGTTTTGTAACACTACAATGACATAACTAAAAGCACTAAAAGGCAGTCTATAATGGCACAACTAAAAGCACTAAAAGGCATGCCGTAAACAAAAAATACAAAACATACGAAAGTGAACGAAACACCAAAAATAATAACACTACAATGACTCCTAAACTAATAAGTTTGCAAGCTTATAGATGGAACAAAAGCACAGAAAACAGTACCAACAATTTGATTCTAATAACTTTCTTTTTGTTTTTTTGTTTTTGTGATTTCTTACTTGTCTGATGGATAGTTCTTTACTGAAATAAAGTATTAGCAATTAACCTTTGTTTTAGCTTGTTTTGTATTTTCCTAATTCTTGGTATACCTCCTTGTAACTTATAATTTTATTTATAGTAGCCTCTCCTCCAATTGGAGGACAATTCATTTGCCACTAAATTGTCTCATGGTATCACGCTAGGCCTTCCTTCTCTCCTCCCCCCCCCCCCTCGCTTCCCCTTCTGCCGGTCATCTTCCCCCTTCTCTACCCTTTCTCGTTTCCTTCTGCCCTAATTCCTCTCATGGCTTCCTCCTCTAATTCTGAGAATAACCTTTCCAACAACACTTTCCTCCACACTCTCAAGTTAACCGATGACAACTACCTCCTATGGAAGACGCAGATCTGGCCCCTCCTCTCTTATCAAGGACTGCTTGCCCATGTGGACGGAACCGGTGTTGTTCCTGATGAATCCTCCACCGAAGACGGTAAGTCCGTTCCCAATCCTGCTCGTACTCTCTGGGACTTGGCCGATCAGAAGACCGTTGTTCTCATCACCGCCACTCTTTCGGCCGAAGCTGTGGCGCAAATTGTTGGATCTGTGACTGCCCGTGACATTTGGGTTAGTCTAGAAGAAGCTTATAGCAGTGCGTCTGTTGAACGCACTCAAAACCTCAGAGATCAACTTCGTCTCATGTCAAAAGGGACAGATTCCGTCGCTGTTTTCAGTCGCAAGTTCAAAGCGATCTCTGATCAGTTAACTGCCATCGGTTAGCTCGTGTCTGCGGAGGAAAAACTTCACTCTTACCTCTGCGGTTTAGGTGCTGAGTTCTTTGGATTTTCAACCACCATTCGGGCGATGTCCCCTGTTCCAAAGTTTCAGAATGTTGTGGCTTGAGCTGAGAATCATGAAACATTTTCTCGGGATGTTCAGGGTCCGGCGACCCCCCCCCCCCCCAGTGGCCTTTGCTGCTCAGTCCAATCGTGGAAGGGGAAATCACTATAACAGGGGTACTAATCAGCCCCGCAACTCCTGTGGTGCAAATCTTAATTCTAAACCGTATCGCAACAACCGTGGTGGTTGTGGCCATGGATACAATCGTTCTCCTGCACCTGCTGTCAATGAACCATGCCAGTTGTGTAATATTGAAGGGCACAAGGCCAACAAATGTCCTACTCATGTGTCTTACTGTTGGTGCAAAATATATTTGTCGTGTGTGTATCAGTTAGTCATGTTAGCTTTGTTAGTTGATTTAGTTAGAATAGTTAAATCAAAGTTAGAGGGTAGTTAGTGTCATTTAGTAATAGATGAGGGAAATGATAGTGGTAACGAATTGCTCCGAACCTAAAATACCTATATATGTTTCAGTTTGGGGTTCGGAAGGAAGAGAAGTTCTCCATAACCGTTTTCTTTGAGCAGATTTCTTAAGGGAGGAATTTTTCATCTTGTTTTTCTGAGAGAATCATTGTTAGGATCATGTTTAGAATCTGTTAACGAGTTAAATCATGTAAACATTGATCGATTTGAGCTATAAACGAGTGTTATTTACTTGTTTGTGTTCTTCGTGTTCGGGTTAACTTTCGGACCGATTTCGGTGTACAAATCACTAGATCCGACGCTCTTCGTGTTTTCAATTGGTATCAGAGCATCAAGGCCGTGATTCTACATTTTTTTTTTGATCGAAATATGCATCAATTTGATGAAATTGGCTCGTGGTTGACTTTTAAAAGTCAAACTGTTGAGTTTTTACTCAAAAATTGAGCATGAAATCGTGATATTTGGTGTTCGTGATTAATTCCAGAAGATTGTATGTGTTCATACGAACGCATTGCAAGTTACAGAATCGATTTCCGTTCAGTTTTGGTCAATTTCGAAAATCTCATGTTCATGTTCTTAGTTTGAAGTTCTTCAATGGTGATTTTGTGAATTCTCTACAGTTTTGATTGATTTTTGTTGTAAAAGTTTCGGTTTGAGCATAGGAATTCGTTGGTGCAATCGTTTTTTGATATAACTCAGATTTGGTTGAATCAAGTTCTTCAATGGAAGCTTAAAAAATTCGCAACTTTCTTTCTCATTGTTCATCATCATAACTCAGTTAAAACCTATTAACAATGGTGCTAGATTTGTTCGTTTCGTTCATACGGATCTAACGCAACTTACGGATTGATTTTTTGTGAAGAATTGAGAGAGATACGGATTTTTGAAGTTTGAAGTTGATTTGGGTTTTGCTCGCCGGATTATTGTCTCCGCCGGATCTTCCTCGCCGGAAAAAACTAAAAAAAAACGGGGAAGAGATTAGATTTCGACTATTTTGTCATTTTATTACAATTTTCACTTTAGTCCCTTAAATTGCAAAGTTCTTTAAATAAGTTTTCATACTTTTAAGAATTCCACAAGCTTTTGGTAACAAAGTTTTTTTTTAAAACAAACAAAACCAATTTATCTTAAAAAAATACACAAGTTTTTAATAAACAAATTTTTTTTTTTTTTATAAAAAAAAAAGTCACAAAATTTTGTGTTCGTTGAATTGATTCGTAAACGCGAAATTATTTTGTGTTTGTCAGGTCGTTTAACAAACATAAACACGTTTGTTTTTTTTTTTTACCGTATTATTTTTCATTGTTTAGTTTCTTTTCTTAAAACAAAACAAAAACTATAAACATTTCTAATTTTTTTACAAGATTATAAACTAAAAAGAAAAACAAACAATTTTTTTTTTCAATAGTTTTTACGTACAATTTGAGGTGATATTTGGTGAAAATTTTAAAATGCACGAACTTCAAGCATTTGTTGCTAGTCAAAGCGAGAAAGTGCCAAAATTGTTAAAGCTTGAGGATTATTCTAGTTGGATAACAAAATTTAAGGCATATGTTGATAAAGTGGATGAAGATTTATGGATTCCGATTGAGAAAGGTTTTACATATCCAACAGAAAATAATGGAGTACCTAGAATGCAAAGAGATCTGTCATTTGAGGAAAGGAAAAGTTATGAAAGAGAACTAAAAGCTTATGATATTCTCACAATGGCATTGTCAAAAGAATTACTGTCTCAATTCAAAACGTGCAAGAATTCTAAAGTGTTTTGGGATGCTCTTGCTCAGAAATATGCTGAATTGAAAGAATCTATTATGGAAGAAGTTCAAAATGATGGTTTTTCAAAATGTGAAGCTGTTGAGAATGAATTAAAGCTTCAACACGAGAATGCAGAGTTAATTGCAAAAGTTTCAAAACTGATTGAAACAAATGATGACTTGATGAAGGATGTTGAAAAATGGAAGAAAGAAACGAATGACATGGCAACAGTTTTTGATGATTTGTTTGCAAAATCAAAGATCAAACTTGAAGGTCTAGAAAAGGAAGTTGCTGATCTTACTGCTAAAGAATTAGGTCATCAAGAGGATAACACGAAGTTGTTAGATGCTAAAGCTGAATTGCTTCGTGAAAACAAGCTTTTGAAGCAGAATGTTGAGATTTATAAACAGAAATGGGAAAAGGTTGTTCAAGAAACATATGATGCTCATGATCAGTTGAGGAGAGAAAAGTTTACTCTGAATAGAACAACAGAAGAACTCATTGCAACACAAAAAGAATTGGCTGAAGCGCAAAAGATAATTGCAGATATGAAGATTGAGGTGTGTGATTTCAAAAGACAGTTGCATAATCTCAATAATTCATCATCTTTCACAAATTTTTTGTGCAAAAAGGAGAATTTTCAAAAGATTTTTGGTGATGTTATTCTGAAAAATGTTCCACCTCCTGTGGTTATTGAAAATTCTATCAATACTTTGAAAGCAACGGAAGAAGTTCATGATTATTCAAAGTTTGCTGATAATTCTTCTGAGAAGAAAAAGTCAAAGTCGCAGAAGAAAAATGAAGAGAATTTTGATGCTAACAAGAGAACTAAATTTGTTTCAAGTCCCATATTGCTTGATAAGGAAAAGGTTTTTGACGGCAATTCAGGAAAAGTTAAAGTCGACAAATTTTCAGAGATTGTGATTGATGAATCTTTGCTTTCCAATAAAGATGATTTAAATGCCATCAAGGATGAGTTTTCTCGACTTGCTTCACAAGGTCATGAGAAACCTAAGTCGGTAGCAGATAAATCTAAAAAGTATGGTGGTCTGGGATATGAAAGCAAAGACGATAATGTGAATGTTGGAAATGATTTTCAAGATGTGCTTGAGATAGAAGACATTGTGGAGGATATCAAGGTTCACAAAGAAAAGGAGATTCCACTTGAGAATCATATCTTGTGTGAACCTGAAGCTGATTTTCTGTCAACGAATTCTAAGTTAGAGAGTCTAGAGAGTGATTCTTCTCAACATTCTACAATGTCAACAGAATCCATGTCATCTCCTAAGTCGGTTGATAGGAGAGCTTGCTTTTACTGCAACAAAACGGGACATGTGATTCGTGATTGTGCTACTCGAAAAAGGTTTTCACGTGGTTCATATCGATCGTCATCATCTGATTCAATGATTCTTAATGAGGTACCTATTAGACAAAATCAGAAAAACCAACGAAAGCCAGCTCATCAGAAGTCGGTTGTTGGTAGAACTTCAAATTATGATGATTGGTCACCACAGTTTTCAAAACCAACACATTTTTCAAAAAGAAAACAATTTTTCAATAATGATTTTCAAATGCCTTATTCAAATGAGTTTTCATATTATGGGCATCGACAACATCACTCAAAACCTGAGAAAATGTTGATCGAAGAGTTGTTGAATATGGTTTTCAACAAATCAAAGTTTTTCAATGGTTCTGATTCGCATCGGGCGAAATCGTCTAAACCATTTCGTTCTTGGAAACAGAAAATGGCAACCTCGGCGGGAAATGATTTTGTTGAGGATACGGGACGACCCAAGCCGGTTTGGGTTCCCGTATTTAACTAAAAGTTGTTTGAGGTTGTGTGCAGGATGCTTCAAGAAGGCCTATTAGTGATTGCAAAGTTGCTGATAGTGGAGTATTTTGCTTAAGTTAGCGCTTCACAGAGTTGATATTTCACAAACATTTTTGAGAAAAATGATTTTTTTTTCTTTTCAAAATCTAAAAATGCGTGGTATCCGTGTTGGTCGATCAATTTTATTTTCTTTCCTTTTACTTTCTTTCGTATCTTTAGGGGGAGAAATTTTGGAAAATTCAAAAATAGAGTTTGTTGAATTTTAGGGGGAGAATATTTGAAAAACACAAAAATAGTGTGATGTTTGTTTCATAAAAAAAATGAAAAATATCAAAAAGAGAAATTGATCCAACCATATGAGAAATGATGGTACATCAGCATACGTTATCTGCCATGAATAAAGTAGAAAGAAAGGCTGTAGGTACTTGCTTGACTTGATTGAATGTGCTGAGTAGTCTAATATATGCGAGTATGATATAAAGATAACGCTTGCTTGATAATTGTGGTTACAAATCATGATGGGTACTGTGCATATCTGGCAAAATAAAATGAGAAAATACCAAAAACAGAATAAAGAGATGTTCTGGTGTACGCTTGCTTTATTTTGAAAAATTTCAACTTGTTTGATTTTCTTTATTTTGTCAAACGATCGGACTTTCTCTGCGTATCGAAAGATCGACCTGATCGTTGTTCGTTTGACGTTCTGCTTTATTTTCTTTGGTGTTTCGTATAATCCATCGGACTTTCTCTGCGTGTACGTGAGTACCGACCTGATTGTTGTTGGATTATACAACTTCTGCTTTATTTTACATTTCTTATTTTCCTAAACAATCGGACTTTCTCTGCGTGCCTACCGGCCGACCTGATTGTTGTTTGTTTAGGGTTCTGCTTTCTTTTTGCAAGAAACACCATGAACTTGATATCTCTGCGGCATTTGATTCTCTATAAGCAAGTTTACAATATCAGTATGAGAAATCTGCTGCGAGTAACTTGGCATGAATAAAAGAAAAATACAAAAATATGAAATAAGCGGATTGCCAGTATTCCTGATTGTGTAGGTACCATGTTATCAATGCTCGATAAATACACTTAATTTCATATCAGAAAGCTATAGACAATGACCTGCTTTAGCTGAAATAAACCAAATGGTTGTATTCTCAGTCAGCTTGGCTTGCATGCTTAGTATTTTGAAATTGCAGTGTGTACGATGCGTTATGTCTGATATGATCTCATGTTGTGATTTTTCTCACCAAAAACAAAAATAGAGTTTAATTCTATATTGCATTTATGTTTCAGTTTATGAAAAATCAAAAAGATTTTCAGTGTGTTTTGATATAAACTTTGTAAAATCCAAAAAGATTTTCTTTCTTCTTTGTTTTTGATCTGATCGACACGAGATACAACAAATTTTCAAAAACTAAATGTCTTGGTTTCTCCAAAGGAGAAGGATTGCTTCCAAGATTAGAGTTATGTTTTGAAAAAGAGAAACCACACTTTTGTCTTCTAAAGGCTGCAGGTTGAAATCATCAAAGTCTTTCAGATAAAGATCTCAGAATGGATTTCATGCATGGTTGCAAAGTTGTCAAAGAGTTTATCACTTTCAGAAATGGTTCAGTTGACTTAGTCGTGTTCCAGCCATGTCTACCCTACATCAACTAACAACAGATTCAAAGAGTTTGAAGTTCTGATACAGCACACGCCAAGGGGGAGTTTGTTGGTGCAAAATATATTTGTCGTGTGTGTATCAGTTAGTCATGTTAGCTTTGTTAGTTGATTTAGTTAGAATAGTTAAATCAAAGTTAGAGGGTAGTTAGTGTCATTTAGTAATAGATGAGGGAAATGATAGTGGTAACGAATTGCTCCGAACCTAAAATACCTATATATGTTTCAGTTTGGGGTTCGGAAGGAAGAGAAGTTCTCCATAACCGTTTTCTTTGAGCAGATTTCTTAAGGGAGGAATTTTTCATCTTGTTTTTCTGAGAGAATCATTGTTAGGATCATGTTTAGAATCTGTTAACGAGTTAAATCATGTAAACATTGATCGATTTGAGCTATAAACGAGTGTTATTTACTTGTTTGTGTTCTTCGTGTTCGGGTTAACTTTCGGACCGATTTCGGTGTACAAATCACTAGATCCGACGCTCTTCGTGTTTTCACTTACTCGACCTCTGAAGCTCATCTCTCTAGTGCCTTTCAATCTCAGTGCAATGTGAACCCCAATAGTGCCAATTGGTATGTTGATTCGGGAGCCACTAATCACATGGCTAACATTTCCGGTATTCTCTCTACTCCTTTGGCTTGTACTGGTAATGACAAAGTTTATTTTGGGAATGGCAATTTCTTGCCTATTACTCACAAAGGTCATCATATACTTCATAATGACATAAAACTTAAAGATATTTTGGTGGTACCAAATCTGACGAAAAATCTATTGTCTGTCAATAAGTTGACGACTGATAATAATATTGATGTCTAATTCTCTCAGAATATATTTTTTCTTCAGGATCGCAGCACTAGGTAAGTTTTTTCTGAAGGAAAGTGTGAGGATGGCCTATATGTGTTGAATCAAGATCACGTTTCTTTTCCTACTACGTCCTCTTTTTGTAATAAAGTTTCATTTGAACTTTGGCATAGCCATTTGGGGCATGCCTCTTTTGACACTATTAAATTACTAAATAAAGATGGCATGATAAATGTTATGGCTCTTCTGCCAAAACCGCAGCTATGTTCTCCGTGCCAAATGTCTAAAAGTCATCGTCTTCCCTTTGAGGATAATTTAAAACGTGCCTCCCATCCCCTTGAAATGGTTCATTGTGATTTATGGGGACCTGCTCCTGTCACCTCACGTGAAGGATACAAATACTATGTGGCGTTCATTGACGACTTTTCACGGTTTACTTGGGTCTATCCTCTCAAATCAAAATATATGTTCCCTACGATCTTGTCCACATTCATGAACTTTGTCCAAAACCAACTTGACCGAAAGATAAAGGTTTTCCAAAGCGATGGAGGCACGGAGTTTGTTAACAATAAAGTAAAATCATTATTCAATGCTAATGGGACGTTCCATCGTCTCTCATGTCCATACACACCGCAGCAGAATGGACGTGTCGAGCGAAAACATCAACACATAATTGAAACCGGTCTTGCCATGATGTTTAATGCAAATATTCAACCCACGTATTAGGTTGAGGCCTTCAGCACGGATGTCTACATTATCAACCATCTTCCTACCAAAGTCTTAAATAATATATCGTCGTTTGAGTGTTTATTCAAACAAAAACTGGTCTATAATAATTTTTGTTCATTCGGTTGTTGAGTATTTCCGTATTTGCGTGATTACTCGGTTCACAACCTTGCACCACGGTCACTTCCATGCATCTTCTTGGGCTATGCATCACATTACAAAGGCTTCCGGTGCTTGGAACCTACCACAAACAAAGTTTACATAACTCGACATGCTAAGTTTGATAAAAAAAATTTCCCACTTACCGGGCTTACAAACTCCACATCTGAAGGCTCTTTACCTCTAACCTCCTTCCTACATAAAACTCCACCTTTTTCCCAAGCCTCATCACCATCGACACCCCCACCCACCAACCAAAACTTATACTCTCCTTGCATTCTTGGCGATGAACTCCTTCAACCCCCTCAACCTTTTCCAGCCAATAGTCACGCAAACCCTCCTGAACCCACTTCTCAAAATTCGCCAGACCCATCCCCAGGCCCAATTCCAATTCCTTCGGCCAAAACTACACCAACCCACCAAACGACATCTCCTCCAAGCCCAAATCCGATTCAGCCTCAAGCTCGGGCACCTACTGCTCCATCCCATCCGATGCAAACCAGGGCTAAGTCGGAGATTTTTAAACCACGCCATCAGGTGGACCTTCGGCGCAAGTCACAACCTTTTCACTGCCCTCTTTTCTCGCTCCGACCCCAAAACCTTTAAATCGGCATCAAAACATCAACATTGGTGGACCGCTATGGCTAACGAAAGGGTTGCACTCAAGCAGAATCACACATGGATTCTTGTTGATCGTCTAGCAAATACTAATGTTATGGGATCCAAATGGCTTTTTAAAACCAAATTTAGGGCCGATGGCTCTATTCATCAATACAAAGCTAGATTGGTTGCTCAAGGGATCACACAAGTGCCTGGCTTGGATTTTTCCCACACCTTTAGTCCGGTTGTCAAAGCCACCACCATTCGTATAGTTCTCTCCTTGGCCATCATCAATGGTTGGAAGCTACATCAACTTGATGTGAATAATGCCTTCTTGCATAGAAACTTGAGTGAGCAAGTATATATGGAACAACCTCCCGGTTTCATTGACCCTAAATACCCCAACCATGTGTGTCTTTTACAGAAAGCCTTATATGGCCTCAAGCAAGCACCATGTGCTTGGTTCCAACACTTGAGCACATTTCTTATTGAGAGTGGCTTTACTTGTAGCCATGCAGATCCGTCACTCTTTGTGTTCAAACAGGACACATGCATTTTATACTTACTTGTTTATGTTGATGACTTGATTTAAACAGGGAACCAGGAAGACACATTTACCTCGTTCATAACCCGACTACATGATGAATTTGCAATCAAAGATCTTGGTGAGTTGAGCTATTTTTTGGGTCTTGAAGTGACATCTCATGACTCGGGATCATTTTTGAGCCAATCTAAATACGCTAAAGACATTCTGGAACGTGCGAAGATGCTTGACGCTAAGCCCATGGCCACACCTCTTGCTTCTAATGTGACCTTCACAACCGTTCGTCAAGCCTTCAAAGATCCAACTCTATATCGCTCACTTGTTGGTGCTCTACAATACCTAACCATCACTCGTCCAGATATCTCATATGCGTTAAATCAAGTCAGCGAGTTTCTTTAGCAGCCTACAGATACGCACTTCCAGCATGTCAAACGCATCCTTCGATACATCAAAGGCACCCTGGATTTTGGTCTCACTTTTTCTCGGTCCAAGGGTCCAAATATCCTTGGCTATTCTGATGCTGATTGGGCCTGCTGCATCGAAACACATCGTTCCACGTATGGCTACGAAATATACTTAGGAGGTAACCTTGTGTCATGGAGTGCGAAGAAGCAACCCACGGTAGCTCGGTCCAGTTGTGAGTCTGGGTACCGTGCTATGGCTAACACTACTGCTGAGATTGTATGGGTTACGCATCTTCTTCGTGAACTTCACACTCTACCTCCAGATCGTCCCACTATTCTGTGTGACAATCAAAGTGCTATATTTATGTCACAAAACCCAGTTGCTCATAAACGTGCTAAACATATTGATATTGACTATCACTTCATTCGAGAACTAGTCCTATCTGGTCAACTATACACCAAGTTTATTCCTACCAAGCTTCAAGTGGCGGATATTTTCACCAAGAGCCTCCCAAAACCTCAATTTGAGATTTTCAGATCCATGTTGCGTCTTGGTTCTCCGCCCTCTTGCTTGAGGGGGAATATTAGCAATTAACCTTTGTTTTAGCTTGTTTTGTGTTTTCCTAATTCTTGGTGTACCTCCTTGTAACTTATAATTTTATTTATAGTAGCCTCTCCTCCAATTGGAGGACAATTCATTTGCCACTAAATTGTCTCACAAAGGTAGCCTCAATAACCATGCCTGTCTGATGGATATTTTTTAACTGAAACGCATGGTTATTTCTTATATAGTCATTGTTGTTCCTTTCGAGGCTGCTGATATAGTTCTTGCTTTGATTTCATATTTGTGTGATGGATAGTTTTTAAATGAAAGAAAAGCAGCCTCGAAAACTGAAACAAACGCCAAAATCCATGGTTTAGAAGCCTCAATACAAAACCCAAGCCCTAAACCAACCTGTTTAGAGTGACCTTATGGAAGAGACAGTTTATAGATAATCCACTCTGAAGCACAATTGTAAATTTAGGCAACAAAACATGGAAATTTTTAGTACATGCCACTGAAAGACTCTACTGAGACAAAGATAACCTAGCACAGTGTTTACACTCACATGCCTAACAATTTAAATTGTTAATATATATAAATTAGGGTTCATGTTACCTTAAGAATTATAATTCACCGTATTTGTTTTGAATCAACAGTTTCCACCGAACGATGCCATCGATCGGTCGTATTATTTCTGAAATTATTTTTGTCAGGGAACCCGTGGTGCAGCTTGTAACCGCCTCCCACCACCCGTTTATGTCCATCTAAAAGAATAAAAGATCCTAATATTTGTGCTTCTGCTTCTGAGGTTTGGGTTCGAAATGTAATCTTCATTCTATATCTTTTTGAAACCAAAATTTTGGACATAAATAAAACCCACATTGAACTCTAAGGCTCTTATAGTAACTATGAAACGTAATTCAATGAAATTTTGAGAGTCAGAGAGCAGAGGATCCTTACACGTGTTAATTGTTTCTAAACTAACATCACAAATAAAACCTATAAATTTGAAACAAAAAGATAGAGACGGACTTACTGAGAATTCAGATTTGATAAAAATTAAAATTGAAGAATTAAATTTGATGAAGAAGGAGAGGAACGGAAGAGAGCACAAAATCATTTTGATCGTTGAGGATAATGGCTGTCTTCAAGCAAAGATTTATCTTCAAAATCACGGTGGCGGCGGCGTCATTGATGAATGAGAAAAGCATAGCAGGAAATCTCGGCACCGATTTAGTAACTCGGATGAAGCGACGATCCACCGCCATAACATCAGAGCAAGTAGGAGAAAGGAGGTAGGTAACTGAATCAAAGAAGATTGAGCAGGAGGGGGTTTGGGGGTTGACGGAGGGGATTAGGGTAAGAAAAGGTTGGCAGCGTATTTTTAGGAAGTACACATATAAACTACCGCAAATTAAGCCAATAGTAAAATATATGTGCTGACGTGACAAAAGGAAAATGATTAAAACCTTGCACAGTTTTTCCACTCACATGTCTAGCAATTTAAATTGTTAATATGTATAATTTATTTCTTTCGGAACTTTCTTGAAGATTTTGATAATTTACAGACATGTTATTGAATTGATAGACTAGGTTGGTGTGAGAGGGACTTGATCGATTCTCATTTTGAGGTTATGAGACATCGGAGAGGTAGAACTCATGATCAGCCATAATACATTTGTTTACATGGAAATCTTCCTCATCAGATGATTCTGAGTCCCAGTTTTCCACTTCAGCCATTAAAGGCCATTTCTCTTTCAATGGCTTGCTCGTACTTTTTCTGGTAGTAGGCAACATCTTTGAGTTTTTGACCTTTGCATTCTGATGCATAATGACCTAAGATTCCGCATTTGAAGAATTTTATTTCTGATTTATATGTCTCAGTCCTATTAAAGTCTGAGATTTGCTTTTTGTTGTCTTCATCTTTTGTGAAGACTCTTTTGTTTGACCAGGTGGGATTCTTCTAATTAAATCTTCCAAATTGCCTGGTCAGGAGTGCAAGTAATTTTTCTAGTGATTCATGTTCTATTTCACTTCCAGGACATTCAATATTAGACTCCCTTAGGTCTTTTCTTTTAGAGTGGTTGGCTCTTGTTTAATTATTCTTTTCCTCTTTTCAGAGTAAAGAGCCAGGGGATCTATCTTTGATTTGGAAATAGCCAAAATCTCATATTCTTGTGAATCTAAGATGTAAAAGAGGTCATTTAGACTTTTCGCTTCCAAATCCAAGGTAGATTGATGAGTCATGGTTAGACTTCTCCATTCACGAGGGAGACTTTTGATGAACTTTATGTTTGTCTCCTCATTTGTTTTAGAAACATTGTATTTTCTTAGGTTATTAATGATAGTTGCACAGCGGTTGTCACACCCCCGCAAAAGCCACCCACGAAATACTACGATCGGGGGTGTGAGCCAGATTAGGATTTGAGTCGTCAGACACTTCGAACATTCTACATGCTCGACTCAACGTTTTAAAACCACGTCTCGATACCAAATTATCAAAAGATTTATTAGAGTTATAATAGTCTTATAGTTTTTGGGGAAGCATTTCAAGAAAGTTTTAGCAAGTCATAAGTGGAAGTGACAATCATAAGAAAACAGTTTAAAAGGTGTCATTTCGCCCAGAGCGACAAAAGTTATCATGCAAATACAAACCATGCAGAATGAAACTTTTTGTTACCCTGGGCGAATTGACACTTTTTTAAACTGTTTTCTTAGATGCTCCTAAGGACCTGATAAGAACATACTAAAAGTGTCAACACTAGGTTAGTGATTTCATAAGTTTAAGCCGATAACAACATTTATCAAAAGAGTTAAATAACTAGTTATCCTTAATGGGGCAAAACCCAAGCTGGGGACTCCACCCTGAAAAGCTGATATTTATACCCATAGGCAGCTAGCCCATAAGATTTTTATAAAACCATAGGGTTTCGTGACACCATTACTGACAGCTACTTTACCTTCCAGCCATACTGTTTGCTAGTATGACCGCGCAGGAGACAATATACTACCCACCCCGCTCTTAGCGGTCAGGTAGGGCTTGTCATCCATGGTTTATAAAGTCTGGTATAAATCATTAAGTAAAAGTTATCAAATAGTTACCGTATGCCTCCTCCCACAAAAAGCGTAAACAGTTACAAAGTGGGGTATAAACTTACGTTAGGGAACGATTTAGTATTTCCAATAACAATCAAACAATAGCAGTGAATCTTCTTAGACTTCACCTATGACACATAATAGTGTGAGTGTTGACTGTGTTGAACAACCATCCCGATAACACATGGACAACGGACAAGTGGACTCGAATATACATTAGTGATTGAATTTAGATTTTCTATATTTAGCCTAACACGTATATCACATATAACACATTGTATGATGATAGGCATAATGCGTCACAATTACTTAAGACATTATCCCGCGTATACGATGTACGATTGACGGGGCGACCGTACAAAGTCTTGTCATTCCCACCGAGGTGGGAGACTTAGGACTTGTACACTCGTATAACTCATAACTAATTTGACTAATAACATGCAAACACTTAATTAAGTAATCTCCTGATCATACACATGCATTTACATAGTTATTTATTTTATGGTAAATATATATTTACTACATGTTGGCTAGTTCCATGATAAAACCACATTATCGTCTTATATTAAGTTACATAGATCATCAATTAACATATTTCAATCCATGTCATAACTTCCTAACCACATGCATGCATTCCACTAATAAGCCATTCTCATCATAATTTCATGTAAATAATTTTTATAAATTAATCCTCATGCAATTCGACATCAAGTTGGCAAATTTATAGACTATCATGCATCCATTAACCTAGATCAAGCAACTTTATTGTAGATCTAACACAAATCAAGCACCTTTATTCAAGATCTAGCATGCATGATTACCAAAATCGGGTTTTTACCATATATCTCATGTAAAGTTCATGACTTTATTACTTGATAACCCTAGATCTATCATTGTTAAGCATTTAGGACATAAACCTTGCATCAATCTTCAAGCTTTATCCATATGCAACCATATATTACCATGCAAAATCCTAGATCTAGCATGGATCATCATATCTTGCATAATAATCACATTTTTATCTAAAGATGCAAACTTTATGCAATCAAACACTAGATCTACTCATGAGAACATCATACCATCACAAATCAGCCCAAGATCTAACATAAAGCTTGGATCTTGACAACTTTCAAATAAGAAAATCAAGAAAAACACATACCGAATGTATATAGGATGATTAAGGATGATTTTGGGACTTGGTTCTTGAATAAAAGCAACAAACTAGATGGATTTTTAGTAGAAAAGGGTTTGGAGACGTGAGAGCATCTGATAGGACATTTTAAGGAGAGCACAATTGGCTAATGAGGCATAAATGTGTTTATATAGTGGAAATTAGGGTTTTTGCTGGAAATTGGGTTCCAAGCGTATCGCTTGGAGTCACTGGTAGCTCTAGGCAATACGCCTAGAGCCTCTATCCGGCAACCTCTTTAACATTTGTTGACCGTAACCCGTTTTGTCCATTTTTTGCGATTTTGGTTCCGGTTTTCTATGTTTTCTCATATTTTCATTTAAAATCATTTTTATCACATCAAATCCATTAAAATCAAGTATAAACATGCCATATACTAATTTACAATCATGCAATTAAATTCATGTATCAACTTACACGTATTTCATAACAGATAGCGGTTTTCAGTTTATCACCAATGCTTCAAGACTCCAACTTGTGTGTAGTGTTTGTGAAGTGTTTTAAGGCTACTAGAATCTTATAATACCTTAATTGACATACTTTTCCAATATACGCATCTCCCGGTTTGCCGGTTTTATCAGTTTTATCCGTTTCTAAGGCTCGGGGTCCACCCGAAGGGCCAGAATGTCACAGTGGTTGTATGAATTTATAAGTGACTCATTTGGGTGTGAATTAAAGGATTCATATTCAATTAGTGATTTGGTTCTCTTGTTTCTTTTCATTTGATCCCCCCCCCATCAAATGATTTTTCAAGGGCATCCCATATACCCTTAGCTAAGGTATTACAATCAACTGGACAGAGTATCTCATGGGGAAGAGCAATCATAAGAACTATTTTGGATCTATGCTCATTTATTTCTTTGGTTTTTTTCCTCCTCGCTACATCATCTTCTTTCTTTAGGAATGGAGCGAGCAGGAACACTGCTGAGGTTTCAGTTTCTTTTATCTCAGGAATGTCAACTGTGGGACAATGGGGTCTTTTGGCTATGCAATATAGCAGGGAATTGTCAACTCCTTTTAGGAAGTTGGTAATCCTTATTTTCCACTGTTGATATTCCTCCCTAGCTTGCATAGGGGGTTTTGCTAATTAGCCAAGAGACTTAACATTGTTCCAGTTACTAGACATTTTGAGTGAATGATTTAGTAAGGTTATGAAATCTTTGTGAAAACCAATGAAATGAGTTAAAGAGCAAGATCTTTGAATATGAGTTATTCAATATGCACTGGTACTAATTGTTGGGGCCAGTGAGGGGCTCATTAACAATTTGGGTATAATTTGATTTAACAAAGATAAATATATTGCGGAAAGTAAATCAAATTGGAAGACCACAATTCATAAAAATGTTATATGCACTTTGAGAAGCTTGTGAATTGTGAGTGAATGTCTTGCTTTTGTTGGTGAATGATGCTTTCTATATATAGCAAGTTGTAAAAGAATAATGTGGTTGAGATGGTTGAATTTGGAGTGTGTCATAGTACATAGAGATAAATTGAAGATATTCAATTTATCTCTTTTCAACCCTCTTCAACTACCTTTGCCTTTTGTAGTCTTGAACTCCTTCAAGGCCTTTTGTTGAAGACTAGGAATGCTTCCCACTAGAAGCCTTTCACATAAATGGGGATTTCTGTAAAAAGTGTACTTTCATAGATCTATTTCAGAATTTCTGAAGTATATTTGTGAAAATACATAATCTGATATTTCTATAGATTATGTTTTCCTTTCTCTTTTGATGATGTTTCTTATCTTTTCTTCTAATACTTTGACTATTTCTATTACCTATGAAAGTGTTCTAACATTCAAGTTCTACCTCTGCTGAATTACCTTACCTGGCTTTCTCTCAAAATTTATGAAGAAACGAGCACTTTTATAGGTGATCATGCTATATTGGCTCACATACTCATTGAATATGGGGAAAGGGAAAAATATAAATTTGTTTGAGAAATATATTTGTTTCCTCTTTTCATAAAGAAATATTTCAAAATTTCAAATTTTTTTATTTCGTGGAATTTGAGGTTTTTGATAATTTGGAGGAAAATCTTTCACATGTACCATTCCTTAAAAGACAACAGATTTTTGAAAATTTGGCTAATGCCAATGCCTATTTTAAAAGAGTTTTGGGTAAGGCCTGATTATGGACAGGGCAAAGGTTTTAAGTCCTCAAAACGCTTCCCAGTGTTTTCCCGTCCCCACACTTAAAATGCACATTATCCTCACTATGCCCGTACGTTAGCAAAAGAAGAACAATAAGCAATAAAAAAATAGTTTAGTGTTAGGAAAAATTGGACAGAGTGTCTTTAGTAACCTGACATATTTACCCGTGGAATGAGTACCACGCCATGCAATGGGACTTCCTGGTCCCAAACAGTTTATAAGAGATACCGGCTACCTGCTCATTTTGCTCTAAATTAATTATTTTATTTAGTTAAGCTAATCATTACATATGTGTTTTACATGACATCTAGACATCTTTATCTAAGAAATGTCCATCGTCGTACCAACCAAACATTTAACAAGATTCTAATCTACTTATTATGTTCCTAAGCTTCTTGTATTCAATCTCCTCACTGACCACCAAGCTCGTGCGTGAGATGCACCTCATCGTTGTCATTGCCAAGATTGATGACAAAGTCATCGATGAAGTTAGCGTCCATGATCGGCTCAATGATAAGGATGTTATCCCCAACCTCGTCTTCGGGCCATGGTGCGTCTGAAGGTACAAAGTCTAGTTCAAGGATCCGTCTCAATCTCTCTCTCAAATGAGCTAGAGTTCCAACCAAGAACTCAAAGGCTACCGTAAGAAAGTTGATATGGTCGTTCAGCTCCAATTCCCGTTCTTATGCTTGGTCCAAGTCTTCATTGGCGGATTTACAGGAGGGTCCGTGGGGTCCGTTGACCCTCCGGCGAACCCTCCGACGAAGCTAGATTTTCCTGTCACTCAGGGTATCCGGGAGAGTTTCTTTTGATTGACCCTCTAAGTTGTGTCGTAAATCTGTGAAAGTGAGAAGATAAAAGGATATAGAGAGAAAAATGAGAGATAAACGGAAATCGACTGAAGCTCCGACCGTAGTTTAGCAAGAAGATGATACAGAGAGAATAAAAAAAATCTATTAAATATATCTAGGTAAAATAAAATATAAAAAGTAATTAAATTAATGAAAAAGTACGATAAATAAGTAATTGTTGTCAGATGAGCTGGAGTCCACTTCCAAATATATTACCGGTAAAATAATTTTCACCAGATTCAAATAAAATGTTCTATTTTTATTTTCTTGAATGTTTTTAGTTCTTTATTCTTTTATTTTATTTTTATGTTATGAGTTATGACCACTTAGTTTACTTATTTTCCAATGTAATAACCTATTATTATTTTATAATACTTTTATTAGTTATTGATGATATTATTTAAAATATGTATAAAAGTTAAATCAACCCATGAAATTTGATAAGAGTTATTAATGAAGTTACGAAGTCTATTAACTTGTGAGTCAAATTTTAATAGGGTGACCTCGCTCGTTTGACATGTTTTTAATATTTATAAGTTATAATCTAAATGAGAGTTAATTTTTAGTTTTTGTAGGCTAAATTTTTTATATCGGTTACTTTAGTATCATAGGCAAACTGGTTAAATATAATTGCTTGTGATATTGGTTGCTATATCAGCTAATGATTAGTGATAAGTAAGAAACATAATTGATAAAAATAAGCAAATATAAAAAAATATTGACCCCTCAAACAAAATGTTCTGGTTCCGCCACTGCAAGTCTTCATGTAAAGTCATGCATTGCCTCACCAATTTGGCAATCACAGAGCTTCTCTGTTTTTGTTATGACGTTCTTGGACCGCCATAACTGAAAATCCAGCAAAAATAGTGAGCAAAACAGACCTGCTATTTGGCATGACACGACCCGTGCCTAAGTGTGGCACGGGGTCGTGTCGAACTTTTAGAAAACTGAGGATTGAGCTTCAATATGTATAGGAAAGCTTAGATTTCATCGGATTCATGTTTTTAACATGAAGGAACATTTAAGGAGCATGTAGCCACGTTTTTGGAGTGAAAAAGTGACTAAAACTAACTAAAATCTTGTTTAGAAGATAATGGTTACTTGCCCCATGCATGAAGTCACCATGGAAGCTTCAAATGAACTTGAGGAAGCTTCAAGTTCTTGACTAAAAGTAGAATGGAAAACAAGATAAAAAAAGAATGATGAAGAATTGGTGTGTGTGCTTTTTGAATCTCCCACAATCCTTGAGAAAGTGATAAGCAAGAAGGGTTGAGCATGTCAAGCCAAAGGGGCTGACCTGCTGTATATACAGTCTTCATACTATTCGGCACAAGTTCGTGCTGACTTCGGCACGGGGCTGTGCTCTAGTGTTGGACCTCCTTAAATTATAGATTTGGTGGACACGAGATGCATTTAAGTGGACACGACCCATGTTAAGTTTGGCACGGGGTCGTGTCAAGCCAAAAGTGGTTGAAAATTTTTGAATTTTATTTCTAAAAACTAAGAAAATAAAGTTAGATAACATGCCATGGCCAGACCCCTGGACGCACTAGGTGTGTCCACCTCTTGAGGGAGGTCCTCCTTGCTATTGTCGGGAATGCCTTCATGGTCAATAATGCCTTCTAGAGGAAGGTCCTCCTTTCTTTGGTCGGGAATGCCTTCATTGAGTTTGAGATAGTGACCTCTAGAGGAAGGTCCTCCTTGCTTGAATTTCAATGGCTCCGTATGGGTAAACGCGTGTCACAGTGAAAGGTCCCGTCCATCTGGATTTCCGTTTTCTAGGGAATAGTCTTAAACAAGAGTTATACAGTAAAACCTTATCAACCTCTTGAATTCTTCTAACTTTCTCCAGACACAAATCGTGATATTTCCTGGTTCGGGCTTTGTAAATGCTAGAATTGGCATAAGCTTGGCCACGTAATTTCTCGAGCTCGTTAAGATGACCGAGTCGAGTTTTCCTTACCTTCTGCAAGTCTAATTCATGGTGGGAAAGGCCCAATTATCTTTATGCTCCAATCCAATGGGAAGGTGGCAAGCCTTACCGTAGTACCGAACGGATTCTTGTAGGCAGTTTAAATGCCCACAATACATCATCGAGTTAGTTGGCCCAATCTTTACGATTATTACCTATTGATCTTTCTAAAATTCTCTTTATGCCTCAATTGTTACTTCAGCTTGACCATTTGTTTGTGGATGGTAAGCTGTAGACATTCTAGGGATGACTCCATAATGAGACAGAACTCTCTCCATTTGATAGTTAAAGAAGTGTGTACCTCTATCGCTGATTAATGCTCTGGGAGTTTCAAATCTTGAAAATAACTTTTGAGAAATTTAACAGCTACACAGCCGTAACTTGGAGGTAGAGCTTCTACTTCGACCCATTTTGAAATGTAGTCCAAAGCCACAAGAATGTAGTTGTTCCCTCAAGAAGTTGGGAATGATCCCATAAAGTTTAGACCCTATACATCAAAGACTTCACAGACTTGGATACCATGCTAGGGCATCTCGTTTTACGAGGAGATGTTTCCAGTCCTTGACAGGCGTCGCAAGATTGTACCTAATTATGAGCATCTCGATATAAGGTTGGCCAATAGAAACCAGAATCGAGGACTTTTCTTATGGTGGCTTTAGTGCCGTGATGGACGCCACAAGTTTCCGAGTGATAGTGTTTAAGGATGCTAGTGGTCTCAGTAGCATAGACACATCTTCTGATTAGTTGGTCGAAACATATCTTCAAAAGATATGAGTCTTCCCACATGTAATATTTAACGTCTGTGAAGAATTTTCTACATCGTTGATGTGTTAATCCTCTAGGTACTAAGCCACTTGCTAGATAGTTTTCCGTATCTGCAAACCCGGGTTCAAAGGAGGATTCAGCTATTTCAAGATATTGTGTAGGGAACTTCTCATTTATTTCTCCTTTAGAAGACTTGCCATCATCTTCAAGCCTGGATAGGTGATCAGCTGCGGTGTTCTCAGCACACTTCTTATCTCGGTTCTCAGTGTCGAACTCTTGGAGCAGAAGAATCCAATGGACGAGGCTTGGTTTAGCATCTCTCTTCTTAAAGAAATACCTGATTGCGGCATGATCGGTGAAGATGATTGTTTTGGACAACACCATATATGAACAAAATTTGTCGAAAGCAAACACCACTGCCAATAATTCCTTTTCGGTAAGTGTATAGTTTTCCTGGGAGTCATTTAGTTTTCCTGGGTGACAGTGAATTTCTTTTTGCTGACCTAATACTTCCTCCACAACATAGTCACTCGCATCACACATGATCTCAAAAGAAACAGACTAGACTGGTGCGGTCATGATTGGTGTGTGAATCAGCTTATCTTTTAGGAGGGTGGAGGCTTCCATACAGTCTTTATCAAAGTTAAAGATGGCGTCCTTTTCCAGCAGTTTTGTCAAGGGCCTTGAGATCTTGGATAGGTCCTTGATAAAACCACAGTAGAATTGTGCGTATCCGAGGAAACTACGGATAGAGCGGATGAAAGATGGTGGTGGTAGACGCGAGATGGTGTCTATCTTAGCTTTGTCTACTTCTAATCCAACCTGGGAAATTTTATGGCCTAGAACCATTCCTTCTCGTACCATAAAATGACACTTTTCCCAATTGAGGGCAGGTTAGTTTCTTTACATCGTGCGAGCATTTCTCAAGATTATGCAGACAATGGTTGAATGATTTTCCAAAAACCAAAAAGTCATCCATGAGGACTTCCATGGATTTTACAATCATGTTGTGGAAGATGGCAACCATGTAGATTTAAAAGGTAGCGGGAGCATTGCACAAGCCAAAAGGTATACGTCTGTAGGCGAAGGTGTCGTATGTACACGTGAATGTTTTTTTCTTAGTCTTCCGAGTCTATGGGAATTTGGAAGTACCCAGAAAAAACATCAAGGAAACAATAGTACACGTATCCTAATAAACGCTCGAGAATTTGGTCAATAAATGGGAGAGGAAAGTGATCCTTTTGGGTGGCGTCATTGAGCCTTCCTATAGTCTATGTAGACTCTCTAGCCAATGACTGTGCGAGTATGAATGATTTCATCTTTGTCATTAGTGATGACAGTCATTCCTCCCTTCTTTGGGACCACTTGACCTTGACTAACCCAAGGGCTATCGGATATGGGATATATAAGACCGGCATACAGGAGTTGACGACTTCCTTTTTAACCACGTCTTGGACGTTAGGATTAACCCTTCGTTGTGGTGGGACAATAGTCTTGTATTTGTCTTCCATATGAATCTTGTGAGTGCAGAGTGATGGTTTAATTCCTTTTATATCAGAGATCTTCCAGGCAATTGCCTTCCCATGCTTGCAGAATGGAAAGCAATTCTTTCTTTTTCTTGTGAGCTCAGGCGTGCAGGAATGATCACACGTGAATTTTGATCATCATCTAAGAAGCTGTACTCCAGGTGTTCTGGGAGTTTCTTAAGTTCCAGAGTGGGTTGACCTTTGGATACCAGTTTTCTTTCAAAATCTTATTCTTCTGGGTTGTCTCTATGGCTTGGACTGACTCTTGCAACGTGCGATCAAAGTTAGGAGATGGGGTTTTCTCCTCTTCCAGGGCTTCCAAGGTAAGTTATTCTTCTTCTACTTCTTGCAACCAAGGAGGGTCATCAGATGTGGGATACCCAAGGGATCTCTCGACCTTCACAGAAAGCTTGCTATCCCCGAGTT
>JBCNJP010000025.1:21586021-21630761 GCA_039602395.1 Deinandra increscens subsp. villosa
AAACTTAGGAGTTTTTTTATACAGATTTGCATATTTATATGTCTTAGTATCTATGGAACTCAATTAGTTTGTCTTATGGTTTGCCTAACCGACTTTCTAAAACGGTCCGACTCCGCCGCGAAGCGCGGATCGACCCACTTGTGGTAATAATAAAAGTCAAAGTCAATGGGTTGACCTGGTTTTGAGCGAGGTGTCACATATATGTAACGTATGAAGCATACAATGTTGCATATATACAAAATACCATGGTGCATAAATTCAACGTATGCAACATACTATGTTGTATATGTGCAACATAGTCGGACGAACAAAATGAACAAGAAAAACGTTTTTTTTTTCCTTTTTTATAAAGTTATCATGTGCATACATGTGAATTAAAAAAAAGAAAAAAAAGAATGTCAAATTACCCAAATAGCCTTCATTTAATATTATTTTCCTTTGGTTTTCTAGTTTTCCAAATAAAAGTAGTTTTCTAAGGAACTTTATATAGGTGAAAGTTCAAATACAAAGAGTTTTTTCCGTGCGAAGCGTGCGAAGGAAGGAGAGGCCGACGCGTGGGGTTTTCATTCTGGACGCGGAGGGACATTTTTGTCAATTTAAAGTTTTTTAATTAAAATAGACGGTAGATAACGTCACAACGTGTGTTTTTAATTAGATATCGTTGTGTTGTTGTTGTAACCTGATACTGGGATTTTACAATTATAGCATGCGTAATTACAGAAAGTCACATTTCTAACTTTTTGAACTTATGTTTATTTTTTTACGGGATACTGGGATTTTACAATTATAGCATGCGTAATAGTGCTGTATATTATGCGTGAAAATAAGAGAACTAAATTTTTGATAAATCTTAAACCAAATCTTAAACATACAAACACATGTTTTTCAACCAGTTGTTTTTTGTACTCTCTCGTTGATAAGATTAATTGTCGATTTCTTTTGGTTATGTGTATCCATGTGTTCCCAGAAGATTCTTCTGTGGGCTTTGGCCTTGATGACGACGTCTGCTTTCAAATTATTTGTTTCGGAGAGAATGATTTTTGCGACATATTTCTTTCTCAGTTCAATCAACTGTTTATTCTGCACATAATTCGGATCTGACTCCTTAGCAAAGTTGCATTCCCAGTTGACATCACCAAAGAAAGTCTCCATATGCCTTATAGTGAATATTCCACAATCAACAAAGTTTTTCGTGGTTCTCCATTTCATTTTTACCCTTTCGATGTTTTCATGGTAGAACATCATATGATGAGGATGTTTTGTGCTTTCCAGATAGCCTTTCAAACATTTAAGCTGTAAATTTATGGCACAATGTGTTATTTTTTATTTGAACGGTGCGTGATTTTTCAAAGAATGCGTTATTATTATATAAAGTGTGCGTAATTATAAAATTTGTTACAAAATTAAAGAATGCGTTATTTTATGGAAATGTTGCGTGATAAAGAATTACCACTTTATGGGGGACTCCTTGGTATCTATTCTCAAACTTTTTCCAATCCACCATGTTTTCTAACAAGCTGACAGCTCCAGTTCTGATACCGAAACAGATTACATAGAAGTGTTCGCTCATTAGAATCGGAATAAAGCATAGATCCACGTTCCGTAGTGAAGACATCCCCAATCTTTCTACGTGTTTGTGCAGGTTGTGTGTAAAGATTTTTTTGCCTATAATCATCATCATACTGTTCGTTGATGTAGAGTACATCAGATTGCAAAAAAAGTTTAAATCAGCAATCAAAACATGTTGTTGCGTGATCTCTTCTATATAAGTTGCATTGTTTTTATTATTTTTTTGTACCAGCATTGTGGATAGGAAAAACAATCTCATTGGTTGCTCCTGCTTTCTGTGTTGCTCTTCATCATTTAATATCTCTATATATGCATCCAGAGCATATGTGTATACATAGATTCCAGTATGAAAGCTTTCCAATACAGCTTTATACATTATTGTTCCATAGTTTGATTCATACAAAACATATCTGCATAAGTTATAAAAAAAAACATGTCATTTTGTTATGAAATTTTTTTATTTTATTTGCGATAAATTTAACATGGATACATTCTTACAGTTCATTTTCGATCAGTGTGAATAACCAATCTGCAATCATTTTTTCTAATACTTGCAGCTTAGTTGTTATTTCAACTGTTTTCCTGTAGTAGGGGACCTAAGTGCAAAGGCCCTTTTTCTCATTCTCTTTGTTCTTTGGCTATATTGATTTTTTCTTCATTAATTTTCACCCTTTTTCTCATTCTCTTTGTTCTTTGTTCTTGAGGTGATGTTTCCATTACTTCAGGTGCTTTCATTACTTCTTGTGAGGTTTGCACCACTTCAGCTGTCTTCATTGTTTGCAGGGATGTTGCTGCATCCTTTTCTTTTCTAATATCAACATCCTCATCATCTTGATCTTCCACATCAGTTAGTGGGCCATTATCATACAAATATTCCTGCATCATCTCTAAGGTTCTATCTAAAATGTATAGTATTGCTGGTGTTTGTTGTGGATGAATTAGTGCCTTGTGCCTTTTTTGCCATTCATGTGTGTACAACACCTGTGTTTAAAAACATTAGTGAACATTATTTCTATTGCTTTCTTATAAACATATTCTACACTTTTTTTAGTAAAACATACCGTGAGGAAGGTCAAAGGACCATTAAATTGATCCTCATGCCACTCTTCTATAGTCATGTCCAGCATATCAATCATGTAACTACACTAGTCCATGTTTTTAATTTTAGACATATCCTCAATACTGATGAGGAACCTTTGATTTACAATTGTGGATTTTGTGATGTAGCCTATTACTGTATTCCAAACAACAAGGAAGTTTATCTTGAACATTCTTCCTCCTGGAGTTTGGTCTTTCATTACATCAATGACATTAGTAACTGACACTCCTGGTTTGTCGAATTAGTTTTTGAAGTCACTAGTTGACTTGCTTGATCCCTTTCTTGGTTTGTTCTTCTCTGTTACCTTTATTTTCCCCATAGGGATTCCAAAAACCTCATGCACTTTTTGTGCAATTACCTTGATTTTGTGTCTGCCCACATTTAGGTCATGATTAACTGTGTCATAGTTTTTGACCAGCCAATAGCCTAATACAGCTGCGTGATTTTTTATTGTCAGATTTAAAGTACTTGAGAAGCCAATTTCATCTATTGATTTTCTTTGATTCTCATTGAAATTCTTCATTGCATTAATAAGATTTTCAATAGAGCACCTCATTGTTATGTTCTTGTTTGTGTATTCTACAAATCTGGTTTGCCTTTGTGTTTTAGGCTTGTTTTTTTGTTCCTTATGACCCTTTGCTGTTGCTTTTCTTTTTTTCTTTTTCAAAGGTGTTTGAAAGTCATCATCATCATTGTGACCTTCTGGTATAACTTTCTTCCTCAACTCAGCCAACTTTTGCACTAAAATCACGCAACTGGTTCAAAATCCACAAAAATAGCGTATAAAATTAATCACGCAAGCATATGTTTTAAATTACGCAAGTTATATTCATGATGCTATTTTTTTCAGAGTAATCACGCAAGTGGTTCAAAATCCACGCAAATAGTGTAAAACATTTCACGCAAGCTAAAAAAATCAATAGTGTAGATTCTCAACAGACATTGTTTTATACGATTAACGCAACATATTCAAATAAAACAACGCATATAATGTAAAGTAAATAATGCAATAACTAGGTTTTAACAATTTTAACGATTAACGCAACCTCTCTCCATCTTCTCCTCTGTCATAATCGGCTTGTCGTGTCTGTTCTCTGTTCTTTTCTCATCCTTTTTACCTGCGTATTTAGACATGCATAACTATCAAACTGTTCAAATATCACATCTCACGCAAAATGTTTTTCAGTATCATATGTTGTATAGATTCATTCTATAAAAGTTTAATTGTATTTTCAACCTTTATTCGATGAAACTGTTTCTTTCTCTATTGTAGTAGGGTTCCAGAGAGTATACAATCGTATGGTTTTTGAGTTTTACTTCAGCGCCTACTGGACTGACCCACTAACGAATTGTCACTTTATGGATCGGCGTCATTAAGTGAAATTCGTAAATGGTTGCTTTACTTATCCTTAGACTTGAGATACAAGCAGGTCATGCATGTATGGATTGCACCTACTTGATATAGGTCTAACTATCCTGAATAAGGTAGTACAAAAGAGCTATTTTCAGTAAGTGTAGTGAAGTATGTGACTTGACACGTGTAGTCAAGAGGATTTGTTCCTTCAGCTTTGTGCTGAAGCAGATACCACTGGGCCCCTCATTGGACTAATTAAGATGTTTGCATGGCCGTGCCCAAATGAAATCTAGAGATGTCTCGATTTGCAATTTGGTAATCTTAAGTTAGTTGTGAGAATGACAAACAGAATCGTTAAAGTATGGAATGACTTTGATCCGTATCCATATTTAACACGGTATCGGTAACAAAGGGATAGTAAATGACTGTACCATTTAAATACACTTTGAGAAACTGTACTTAAATATTTCTGGGAGCATTGGCGTGTTGCTAGACGCTAACCAATGTTATTACCTTTACTATTGCAAGCTCAAGTGGGAGCTGTAGGGATATGATCATGTAATAGTAAGCGTATGTCTGGAAATTATTTAAGCCTACGGGGTCACACGTCTCGACACCAAATGTATTAATATTAATTAATGGTTAATTAATATTTATCACGAATATTTAACGAGGTTTCGTTAAAAACTGACAAGTTAATTGTTAACCGGGGTGTTAGTTGTAATTAAGAGAGAGAGTTGTAATTGGATTACAATTGAGAAAAGGTTGTGGATAAGGCCTCTAGGCCGAATTCGGCTAGGGCTCTTATGCCTATCCTTTTACTTGTTTATCAAGTATTCTCATCCTATAAATAGACCCTATGGGTTTAAGGATTAGTTGCTGCTTTATGAGATAAAGAAAAAAACCCTAAATCTCTCTCTCCTTCCTCTCGATTTCGGCAACAAGGAAAACCCTAGAGGTTTCGGTTCTTGTGTGGTTCGACCAAGCCTACATCAAGAGGAGTTCGTGATCATTGCTAGCACATAGCATTGGTGTGTCGTGTGTGCGATCGTAGAGGGATTTACTTCAAATCCTCCAAGAGATCAAGTCTTGCCGAGCTAAAAAGGTACACGTTCTAATACCGGTTAATTAGATTAATTCATAGGATTCTTTCTGCTGCGTACTCGTGTTTTGATAAAAGTTATATAACCCAACAATATCAATAAAAAGATATGTGGAAAAAGAAAAATGAGAAGTCACTGTGTATACATGTGTTCATTTTTCAAAGATTTAAACTTGTTTGATTTTCTTTATTTTGTCAAACGATCGGACGTTCTTTGCGTATCGAAAGATCGACCTGATTGTAGTTCGTTTGACGTTCTGCTTTATTTTCTTTGGTGTTTCGTATAACTCATCGGACTTTCTCTGCGTGTATGGGAGTACCGACCTGATTGTTGTTGGGTTATACAATTTCAACTTGTTTTATTTTCTTATTTTGTTAAAAATGATGCCTTATTTGCGTATCGAAAGATCGACCTTAAGGGAGACGATTTAACGTTCTTATTTCTTTTTGCATGGAACACAGTTGACTATATCATAAATACAATCAATATGTGTAAAATCACAAGTGAGATCACAAAGTGTGATAAGCAAATACATATCTGAGTATGTCTGATAGTGTGGGGTAAGCTGGCCAAAGCAAATCTTATCAATACAATAACATATCCAGATGTTATGAGTATAGTTGTGCCTGAGTTTAAGATGGACAAATTATACCAGCAATCGACATGACTTGTGTGCTGAAGTAATTGAAATTGAAGTGTAGTTCAGAATGACATGTTCAATATGATCCCAAGTCGTGATCTTTCTCACAAAAGACAAAAATAGTGTCTGATTCAGTATTGCATTTATGTTTTATATACTAAAATTCCAAAAAGATTTTAGGTGTGTTTTAATTAGCATAAATTTAGAAAAATCAAAAAGATTTTCGGTGTGTTTTGATGTAAAGTTTCAAAAAGCCAAAAAGATTTTGTTTTTTATTTGTTTTCGACCAAATGATACAAGATACAAAATTTATGATTTCAAAACTATATCTTGGATTCTCGAAGAGAAGTTTTGCGCCAAGATTAAATTAATTTTCAAATAGAAAAAGGAAAGTCGCGTTTCTGTCTTCTGAAATTGCAGGTCCTGTGTGACAAGACTCAAGCATGGTGAAAGGGGGAGTATGTGTAATATCTTTTACAAGTGGATCTTGAAGTTCAAAGATTGTTCAAGAATGATCCAGCCATGCAAGATCTATTTCTGACAAGATTTCAAGTTAAAGATCAGATGCAGTGATGCTGAAGATTGAAGACTGAAGTTTAGTTAGATAGATAGATAGCTAGATACACTACACGTTAAGGGGGTGGGGGGGGGGGTGGGGTTGTTAGAATATATTCCTATGCTTCGATGTGTCTCATGTATTGTATCTAGTCTGGAGCGTCTGTGTGAGTCAAAGTAGTCAATATACCTTAGGGCTGTACCATATGGTACGTGGATTGGTATGCTGCACTTAATGGTAAGTATAAATAGTTCGTGTTAGAGAGAGTTAGCAGTTATGTCATTTCAATATCTCTTAAGTGTGTGTTTTCAAGGTGTTCTCTCTCTACATTGTAACCTCTAAGTGAATCAATAAAGCCAAGCTTTATTTACTCGGTTGTGTTCTTCGATTTACCAAATCTAGCAGTAGTAAGATCCTCCCCATGGTTCTACACTTTCAGGCTGTGATGTCGGTTGCATTTTTAATAAGATGGAAATGACTCCCATTTGTGATTTAATAATTGATTGCTTTAGCAAGACTGCGGAGTATGACACTCATGATCCAAAGGGACACCATTCTACACTATTACCATTTTTTAAAAGAGGTAAAGTCTCCTTGATGAAATTATAAGAAGCTTCTTTTACAAAGAAGAATGATTTTATCATTACAGTCTCCGTATCACTTCTCTTAGCTATGTAGTTTTTTTTGAGTCATGTGAAGAAGTAATATGTTTTTTATGTAAATTCTTATAAGACAATACTGTTCTTATACAATATTTGGTATGATTTTTTTGGTTTAGTTAGGAGTTTGCAGTTGTTTATGGCATTTAGGAAGATTGGAGTTGCAGAATTGTTCTATATGACTGATGTTGTTTCTAGAAATGCAGGTTATGTTTTGCACAAGCATATGAAAGTTATTTTTAAGCGGTTCTGTCATAGGTGTTGACTGTAAATACCTTTTTTAAAGATATAATCCATTTCAGGTCCTCATTACCCAGATTAACAACGTTTGCAGCCATTTTCTGTCATGGTATGATCCATTTCCTGTCATGGTTCTTGATGGCAGTTCAAACATTCACTTTTCATCTCTATTTTAGTAGTTTATTTTTGTTAGCCGAAATTTAGTACTGTATTGATGTATTGTGTTGTTTAAGTATAAATTAATCTCTGTTTTTTATTCAGGAGTATGCATTCTCAAGGATGCTGCGTAAAGAAGAAACAATTACTCCCATGGCTGGCCTGGTTGATCTAACAGTTCCCTACAATTAACATAAAAATATCTTTAAGAATCTTAGAAGATAATCAAAAGAGGGCGAGTGGATGATCAGTGCACAATTTTCAGAATTATAAATCTTTATGTAAGTTTGTTTAATGTAGATGGTTTTCGTACATTTGTGTACCTCAGTTTATTTATTTTGGATCATCATGGAAATTGAGGTGGTTGCAACTTGCAAATAGATCTCTTTCTTTGGTTTTGTATACAATTTGTCAGTCTAAATGCATAATAACTCTTGCCATCAAGGTATGTTGTATTTTGAAAATGATAAGGAACATCATTTTGTAAAATTAAGAGTTGAAAAAAAAAGATAGACTACAATGGTACTGTAGGGATATGATCATGTAATAGTAAGCGTATGTCTGGAAATTATTTAAGCCTACGGGGTCACACGTCTCGACACCAAATGTATTAATATTAATTAATAGTTAATTAATATTTATCACGAACATTTAACGAGGTTTCGTTAAAAACTGACAGTTAATTGTTAACAGGGGTGTTAGTTGTAATTAGAGAGAATTGTAATTGGATTACAATTGAGAAAAGGATTGGGATAGGCCTTAGACCGAATTCGTGAATGGTCTCTATCTTAAACCCTAACTTGTTTATCAAGTCTTTTAAACCTATAAATAGACCCTCTGGGTTTAAGGTTTAACTACTGCATTTATCTGATAAAAGTGCAAACCCTAGTCTCTCTCTCTTTCTCTCTAATTTACGGCAACAAGAAAAAACCCTAGGGGTTTCGATTTCTTGTGTGGTTCGACCAAAGCTTCTTCATCAAGAGGAGTTCGTGATCAAGTGCTAGCACATAGCATTGGTGTGTCGTGTGTGCGATCGTAGAGGGATTTGCGTTAAATCCTCCAAGAGATCAAGTCAATCCGAGCTCATAAGGTAAACATGTTCTATCCGGTTAGTTAGATTAATTCATAGGTTTCTTTCCGCTGCGTACTCGTGAGATAATTTGTTATATAACCCAACAGTGGTATCACGAGCCACCTATGATTTTAATTAATTACCGGGAATAAAAACTTGGAAAGGGGGTAACCAAATCAGATTCTAGCTTTTCGATCCACTTAAATCGTGTTTTACAATTGGAAATCAGTTTCACAAATTGGTAAAAACAAAAAACCCTAAATCGCAAATCGAAAACCGGTTCTCGATAGTGGCTTGGTTCCCAAATCGAAAACTGCTTTTCGACCCGTTTTTTCGATCGGAAACCCTTGTTTTCCAATCGTAAACCATACTTTTCGATCAATAAACCTTGTTCTCGAATTGTAAAACTGTTTCCGAACGAGTTCAAATCGTAAATTGTTTATGACCAAATCGAAAAGTACCCGATCGAAAAGTACACGATCGAAAAGTTCCCGGTCGAAAAGTTCCCGGTCGAAAAGTTCCCGATCGAAAAGTTCCCGATCGAAATCCTCATTCCGATCGTAAACCAGTTTTCTATCGGAAACCTAAGTTTTGATCGGAAACTCATGTTCCGATCGTAAACCCTTTTCCGATCGGAAACCCGATCGAAATCAATATAGTGAATCGAAAACCTCTAGCCGAATCGGAAACCCTAATTTTAGGTCTAAAATTTGATTTTGTGATCTAAAATTAAGAACCCAAGTTTTTTTTATTTGATAATCAACATGTTGTACCTTTATTTTAAATGTTAAAAGGAAGTAAAAACCATGATGTTTCATGCAAATCATTCATGGTTATTACTTATATCGAAGAGGATTAAAATTAAAATTATGTTAGATAATTAGAAACCCTAAGATTATGTGATTATTGTGATAATTGTGACATAATAAAAGGTTTTAAGTGCAAATTGTTTTATGAAAATCGAAATTTGCTTTAAATATCTATTGAAATATGATTTTGTTTATAAAATAAAATTTGTGTCCTAAAACTCAAAAGAAACACCGGCTCACCCTTTTGAACACACTCTAAGAGAGGTATAAGTCGGGTCGCCATGCTTCCCTAAAGCGGGTAGGTTTTTAATTGCAAAAGTTGCAAACCTCACCCCTACGCTTCTTTGTGTGTTGCGAATGGAGCTACCGAGCTCTTTTGATTTGGAAGACAAAACTAAGAATTTTATAAACACATTATGTGTGAAGATGTGCATGAATCTTCACACATAACATTTTCATCACACATCAAAATTGTTTTGACCCAATCAAACTTAAGTCTTTGCCACCCAACTCGTAAAGGACACTTGTGGATGTTACTCTACTCATTGGTACACAATGGGAGATTAGCATCTGCAAGACAAATTCCCACTCATTCGTACACAATGGTGGACAATTTGTGCGTTCTTGGTTGGACGACTTAAAGCGAGCTAGGCGGTGAGACCCTTAGCCCGTGGCAAAAGATGGGATGAAACTTGACTACAAATCACTTGGTTCAAGTTGTAGGTCCCATAAAATCTAGGAATTGTACTTGGAGTACAATTATTGATCGTCACTTACCTTTTGAATGCATCATTTCTAGCAGATCAACTGATGAAATGATGTCATGTCAATTGGATCCTAGCCTTAATAAACTTGATTGTTTAAAGTGTTTAAACATTGGGTAATTAAATTTATTAAGGAAAAGATTATCGAAAATACTGATTTTTGAACTTAATCTGTTTTGTAGATGGCAACAAACCCTCCTCAAAACAATGTTGGTCATGCTTTTCGTCAAATGTTTGAAAGAGAAAAGCTGGATGGATCTAACTTCAATGACTGGTACCGTCAACTGAGGATTGTCCTTAGAGTTGAACGGAGGACCGATGTCCTTGAACATCATTGGCCGACCGAGCCAGCTGCTGATGCTTCTGATCAAGAGAAAGCGTTCTACAATGCAGAGTATAGCAGATACGATGAGGTTGCTTTCATGATGATCTCGAGTATGACCCCCGATCTTCAGAAGCAATACGAATTTCATACACCTTGTGATATGATCAAAGAGCTAAAGAAGATGTATGAAAAACAAGCTGGTGTTGATTTGTTCGACCTAGTTGTGGAACTCCACGACTTGAAGCTTGAAACTGGTAAATCGGTCAGTAGTCATGTGCTCAAGATGAAGAGCTACTTTGACAAATTGGAATCGCTCAATTATGGGTATAATCGTGCTGTGGCAGTTGGCATGATCCTCAAATCTCTTACGAAGGATTTTGAGGGTTTTGTGCGCAACTACAACATGCATAGTATGACTAAGACTATACCTGAGCTTCATGCTATGCTTGTCGAGTATGAAAAACGATTCCTAAAAAGGCCACTGAAACACTCCAAGTTCTTATGATCAAAGGGGGAAAGATCCAAATGCTCGTGCACCTTATCATTTAGCACCAAATGAGTTACAAGAGCTATATACTCAACTTCAAGAACTACTTGAAAATGGATTTATTAGGCCCAGCTCATCACCCTGGGGAGCTCCAGTGTTGTTTGTTAAGAAGAAGGATGGAACCTTTCGAATGTGCATCGATTACAGAGAGCTCAACAAGGTGACTGTCAAGAATCGTTATCCCTTGCCCCGAATCGATGATTTGTTTGATCAACTACAAGGATCTAGCCACTATTCCAAAATCGATTTAAGATCAGGTTATCACCAACTGAGAGTCCGCGAGGAGGATGTCTCGAAAACAGCGTTTAGAACTCGTTATGGTCACTATGATTTCATGGTTATGCCATTTGGGTTAACCAACGCACCGGCGATTTTCATGGATTTGATGAATCGTGTTTGCAAGCCATATCTCGATAAATTCTTCATCGTCTTCATTGATGATATTCTGATATATTCTAAGTCTAAAGAGGAGCACGAACAACATCTTCGTTTGATCTTAGAGTTACTCAAGAAGGAGCAATTGTATGCAAAATTTTCAAAGTGTGATTTCTGGATGCGTGAGGTGCAATTTCTTGGTCATATTGTTAATGATCAGGGGATTCACGTTGATCCAATCAAAGTTGAGGCAATTAAGAATTGGCCTGCGCCTAAGACACCAACGGAAATTCGCCAATTCCTTGGTTTGGCAGGTTATTACAGACGATTTATTGAGGGATTTTCAAAGATAGCCCAACCTCTTACGGAGCTAACGCATAAAGGAACGTCGTATAACTGGAATGAAAAGCATGACGCCGCTTTTCAGCTACTAAAGCAGAAACTTTGTAGCGCGCCAATATTATCCTTACCAGAGGGTAGTGATGATTTCGTGGTGTATTGTGATGCATCGAAGCAAGGATTAGGTTGCGTACTGATGCAAAGGGAGAAAGTCATAGCTTATGCCTCTCGTCAGTTAAAGATTCACGAGCAAAACTATACAACTCATGATTTGGAGTTGGGAGCAGTCATTTTCGCGTTGAAAATTTGGAGACATTATCCTTATGGTACAAAGTGTACTATCTACACCGATCACAAAAGTCTCGAGCATATCTTTGCTCAAAAGGAATTGAACATGAGACAACGTCGTTGGGTGGAACTTCTTAATGACTACGATTACGCAATTAGATACCATCCAGGCAAAGCTAATGTGGTAGCTGATGCCTTAAGTCAGAAGGACAACCCCAAGCCTAGAAGAGTTCGTGCGTTACAACTTACTATTCATACATGATTACCTGATCAGATCCGGAATGCACAACTCGAAGCACTCAAAGATGAGAACAGTGAATTAGAATCCTTGCGGGGTATGGATAAGTTACTGGAAGTTAGATCCGATGGTATCCGGTATTGTGCGAACCGAATATGGATTCCCGTGTATGGAAATTTGAGGGAATTGATTATGGATGAAGCCCATAAGTCTCGTTACTCTATTCATCCAGTCTCGGATAAGATGTACCAAGATTTGAAACTGATTTACTGGTGGCCTAAGATGAAAGCTGACATTGCCACTTACGTAAGCAAGTGCTTGACTTGTTCCAAGGTTAAGGCGGAATACCAGATACCAGCAGGGTTACTTCAACAACCAAAAATTCCCGAGTGGAAATGGGAGGGTATCGCCATGGATTTTATCACAAAGTTACCCCGTACAGCAAGCAGATGTGATACAATTTGGGTAATTATTGATCGCTTAACTAAGTCGGCACATTTTCTACCGATCAAGGAAACTGATACCTCCGAGACATTAGGCAAACTTTATCTTAAGGAAATCGTCTCGCGACATGGAGTACCAGTTTCTATTATATCAGATCGAGACGCTCGATTTATGTCCAAATGTTGGGAATCTCTACATGAAGCATTGGGATCGCGTCTGGATATGAGTACTGCATATCATCCTCAGACCGATGGTCAAAGTGAACGGACCATTCAAACTCTTGAAGATATGTTGCGTGCATGTGCGATTGATTTTGGTGAAAGTTGGGATAAACACTTACCCTTAGTGGAATTCTCCTATAACAACAGTTATCACTCCAGTATCGGTGTAGCTCCGTTTGAAGCACTTTATGGGCGTAAGTGTAGATCACCTCTCTGTTGGGCCGAGGTTGGTGACAGTCAACTAACAGGTCCTGAGTTGGTACTCGAGACAACAGAGAAAATCGTGCAAATTCGTAATCGTATGGCAGCCGCACGAGATAGACAGAAAAGTTATGCTGATAAACGACGAAGACCTTTGGAATTTAAGGAAGGAGACAAGGTCTTGTTAAAGGTCTCACCCTGGAAAGGTGTAGTGCGTTTTGGTAAACGTGGTAAGTTAAACCCAAGATACATTGGGCCATTCGAGATTGTTAATAGAGTTGGTCTATCAGCTTATGAACTAAACTTACCAGCAGAACTAAGTGGGGTACATAACGTTTTCCACGTGTCGAATTTAAAGAAATGTTTAGCGGATGAGACATTAATCACTCCACTTGAGGAGTTGCATGTAGACGAACAACTTCGGTTTATCGAAGAACCAGTAGAAATTATGGACCGGGAAGTTAAACAGTTAAAGCGTAGCAAAATCCCAATCGTTAAAGTTCGTTGGAACTCGAGACATGGTCCTGAATTCACCTGGGAACGCGAAGATCAGATGATGAAGAAATATCCCAGACTATTCAAGGTTCAGCCTTCGTCTAGTTCAGGTACTGGTTACGAAAATTCTTCAACAAGGGGATGATGTTACGACTGAGAATATTTTTTTCTTTTCTTTTCTTTGTGTCTAGCTCATTAACTTTTACCGCGTTACGCAATTTTCGAGGACGAAAATTCTTCAACAAGGGGATACTGTGACAACCCGACTTTTCAAGTCATTTTCTGACATTAACTGAACGTAAAATGTATTAAATGTTGTGTGAACATTTATGTGCTTATCTACGTTGACTTTAGCAATTAGGGTTTTGTGTAGTAATCACTAAACGAGCATGCACTTAAGTCTAGACGTTCGATATTCTTGTTTTATGATTTTATGTAAATCATACGTTATGATTTTATATGAACGTTGTGTCATTTAATGTGACGGTTAAATCTATATTCTATGTGGCGTTTATATACATTAATAGCATTAATAGTATATAATTTTATGTGAACTTAACTATGTAACTCAAAGAGTTATAAGTATGATTTTATGTAACTTAAATGCATATTTATAGATTTATAATCTATGATTTATGTGTCAACAAGATTTGTATTCCCTTATAAACGTCATACAATTAATATATTTCAACAAGTCTCGTATACTCGGCATTAAAAATATTTTTCCGTTACTTTTCGTTAACCTCCATTAGATGTCGTTAGCACCCATAAACCTTGAGGGACCCTTTCCGCCAATCTCTAAACCTCTTTACTTTTACAAATATTGAGGGGATGATTCATGTAATTGTCTAAGCTTTGTGTCATATTTGCAACTTGGTGAGGGACTAAATGTGTCAATAACCAATTGTTGATTAAATGCTCATTTACGTGAATTGAATTCACGGTTGAATTCGTTCGATCGATTGTCCGCCGGTTACAAGCTAGCAATCAAAGGAATGATTAAATCATTCAGTTTCCTCAACCCATTCATCCTTATTATCAATCCCATCTCAGTCCCTCGAGCTCCCTATTCTCTCTCGCTTTCTTTTTTTCCTTTTTCAAGTTTTCCGGTGAACTCAAAAAATTCCGTCCAAGCACTGATCGATTGACCTCCATTTGATCACCATCGTGATCGCCTTTCAAAATCGAGCAAGCAGGAGTCCTCTGTTTTGAGAATCGAAGCATCGTGCGGAGCGGTCGTCAAAGTTTCGGAATCCATATCGGTGTCAAAAACTGGTTATCTCTCATCTTCGAATCAAGGTACTAGTTTCTTCATGTTAATCGCAGCCTTTAATTGAGTTTATTTATGTTTTTGCGATTTTCCGGTGACCGGAATAAAACTCCGGCCACCAGAGTTCATAGTGAAGAAGATGAAGTCAGGAATGTACGTGTTATATATTTTTGTTTTGAGATTTATACTAGACGCCAATCTGGCAGGCTGGTTCGGTCACTGCACTCGTACACGAGGGGCGCGGGTTCGAGTCCCGTCGCCAGCATTTTTGTTTATTGTTCTTTTTCTTTAAACCCTGATTCTGGTCAGCGCTACTAGACAAAAGAAATTCCAGCGGCCCAGTAACACGATCGGGGCGTTGTACGGGTGGTACCTGTGTTGCGCTATAACACAGAGGTCGCGGGTTCGAACCCAGCGACCTCCATGTTGCTGTTTTTATTTTTATTTTGCATCTCTTGAGTATCTAATCACTAGAACTTGTACCGAAATTGTTCCTTGTCGTGTCTTAAACCCGTAGGAATATATCTATGATACTTAAGACTCGTAAATCATATTTTTGAGTTATAAAATATGTTAAACTTGTTATCTTTAATAAAAAATAGATTTCTATCACCTATATATATATATATATATATATATATATATATATATATATATACTAGTGGGGTACCCGCGCGTTGCGGCGGGCGACGGTTTACGGCGCATTACTTGTCTTCTGTTCGAGCGTTGAATGAAAATTACTATTTACAAAGCGATATTTGTTTTCTGTTAGCACAATAAAGTGCGACGAAATTTTATAATACGGTATTTTTTTAACTTTATTTTCAAAATATGGTGAAACTTGTGTCGAAAACATGCAATGTTACAGGTCCAAAAGTTCTCAAAAACCGAAGTAAATAGCCAAAAATACACATAGCAAACCATAATATATCATAAATATGTTACCCTAACCACATATTTAACACATATATATGTGTGTGTGTGTGTGATCACTGCCCATTTGTGTATTTTTATGATAACCTCTCGATCTCAAGTTCACGATCTAAGCACCGATTGTATCATATTCGCATTTTTTTTACAGGTGACCGAACAAAAATAATGGATAGTTGCCAATTAGCACCCCTAATCTAATATGTAGCCACCAATGTCTATGTTTAGGGTCTTGTATGAAAGACAAAAAATATCTAAATTTAGAAAAATACCTACTACTGATTTGTAGAGGTGACAAGAAGTACGGGTTGAGTAACGGGTCAATTACTTTCATACGACTTAACCGGCTACAAAATGATAGCTACATTACTTTTTGAATAAATTGTTGTAGAAGGTTTATGAGATAAAGTAACTTCAGAGACATGTTTAACACGGAAAATGCTAAATAGGTGCTCCACAAAATGCATTGTGCTTTTATTAGTGCTACTATTTGTAGATATTTTGAACCCCTAGCATACGTATGACGTATATTTATGTACCAGAGGTTTATACTGTAGAGCTTGTCCACATGATTCTTTTTTCCAGAATTGCTTTGCCTAGAGTTTCTATGTTTGACTTTTGTTCAAAAAGATTGAGATGATCCATTAAACTACAACACAATGCCAATGAATTTATATGTACCGAGTCTAAAGAATTGAATTAGGTGTTGTAAATACACTTCTAAACTACTGCTAACATTTAAACTAATTAATGCATCAACCTTAACAAACTTGAATGCTCCATCTACAGTACTAAGTATAGCAATTTTTACTTGCACCAAATTCTATCCAAGAGAGACCCTAATTATAAAGATGAATTCATAACAAACCAAACGTTGTTGTCATTCTCATAAGTTTAAAAATTTTAAGGGTAGGTGGAGTTGAATTCCATCTAAGAAATTCTTCAATCATTTGTATCACCACCTTGTTTTCTTCATCAATTTCTTGATCCACGGAAGACGATATCTGAGCTCCAACTTCCCTAATGTCATTACACTAAACAAAAATTAGTTGCAGAATTACAATCAATTTCACACATTTTACCTTTTGGGAAGACGGAGAATTCGTTTCAACCAACTCTGCAGAATAATTAAAAAACCCAAGACAGCAGCAACCACAATGATAAAGTGTGGTAAGGGTTGGTATTGGACACCGGTAGTGTCGGTTGTAATCAAAATTCTTAATAAAATATACATTTGATAGAAAAACGATTCTAATGATGCAAGAAAAAACCTTACACGTAACTGATTTTTATGGAGTGAAAATTCAAACAAGTGCATAACTCCTTAACAATTGCAGTGCTCTTATGTAAGGCCCAATCTAATAACCAAAAGAGGTTGATTTTCATGGATTACATTCTTAGGAACACTTACCTATGTAGCTGTTTCTGCTCCATCTCATGATTTTTGTCCATAAAGCAAAATATTGGGTGTCCGATAAGGTCTTACCCTTTGTATTCAATTGCATCCATGATTGAGCATCAAAGTTCACAACTCCTGCATGATTACAAAACTATGTAAGTAATCTTGTGTTGTGCTTCTAAAACACTGTATAAAGTCAAAGTCAAACTGTTGATGTACTATTCAACCTGCATAGCAAAATTCAGTTTGAAATGAGCCAATCAAATCACAATAACCAAACAACATATATTGCATTGTGCACCATCTTAAAACATAAGAATCCCTACAGAAATTCCTCCATGTTGCATCAACTCATCCCATCCAAGTTTGGAATCTTGTGTTGTGCTTCTGAATTGCAATATCTAAATATCCAACACAACCAAATGTATATATGAGTGAAGAATTAATGTGCAACTATGATTGAAATTTTTATTGTTTCAGTACCTTTATGGCTTGTATAAAATGAATTTGAAAATATTATGTATAAAAAACCAAACTTTTGTCAAGTTTTGACGCATATGAAGTGTTTAGCCCGCCTGACCCATTTACCCACTGGAAAAAAAAAGATAATGGGAGTTGCCCCAAACATAAGTAGTGGGTGGAACTGACCTATTGGTATAAGATGCAACCCATATTGACTCAGTAGTTGGTCATACGAAAATGTTTGAAATTGCCAGCCTTTAGTAATATGATTCCCAAAATTTATTTGAGGTCCGAACTTTTTATTTCAGTTTCTATAAGAAACAAATCTGCAATGGATCGATAATATACCTTTAAAGCAGAGATAACAAGAGTATCTGTGAATAACACCTATGTCACATATATTACCGTGTTAAAAATTCACACCATTTATTTACCCAAAAAATACTATAATAGCATGAAATCTTTGATCCCAAATTGTTTTACCAGTTAACTTAACTGTATATATATAACATGCTCTAGTGATTTCAACAAAACCCCTTGTCCAGTAGATAAACAACCACGCCCTGCAAAATTTTGAAGTTCCTTAGTTAAAAGTTAATCAACTCAATTAAACAATAAACATTTGTTCAAATAAAATAAAACAATTAACTAATTGAATAGATTATTATAAAATGGTAATAAGAAGAGGTTGCAATTGTGACTAACCTTAACTGATGATTCCCGTTCAGGTGGTTTGGTACATGAGTCCCATTTAATATTGCTAGCATCCGTATGGAGGTTTACCAAAGTTGAAGCAATGCTTTCATGCCAGCACAAGAACCTGTAGCTAATTTATATGAAGTCACTGCTTAAAGTTAAACATAATTTATATGAAGTTAAGCATTCGGCCTTCTGGGAAGTAATTGCATCCTAAAAATCAAGCAAATAACATTATGTATAGAATCAAATTTAGGTACTTGACTTGAGCAGGTAGGTTTCGAAGAGAAGAAAATCAAGAATGAAGCCATATAACACTAAAAGGCATGCTATATATTAAACTGAGACCAAAATGCCACTGAAACAAAAATCCAACTCCAACTAAAAATATAAAAATCCTAGAAAATGCATGTAATTTACACATGCTAAAAATGTTAGAGTTGCTGTAAAAAAACTTCAATCTTGGATTTTGAAATCCCAAAATTGAAACATCTTGATTAGAACCTTTCTTACTTTGATTTTGAAGTAACCAAATCTCAATGAAATTTTGAATTCCTTTTGCAACTCGAAGGGACCCTGCACTAACCTACATATATTTAGAGAGAGATATGATAAAAACACTAACCTCTCATTATACCTGGTAACTGATGAGGCTCACGTGAACCTCCTGCTGTATAAAAAACACTAAAATCAGGTTTGAACAAAGAATAGAATCAAGTTTGAGCCTGTAAAAACACACAAAACAGAAGAAGAGAACACAAAATTAATACAATGGAACCACGAATAACAACAAAGCTCCTTCTGTATAAGTTGTAGAATCTGCAAGTGGTATTAATATCAAGCACTCCAAAGCTCCTTCTGTATAAGTTTTGAGATAGTAATGAGGGAGTTGTGGGGTCTTTTTTCTTTTTTACATGCTAATTGGTTCACAATTATCTCATTCTCTATTGATATATATTAGATGCATATCAGATGTTTTCTTATGTGTATCTAAATATATATCTATTGGTCAACTCTTTATGGTTATGTTTTCTCATTAATCTAAGTTACTTACAATCTCAGATCATCTTAATGCCAATTTTTTTCTGCAATATGTTCTGAAATTATGTTTCTTATACCATTGTTGTTATTAATTTTTAACCTTTACAACAACTTGTCTAAACCTTTTTTTTATCTACAACATTTGCTCTTTACTCCTATAAATATTATTTAACTGTTATTATATAGTTTATAGTAACTTTTCCCTTTTTGTTTTTATGACACAAATGTCTACTTCATCCTAAAAACCTCCTTAAAGTAGAATTCTCTCCATTTTTCAAAAAACATAACTCATAAATAGCTGCATTTTTTCATATGTTTTACTGATTTAAGTACCTTAAAAGACATGTTTTCTTATAATATCTTCTATTAAATACCATGTAATACATGTTTTTCAATTATGTCTGCTAATTGTTCTAAGGTACTTCAATCTATCGTATTATTTTTCAATCCACTTTATGTAGACATACTTCAAGTGATCATGTTGGTATTGTTTAGATGACTGTTGGGACTGTAAAACTTAAATGTAAAAGGTTGTATACATAGATGTAAAAGGTTGTAAATTTGAGTTCATATTCACAATTTCAAGATTTAAACAAAAAACATAGAGAGTACCCTCAGCCTCTTGGTTTAGGCCCCAATCAAGACAGTTTGCCGTGATGTAATTAGCCTCATACCAACCATTGTATCTATTAAAGCTAATGTCATTTTTGAAATCCCAGATCGTGTATCAACCATACCAATTGCAGGTTAAGACAAAAAGAAACCCTTTTCATTAAGGATTCTATCAAATATATACATATCAAATATACTAAGGCCAGTAGTAAGAGAGTCAAATACTTCAGGTCAAATATGCATAAATATTTGTGTATGAATTCTAATTTCGACAATACATAAAGCCAGTTCTTTGAATAACAATTTTGAAGAATACATAAAGCCTGTTCTCTGAATAAATATTTGTGTATGGATTCTAATTTCGTCTTCTTTTGTTATAGTTAATCTTCATTATTTGAATAACAATTTTGAGGTAGCTTCTTAAAAAGATAGCCAAATATATGTTTTGAAGTTGTATGTTTATAAACTTTAGCTAAAACTCCTAAATCCTCATTTATGCTTCTTTATATATGCTTGAAAACTTAAAATCCTCACTATGCGACACCTTAGCCTTAGCCGAGATGAACATCAGTTAACAGAGAACATCAGTTAAACAGAGAACATCAGTTAAACATACAGCAGAGATGAACTTGAGTTGCCTAACCTTAGCCGAGATGAACTCGCTATGATCTTGAATCGATGAACTCGCTATGAACTTGAATCGATGAACTTGATGAACTTGATGAACTTGAACACACACAAACAATAATTTGGTTTAAAACACAATTGCGATATCAATTATTTGGCTAAATACACATAAAAAGTGGGAACCGTACCTCAATCTTGATGAACTTGAATAACCCTAGCAACGATGAACTCGCGATGAAACGTGTGTATTTATAGGCTGTTTTCTGATTTCAAATTGAAATTTCAAATCGACCGCCCATTTCGATGAACTATAGGCTGCTTCTGGTTCAAAGATGGTTTCATCTCTACCATGGAGTGTACGATTTGGTTCCAAAGGAACGATTTTGTACCTGCTTCGGCTGTTCATCTCTGCTACAGCAAGCCCTAGACTTCTCTGTCTTCTCTACGATTTGGTTCCAAAGGAACGATGGAGTGTACGATTTGCTTTCCTGAGTACGATAGGCAACCATTTCTCTGTCTTCTCTGTGCTTGATGGAGTGTACGATAGGCACAAAGGTACCTGATAAAGCAACCATTTCTCTGTCTTCTCTGTGTTGATAAATCCCTAGACTTCTCTCTTCTCTGATAAAGCAAAGCTACCGTCAAAGCCTTTACATGTTTAAGAGATTTGCCTAAAGCTGCCTTGTATATGCTGCTTGATTAATTGTACACCATGCATGAAAACTTGTACCTCTTAATTTTCACTTGTACCTTATGCATAAATAATTGTACATCTTAAATTTCAACCACTTTGATACAATATGTATAATAAGATAGTAAAGATAGTGACATAAAAATTTACATAAAAGGTAAAATGTATAAATATACATACATATCTTGAGTAGATTAATATATATAAACTTATATCATTGAAATTTATTGAGATAACCGGATATTTTATGATAACCTTTTTACTAATATATATTGTCATCGCAATTTCGTTATTAACACTTCTTGAGCGTTTAGTAAATATATATATATATTATATATATACATATAAATATATTATTTTAGAATATTTGAACTTGAAAAATATATAATATTAATATATATTGTATTCTCTCGTACTATTTCGATAATCGCTCGGATTTGGCACAAGTGTCATCCTCGACTTATTCCGAACTTCACGATCCTTCGTTTTTATCGTTTACGTTAGACTTGATAGTTTATAGAACACACAATTATACTTGAATGCTCGTTAGGTGATTGATTGCTTGCACAAGACTCGTTCTTGCTACTTGAATTAACTGTTTGTCTGGAAACTTTGCCGAGCAACCTAAGGTGAGTTTCACGGCCCCATTTTACTGTTTTAAATCCTGTTGGGGGAGATTAACATGCAAACACTTGAACTGTTAGATAATTATATCACCTGAATGATAGTGGCACACTTATGATAAAGTCCTCACTTTAGAGTTACTGTCAATGTGACATCAGCGGGAACTTATTTAGTAGATCTACTGGATTTGACAGCCCCACCCGGGTCAGTCGCTCTTTGTTATGCATGTCGTAAACCTGGACATCTTGCTGCTGATTGTCCGACGACTGTATATATCCATAACACGGCTAAGTATGTGGATAACAAAGGTCAAATTTTGATGAACCATGGTCTCCACCAATCAAATCAATTCGTAAGTCGTCTTGGTCTAAACCGAGTACGCCAAATGATACTGATTCTGGTTCTGATCAAAAATCAAAATCTTTCAAAATATGGAAACCAAAGATTGTTTCCGAGGCCAACAATGACTTTGTGGAAGACACTTCAAAATATGGAAACCAAAGATTGTTTCCGAGGCTAACAATGACTTTGTGGAAGACACCGGGCGACCCGACGCTGTTGAATCAGGTCGATCCCAGAATAACTAATGTTTTATTTGGTGTCAACAGGTATTTTAGGAAGACCTTATTGGAAAATTACTGATTGTGAAATATCTGTGATAACTTAACTTGAATTTTCAAATCAATTTGGTTTTCAAAATGCTAAAATGGCAAGTATTTGTGTTGGTTGATCAATTTTGCTTTGTTTTTCACTTCGTCTCATCTTGAGGGGGAGTTTGTTTTTGCAAAAATACAAAAATAGTGTGATGTTTTTTCTAAATAGTAAAAATGAAAAATTTATAAATAGAGTTGTCATTTTTAGGGGGAGAAATTTGAAAAGACAAAAACATTGAAAAATACAAAAATAAAAAACATTGAAAAATGTGAAATTGTATCCGACATGTTTGGGAAATGATGGTACGTTGGCTTAGATTTGTCTGACTCATGGATAAAATAGATGAAAGAGTCATAAGACCTTTTGATTGATGTGTAAGGTAGGCTCGGCAAATTAGAAAGTATTCAAATGTGATATACAGTAAATCTGATGCTTGACCTAGTGGACAACATCTTGATGCATATCTCACGCTATATCAAGAAAAAGATATGTCAAAATAAAATGAGAAGTCATTGTGTATACTTGTGTTCATTTTGAAAAGATTTAAACTTGTTTGATTTTCTTCATTTTGTCAAACGATCGGACTTTCTCTGTGTATCGAAAGATCGACCTTATCGTTGTTCGTTTGACGTTCTGCTTTATTTTCTTTGGTGTTTCGTATAACTCATCGGACTTTCTCTGCGTGTCCACAAGACCGACCTGATTGTTGTTGAGTTATACAATTTCAAATTGTTTTATTTTCTTATTTTGTTAAATCCGATGCCTTATCTACGTATCGAAAGATCGACGGTAGACGATTTAACGTTCTTATTTCATTTTGCATGAAACACGTTGACTATATAATGAATACAATCACTATGTGATAAATCACAAGTGAATTCACAAAAGTGTGATAAGCAAAAGCATATTTGTGTATGTCTGATAGTGTGGGGTACACTGTTCAATGCAAATATAATCAATATTTTAACATATCAGATGTTATGAGTATGATTCTGCCTGAGTTTAAAGTTAAAAAAATTATATCTGCAATCGACATGGCTTATGTGCTACAATAATCGAAATTGAAGTGTAGTTCAGCATGTTATGTTCAATATGATCCCAAGTCGTGATCTTTCTCGCAAAAGACAAAAATAGCATTTGATTCTGTATTGCATTTATTTTTTTTTATCAGAAAAAAAAAATTTAGGTGTGTTTTGATATAAAGTTTTTAAAAACCAAAAATATTTCGTTTCTGATTTATTTTTGATTGATCAACACGGAATACGAAATCATATTTCAAAATCAAAATATCTTGGAGTCTCGAAAAGACGTTTTTCGCCAAGATTATTTATGTTGGCAGGTTTCTAAGTGGAAAGAGAACATCACAACTTCAAGTCTTCTAAAGATTGTTGATAAGGAGATTACACACGATGCAATATCAAGTATTCAAGATTGAAATCATCGTCAAGTTGAGGGAGAGTTTGATTTAAGAAACAAGATACAAGTTTTAATGGAAGGGTTGATACTGCACATGCCGAGGGGGGGGGGGGGGTTTGTTGATACATGATTACTGATCGTCATGTGAAGTATTAAGTACAAGACAAGATGGTACAAGATTAGTTCTGGCCGAACTCTAGGCGAACTCTAGGTTCGGACTGGACGAACCTTGTCCGAACTTGAGGTTCGAACGGTCGTGGTTTAGCTAGTATAAATAGTTGTCTTGTGTTGTATTCAGTAGACTTTTTGGTCAAATCTTCTATGTGTCTCTCTGTGGTCTAATACAAGCTTCATTGTATTTACTCTTGTGTTCACTCTCGTTTTACATTGATTTTAATACGAATGCGTTGACGATCATACGCTCATGAACTTTCACTTGTGCTTTTCACAATTTGGAATTGTTGAATTTTGGAGTCAAACAGGATTCCAGTCACAAGGATTCATCAATTCAGCATGATTTGAGGAACTTGAGGCACTTACAGACACATATTCTATTTAATCACTCATAGTGGACTAACTTAAGGAAGTTTACATTTATCACATACAAGATATTAAATGATGAATTAGAAAATATGTGTGAAGTTCTAACCAGTTCAAAACACATAACCAAGGTCAAACACAGTCAAGTGAGGGAACAAAAAGCATACAATATCAGATATGAGCATTTACATCAAGGTCAGAGTCATTTAGGAACAAGTAGTCCTAGAAATTCTAACCTAGCTTCATTAATTCTCATATTATTGTGATATAAGCTTAAATAGTCCCAATCCTGACTACACAAGCAGAATAAAAGATAAAGATTTCATAAACCAACGACAAGCATGCACATTATTTCATCAAAGCAAGTAGATATTAATTGCAGAAATTAGCATGATAAGTCATATTTTATGAAACTTATTGAATTATTGCAAGAACTGTAAGTAAAACAATCCACTTGTTTGGACAGAGGTCAAACTTCTAATAATTTATTAGAGATCAGAAGACATACCTCAAAGAAGACAAAAAATGTCTAAGATCTAATTAAGAGATGTTTAAAGAAAGAAACAGGTTCAAAGCTTAAACATGTATATGATCAATCATAAATTGATTAGAGTTTGACTAATGTGATTCAAACAGATTGAATGAGTTCAGTGAATAGCCCCTTTGTAGCTCAATAGTTGTATATCAAGAATTGCCAAATTTTTCAACAAACATACCTCTTTGATGATCTACTTTGAGCTAAGATCAATTTAAGAGATAAGATTATCTTGGAATGATCCTGGACAGAAATCTGTTATTAAATCAGGCAGAGTATGCTAAACAACCATTTGATAGTCACGCTCAACCCAAACATGGTTAAGTTCATTAGACAAGAGTGAATTTCATAAGGTTTGACCAAAAAAGTCAACTATGCATGCAATTGCCAAAAATCAAGTTCAGACAAGTAAAACATTGCAGCTTTAACCTACATTGGGTTCAAACCTATGCTAGACAAGTTAAAGTCCAAAACTTGACTTATTTTAACCAGTTAAAGCAGCATATCAAGTAAATTCAATTAAAAAGAGAATCAGTAAAAAAAAAATGGTCAAAAGTAGCTTCTAAGTTGTTAATTTGGTCAATCTTATTCTTAAACAACACAAAAACACCACACTTTAACACTTTATGTCAATAATTCCACTCATGAAGTTATTTGAGTCATTTGACTCTTATTGGATTGAGTTTAGTCAGTTTAAAGTCCCAATTGGTCAAACGGTTAAATTTGTAAAAAATCCTACTATTTGAGCCAAGTGATGAGATGCAAACCCAATTTTATCTCATTTAGGACATAAACCAATCACTAAGCTCATATGTTTTTGTTTCTTTTCTAAGTTTGAGATTTTTGACTAAGTTAGCTCCAAAAGTCCAAGTTATTTCCAAATGGGTCAAAAGTTGAACATGGTCCAGTTTAGCTTCAAGTTTTGAAGCTCCTAAGACCCAAATTTGCAATTTGAATCACTCTACTTCAACCCATTGGAGTTTTAGAGTTTTATAGTCCAATACATCCTTTTCACATTTCAAGATTCATCAACACAAAGAGAGGAACATTGAGTTATTTTGAACAAAACTAAAACGATCAATTTCAAATAATAGCATAAGACTTGCAAAAACTCTTTTGAATCCAAATAACACAAATTATAAACCATAATTCTCAAATTTTATTAACAGTGGCGGCTCATGAACCGAATTTACCCCAAATCATAATAGCTATAATCAAACATGAAATTGATACCTTATATTGGTGCTCACGATGATTCCTAGCACTAAACAGGTAACAATCTGTGTAAAAATAACCAACACTTATGAGAATATGAGGATTCACGGTCGTGAGAGGGGTTACGGTTCAGAGAGGAAGAACCGATTCAATCCATGAAATTTTCGATCTATAAGTAACCTCGATACTCAAGAGAGGTGTGCGGACCAATCACAATTGAGATGGAGATTGAATCGATTGAGAATCGCGATTAGCCGAGGAGAGAGAGACGAAGAGAAAATGTGAAAAAGAAAAGGAGGACCGAATTGTTTGTATACCCACTAGCCCCAAAAAGAATTTCAAGTGTTGGACAAGATCGCTGAGTCAGCGATATCGCTAAGGCTTAGATTGAGCTTAGACGAAATCGCTAAGGACATTTATTGCAAACCCTTACTTAAATGAGATCGCTAAGGCTAACCATGAAATCGCTAAGTGCAAATCCGATTTTGCGAAGTCACTAAGGTTAATATTTGAAATCTCTAAGGCTTTGAGCGAAGTCGCTAAGACCAATTTCAGGTTTGGTCAAACCGCTAAGTTCAGATTAATGATAATAATGGGACGCGTGAACACAAGGTCAAAGTTTCCTCAGCAGATGTGTCACGGTCAGGATAGATGTGAGATTTGTCTCACTTATTGACAGATGTGTGATGAGTCACACTTATTGGTGGATTTGAAATCAGCACTTTCCGCAAAAGAAATACTCGAATGTGTTGGATGACTTACTTAGCTCAGACTTAAGCAAATTTAAAGGATTTAGCAACTTTTTAACTTAAGGTCCACATTTTCATGCTATTAAATGTGTAAACACATGATTTGCCTACTTCTCAGTTTGTTGAGCCTATCGACACATCAAATGATAGTATTACTGATCGATTAGATCATTTCCTATGGTCAGATCACAAGACCATAATTATTTCATTTTCCATATAATATTTTACCTAGCCAAAAACCAAAAAATTTTAATTTTTCAAAGTTTATTGAAACTTTACTAATTTTCAAAACTTTTTGTGCTTATTATCAAGTATCCAACAAGTGCCTTCAAAGAAGTTGTTGGAAATCATACGATTATCATTTTAGTGATCTTTATCTAATTTCCAAATTTTTGCAATTTATTCGATTTTCCAACCGTCAGACTGTTTAGGCATGGACGACTTACTTAAAGATGTAAAATAAAATATTTTTGATATTTTCTAGAAATTTTGTTTAAAACACAATGAAACGTTTTACTGGTCAAGAAAGGTTGACCAAAAAATCAGTAAGACTTACGGAGACTTAAATTAAAATATTTTTGTGTTTTTTTTTTAAATTTTAAAGGTTAAAACTTTTTGTCTTTTCAAGAGAGGTCTGGAAAAATTAAAAGAGACATCTTTTTGGTTTTGCAGAAAAGGATTATTGAAAGGCAGAAAGCGGACAAAGACAATACCTCTAAACTACATAACCAAAGACTAAGGCATTAACCTGTAAGGAACCTAAAGATAAGCTTAATTAAAGTTGCTCATACCTACTGATTGAACTAGGAAGTTAAACCTAGAAACATTAAATCCCTTGGTGAAGAGATCTGCTAGTTGATTCTCAGAGGAAACATGAACTAAAGTGATAAGCTTTTTCTCATGACAGTCCCTAATGAAGTGATGCCTAATCTCTATGTGTTTTGTTTTAGAGTGTTGAACAGTTTTCTTAATAATGAACATGGCAGCAATCAATGTTAATAAGAGTGGATATGAAATTTAAACCGTAATCCAGAAGTTGATTCTGGATCCAGAGGACTTGAGAACAGCAAGATGCAGAAACAATGTATTTCGCTTCAGCAGGTGAAGTAGACACAGTTCACTGTTTCTTTCATTGCCACGAAACCAATCGATTCCCTAAGAATTGAGCTCCTCCGGTGGTTGACTTCCGATCCATGTTTTAACCCCGGTAATTACTATCAGAGAAGCCTCTTTGATCAAAGAGCTCATCCTTGGGATACCAAAGCCCTTTATTTGGATTGGACTTTAGGTATCTGAAAATTAGTTTCACAGCTATCAAGTGTGACTGTTTCAGTTTAGATTGAAATCTTGAGCAGAGACACACGACAAACATGATGTCGGGACGACTAGCCGTCAGGTACATGAGTGACCCAATTATTGATCTATACAAGTGTTCATCAACACATTCGACTTCAAGGTCTGGATGGAGTTTGATTCCAGTTGCGACATGAGTGGAAAAACCTTTAGATTCATGATTAGAATACCCTCAGCATTCTGTTTCACCTCAATCCCTAAGAAGAATGTGAGTTCCCCCCATTGAACTCATTTTAAACCGCTTTTCCATCAGATTCTTAAACTCATGACATAGAGTCTTATTTGTAGATGCAAAGATGATGTCGTCCATGTATACTTGAACCAGTAGCATATCGTCACCCACATGCCGTATGAACAGTGTTTGATCAATCACCCCTCTCTTGTAGCCATTTTCCAACAGATAGGTAAACAGAGTCTCATACCACTTCCTAGGTGCCTGATGGAGTCCATAGAGAGCTCTTTTCAGTTTGTACACCTTATTTGGAAAGGACGAATTAACAAACCCAGGAGGTTGATCAACGTACACCTCTTCGTCTACTTCACCGTACAGGAAGGCAGTTTTCACGTCAAGTTGATAAACAGTTATTTTCTTGACGTGGCATATGCCAAGAAAATCCTGATGTGTGACATCCGGGAATTTCAAGGTTTACTTCCGTTAGAAAATCTCCGCTAGTTACGTTAATAGTGTTAACTTAGTAACTAATGCTTAACTAGGCCGAATACGTCCACGACCTTTGGTTGATCACCGAACCCGTCCATATGTGCTATGTATTTATTTATATGTTGTTATTATGAGAAACGTGATTTAAATGCATGATTTTTATTAAAAAGAATGACTATTTAATTATTTGATAAATTATGTGACAAATTGCCTAATTATGTGATTATATGTTTAACCGGGTAACTAAGTGTATGCATACATGATTAATGATTGGGCTAGTCATTAGACTAATCATGGGCTAATGATGGCTAATCATTGGGGGCCCAAATCCCAATGAAAGCCCATGATGGCCATTAGTATTTAAATGAAGCTTTAAACCCTAATTACCCATTTGCATACATCACACAAGAAACACACACACACTCTCTCCCTCTTGCGATTCTGGACCAGCCTTAGAGACCATCAAGATCAGCCATCTTTTCTGTAGAAGAAGATCATCCATCGATCCTAGATCAAACCGTGAGTCCCATGACCATGTTTCTTGCTTTTCTATGTGTTTTCTTTATAAAGCATGCCTAGATCTCCATGTAATCGTTAGATTTTCTGTAAGAATGCTTAGGAATACTAGATCTATCATAAAGACTACAACTTTACGTGTGAAACTGATCCATAATAGAGATTCATGCTAGATTAGGTTATTTTGTGTAAAATGTGTTCTTGAAGATTTGATGATGAAAATACATGTTTATGATGTTAAAAATGCTCCTGTGATGTTCCTAAATGATTATGTATGCTTGAAAATGAATTACATGAAGTATGGAGGCTGTTAGAAAGATTTTTAGTCAAATTTACGGGTTTTTTAGCGACCAGCGACACTGCGCATTCATTAGGAGAAACTATCCAGCGAAACTATGCATATCTCCTTCCAGCGACACTGTGCAGCGAAACTGTAGTGTCTCTCGTGAACGAAACTGACCTTGTCCCTGAACGAAAGTTCAACCAGTTCCTGGCGAAACTAGCTAGCGAAACTAGCAGTTTCTCTAGCAGTTTCTCTAGCAGTTTCTCCAGCAGTTTCGCCAGACTAAACCCAAACTTGTGCAACTTATTTGAATGCTATGCTATGACTTACATGATTATGCTATGATAAGACATACTATGATTTCTGTATTATATGAACCCTTGTTTATGATCAACCATCGGTGTCGTGTGTCGGTATGTCGTGTTATAGTCCAACGTGCTATGTTATGGGCCATAGTGACGTTATGTAGAGTTTAGACACAAAACTAATACTTAAGACCTAAACGTGTTCATAGGTCTTCGATAAGCAATCAAAATTTGGATTATTTAGCAAGCGTAGCAGTGCAACCAAAGGTGAGTGTCACTAACCCATTTACCGTGAGCCCGTTTGGGTTACACAGAATAACTCAATGAAAGACAATGCTGACAACCTTAGGAGTGCTATGCACCTCTCTAATGAACTTGAAAACCTAGGAGTGCCTGGAACCCACTTGATGAACTTGAAGTGTTTTATGGGAAGCACTTGTGAAATACTTAAACAACTATTTGTAAAACAAACTGAAAATGTTTTCGGGATTCGTGAAAACCCAAAGTAAACCATTTTAATATGACTAGTGTAGGTTAAAGTCTAAACCACATGATATCACATGATTTCTAAGGATTGCCTTATAACTGAAAAAGTCCTCAACTTAATTGTACCATTAATTGTAAAGCGAGGGGATGTTGGGTAGATCTACTGGAGTTTGACAAACTCCGCCTCGTGACACTGGAGGTGCACGGAGGTACAATATCAGCCTATCTGACCGTGGTCCCGAGAGGACACGGGGGAGGCAAAGCCGTGATGACGTAGGTCCGCAAAACAAAATAGATGATGGCGCTGCCACTGCAATTATCCGTCAGCTTTGGTACGAACTTCCTTAGTGCATGGAAACCGGATTAGCTACCCGCGATATCGGTTGACCACTTTAACTTCTACTTAACTAGTGCATATTCGATAATTCAACAATTGGAAATGTTTGCCAAACTAATACTTATTATATGTTGATACATACGTTTATGAGACCGGGCCAATGCATGACATGCCCACCGTGAACTCACCAACCGTTAGGTTGACACTTGCGTGGTTTAAACTTTTGCAGATCGCTAAGGAGTATCCGGATCGGGTTGGCATGGCACACGAAGACATTTTATTTTTAGTTAAACTAAATTGAGAATTTAAAACACTGATTTTGTAAAGCACGAGGTTAGTGCTAAAGACAATGTTTTCCGCTGCGTACTGTTAAACTGTTTTTATTATTAATGTTTGGACTTTACTCTGATTCGTTTAGTATTTGTAACTAATGGTTGTGGTCCTGGTTTGCTCGCACCCCTTAACGGTATAAACTCCGTTAGTGGTTAAATTGGGGGTGTGACATGATGGCTTCAAGACGAGCTACCGGGGCATAGACTTCATCATTGTCTAATCCATCTATCTGCATGTACCCCTTGACCACTAATCCTGTCTTATTTCTTATGATTATTCCTCTATCGTCTCTTTTATTCTTAGAGATCCACTTGACATGAATAGGCTTCACACCCAGAGGAGTGTCTACATGTGGAGGAACTGTCTCATAGTTTGCTGAGTGTTTCTCAGATCTGTGACAGAGACTATTCTGTGATGTTCAATCGGAAGGAATGCATTATTTTGAAGCCCGGCGTGAAGATTCCCGAGGAGTGCATACTGATGCGTACTCCAAGACGTTCAAACTCATATCTTCTCAACATGGGCAATCCTCCAACGTCAGAAGAAGCATGCCTCATCTCAAAACAAAACGAAAATTTGGCTATGTTGTGGCATCGTCGTCTGGGGCATGCAAATATGAAGAACCTGACCAAGCTCGCAAAGGGAGAGCATGTCAGAAAGCTGCCCATCAAAGACTTCTCATCTGTGGAAAAATGCGTGGCATGTGCGAAGGAGAAGCAACACAAGTTGCCACACCGCCCAAACATAGCAAATTCTATGTCATCAGTTCTACAACTTCTACACATGGATCTATTTGGACCTATGCAAGTTCAGAGCATCAGCAAATTCTCCTATTGTCTAGTGATTGTGGACGACTACTCACGTTTTACTTGGGTCTACTTTTTGTCAAACGAGTATGAAACTCCGGCCTTAGTAAAACAGTTTGTCACTCTCATAGAGAATCAGCTAAACAAGAAGGTCAAAGCTATCAGATCGGATAACGGAACGGAATTCAAGAACGCTGAGTTGAACATGTTTTGTGGGGCTAAGGGGATTGAGAGACAGTTTAGTGCGCCCTACACCCCTTAACAAAATGGAGTAGCTGAGAGAAGAAATAGGACACTCATTGAAGCGGCAAGGACAATGATGTGTGAAGCTAAACTACCAATCTTCTTCTGGGCTGAAGCGGTCAATACGGCATGCTACGTGCAGAATCGCGTTTTGTTGAACAAGCGTCATGAGAAAACTCCGTATCAGATTGTCTATAAAGAAAAGCCAACAGTGGGATATATTAAGGCATTTGGATGTCCGTGCACGGTACTGATACAGTCCGACGTGGGGAAATTCGAGGCGAAAGCTGATGAGTGTTATTTCGTTGGTTATTTGGGAAATAGTGCTTATCGTGTCTATAATAAGACCACCGGTTTGATCATTGAAGCATTCAACATGGACTGGCTTGAGGACAATCCGTCGGATGCAGGGACCGGACCTGATTGGATTTTTAATTATGGGTCTCTGTTTGAAGGATTCAAGTTTTCGAATGAGCTTCACAATTTGGGTGAAGAAGAAGAGATTATCACTCAGCCATCTGAATCAAGACCTCACACTGAAAGAGTCTGTGAGAAGGCACCAGTTCCTGTTCCCACAAATGTCAACGCAGATACTCCGGGAACTTCAGGAACTTGTGATAATGATTCAGAAATTCCACAAAGTTCAGGTATAAATGATATAAATGATAATGTTGTTTCTTCTAATCTGCCTGTTTCTGTGTCTGTGCCAGATGTCCAGGTATCCAGGATCAACAAGGATCATCCAGTTAGCAATATTCTTGGACCAGTGTCTGCAGGAGTTTCAACTAGAAGCCGCACAGGGGATATCAATTTCTGCATGTACTCATGTTTTATCTCCCAGATTGAGCCTCCGAATGTGATGGTTGCTCTCAGAGATCCGAATTGGATAAAGGCCATGCACAATGAATTAAATCAATTCTCAAAGCTGGGAGTGTGGCGACTAGTCAAGAGGCCAGACGACAAGAAGGTTATACCCACTCGTTGGTTGTATAAGAACAAAAAGGATGACACAGGTATAATCGTTCGAAACAAGGCAAGGTTAATAGTTCAAGGTCATCGACAAATCCATGGAATTGACTATGATGAGGTGTATGCACCTGTGGCAAGACTGGAAGCTATTCGTATATTTCTTGCGGTTGCATCTTATCTGAATTTCACGGTACACCAGATGGACGTCAAGACAGCATTCTTATATTTTGAGATGAATGAAGAGGTTTATGTGTCTCAACCACCGGGGTTTGTAGATGAGGAGCATCCAGATTATGTGTATCTTCTGGACAAGGCTTTGTATGGGTTACATCAAGCTCCAAGAACGTGGTACGAGACGCTATCAACACATCTGGTGGAGAATGGATACACGAGAGGGGTGGTGGATCAGACATTGTTTCGGAAAAGGGTGAAGGATGACATAATCATGGTGCAAGTTTACGTAGATGACATCATCTACGGGTCAACCAATGAAGATTTGTGCACCGAGTTTGAAGAGATTATGAGAAAGAAGTTTGAAATGAGCGATCAGGGGGAGATGAGTTTCTTCCTAGCCTTGCAAGTAAAACAAGATGAATCTGGGATTCTTATTCACCAAGCCAAATATGTGAATGAGATTCTAGAAAAATTCAAGATGCAAGACTCAAAGCCAATTTCAACTCCAATGGCATCCCGACCTCTTTTGTCAGCAGATGCAGACGGGGAGTCAGTGAGCGAATTCACGTATCGATCAATGATTGGTTCGCTGATGTACTTAACAGTAAGTCGGCCAGATATTATGCATGCAGTTTGCTTGTGTGCCCGCTATCAGGCTAACCCTAAACTTTCTCATTTAAATGCTGTTAAACGTATTTTTAGGTATCTGAAGGGCAGGCCTAGGCTTGGTCTTTGGTACCCAAAGAACACTGACTTTCAATTGTATGCATATACTGACAGTGACTATGGAGGCAGTGACTTGGATCGGAAGTCAACCACTGGAGGATGTCAATATCTGGGCGATCGACTCATTTCCTGGCAGAGCAAGAAGCAGCATACCGTATCTAAATCAACTGCCGAAGCTGAGTACGTGGCAGCATCTGCCGGTACTTCACAGGTAGTATGGATCCAAAACCAGCTCACGGATTACGGTATGGAATTCGTTAACACTCCTATCTTTTGCGATAACGCTGCTGCTCTGGAAATTGTGAAAAACCCCGTCCAACATTCTAAAACCAAGCATATAGACATAAAGGTACATTTCATTCGAGATTGCTATGATCGGGAGCTAATTCAGCTTCAAAAGGTAAGCTCCGATCAGAATGTGTCGGACATTTTCACAAAACCCCTCCCGCGTCCTAATTTTGAAATGTGTGTCGAAGGCCTTCGGATGATTGCCTTCGAGGAATGATCTGATCAAATGTTTATTTTTTATTTTTCATTTTTTAAGAAATCTTAAAAACAACAAAAATAGTGTTTGTTTTCAAAAGCCTCATAAAAACAGGGGAAGAAATATAATTGTCTCAGAAAATTCAAAAAATATCTGTTTGAGGTTTTTATGATGTCTTTTGTTTTGCCTTGAGTTGGTAGGAAGTGATATAAATTTCCATGACAATCGGAGACTGACACGTGTAAGGCAGAAGTGAAAGACGTCTCAAAGATGATGTTCGGTAAGCTAAATCAAAAACAATGATCATCCATTGTAAGTGCAGTAATCTTAACTCTTATATATGTTTAGGTTTCCATCCTAGTTTACATAGTTTAAAAAACTGAGACCCAGCAAAAATGGGTTGAGAGTGGTATTTACCTAGTATTCACTCTCTCACACGCCATGTTTACTACTGTAAATGACAACACCACAGAAAAAGAAAAAGGAAAAGAATTCAAAAAAATATATATATGAAAATTGTGAAAAAGAAAAAGAAAATGAAAAGAAAATTATTCTGTTGGTCTTCTCTGCGTGCTTGTGCGGCCGACCTGATCACCAACCGATAATTCATGAAAATAAGAAATAAGTGGTTGTCAAAGCAGTGTTGCATGGTTCCTCAAGTTGGGGGTTTGTGAATCCTCAATAAACTCTGAGGTTGGGTAGGTTTTGCTATGAACAATTGGGTGTGGGGACGGTTAAACATGACGGTAATTATGAACCACAATTTAAGCACTTAAAACCTTTATCTGGATGTGAGTTTATGTGATTTCAAAAATTTTGAGCAATCGTTTAGAGCGTCGAGTAACGGAAGCTGAAAAGGGTTCCTCAGTTAAAGATTTGTCTGGTTTGATCCATGATTTTAAATCAGCTTCGAGGCAAGTAATTTTTAAATTTCTGTAATTAGGGTTAATTGTTCTTATGGTTTATCTTATATTTCAAGTCATTAAATGTTTTAATTTTTTCTATGATCATGATCAGATACTCGGGGTATGAGTCTGAGGGGAAGCTTCGTAAAATTCTCTTGTGCTAAAAAGTTAACAATTTTATGAGAATTTATCTTTTTATAAGGTTTGGGTGCTTTTTGAAAGGTTTTTGAAATATGAGGGGGCTTTGTGTAAATGTTTTATATAAAAACCAAAGTTTCCGATTCCCTCTTTTCATTTACGATTCCTACCTCTCCTGCGTTTACGATCTACAACCGAAACCCTAACCGCCGCACCCTCGCCGGAAAACCATCTCCGACCTCCACTGAGCGATCCGAGCTCACCATCACCTTCGCAATCCTTTTCCGACCAAGAACCCCTTGTCAATCGACCGTTTCCACAAGTTTTCATCGGTCCATTCACGGGTTTCTCGATTTGAGCCCTAACTCGTGACCCGTTACTGATTTGGTGTTGTTCGAGCCGAATACGCGTTATTTGAAGTCGGTGTTGTGTTTAAAATCGTTTAAAGGTAGTTATGGTGGTGTGTTTTGCAAGTATTATGTGTTTTAACGTGTTTCCGAGGTACTTGCAGGTTCGAAAATGGCGGACATCGTGTTTACGATCATCTTGATGAAGGAGACGACCGTTCGTGATTACGATCGACGATTACGACTCTCGTTCACGATCGGTGTCCACGATCGATAATTACGATTCTCGTTTACGACATTCGTCGTTTACGATCGGGCCTCAAGTTGTTTTACAAGATTACGATGGGGCCCATGTGTTTACGATTGGACCAGTCGTAAACCAGATTAGCGGGTCGTAAACTCTCTTTTGTGATCGTAAACCTATTTTTTTATCGTAAACCCATCAGGGTAATTGTAAACACATTTTTTTTATTTCATCAAACTTGTGTCAACATTAAATGTTTGTGAAACGTGTGATTCAAAATCAAATTTTTTACTTGAACGATTCAATTGAAGCTTTCAGAATTTATCAAATTAAATGAGTTAATCAATTGAATTTCAAGATTGTTTCCAAACACAATAGCTTTGATGATTATGTCTGATGCACTTGTCTCGTTTTCTCAGATGGCAGAAGAGATGCTTATCGAAGATATAAAATATGAACAGGATCACTGTATGCCGGCGTATCTGGAAGACCCGCCAGAAAAACATATGGAGTTATTCTACTCTCTGGTGGCCGGGATGAACACATGTAAAATCAACCATGCCCTGAGGACGAATGTACTCATTGATGAGATGCTGGTCAGGGAATTTTGGGGTACTGCTAGGGCAAATTCCGACAAGACAAGGATTACTGCAACGGTCCAGAACAGACAAATAGTGATTGAGGAAGAAGATATCAGACAAGGTCTGAATATTACTGATGATGCTTCTCATCCTATCAAGTATCCGAAGGAGGTAGTTCTAGCGGGTGCGCAATCAATGGGGTATGAAGGAAAATTTCCGCCCATCTTTAAGAAGCTTCTGCCTCACTACTGGAGGTGCCTGGCGCATTACATGCAGAAATCTTTCCTTGGCAAGAGAACGAGCTTCGATCAGTTAAACCAACTTCATGGAACTGCCTTCGTAGCATTGGCCTTAGATTGGGACTTTAACTTCTCAAAGATGATGCTGATTGATTGGATAGGCAATGCAGAACTGAGTGCCAGAGAACAGTTTTTAATGACACCAAGGTTCGTTCAAATGGTGGTAATGAAGAAATACCCAATGATAGAAGAGAGGGTAGAGAAGCTGGATGTGAAGGTGATGGATATTGGGGTATTTGGTCTGCAAACCCAAGATAGACCGGGTAAGAAAAATTTTCAAGGTAGACTGGAGTGGGCTAAGAGGGGTGCGTTCCCAGAGGTTGCAAGGGAACAAGTGATGGATGATTCTGAACCAGAAGCTGACGTGCCAGTTGTGAATGCTATTGTGGCTGAAGACCAAGACATTGCAGTGACTCCAGCTGTGAATGTGGTCGAGGATCATGAGGCAATCCCTTCAGACGAAGAAAATGTCATGGATGACATATTTGCTGATCCAGAAGATGATGATATATATGGAGATTTGGGGCCTTTGAGTCTGAAAAGATCAAGAGATGTGATGAATGCCTCTTCCTCTGGTGATTCTGTACCTCAAGACATTGACACTCAATTTGAGTTGACTGAGGTATCAGAAGATCCAATGCCTGCTCGTGAACCTTCTCCGAGGAAGAGGACTGACCCAAGGACTGTTAGATTTAGCTTCAAGAAAACTAGCTCCAGTGTGCTGATTGTTCAACCAGAAGTGGGTCAGAGCTCACAAGACCAAGCCAATCAAGCTGAAACAACAACAACAACAACAACTGCTGAAGAACAACCTGCCCCTGTGCAGAATGCCAGCCCTATTCTGAATGAACAAAGCCCTGTTCAGGAAGATAGGCAATTCTTGGAGGTTGAGAACACATTTGTTGTTCCAAGTCCAGTACGAGTGAATCTCTCTACTGTGACAAACCAACCACTTGCAGCACCAAGTTTTAGACCATTTCAAGCAGCGGAGCTTCCAATAGATATGAGGATAAGTGCTGATCCTCAGATCAATTTCCTGATCTCTCAAAACAGAACTAGAGAGAATGAGATCAAGGCTCTTCAAGCAGAAAACAAGTATATGAGAGAGAAGGAGGTGGCGGACAAAGACCGAATGAAATATCTGTACAACATGCTGGTGGACCTGAGGAAGAAGTTCGATGAATTGAAGGATGTTGTGGGGTCCAACTCCTCAGGTGCCCCAGGTCAAGGTTCGTCACAGGGGGTGCAAGCTGCAGATGTTATGGAGACAGATGAAGGAGATGAGAACATTGATATGCCTGATTACGCCCGCAGTGGCAGAATCATCTCCAAGGCACCAAGATGCCACAAAAACTGGTTCAGGGAGTTCTTCCAGGGACCAGCCCCCACTCAATACACCATTGATGTGGGTGAGAGCTCAATTGACAAACGTGGGAGTCGTGAGACCATCTTGTGTTGGCATTATGACACCGAGAAGAAACTCTTTGCCGTGATCCGTGACGGCTACAGTCCTGTGGAGTATTATCAAACGCGTGGTCAATTCCACTCCTGGACTGAGCCTGAGATCAGAAGCCTTTTGAGAGCTCCCTTCATAAACAGGTGGAATGGAACTGAAGGAAATCTTATCCGCAACAACCTGCTGAGCCATCAAGAAAACGACTTTGCAGAGTTTGAGTCGAAAGAGGTCAGATGGATAGAGACAGGGACTGACCCAGTGACAGGGCAGCCCATTGGTGAAGCTAGGAGGCCACCCACTAAGCGTACAAGAGTCATTAACATGTTGGACGAGATCGAAGATGGCACACTGGTCAGAAATTTTGATTGCTGGTGTTACGATCCGACAACTCATGAAGTGGTGGTGCTCTGCAAGCCGATGAGGCAATTCCGATTCTACGATCCAGTGGACTTGCTAAGATTTGAAGAGCGAGACATCAAGCTCCTAGCCACCCAACCCATACTTGGAGATGAAAACGACATGGAGAATGCTATAAGGGTTGGTATCTTTGATGGAACTGCAAAGCGGATCGTAGAGAACGGATGGTGGTCCAACAACGTACAAAGCACATTCAGGTTTGATTTGCTGCTGCCGTAAGTGATCTAATGATTCATGCCTAGGGGAAGATTGTAGGGCTATATTTATGTAAGGCATGAACATTAGTGTTGGGCTTTGTTTTGGGCTTGTTATTTAATGGTTTATTGGGCTTAATGTAGTTTACTATTGGGCCATGTGGGCTTCATTATAGTTTACGATTTTTGTAATAGGTTTACATGAGGCACTATATAAGCCTCATGTGTTTATGATTTCAGCAAGCTTTTCAACATATTACAAGGCAGTTTACGATTTCTTTGTTGCTACTAGTTTACGATCAGCTTCAATAGTAGTTATTATTCATTCAAGACTTCATCTTTCTCATAGATCTAGTCTCTTCTACTACTATTCTTCTTGAATCGATCTTATACGAGGATTCAGCACTCGTGTTTGATTAGATATCGTGTGTTTGGGAGATTTCCGGACCTACAGTGGCCAAAGGGTGCAACGGCCACATTAAATTATGAATAGCGTGGCCTTTGGTATTATATGGTCACATATATTTGTGTTTTAGCCACATATGTTATAAAAAACATGGCCAAATGGGTTGTTGAAATCATATATTTTGTCCCAATACGCGTGGCCAAAGGGTGGCAATGGCCACATTAAAATATATAAAGCGTGGCCTTTGGTATTATATGGACACGTATATTTGTGTTTTAGCCACATATATTTGGAAAAAAAAAGTGGCCAAAGGGTAGTTAAAATCAGATATTTTGTCCCAATACGTGTGGCCAAATGGTGGCAACGGCCACATTAAAATATAAAAAGTGTGGCCTTTGGTATTATATGGTCACGTATATTTGTGTTTTAGCCACATATATTTGGGAAAAAAACTGGCCAAAGGGTAGTTGATATCATATATTTTGTCCCAATACGCGTGGCCAAATGGTGGCAACGGCCACGTTAAAAGTGTGGCCTTTGGTATTATATGGTCACGTATATTTGTGTTTTAGCCACATATATTTGGGAAGAAGAAAAAGTGACCAAAAGGTTGTTGAAATCAGATGGGTCCTTGCTATACACATGGCCAATTTAAAAGCTATTACAAATTATTAATTACAAATCAAATAAAATTCAATTACAAGTCAAATACAAATGAAATACAAATAAAAAATTAAAGAAAATTACACTGCATACAACCAATATTCTCAATTTAATTTTCAATCCGGGAGCCAACAACACTACCACGTGGTCTTCATCTTCAACTGTCCAGATTTGAGCTTAATTAGTACCATTTATTCTTGTATTCCTTCCTATACCAAAACAAATAATTAATAATTAGGTTATGGAAATTGATCATAATATATATAGCAATTTTGAAATACTTACCACCATGATAGATATGGAATGAGGAGTGTCATTTTATTGCACGTAGTATGGTTCATCGGGTCATACAATTCAATTGATTTCCATATGAACATTAGATATCCAGATGAACTTAAAACATCTGATGAACATCACATTAAGTTCCGGATCAACTTCAAAGTTAGTTAAACTTTATTTGGTACACATCTCACCATTTGTTCTAACAATCCCTAGCTAGCCCAAGTGTTTGAGTTACCAAATAACATTTAAAATGGGACTACATGACATTACCAAACAGATTACTGTGAAACTATAGAATGGAATGAAACTTGACTGGCAAATATTTACCTTTTTCTTTCCATCCGCTTCAGACAAGGTTGATCGACCACCAATTTCACGCCCTATAGTTCAATTAATACTTTATGTAAATGAGAAATCAAACCGATAATGAGTTTGACAAATACTAACCGTTTGTGTGTATGTCAGCATGATTAGTGTTGTGGCTAGATCCAACATAAATCTCCTTAGAGTTTACCTAGAACAATGTTTTTGAATTGGTAAAAAGTGAGAGCAGAATAATGACGCGGACCTATCATGAAAGTATTTATTCTGTTTTTTTAATCTAACATAAGTTGTTCTAGTAGTATTCATACAGATTATGTATATACTCTATTTTTCATATTAACATACATTTGAATCATAGCAGAGCTCCATTTAACTCATAACTTTGTTCTTACATGAAGTATATATTCTTATGTACTAAGAACTTGCATCTATTTGTGTTCTTCAGGAACAAGAGTTCATCCGGATTGTGTTCTTCAGGAACAAGAGTGTATGTTATTATAAGGTACTTGAGAATAGTACGATTAAGGTGTGATGTAAAGAATTTACCTCTGTAGATGCCGGAGCATTAAGTTGTTGTGGTAACGGTGTTCCATGTGCAAATAGATGAGCTATAAGTAGATCAAGTTTTTTATCCGATTCTTCATATTCAGGAAGAGGGCATTAACTTGTTCATTTTTTTCATCCCTAAGAAGTCTCTCCTCTTTAAGTTCGAACCCAAGTTTTTCCAATTGACCATCACTGTTGTTGGATCGATCCTTGAATTTTGTACATTTAACAGAATGTAGTTAGATACCTTTTAACAAAGTACATAAATAGGAAAGCATGGAGACCCTATTGATTCATTATCTCTTAATTAGTTCTTAATTATTAATATATCACATAAAGACCCTATTGATTAATTATTTGATATGTTATACACAAATTAAAGACATCTAAAGGGAAGAGTGGAACACATCATGACTTCAGTGGATATAAACAAATTACCATTTCTAGCAAAGTAGCAGATGCATGACATCAACATTCTTCTATTTTTCTACAGGGGATTTAAACTACAATTTCTTTATTTTGTACCCCTCTAACATGAACCTACAAAAAATGTTGGAAACATTCCTATATATGTCCTCTAGGATCATTTCCTAGCTAGTAATGACCAAAGTAACATAAATTAGTTCTTAATTATTAAGATATCACATAAAGACCCTATTGATTAATTATTTGATATGTTATACACAAATTAAAGGCATCTAAAGGTAAGAGTGGAACACATCATGTCTTCAGTGGATATAAACAAACAGTTGACCATTTTTAGCAGTGTACGTAAAGAAGAAAGGAGGTTCACCGGTAACATGAATCTACAAACTAATTTAGCATGCTCCCATAGTCATTTAATAAGGTAAATAACTACTTTATCATAAAATGAATGGGTTGAAATGAATGGAGAGGATTTCTGCAATGTATACCCCTTCCTAATTAATTCTGTATGAAACGAAATTTTATCGATCTGTAACTGTAACTGTACACAAATACAGGGATCCCAAGTTGAATGTGTATCAATAATAAACAAAACAAACAATTTTATGAAAACAGATTGTAATTAATGAAACGGAATAACTTGACAATTACCGTTTTCTGGACTGATTGGTCTCCCAAATCACATGGAACTTCTAAAGAATCGCTAGCGCTGTCTGTTGAAGCTATTCGTTGTTGAAGCTCCATGGAAGATGTGAATGATATGGATGAGAAAGAAGACCTGATTATTCGCTGGAGGTGTTTAACTAAAAATTTTCTGATAAAGTGAGAGGGAAAAGTATCTGATGAATCGAACCGCCGCCGCGCCGACCGCTGATCGCCGCCACCTCCTCCACCGTGATCTCCTCGTGATCTCCGATGGATCCCTGTCTTGCCAGTATCTGTGCCCGACTCGAGAGCGAAGCCGTCGCAGCCCGAGCCGAAGCCGCAGCCCGAGCCGAATCCGAAGCCGCAGCCGCAGCCGCAGCCCGAGCCGCGGCCGCGGCCCAAGCCGCCGCTGCCTCTCACGCGCCACCGCGCGACCATCGACCGGTGGTCCTCGCGCTGCCGGCGCAGCCGAGACCACCGCGTCCAGTCCCGTCGTCCTGGCCCGCGCCCTTGTACCCGCCGGCCGCCGCCACCGTGTCACCTCCGATCACCGGCGATTCGATCGTCGTGGGATCCGTTCTGGTGGCCATCCCGACGGAGAAGATTTTGTCACCACCACCGGTGGTAACCCTACCACCACCGCCGCCACTACCGCCGTCGCCGCCCATGGCCGCCGCCGCTGATGCCGCCGTCGACGATTTGTCTCGAAGGTTCGAGTCAGACGTCACAGTTCGTCCTAGCGAGCCCGTTGAATCCGGGTGTCTCGAGCGGTTGCTCGGATCCCGCCAAGGTATATCTAATTCATTAGATATTTAATTTTAATTATTTATTTATTTATTTAAATAAATATATTATACTGTGTTTGTCGTGTCGGTGATTGATCCTGTTACAGTTGTGTCCGCGTTTTAATTCGTTTCCGCTGCCAAATTAATTTAGAATTAATTTAATTATTAAATCGATTTTAATAAAATTAAAATCGGTAACCCGGATCCCACTGTAAAACCCAACAGTGGTATCAGAGCCATTATCACCGCGCGCAAACCAGAACCGGTCCTTTCGTAACCGGTAGTTCGCAATTTCGACTTAAATCCAAATTACGAATTAGAATTCTGTATATATTTTATTGTGTGTTACGGCCGACCCCTCTATATTTTGTATTCATGTATGAATGTGTTTGGCGTGTTTTGTCTTTCTCTGTTTGGCCTAAGTTGTTGGCCCAAGTTGTTGGCCCAATTGGTTGTATTTCGTCTTGGTTTATTGGACCCGGATTTTGGGTTTCAAAGTTGTACAAATTTAGAGCTAGTTTACTAGAAGTAATTTTGTAATTGTAAATTTGTATGTAACCATATGTCCAAGACTGGACACACGCCAGAGGGATGTCAAAGCAAGTGGGAGCTGAACAGGATTCTAGATCGCACAGAGTTGCCATATCGATCGTTCACCGGTTTTATTTAATTTAATTATTTTAAATTTGTCCCTTATGATCTCGCTTGTATGGCTCGAGCGAGATCAAGACCTTATGCCGTTTAGCACACAATATGCCATTCGCGACAACTTAGTAATTTAATTAGGTTAAATTGATTTACTAGTCCCGAGTGGTGATAGGGTTTTATCATTCGTGTCTGACGGTAATTAAATATTAAAAGTAATTAATATCCCTATTTGGTATTTCTTAAAACTGATAGTTCGTGCCATCCTATCTCAAGTCGAACTTGGAACGTATTTACCGGAGCATCAGTGTTGGAGTATTTCAACACCGCACTTGGTGCCGAGGGTACCTTCTAAGGTGAGGACATTGGAGTATTTCAACACCGTGTCATCACGTCGACAATTTAGGATTACTATCGCTTTAGACGTATATGTTCGTGGTGTTGGAGTATTTCAACACCGCGCCACGAATGTGTATTGCTAGAGTGGGCACGGATGAGGCTAAACGTATCGCAAAATACAATTGTATGTATATAGCGGCCTCATACCGAGAATTGTGACTTGAGTCTCACAATTGACAACCGTTGTCAGTTTGTTTACACGGCCTTGCTCCTGAGGCTCATTTGGCGGTCTCAAGTAATGTCGTCTAAACGAATTCTCGATTTCTTAAAAATAAACTTTACCAACTTATTTTAAAGAAAAATAAACATCGAAAATACTGATCAAATTTACTTTGCTTGTTTTCAGAAGGCTAAAGAAAACTCACCTCCATGTTTGAATCAATTCTTCCTTCACAACAAACCCCACA
>JBCNJP010000025.1:21631261-21701521 GCA_039602395.1 Deinandra increscens subsp. villosa
CAAGGGTGTTTGCATAGAATTCGCGAAACGCGTTTCTTCCAAGATCTAAGAACTCACTTTCCACATGCAGGTGTTTTAGTTGTTCAGAAATCTCAAATATAGCAGTTGCAGGCATAACAATGCTTATTGGATGTTGTACTGGAGGAGCCAACTAGAGTTGCAATGACATTTCAGGAATGACAGGAGGTGCATTTGGTTCACCCATGGTTAAAGCAAGGATCTCTCCTGAAGATGATTGATTTATTTCAAATTCAGCCCTGGAGAATCTTGGAAGTTTGATATTCTCAGGAGGTGGCACCAGGCTTATTACCGATTGGTATATTTCATCTTCCTCGTCAGCATTTGGTTCATCATTTAGAAAAGTGTCGCCATAGGAAATATCAACTTCAGATTCAGAAGATTCATTGTCATCTGATGGGAAATTAGTAAGATGAGTATCATCTACATCTTGTTCTGTGACAATGGGAAGAGTTTTTGCTTCAGAGGCTTTGCCAGCTTGATTTGGACTTGGCTCTTTATTTTGTTGAATGTTATCTGCAAAGGGAGCCTGTTCTAGCATCCGATCATTACCTTGATTACCACTTCCACTACCACCCACATCATCATCATTATTGGCTCTGGCAGTTTGGAGAGCTCACCAATAACCTCTTCAGTCTTTCAATTTCTTTGCCTGCTCTTATATCATTGGTTTTGAAGCTCTTGATCCTGTTCTTTGATCTTGTTATTAGCTTCTTTCAGCTTATCAGCAACAGAGATGTCAGAGACTTCAAGATTATGTTCCAAGAAAACCTCTTGATTTACCAAAGAAGTATATGCCCTGGACACAATTTCTTGAGCAGGAGCAGTTGTAATAAGCTGAGACTCAACTTGAGTTACTAGATCCAAGCTTGTGATGTTAATTTCAGCAGTGGCATCAATATCTTGAATTGTAGCTTCAATAGCGGTGATGGGAGCAGATTGATCTCTTTGTTGCACAAAGATGTTTGGTTCAGGTTGTGATGGTGTTTGCACATCAGCAACAGTTCTAGTTCCCGAGACAGGCCCTCTTCTTATTTCAAGCTTCTTTCGTTCTTGAGCGTACTTTGATCTTGACTCCCTATTGTAGCCAGGCCTAACATCTCCCTCAAGTACAAATGAGGCTGATTCTGGCTCAGGTGAATCAGCTTTTGAGAAATTTGATGAGATGTCATCATGAGTTTGCCTTGACTTTATTTTCTTTTGCTTCTTATGACTTGAAGCTCCAGGTTGTTCACTAACTTGGGTTGGTTCTCTTGTTTTTATTTTCTTTCTTTTAGGACCCCTAGCATCTGAACTGGTAGAGTCAGAACCTGATTCAGATCCAGGTTGGAATCTTGACCCTGATTCGGGTTTGGATACTGATGCATTTGAGTTATTTTCATTATTATTCCCAGACGCATCATCTTCACTACCAGACTCTTCATTTTCATCTCCTGATTTGTCTGATTCAGATGCATCTTTGGATGAAGCTCTATCTTCAGGTTCTGAATGCATAGGGTTATCATGAATTGGAGAATTTATTGGATGATCATCTTGTAGATTTGCTACATTATTATCAGGTTCAGCAGCATTGGCATCTGCCATTTCAGCATCAGCTTCATCATTTCTTTGATCTTCATCCATATCATCATCAATATCAATTCCCTCAATCATGTTTGGGAAAAATGGAACATCGGGTCCATCATAACGACCAATCTGGTAACGCGTGTAAGAACCGGGTACCATCCTCCTAGGAACCAAGTAGGGTTCTGTCTTCTGCAAGTTCAGGTAGTAATGATCAAGAATGGCCTGTATGAATCTGGGATACATCAGAAATTTCTCAGATTTTCTAGTGGGATGAAGGTTGTAGTCCATCCATTCGATTATTTTCCTGGAGAGGTTGAAACCGGCATCGGAGGCTAAACCATGTAAAGCCCAAGCAGTATCATCCATGAAGTCATCAGTCCCAGACTTTCTTGGAGCGAAAGCTGAAATGAAGAAAGTGATGATACACTTCTAGTTATCCGGGAATACCGTCTTCTTTATCTTCTCTTTCGTAGTCACCGAAAGATCTCCTTGATATCCCATCATGAGGATCGTGTCTTGCCACTCTTCTTTTGGAAAAGAAATAGGGCGAAGTGCATCATTTAGTTGTAGCACTTCTCGGACTTTTTCTTCATTTATTTTAACATACGACCCTTGAATCCTTGATCTGATAGACTTGGAACCATTATCAGCAACGAATGTGTTGGCGTTGATCCAGAAATCATTTATTATACCCGAGCTTATGACAGGCTCCAACCGGATACTAGGGATCCGATTTGAGTTTTCTAGGATTCTAAAAGCTTGTTCATATCGTCAGGAATCAGTCCAACTTCTGCTGATTTCACAGTATAGATTGTGAGATTTTGAGAAATCCAGAGGGGCATTGGCTGCTCTTTCCTGTCTGGGAGCCATCTGCACATAAGAAATAACATGATTACATCAAATTTGACAAGTCAAATGAATGTCGTGTCACACTAAATTCGTGATAGTGACAGAGCTTTTCAAATTAACCTACAAAGATATAAAAGAAATTTACTCAAGGCATAGGCTCAAATTTTTTCAAAATATTAATCAATTTACTTCAACAGAGTATGTCAGTGAATTTAACCCAAATTCCAGCAATTTCCCTTGAAATAATAATTTTATTGAAAAATTGAAAAATTAATTTTGGTGAAGAATTAAGTGAAATTTGGCTCAAGAATACATATTTGAGTTATTGCCTTAAAAAAACTTTGACCCAAATGACTCAAAGGTCTAAAGAAGGAATCAAGAATTGATTCCCCCTAAGCTTGTGCTTTCCACAGTTGAAGTTATTTATTTGGGATCAAACGGAATTCTTGAATCACATTTTCTTAATTCAGCATGATTTGAGCACTTTGAGACACTTACTAAACACATATATTCTATTTAACTACTTGTGTGGGTGTAAAATGAAAATTTCCACTTAAGCACATACAAGATGTCAAATGAGGAATCAGAATACATGTATGAAGTTCTGTCATGCTTAAATCACATAACCAAAGTCAAATAAAGTAAAGTAAAGGAACAAGAAGCATTCAATATCAGACATGAGCATCAACAACTAGGTCATAGACAAATAAGAACAATCAGCCCTAAATTCTAACCGCTAGAATTTATTTTCTTATAAGTGTGATATGAGCTTCAATAGTTCCTATATTAACCATTTATTTAAAATAAAAGATAATGACTCGTAAAACAATGACTAATGTGCATGTTATTTCATTAAATCAGGTGTAGTTGTAAACCTACCCAGAATTTCAAAAATTTAGCATGTTAAGTCATATTTCATGAGATTTATTAAGTTATTGAATAATAATCAAGTAGACCAATCCACCTGAATAGATAGAAATCAAACATCCAATAATTTATTTGGGATCAGAAGACATACCTTGAAAAAGATCTATTGTTTGCTAAGATCTAAATCAGATATATCTAAAAATCAATAGGTTCAAGGCTTGATCCTGTTTGAGATCATTCATGAACGGATTAGAAATTTGACTTAGTTTATTCAAGCTGACTGAATGATTTTAATGAATTGCCCCTGTGTAGCTCAACAATTGTATATCAGAAGTTACCAAGAATTCATGAAACATGCCTCTTTGATGATCTAATTTGAGCTAAGATCAATGTAAGAGACAAGAAGATCTTGTAGTGTTTCTGGACAGAATATGTTATTAAATCATGTAAAATTTGTTAAACAAATGATTGGAAGCCACACACAGCCTAAATAGGGTCAGATTCATTAAACAGGAGTAAATTTCACAAGATTTGACTTAAAAAGTCAACTATGCAAGCATTTGTCAAAAACCAAGTCAAGACTAGTCAAACATTACAGATTTAACCTATATTGAGTTCAAACCTATGTCAGACAAGTTAAAGTCCAACACTTGACGTATGTGTTATCAATTACAGTTGCATATCCAGTGAAATTCAATTGAAGGAAGGAATCTCACAAAATGGTCAAAAGTAGCCTCTGTGTCATCAAATTGGTCAATTTTATTATTTGGCAACACAAAAGCAACAAATATTACCACTTCATGTCAAAGATTCCTTTCCTCAAGTTATTTGAGTCAAATGACTCTTATTGGAATGAGTTTAGACCATTTAAAGTCCAATTTTGGTCACACGAATAAAATTTGAGAAAAAAATTCACCATTTGAACCAAAAGATGAGATTTACATCCAAGTTTATCTCACTTAGGGCTTAAATCATTTACTAAACTCATTATTTTGGTTTCTTTTCAAAAATTTAAAATTTTGACATGGATTGTTCCAAAATTCAACTTATTTCCTTGACGGGTCAAAACTTAGACAAAGTCCAGCTTAGCTTCCTATTTTGAAGCATTTAAGACCCGGATTGCATTTAGAAGCATCCAAATGCAACACATTGGTGTTTTGGAACATCCATAATCAAAACATCTCATTCACAGTTTGGAATTTTAACCAATTGAGAGATTAACAGTGGATTATTTCAAAAACAAAAACTTCAGGATCAATCCTAGACTACCTAGCATAGAACTAGCAATAGGATTCAATCAATCATCAATTTTGTTTAGCAGTCATCAATCTCAACTGATTTTAAGTCCAAACTACACAAAACAACACAACCAAATTCTCAAATTTATTGATGGTTTTCGACCCTGTACATGTATAATCAGTCATTAACAAACTTTAGAGTTGATTACCTCAAATCGGTGAAGTGGGATGAAAAGGAGCAATAGAATGAATCCTAATATGTAAAACCAATAACCGAAACTGAAATAAGAACACAAAATCAATTTCAGAACCGTCGGCCTCAATTTTTTTACATCCTAAACCGAAAACTCCAATAGAAATCGACTAAGTGGTTGACCTGATGATGCAAAGAGGGTGTGTGAATCAACCCTAAAGGCACGAATGACAGATTTTGGTGGTCGGATGGGAAGAAAACAGAGTTCGATGGTGGAAGGGGTGGTCTCCGGAGGTTCCCCGAGAGAGGGAGCGCGGGTTGAGTGAGTTTTGAATGTGTGGAATGAAGGTACAAACGATCTCCCCTTTATATATGTAGGCGAGGTCGTAAAGTACTTAGGGTTTTTATTTATTGTATGACCGAAATCGCCAAAGGACAGGAGAAAGGCGAAGTTGCCAAGGACAGGATCATCGATATCGCCAAGTGTAGAGTCGGTCTCATGCGAGATCGCCATTACGAAGGTAGGCGAAATCGCCAATACCAAACATGGTCTTTATGAGACCGCCAAACCTAACCCGTTTGTAAGGCGAGATCGCTAAGGGCAGATCAGCCATATGCGAGATCGCCAAAGGTTATATCTAATTAGGCGAGATCGCCAAGGGTAAAATCTCGGGGTGACAACCTTTCAGGCGAGATCGCCAAAGGGAACCGAAGATAGGCGAAGTCGCCAACCTTAAATCTTGCTTTATTTTTTTCAGAAAAACGTCTAAGTGTGCTTCGAGATCGCCAAGGCTTATTTGTATATGACGAGATCGCCAAGCTCAGGTCAAGGCAAGATCGCCAAGGAGTAAAAACCAGATATGGCGAGATCGCCAACAGCAAAAAGGAAAAATATAAAAATTTGACAGCAAGTTAATTAAATTTTTATTTGAGAATTTTCTGATTTATGATCAATTTTTAACCAAAAAGAGAACACCCGAAGCAAAGACATTAAAAATTCTCAATTGTGAACTCAGTGATTTGCAAAAACTTAAATGAACTCATTAAGGGAAATTTGGGAATAATTGAATTTTCTAAGTGCATAACATGTTAAAAACACCATTTTAACTCAGAAAATTTAAAAATTCACACACTTGACCAAAAACCTTATTGAAACTGATTAACTTGAGTCAGGCCAGCCCAAACTTACCAAAATGGTTGATTTTTACTTAAGACTGCAAATGGACCTCAAATTTGACAAATTCTCCCAAACTTGATGTTTTTAAGCACAAAGCACCCAAATTCACGTTTTATGACAAATTTGGTTTTATCAAAGCGTAGTGCTTTCATTTGCACCGTTAAAGCCTTATTTTCTGGCAGTTTCCAGTTATTTGCTTAATTTTGCATTTTTTTGCTCGGTAATGGTTGGACTATGTTAGGAATCAAACTGGTCAATTACGTGATCACAGACACTTACAAGTCAAATCACCTCACAGATTCAGTAACCTAAGTCAGATTGTCGGTATTGTTATCCACTTAGGCTCAAGCAAGACAATTTCCAGCAATATCACTGTCATGTCATTCATCATGTTTTAGTTCGGTTTAATGAAAGTTGTGTTGAACTTTTATTCCACTAAGTCAAACAGTTATCCTAGCTTTGTCTATTTAGCACTTCAGTCATGCACAACACAGATATGGAACTTCTTCCCCCTATTTCTTTAGAGGGAAGTACTGATTTCAAAATGAATGTGTATATTTTTTTTATTCGCGTGAACATAAGGTCAGAGCTTCCTCAGCAGATGTGTCATGGAATATTTTCAATGATAATGATGGGACGCGTGAACACAAGGTCAGAGTTTCCTCAGCAGATGTGTCACGGTCAATGGATGGATGTGAGATTTTTCTCACTTATTGATGGATGTGTGACAATTCACACTTATTGGTGGATGTGTGATGAATCACACTTATTGATTGGTTTGAAATCAGCACTTTCCACAAAAGAAATACTCGAGGGTGTTGGTTAACTTACTTAGCACAGACTTAAGCAGATTTAAATGATTTTGCTAACTGTAATGACTTAAGGTCCACAATTTCATGGTTTTAAGAGTTTAATCACAGGACTTGCCTAATTCATATTTTGTTGAGCCTACCGACACATCGAATGATAGAATTACTGATCGATTAGTTCATATCCTATGGTCAAATCACAAGACCAGAATTATATCATGTTCCTCATAGTTTGCCCAACCAAAAACCAAAACTTTTCTTGTTTTCTTTTTCAAAGTTTATTTTAAGCATTGCAGAATTGCAAAGATTTTGTGCTTAGACTCAAGTTCCCATCAAGTGCCTTTACAAAAGTTGTTGGGAATCACTCGATTATAATTTTCATGATTTTTATTTATTTTTGCAATTTTTTGTATTTTCCTCCAATTTTTCAATCATTTATCGAGCCATCACTAAAAATTCAAAATTTTGAGATTTCCATCAGGTATTCAACAAGTGTCTTCACAAAAGTTGTTTTAAATGTCCCTATTCTATTTTTAGTGATTTTTATTTATTTTTTCAACTTTTTGTGATTTTCTCTAATTTTTCAACCGTGAGTCGGTTTAGGCTTGACCGACTGTCACAAAGACGCAAAATAAAATAAGATAAAATATTTTTGGTATTTTCTCAAGATTTAATTAACACTTTATGAAATGTCTTATTGATGATCAAGAAAAGATGACCAAATACTTAACAAGACTCAAAGAAACTAAAGATAAAATCTTTTTGTGTTTTTCAAATTGGTGACAGAAAGATTGAAACAAAATAAAATCTTTTTGGGTTTTCAAAAAAAAAATTCAAGACAAAATCTTTTTGGCTTTTCAATTTGAAGATTATTGCAAGGCAAGAAGTCTAACAAAGACAATACCTCTAAGACTACACAACCTAAGACTAAGGCACTATCCTAAAAGGAACTTAAAGATGAGCTTACACAAAGTTAATCATTCCTACTGATTGAACTAGGAAATTAAACCTAGAAACATCAAATCCCTTGGTGAAGAGATCTGCAAGTTGATTTTCAGAAGAAACATGAACTAAGGTAATCAGCTTTTTCTCATGACAGACCCTAATAAAGTGATGCCTAATCTCTATGTGTTTGGTCATAGAATGCTGAACAGGGTTCTTAACGATAAACATAGCAGCAGTATTATCAATGTTAATAGGGGTGGACATGAAATTCAAATCGTAATCCAGAAGCTGATTCTGGATCCAGAGAACTTGAGAACAGCAAGAGGCAGCAGAAATGTATTCCGCTTCGGCAGGCGAGGTAGATACCGTTGACTGCTTCTTGCATTGCCACGAAATCAATCGATTCTCCAAGAATTGAGGTCCGCCGGTGGTTGACTTCCGATCCATGTTGCAACCCCCGTAATCACTATCCGAGAAACCCCTTAGATCAAAAAGCTCGTCCTTGGGATACCACAACCCTCTCTTTGGATTGGACTTCAGGTATCTGAAGATTCGTTTCACGGCCGTCAAGTGTGACTGTTTCGGTTTGGATTGAAATCTCGAGCATAGACACACGAAAAACATTATGTCAGGGCGGCTGGCTGTCAGGTACATGAGAGACCCGATCATGGACCTATACAAGTGGTCATCAACACATTCACCTTCAAGATCTGCATGGAGCTTGACATGAGTCTCAACAGGAGGGGAATAGCCTTTAGAGTCATGAAATCCAAACTTCTTCAGTATTTCCATCACATACTTTCCCTGACTGATTACAATGCCTTCATTAATCTGTTTCGCCTCAATTCCTAAGAAAAATGTGAGTTCCCCCATTGAACTCATTTCAAAGCGTTTTTCCATCAGACATTTGAACTCATGACAAAGAGTTTTATTTGTTGAACCGAAGATGATGTCATCCACGTACACTTGAACTAGTAGCATATCATCACCCACATGCCGTATAAACAGTGTCTGATCAATCACCCCTCGCTTGTAGCCATTTTCCAACAGATAGGTAGACAGGGTTTCATACCACTTCCTTGGTGCCTGATGGAGTCCATAAAGGGTTGATAAACCCTGGAGGTTGATCAACGTACACCTCTTGAGAGATGAAGCAGGAAAACAAGCAAGTGTTTATTGTTCCTGATTGACTTATGGTTACTCTCTTATCAAGTGGACCAATAATGCTTGAGATGGGATGTTTCTTATGAATTCCAGTCTCTTCAACAACCAAAACTTAAATATTTGAGTATAGAGATCCCATCTACACATCATTTCCCGGAGTATCACCAGATTCAATCACAGTTGTGTCTTCTGAGTCTGAGTTATTATTGAGGAATTCATTCTCACGTAGATTTTCTGGAATTTCTTGATTTCGTTGGTTTTCTTGATTTGGCAAAAATTCCTGAACGACTTCTTCGGTTATTTGGCTTTCATCAGTAGTGACAGTTGGAATAGTGGCAGATGAGTTGGGAACGTTTGTTGATTCATTTCGCCAGGTAAAATCAGGTAGATCATCTGAGTAGATGGAATCCAATATTGATGATGTAATTGGAGCAGAACTCTCGGGTACAAGCGTATCCACATTATTGACACCTTCTTGCATGTTACCAGAATCACCAAAGTTAAAAGAAGAAGAGAAATTCTCCAAGTCATACATGCCATCTGAGTCAGGCTCTCTGGAATTATGGGTGTGCTCGTTAAAGTTAACGTTGCACGACTCCATAATCACCTGAGTTCTTTTGTTGTACACCCGATATGTCGCGGAGGTCATCGAGTATCCAGCAAAATAGCCTTTGTCTGCCCGAGGGGCAAACTTAGCTAACTGCTCAGACTGAATCAATACAGTACAAGGACATCCAAAGGGCCTTAAGCACTTTAACACAGGTTTTTGTTTCGAAAAGAGCTCAAAGGATGTCTTGTTAGCATGTTTGACCAAAAGAGTTCGGTTCAGGACATAGCAAGCAGCATTGACTGCTTCGGCCCAAAAAGACAGTTTAAGGTTGGAATCAGCGAGCATCGTCCGAGCACACTCGATTATTGTGCGGTTCTTTCTTTCAGCAATCCCATTCTGTTGAGAAGTATAGGGAGAGCTAAATTGGTGAGTGATGCCCTTCTCGTTGCATAACGAGTCGAAGACGTGATTTTTAAACTCCGTCCCGTTGTCAGATCTGATTATTCGAACTTTTTCTCTGCTTGCATTTTCGATGTGTGTAACAAAATCTTTAAGTATCACCGGAGTCTCAGAATTCTCCCTTAAGAAAATTACCCAGGAATATCTTGAGTAATTATCAGTGATGACTAGGCAGAAAGACTTTCTCCCTAAGCTCTTGATATTAACAGGCCCAAAGAGATCCAGGTGTAACTGTTAAAGGATTATTGTCGTTCTTCCCGGCGGCTTAGGCTTATGAGACACTTTATGTTGCTTTCCCTTCGAGCATGCAACACAGTTATCGATTTTCATGAATTCTTTGTCGGGTAGCCCAAATACATGTTTCCCCCTAACTAGGCGGTTCATGTTACGGAAATTAACATGCCCATCCGCCAATGCCACAAGGTTGAATCTTCCTCTGAAGCTTTAGCCAAAAAGCACGCAATTGAACTCGACGGCTTTGCAGCATTCATGTCCAGTGCGTACATGTTCCCCCTACGATTAGCCCGGAATAAAATTTGATCTTAAGGTACTTTAAAACCAGGTTTCAAAATGAAACATTCTCGATCGTCGAAGAACATTGGCATTTTATTGTCGCATATCTGCGAGACGTTAAGCAGATTAAGTTGTAGATTTGACACGAGGTTGAGTTTTTCAAAAGTGACTTCACCATTCGTTAGGTGACCGGTTCCAATTATTTGACCACCCCTTTTATTTCCTCCAAAGGCAACAGAACCTCCTCCCAGATATCAGTTTGACATCATGCAGGAGATCCTTATCACCCGTCATGTGCCCGGAACAGCCGCTATCCATGTACCAAAGATTTATTGATTTCTTTCGTTGTTCCTGCACAAACAAAGAAAAGATTAGTTCGCAGACGAACCCAGGTCTTTAGGACCTTGGTTCTTCCTGTTGTTCTTCTTCTTAGGCGGACGAGGAGCAGGAGTGGTGGTTTGTTCAAAAGGCTTTTGTGGATCAGCCAGAGGTGACCATGGAGCACGAGGACGTGAAGATATTGGAGATTGACTGCTTGTAGTTCCAGGGAGCACCGGTTGAAAGTAACCGGTACTTTCACCTAATCCTCATGGAGCATGAGAGGTCATTCCTCTGAGAAACTGCTGATTCTGGAAATTTGGCATGAACATTTGCTGATTATTCATGTAGTCATATTCTTCACTGTAGTTACCATAACACCGAGGCCATGGTTGAGTGAAGGGAGGCCTCATCATTCTTGGTCCATAGGGAGCAACCATTGGAGGATTGTACCCCATGTGTGCTTTTGTCGAGTTGAATGGACAGCCCCGAGCAGCATGACTTGGGTCTCCGCATACAAAACACCCAATAGTGTTTGCAGACCCACTTGGATTCATGGTGGTAGTTGTAACCACCTTATGAACTGGAGAGACCTTTGTTTTAGCAACAGGTTCTCCTTCCGTTTAATCAGCAGCCTTCTTATTTCGCCTTTTGTTGTTGTTTTTCTGCTTAGAAACTTGACCATCACTTTTATTTCCTCCCAAGTTCACGGGTACTTCAGAAACAGGTTCAGCAACATGTGGTTGAGTTACCACAGTCTTCTCAGCAGCAGCAGCATCTTCAGTTGAAAATTCGTTCTTCTTACTCTTTGCTGGCTTCTTGACAGATTTTGAAGTGCTCGCGACATTTTGAGAGTTTGATGGTATGGTATTGCAAGACTTGAACATCTTTATTGAAGACATCGATGTGACTTGAGGTGGGATCATCACAGGTGAAGGAGCCGAGGAAATCACTATACCATCAGTGATTATGACAAAGTGTTGTGTACTACCCTTGGGTTTACCATCACCCAAATTCAGTTTATCGAGTGCAACAGAAATCAGATCACTTGAAAGATTAGTGTGGCCAGAATCTGAGTTAACAGTTTTAGCTTTGGGCTTTCGCTTCTTAGTGGCTTTAGTTCTCTTGGAAACAGATTTTCCTTTAAACATTACTTGAGATTCACTAAAAACAGAAGATTGTGATTCGCTAAAAACTGATGATTGAGATGTTATTTCATTATTGGTTATTAATTTCAAAAACTCAGATTCTGCCTTTTGTCTAACAGTATCCTCAGATATGCCAGTGTCAACTGATTGAAATGAGCTGGAATCAAAATCATTTATTTTAAGTGCACTTTCAACAGATGGGAGACTCGAGCCACTTTCATAGCCAGATAGTTTGTCTTCCATTTGCTGAATTTTTGACTTGCTAGGAACAGACTCATTATTCAAAAACCTGGTGTGGCTTTTGGGAGTTTATTTTAGTAAGTTCAGGTATTGGAAAATAATTATGATTGAGAGGATGCTCAACAGCAGCATCATCAATTTCCCTAGTTAAACCTAAACCACTTTGAACACGTTTGAAAATGTCCTTAGCCACATCACCTGCCAAGTTAGAGGGATTGAGTTTCATTAGATCAATGATTTCCCGAGCTTGAACATAGTTCTTGCTCAGGGGTGAGTAACGAGTCACTAAATCCTCTAACTGAGTGCGAAGAGCCACTTCAGCATGTTTCATGACCTTAATATCATCCCGCAAGGACTTTATTTTGGCCAGGAAATCCAGTTCCTTAGCTTGCATAGACTTGACCAAACACTCATTCGCTATCGCCTTTTCAACCAACTGTTCGTTGTAAAGGCGATACCGAGCAACTTCCTCTACACAGGACTCTGAGCATAATTTGGATTTTACCGTATCAGGAATGAGATCCATCTGACGGTTTATTAACTTTTGCTCAGCATCAGATTCACCTTTTGAAGCATCATCAATAATGTTGGACACAAAAGCAGCATCTTCAGAGATTTCATCCACATCAGCCATCAATGCAAAGTCGGTGGGATAAACTGGATCAAAGAATGAGTCTTCCTCAATCTTGGACTCATCAGATGAATTCACCATTAGTGCATAGTCAACATTTGCTGGCGGTTGAGTCTGATTGGACCAAGTGTAGTTTGGATCACTCAGTGACACAAGTGCCTTTTCTGTATTGTCAGCACGCTTACCATTGTTGGAACTAGAACTCTGGTGAGAAGGACCAGCAGGTTGTGGCTTCTGGTATGAATAGTTGCCCTGATTTTGCCTTGAATTATTGTTTCCTCCAGATGTCACAGGGATCTGTCTCAGCTTTGGCTTCTTACACTCACGAGCAAAATGACCCAAACCTTGACAGTTGTAGCACTGTGCCTTGGATTTGTCAAAACCAATAGTTGCACTGGGTTGTGACTGGAACACTTTTCTCCCAGTTTTCTTGAAAAACTTTCTTGTGCGGGCAGCGATCATGCCAATTTGCCACTTGATATCCATTTCTTCAAGGTCATCAGCAGGATTTGGTCTAAGTTTTCCTGGCACAAAGTCATACTTTCAATACTTCCAGACATTTGGGGACATTTGGGAAGCAAGGCATGCCACAAGAGCATTACACAACTCTTGATCTTTGTCAGTTAATCCTATAGCTGACGGTCGTGGTTGGTATGTAGCAGGTGTCTGAATCACTGGTGAGACAGGTTGTTGAGAAACGAAGGCAGCTTGACAAACAGGTTGTAGAGTAGGAACTGGAGCAGCTTGAATAGAAGAACAGGACCCACCAGCAAAGTAAGGGAATTCCAAGTCATTCTCATTAGGAGTGATGAAAGCAGCATTAGGGGCAAGCTGAGAGGAACTCTTATTTGTAACCTTCCCCGTGAGTGAATTTCCATCTCTTTCAATAGCTGCAATTTCATATCCTCTGACTTTGTCAATGAGATCCATGTAGTCACAAGTGGCTAAGTCACTGCTTTCAAGCATATAGATAACATATGGAGCAAAATCCCAAGGAAGTGACTTTAGAATCTTCTTAGATATTGTTGGCATCTCAAGTCGGATCTGGTTATTTTGCATCTCACAGATAAGTCAGCAGAATTTTGTCACAGGAGTCTCCAGCAGTGTGAGCAAAAGTGTTGAAACGCAGTTTGAGAGAGTCCAGTCTCCTCTCTTGCTCTCAATGTTCCCCTCATACTTCTTCTCTAGTGCAACCCAGATTTCATGAGCAGAAGTTGCCTCAGTGAAGTGGAAGGCAATGTCATCAGATAGTGCCATTTTGATACACCCGAGAGCACGTTTTTCAACCTTCATTTGATTATGTTCAGCAGGTGAATAGTCCTCAACTTTGTTTATTACACTTCTTTGAGGGTTAGGTGGATCAGCACCAGCCACAGGAACAGGATCCACATAGAACACCTTAGGACCACACTTCACAGATGTCAATAGGTCATAATCCAGATACTCAAGGTGACACTAAAACTTCTTTTTCCAATCATCATAGTTGGCGGCCCCGAGTAGATTTGGAGGTCTATTATGCCCTTGGAACATTTGATTTCCAGAATTGAACTCAGACATGATGAAACAAGTTGTGTTTCTTCACAAAAACGCTTAATGGGTCAAACGGGTTGAGATCTCAGAAATTGCTTCAACGGATGCTAAGATTGAGGTTAACTGCTCAAAACCTACAAAACAAACATCATGAAGCTTATTTAGTTTGAATCAATCAATCAACAATGTGAAATTTGAAAATTTCAAAATCTTTAAGACTTAGAAAATTTTCAGCTATGTTCTTGAGCATAATCACTAGGTCAAAATCAAATTTCACGAAATCAAGTTTTTATCGCACCAATAGTTTTGGAATTTGCTTAGGAACAGATTTGTTAACTACAACAAGCTCTAAAAACAACTTAATCTATGTGAAATCGGATCAAACAGTGATTCTTATGAAAAACTTCCAAGAACACAATTTTTGCTCTAAAATCTTCAATACTTGATGTTTTTGAATGATTCAAGTTGCTATCATCCCTAAATCACGAGTCTAACATGTATGCACGTCCAATTTTGACTCAAAATCAGTGAAAGATAGACTTTATTTTTCAAAAGAAACGCACAGAACGTATGCTCTGTGTTCGCATAAATCTGAAAAATTCAAAAATTGACCCATTTGTTGTGATTATTGATGAAATCTAAGCATTCCAACAGATTCCTTGTGAAATTTCGTTCAAAATGGTTCATGGAATTATACAAACAACTAGATTTGATGACTTGAATGAGTGATTCTTCAAGTTTTTAAGAAAACTCAAGAACATGAAGAACAATGGCTCTGATACCATTTGTCAGGACCAATTTTGAGCCTTTACTCATCCAATGCACAGATTCAAGTGCGGAAATCATGAATCCATGATCAAATCATAGTTTTTGTTGGTTCAAATCCTTAGATTTCATGTCTGAAACTCAAGAACACGTGGGTTTTCACACACAGGTGCTCTCTCTCTTCAAACAGCTGTCCAAAAGCTTATTTTAGGTGATTCTAGTGTTGCTATTTATACTAGAGAGAGCACAGGTCGTGATTTCACTGAAATCAAGAGAATGTTATTGAAGTTAATGAATTTTATGTCATTAGACTGACGAGATCGCCATGAATAACTGTGAGATCGCCAAGGCCAAGCTGAGATTGCCAAGACCACTTGGTGAGCTCGCCAAGCCTTGGTGAGGTCGGCAAGACTTGGTGAGCTTGCCAAGGTTGGCGAGGTCGCCAAGACCAATTCACCAGATCGCCAAGATCAAGGTGAGGTCGCCAAGAATCTTGGTGGGGTCGCCAAGACTCTTGGTGAGGTCGCCAAGATTGTCCAGAAATCACTAAGTACACTCCGAAAATGTCAAGTATCATTATTGAATCACTAAGGGTTGTTTTTACGAAGACACATTCAATTATTAACATTAGCCAAGTAGATTATCATGAAATGACCCAAAATTGGATTCAGACTTTCACAATGCAATTGAGATGTACAAGGGAAATTTCTACAATATCAATAATTAACACAAGTTAAGACATTACATATGAAACACAAAACATCAAACACTTGAGTGATTAACATAAGCATTAAGAGAATTGTCCAAGTACAAAATACAAGTTAAAGTGAAAGATTTACAATTTGAGCACAAATACTAAGGATGCTATGTTTGATTTGCCACCAACCCTAAGAAGATCTTACAGTCGAAATCCCAAAGGCCGGACCTGTGACACCCGATCGGGGGACGATGCATGATCCGAAAGGTGATTCACGCCTCATGCTACATGATACGTTCGAGTTCCTTATGTCTATGTAAGCAAACTCGGCTGACCACCAATACGTCAAAAAGTGGCTTTAGCCACGGTTTTTTCGAAAACGCCTAGCCACGTTTTTTTAAAAACAAACGTGGCTAAAGGTAAGAAACACTAGTTTTAGCCACACATATTTTGTACCCGTGGCCAAATATATAGCCTTTCGACCCTTTAGCCACGTATTTTTTTGTTTATGTGACAACAATAATCAGGTGCAGTGGCTTTAGCCACTGTTTTACAAAAACATGTGGCACTTATTTGTCACACTTAAAAAAGAGTGGCGAAATGCACCAAACGGCCACAAAATTTTTATAATTTTTTATTAAAATGTGTGACCAAAAAGGAATGTATGGTCACGCTTAAATAATGTTCTATGACGGAAGAGTAGATTTTATTACTTAGTAAATTAAAAAAACAAAACTATTAAGTATATATTATGCGTGGCTAAATGTGAGCATTTGCCACTGTTTTTACTTAGTTATGTGGCTAAAAGCTAGTACATATGGTCACTGTTATTAGGTTGTGTGACTAAATAGTAGATGACGAATGGGCACGGTATGAAATTATATACGTGGCAAAAGGTAATGTTACGGAAGGTTATAAACATTCATCCGGAATGAATGTTCTTCCGAAAAAATACATGAATCTTAATTTTTCTGTTGCAAATAGATTTTTTGAATTATAAATCATCCTGAAGAACTCCAGTTCATCCGGTTCTATTCTTCTTCTTCTCTAATGAATAACTAAAATTGATCCTGTTTATTTATAAATCATCTCAGTCCGCCAAGGCAGTGAAACAGTTGTCTAAAAATGTCATCCGGTTCTGTTCATCTGCTCTCATTCCAGAAGAACTGCTCTCATTCCAGGTGAACTCTTCTTCCTGAGGAATTCTAGTTCATACGGTTTTGTTCTTGTTCCAATTTACCGAAGAAGTAAAATCTATCCAGTTTATAAATCATGTCATCCACTATTAGACAATCGAAAAATTATAAAATGTAGCAAACAAGTCTTGAACCTGGGTCAGTCAAAAGAAAGGAACAGACTACAAGATTAAGAAGAACCATCGAGACAGAAGTGTTAATTGGTTATAATTTAACCAGAAGACAGAAGTGTTAATTGGTTATATTTCAACCAGAACTTATTTAATTACTCCCATCACATAAAAATAATTGATCAACAAAACTTGCGTTGCTAAAGGTAATAAATAGATACGGTAAAAACAGGATTTGTGTGGTAAAGGTAAAAAATATACACGGTTATCTTGGCCTGACCTTTCCACTTCTTGCCACCATAGCTGGTAGCGTGGCCTGACCGCCTTTAAATTTCCACTTTCTAGCCACCAAAATCTTCTGTACGAACGTATTTCATCTTCGTGTTTCCTGTTGTTCTTGAAGATGAAGTTGATGAGGAAGAAGAATAAACCCAGGAGAACTAGAGAGGAAATGTCAAAGGGTGACAATCAAACTCTCTCTATTCAAAAAGTAAGTGGGGCCCACTTATAAGCCTTATCAATAAAGGTCTACAGTACATACGCTCCCTTTCAAATTAAATATGTTGTTCCGTACAATCCTTTTAAGCGGGAACACTGTAGCCACGTGGCTACAGTACACCCAAGTGGGCGTGTTCTCCAAGAAAACAACAGTAACAGGTTGAGATGGGAAAACGACAAAATGATTATTTTCTCTCTCCTCACTGTAGCCGCCTACAATTGTTGACTAAGTCAACATTTTAATCTACGAATCTGATTAAAATGAACGGCTGAGATTGTGCCACGTCAGCAAAGGTGTCACGGCGCTTGGCAACAGGTAATATTATACTGTTGCCAAGAAGAAGTTTCTAGAAGAAACTTGTATAGAAGTAACTTGTATAAATAAGTCACCTGTCACTCATTGAATAGAGAGAGTTTGATTGTCACCCTTTGACATTTCCTCTCTAGTTCTTCTGGGTTTATTCTTCTTCCTCATCAACTTCATCTTCAAGAACAACAGGAAACACGAACATGAAATAAAGACAACACTTTCTTCCAATTTAGAAGTAAAATTTATCCTGTTTATAAATCATCTCATCCCACCATATCAAAATGCCAACATATACTAACATAGCATATGAATATATACTTCATGTAAGATCACAGTTATGAGTGAAATAGAGGTATGCTATGATTCATTGAAAATGTGTATGTTATTATAGATGAAAAGTGTATGAATAAAACTGTAACAACTTATGTTAACACAAACTGGAACAACTTATGCAATTATACACAAATACAGGGATCAACTCTTCTTCCAGCCAAGTTCATCCTGTTCCCATCTTGTTCTCCTCTTCAATAGCTTGTAACCGAAATTTGGCCTTGTGAAATAGGAGACTTTCATGATAGGTCCCTGTCACTATTCTGCTCTCAATATCACCAATCCAGACAATATCTTGTATCTCATCTTCAGAAAGCCCATTTAGAGCATATTCTAAGCTTCTAATTGTCTCGCCATGTTCACTGGTGAAAATGTGATACATGCCTGTTTCTTTCTTATACTCCCAGTTGGTCACCTATTTTCTCTTAAGCACGTGAAGCCTATTAGTTGTCACTATCAAAAGGATTCGGTCTTTGTCAGCCTGGCTCCATTCTGGATCTGGAACTGTACTATGCCTTGTGAATGACCCATCAGCTATATAGACTACCAACTTTCCATCCTTATTAACTTCAAGCGTCGAAACATGATTGTTAATGCTGCGTTGTGTGGCTTCATCTACTTCCCCATATAAGTTATCCAAATACATCTTTATCCTCGGCATTAAGGAGACCTCTTGTGAACACGTACCCTTCATATCACCACGTAACTGTCTAACATCACCCAACTCATGGTCAGTGAGTTTGTACATAGCTTCTTCAGCTGTAAACTTTAGTACCTCATCTGAACTGGTTGTGAACAAGTATACTTCCGCTTGATCATCATACCTCCAGGACATGATTCTTCTCCTTTCAGCATGGACATCTCTGTATTCATCCTCCTTATTGATCACTTTTCCTTTTCCCTTCTTATCCACTGACTTCATTCTCTTGGTGGGTGGTTTTTCTGGTGACTTGGGTGGAGATGAGGGTTTTAGGGGTTTGTTTAGGTGAGGATATGGAGATGGAAGAGTATGATCAATTCTAGGTTGTGGTACAATGGGTGTGAAGTTGTATGTTCTAAACTTTGGTGGAAGAGGCTTTAATGTTACAGGTTTAGGGAGCTTTACAGGTTTAGGCTTTTTTTCTGGTCTACTAGTTCTAGGAGGGTTTCTTCTGGGTTGTTGTGAGGCTAGGGTTCTGTTCAGATCAGAAAATGCACCTGGTGGTATTGGTTCACCTGTAACTTTTGAGATTTTGTTCTCTTCATGTATCGTATTTGAATATCTGATTCTCAAGCTATTAATATCAGAAGGATTGATCTTTTTTGGGTCCTCCCCCCTCATCTTAATGAAATAGCATTTGAAAAGCTTGAATTCTTCTTCCTCTGTCATAGGGTTTTCTAGGATTTTCTGTATCTCTTCTTCCCTTTTTATCTTCTCTTGCCTTTCCTCAACATCTATCTTTTCCTTCAGTTTTAATTCACCATCCTCTTGAACAACCCTGGACATCATATCGCATAACTGATTAGCAGTCATTATATTTGCTTGTTCAGGAGTTGCCCATCCCCTGGCTATGATAATATTTGTGAACTTCATAAGGAGTTTGGCATTGTGAAGGTTATCTGACAGTCTGATCTTTTCTTGTTCAGCTTTGATCTCCTTGTCATATTTTGTGGCCATTCTTCTTTTTCTTGTCTCCTACTCAGAGTCCATCGTTGCCATGTTCTCATCAATAGACCTTCTCTTGATTTCATTTATCAGACCCATTATTACTTTATCATTTTGAATAACGCAGCATGTCTCCTCTAGTTTGAATGCCAAGGCCGTATCTCCATCCCTTTTTATTTGTTCAGCTTTCTCAGCATCTGCAAGTGCCTGTTTTATCATGTTTACCTCATCTTCTGGGAGAGATACTTGTTGATCATAAATGAATGTTGGAGGCTTTGTCTTCTTAACAGCTGCAAACACCTTGTCAGAATCTGATTGGTACTGTGGCATCACCATTTTCCTTTCCTGAATCTGATTGCTTCAGCAGAAAAATCATTCTCATCATTAGGTTCAGTCTTTGGCTCCACAGGCTTTGTCTCTTTAACACCGACAAACACCTTATCTTTGACTCCATCTTCTTCAACATCAGCTTCAACAACCTTTTCTATTTCAGGAGTATCAGGGGGCACAAGGCTTTAAAACAGGAATGATCGACAGAGATGGAGCACTAGGCTTTAAAAGAGGAATGAGGGGCAGAAATGGAGCACTAGGCTTTAAAAGAGGAATGATGGGCAAAGATGGAGCACTCCTTAACCAAGTGCAGTTAAGAGTATTCACAATTTGCAGATTTGGAAATGATGGGGGTGTTGGGTTTTACAGTGGGATCCGGGTTACCGATTTTAATTTTATTAAAACCGATTTAATAATTAAATTAATTCTAAATTAATTTGGCAGCGGAAACGAATTAAAACGCGGACGCAACTGTAACAGGATCAATCACCGACACGACAAACACAGTATAATATATTTATTTAAATAAATAAATAAATAATTAAAATTAAATATCTAATGAATTAGATATACCTTGGCGGGATCCAAGCAACCGCTCGAGACACCCGGATTCAACGGGCTCGCGCTAGGACGAACTGTGACGTCTGACTCGAACCTTCGAGACAAATCGTCGAAGGCGGCATCAGCGGCGGCGGCCATGGGCGGCGGCGGCGGTAGTGGCGGCGGTGGTGGTAGGGTTACCACCGGTGGTGGTGACAAAATCTTCTCCGTCGGGATGGCCACCGGAACGGATCCCACGACGATCGAATCGCCGGTGATCGGAGGTGACACGGTGGCGGCGGCCGGCGGGTACAAGGGCGCGGGCCACGACAACGGGACCGGACGCAGTGGTCTCGGCTGCGCCAGCAGCGCGAGGACCACCGGTCGGTGGTCGCGCGGTGGCGCGTGAGAGGCAGCGGCGGCGGCTGCGGCTTGGGCCGCGACGGCGGCTCGAGCTGCGGCTTCGGCTTCGGCTCGGGCTGCGGCTTCGGCTCAGGCTGCGACGGCTTCGCTCTCGAGTCGGGCACAGATACTGGCAAGACAGGGATCCATCGGAGATCACGAGGAGATCACGGTGGAGGAGGTGGCGGCGATCGGCGGTCGGCGCGGCGGCGGCGGAGCCGGCTTCGGCTGGGGCACGGCGCAGAGAGAGGGAGGGAGGGGATTAGGGTTTTGTGACTTGTGTTGCAATCCTCCTCCTCCCTCCTTCTTTTATTATTAAATCGCGGACCGGGGTCTGTTAATCCGGTAACAACTGATCGGTCCGTCTTTTAATTACCAAGTAATTTTGAACCGATATATTTTGTCGTATTAATTAAACAAATAATTAGTATTTATTTAATTCACCATTTAGTTCGTTTATTTCTAAATAACAATTAATTAGATTTAATAGTCTGTTGACCCGGGTGTAACTCTTACGGGTCAATATCGGTCGGGTTCGTTAATTCGTCGGGTCAGGACACTCTATTTCCAACAGTCTCCCACTTGGACTGAACGCGACAGTTTAACGAGCGCAGTCAGAGGCACTCTAGCTATGCATGGCTACACCAACTAATATTGACACTTTAAGTCGTCAGCCAAAGTATATCTGATTGACCATCAAGCAGACTCATGACTTGTGCATTCATTGTCATATGTTCCTTTCTGTATAAGACATTGATGAATTATGGGACATGGACTCCCATATTTTATTCATCGATTTTCGTTCTCGATATAATTCGAAGTGATCCAACAAACACACAGTAAGTTTGGGTGAGGCCTCACACTTATCACTTGGAACCAACGAGGGCGCCTTTATGTCTAACCGTTGCCGAAGCAAGAGTACAGAATCCCTTGTTGAGGCATACAGCTCCCACTAAAATTCAGAGCCATTCCCAAAAGTAGCCGTTATGGCTGGCAGTTACGCGACAACGTTAGGCTACAATCAAAGAATGTTCTTTAGTAGAAAGGAGTTCGAATATGCGTCACAGGTCTAAGGAAACATTAAAGCATGCATTAATCAAGCAAGCAAGACTTCCATGTTTGCGTTGCATGATGCGAGTTACGTCCAACGTCATTCACCAATGAGGTCTGTGAGTTTGAATGTTAAACAACTTTACAGTTCAACTAGTCACAATAGTCTTTATTTAGTATAGCTCCCACTAACTAATCGACTACGGATATTTAGGACAAGAACTTATTGTCCAAGGATTAAACGTATAAATATTGAACACAGTTATGTCATTCATTATTGCATAGAACAGATGGAATAAGAATAATATAGATAACTGTTGGTGTTCATACATCCAAATACTGAATCAAAACATGTCTTTAGCTAATCTAAGCCCTATCGCTTCTCTGTGGCGTATATGAGTCTCCTGAGTCATAGGCTTAGTAAAGGGATCAGCTAAGTTTTGATCTGTGTGTACTTTGCTTATCTTGATTTCATTTCTGTCGACTACTTCTCTTATGTAGTGGAATTTCCTCAGGACGTGCTTGGCCATCTTATGAGACCGTTGCTCTTTGGCTTGAGATATAGCGCCGGTGTTATCGCATAGCATCTCGATGGGCTGCCTAATACTTCGCATAGCATCGAGATCGGATATGAACTTCTTCATCCACACGGCTTCTTTAGCAGCTTCTGAGGCGGCTATGTATTCGGATTCAGTAGTAGAATCAGCTACTACTGGCTGTTTTGAGCTTCTCCAAGAAACAGCCCCTCCGTTAAGAGTGAATACGAATCCCGACTATGAGCGAGAGTCATCTCGGTCAGTCTGAAAACTAGCGTTAGTGTAACATCTTACATTGAGCTCCTCATCAACACCCCCGTATACGAGAAACATATCAGCAGTGTTTCTCAAGTATTTTAGTATGTTCTTTACAGCCGTCCAGTGAGCTAGTCCTGGCGTCTGTTGGTACCGACTTGTCACGCTCAATGCATACGAAACATCCGGTCGTGTGCAGAGCATGGCATACATGATAGATCCAATAGCAGAGGTAAATGGGATCGATGCCATTTGGCTTATCTCGCGCTCCGTTTTAGGTGCTTGAGATTTGTCCAAAATTGTTCCTCTAGTCATGGGAACGGCTCCTTTCTTGGAGTTGCTCATGTTGAACCGAGCTATGATCTTATCAACGTATGTGCTTTGACTGAGTCCTAATAGGCATTTAGATCGATCTCTGTGAATTTTAATTCCCAGAATGTAAGCGGCTTCTCCAAGGTCTTTCATAGCGAAACAAGATGAAAGCCATTTCTTAACATCGTTAAGCATGGGTATGTTGTTTCCTATGATCAGTATATCGTCTACGTACAGTACGAGGAACCATACAGCGCTCCCACTTGCCTTTCTGTAAACACAAGGCTCATCTTTATTTTGTTCAAAGCCAAACTCTTTGACCTTTTGATCAAAACGAAGATTCCAGCTTTGAGATGCTTGCTTGAGTCCATAAATGGACTTGCTTAGCTTGCAAACCTTGTTTGGATTCTCTGGATCGACAAAACCATCAGGCTGAACCATATAGACATCTTCTTCAAGTTGTCGGTTCAGGAAGGCGGTTTTAACGTCCATTTGCCATATCTCATAGTCATGGTATGCGGCTATGGCAAGGAGAATCCTGATCGATTTGATCATGACAACGGGTGAAAAAGTCTCATCATAGTCAATCCCTTGAGTTTGAGTGAAACCTTTCGCTACAAGCCGTGCCTTGTAGGTTTGCACATTTCCATGCATGTCAGTTTTTCATGGCTTCAAGCCATTTATCAGATTCACTTGCTCCCTACTGCCCGTGTGTCGGGGGGTAGCTCAATCAAGTCCCAGACGTGATTGTCACGCATGGATTGCATCTCAGCGTTCATGGCTTCAAGCCATTTATCAGATTCCGGATCTGATAATAGCAGCTTTATAATTAATAGGCTCATCATTAGAATCGGCTATTAACAGAACGTCGAAGGCCTCATGATATCCAAGGTATCTATCAGGCTCATATTGTATTCTTTCGCTCCTACGAACGCTTGTGCTTGTGTTTGGGTCTGATGGTGCGACAACAACTTGTCGGTCAGACGCAGCGACCGTCTCAGGGTTAGGTGTATCTCGAATTTCTTCGAGATCCACTGGATCACTATTTGTTCCTCGAGCAAGGAATTCTTCCTCAAGGAATTTACCTTTCCTTTTGATGGAAACAGTGTTTGCATCAGGATGGTAAAAGTAATAACCGGTATTACAATAGTATCCAACGAAAGTTACCTTTTCGCCTCGGGGATCAAGCTTATTGTCAGATTCACTGGTGACATAAGCATCACATCCCCATACCCTGAGGTATGATAGTTTAGGAAGAGAACCATGCCATATCTCATATGGGGTCTTCCCTACTTTCTTGGTCGGTGCTAGATTTATTAGGCAATCAGCGGTCAAGATGGCATATCCCCAAAAGGAATGTGTCAAGGTGGTCCTGCACATCATCGATCGAACCATGTTAAGCAGAGTTCGATTCCTCCTTTCACTAACGCCATTTAACTGGGGTGTGCCAGGTGGAGTAGGTTGTGAAACGATTCCACGTTCCTTCAGATGATTCAGGAATTCAGCGCTTAGGTATTCTCCGCCTCTATCGGATCGAAGTATTTTAATAGTTCGATTTAACTGATTTTGTACTTCGTTTTGAAACTCTTTGAACTTTTCAAAAGTTTCATGTTTGTGTTTCATCAGATAGACATAGGCATATCGGCTGTAGTCATCGATGAAAGTTACGAAGTACCGTTCACGATTTCTCGTCTCGGTTCGAAAGGGTCCACACACATCGGTGTGAATAATGCCTAACAAGCCTTGGGCCCGTTCACCTGTATGGGTGAAGGGTGACTTGGTTAATTTACCAGATAAGCACGACTCGCACTCATCGAAGGAATCTGCATCATGGGATTCGAGAATGCCAGCAGTTTGCAACTTCTTAATGCGGGCCTTGCTTATGTGACCAAGTCTATGGTGCCAAAACGAGGATTCGTTACTATCAGTTTTGCTTCTTTTAGAAACATGATAGAGCTGGTCGTTTGTTTGAACATCTATCTCATATATGCCATGTCGAGGTTTAGCCTCGAAATAAAAGATATCATTAAGGTAAGCAGAAATCACATTTCCATTAAATTTATACCGAAATCCTTGTTCAAACAATGAAGAGACAGAAATAATGTTTCTGGATAAACCAGGTGCATATAAACAGTTAATCAAATTAACTACAAGGCCAGAAGAGCATGAAAAAGAATAAGTGCCAGCAGCAAGTACTGGGACCCTCTTCCCGTCACCAACGATGAGGTCCATGCAGCCTCGTTCTGTCTTCTTCCACTTCTCAGGTTCCTGCAAAACATTAACAATGTGATAACCACATCCAATATCAAATACCCATGAATTGGAGGAAACAGTGAAAAGTTCAATAACATTTATTGACATACCTGATGAGCAACCCTTATTAGAGTTCTTGGTCATCTTCAGCTTTGCAAGATAAATGGGACAGTTGCGATGCCAGTGTCCCATTTTGTTGCACTCATAGCACAAGCGCTCCTCGGGAGGCTGCACCTGTGGTTTCTTGCCTTTGCCTTCTTTAACCTTCTTGGCTTTGGAGATCTTTGTATTAGCAACTTTGAGCACGTCCGGCGTGGTCCTGATCTTCACGTTGGGTATCAACGGAATAACCTCCTCGATCGACTGAGCCGAACAATTAATCGCAAGAATACGATAATGTTCAGGCAAAGATCTGAGTACTACATCAAGAGCCATCCCGTCAGAGATGGAGTAGCCAAGGTCGATCAGCCTGTCGCGATACGCTTTCATCAGCATGACATGATCGTATGGAGAGGAGTCGTTTGCCATAGAGCAGTTCACAAATTGTGAAAGTGCATCAGCTCGCTCAGTCCTCTGACTCAATTCAAATAAATCCTTGAGTTTACGAATGATGTCATAAGCAGACATCCCCATGAAATTGTACCGATAATCCTGAGTCATGCTAGATAACATCAGGTCAGTGACGTCCTTATCATCGTCAGTGTGCTTTTGGAGCTCAGACCGCGAGTTCTCGTTTAGCAAGTAAGATGGAATACTCGCGATCGGTCGGTCAATGACATAGAGTTTCACGAAGAGCCTTAAAAGGTTCCTCAGGGTTGTCTGCCATGCGAGAAAACCAGTCTCAGTGAAGGGGTCGAGTTGTACCATTGAACTTAATGGAGGTGAGTTTTCTTTAGCCTTCTGAAAACAAGCAAAGTAAATTTGATCAGTATTTTCGATGTTTATTTTTCTTTAAAATAAGTTGGTAAAGTTTATTTTTAAGAAATCGAGAATTCGTTTAGACGACATTACTTGAAACCGCCAAATGAGCCTCAGGAGCAAGGCCGTGTAAACAAACTGACAACGGTTGTCAATTGTGAGACTCAAGTCACAATTCTCGGTATGAGGCCGCTATATACATACAATTGTATTTTGCGATACGTTTAGCCTCATCCGTGCCCACTCTAGCAATACACATCCGTGGCGCGGTGTTGAAATACTCCAACACCACGAACATATACGTCTAAAGCGATAGTAATCCTAAATTGTCGACGTGATGACACGGTGTTGAAATACTCCAATGTCCTCACCTTAGAAGGTACCCTCGGCACCAAGTGCGGTGTTGAAATACTCCAACACTGATGCTCCGGTAAATACGTTCCAAGTTCGACTTGAGATAGCATGGCACGAACTATCAGTTTTAAGAAATACCAAATAGGGATATTAATTACTTTTAATATTTAATTACCGTCAGACACGAACGATAAAACCCTATCACCACTCGGGACTAGTAAATCAATTTAACCTAATTAAATTACTAAGTTGTCGCGAATGGCATATTGTGTGCTAAACGGCATAAGGTCTTGATCTCGCTCGAGCCATACAAGCGAGATCATAAGGGACAAATTTAAAATAATTAAATTAAATAAAACCGGTGAACGATCGATATGGCAACTCTGTGCGATCTAGAATCCTGTTCAGCTCCCACTTGCTTTGACATCCCTCTGGCGTGTGTCCAGTCTTGGACATATGGTTACATACAAATTTACAATTACAAAATTACTTCTAGTAAACTAGCTCTAAATTTGTACAACTTTGAAACCCAAAATCCGGGTCCAATAAACCAAGACGAAATACAACCAATTGGGCCAACAACTTGGGCCAACAACTTGGGCCAACAACTTGGGCCAACAACTTGGGCCAACAACTTAGGCCAAACAGAGAAAGACAAAACACGCCAAACACATTCATACATGAATACAAAATATAGAGGGGTCGGCCGTAACACACAATAAAATATATACAGAATTCTAATTCGTAATTTGGATTTAAGTCGAAATTGCGAACTACCGGTTACGAAAGGACCGGTTCTGGTTTGCGCGCGGTGATAATGGCTCTGATACCACTGTTGGGTTTTACAGTGGGATCCGGGTTACCGATTTTAATTTTATTAAAATCGATTTAATAGTTAAATTAATTCTAAATTAATTTGGCAGCGGAAACGAATTAAAACGCGGACACAACTGTAACAGGATCAATCACCGACACGACAAACACAGTATAATATATTTATTTAAATAAATAAATAAATAATTAAAATTAAATATCTAATGAATTAGATATACCTTGGCGAGATCCGAGCAACCGCTCGAGACACCCAGATTCAACGGGCTCGCGCTAGGACGAACTGTGACGTCTGACTCGAACCTTCGAGACAAATCGTCGACGGCGGCATCAGCGGCGGCGGCCATGGGCGGCGACGGCGGTAGTGGCGGCGGTGGTGGTAGGGTTACCACCGGTGGTGGTGACAAAATCTTCTCCGTCGGGATGGCCACCGGAACGGATCCCACGACGATCGAATCGCCGGTGATCGGAGGTGACACGGTGGCGGCGGCCGGCGGGTACAAGGGCGCGGGCCAGGACGACGGGACTGGACGCGGTGGTCTCGGCTGCGCCGGCAGCGCGAGGACCACCGGTCGGTGGTCGCGCGGCGGCCCGTGAGAGGCAGCGGCGGCTTGGGCCGCGGCGGCGGCTCGAGCTGCGGCTGCGGCTGCGGCTTCGGCTTCGGCTCGGGCTGCGGCTTCGGCTCGGGCTGCGACGGCTTCGCTCTCGAGTCGGGCACAGATACTGGCAAGACGGGGATCCATCGGAGATCACGAGGAGATCACGGTGGAGGAGGTGGCGGCGATCAGCGGTCGGCGCGGCGGCGGCGGAGCCGGCTTCGGCTGGGGCACGGCGCAGAGAAAGGGAGGGAGGGGATTAGGGTTTTGTGACTTGTGTTGCAATCCTCCTCCTCCCTCCTTCTTTTATTATTAAATCGCGGACCGGGACCTGTGAGCTGGGCCCGGTCGCGATTCTCCTTTAGTCCACCAACCGATCAGTCTGTTAATCCGGTAACAACTGATCGGTCCGTCTTTTAATTACCAAGTAATTTTGAACCGATATATCTTGTCGTATTAATTAAATAAATAATTAGTATTTATTTAATTCACCATTTAGTTCGTTTATTTCTAATTAACAATTAATTAGATTTAATAGTCCGTTGACCCGGGTGTAACTCTTATGGGTCAATATCGGTCGGGTTCGTTAATTCGTCGGGTCAGGACACTCTATTTCCAACAGTCTCCCACTTGGACTGAACGCGACAATTTAACGAGCGCAGTCAGAGGCACTCTAGCTATGCATGGCTACACCAACTAATATTGACACTTTAAGTCGTCAGCCAAAGTATATCTGATTGACCATCAAGCAGACTCATGACTTGTGCATTCATTGTCATATGTTCCTTTCTGTATAAGACATTGATGAATTATGGGACATGGACTCCCATATTTTATTCATCGATTTTCGTTCTCGATATAATTCGAAGTGATCCAACAAACACACAGTAAGTTTGGGTGAGGCCTCACACTTATCACTTGGAACCAACGAGGGCGCCTTTATGTCTAACCGTTGCCGAAGCAAGAGTACAGAATCCCTTGTTGAGGCATACAGCTCCCACTAAACTTCAGAACCATTCCCAAAAGTAGCCGTTATGGCTGGCAGTTACGCGACAACGTTAGGCTACAATCAAAGAATGTTCTTTAGTAGAAAGGAGTTCGAATATGCGTCTCAGGTCTAAGGAAACATTAGAGCATGCATTAATCAAGCAAGCAAGACTTCCATGTTTGCGTTGCATGATGCGAGTTACATCCAACGTCATTCACCAATGAGGTCTGTGAGTTTGAATGTTAAACAACTTTACAGTTCAACTAGTCACAATAGTCTTTCTTTAGTATAGCTCACACTAACTAATCGACTACGGATATTTAGGACAAGAACTTATTGTCCAAGGATTAAACGTATAAATATTGAACACAGTTATGTCATTCATTATTGCATAGAACAGATGGAATAAGAATAATATAGATAACTGTTGGTGTTCATACATCCAAATACTGAATCAAAACATGTCTTTAGCTAATCTAAGCCCTATCGCTTCTCTGTGGCGTATATGAGTCTCCTGAGTCATAGGCTTAGTAAAGGGATCATCTAAGTTTTGATATGTGTGTACTTTGCTTATCTTGATTTCATTTCTGTCGACTACTTCTCTTATGTAGTGGAATTTCCTCAGGACGTGCTTGGCCATCTTATGAGACCGTTGCTCTTTGGCTTGAGATATAGCGCCGGTGTTATCGCACAGCATCTCGATGGGCTGCCTAATACTTGGCATAGCATCGAGATCGGATATGAACTTCTTCATCCACACGGTTTCTTTAGCAGCTTCTGAGGCGGCTATGTATTCGGATTCAGTAGTAGAATCAGCTACTACTGGCTGTTTTGAGCTTCTCCAAGAAACAGCCCCTCCGTTAAGAGTGAATACGAATCCCGACTATGAGCGAGAGTCATCTCGGTCAGTCTGAAAACTAGCGTCAGTGTAACATCTTACAGTGAGCTCCTCATCAACACCCCCGTATACGAGAAACATATCAGTAGTGAGCTCCTCATCTTACAAGCCTGTTGAAAAATGTCATATTTCCGGCTGAACGAGCCAGTGATCATATGGAGAGGAAAACTGCCTCCATTAGCAAGGTAGCTGAAGATGTTGAAGAAAGCACTACAACTGTTGCAGTGGCCACTATATCTGAAGGAGGTGATGAAAATTTAATTGGTGAAGATGAAGGCACGGAAGTGTTGGAAATTGTTGATAAAGAACCTGAAGTCACCAAACCTCAAGTGGTGACTGAAGGCTCCAACATTGCTCAACCGGAAGTTCGAGCGGAAGTTCAAGCGGAAACTCATCTGGTTGTTCAACCGGAAACCCAAACTGCAACCCAAGTGGAAGTTTATGGCCCTGGCAATTCAATCTTTGGTATTGATGGGTCTAATCAGTTATCTGTGGTTCAACCGGAAGAACAGGGAAGAAAAGAAGCTGAAGACATAGCTGCAACTTTGATAGCTTTGAGGAGTACTGAACCTGTTCAAACTGAAACTCCTAGAACCATTTGAACAGGTGGTTCAAACTCCTGAAGCTGAAGCTATTTTGAAAATGGTAGAAGATGCCAAAAGGGTAGCAAAAGATGAGAGGTATGCCAAAGAGCTTCAAGAGGAAATTAATCTGTACTTACAAAATGGGGTCTTTGAGAACCTGCTTGAAGAGGCTAAGACAAGATCTTTCAACTGGAGGTTAAAGGACTATGATTTGGAAGCATTGACTGAAGTTGATAGGCAGAAGTTGATTTCTGTTGCTTCTCAAATGCCTACCAAGCTGGTAAGAAATGATGAGAATTACCTACTGCTGAAAAAAAGGTAAAAAGGGCTCTTGTGGTTAGAGATTTGAAGACAGAAGAAGAGGTAGCTCAGATGCAAGTCAGGGAACTTTGCAGCTTGATCGATTCTATCTTTCATGAGCTAAAAGGGGATATAGCTGCTGTGAATCCAAATTTAGTGATGCCCTCACCTTCAGAGCTCATCTCAGGTACATCAACTAATATAAATGTTAAACCTAAACTTCCTGATGATGTAGATATCCCTCCTCCACCTTCTTTCACTTACAACCCAAATCCCATACCTACAACAGTTCCATCACTTCTATAGTCACTTGCCATCATACCTTTCAAACCACCTCCTATTTCCAAGAAAGTAGCCACCAAGCTTGTCAACCCCAAATATAGAACAGATAATTTTACACCAATTGGTCCCCTCAAGAAGAAGCCTCCACCTACCATGGATTTCTCAGACATTTTCCCACCTTCTCCACCTTCAAGTCCCACACCAGAAGCCAGTAGACCACAAACTCAAACTTCCCTACCTCCAATCACCATCAAAGAACCTTCAACCACCATCACCAAACCTACTGAAGTTCAACCTGGCCCTTCTTCATCATCTGCCAAAGGCAAAAGACCTGTTGTGCAAGAATCAGCAAGTGATTCTGATGAAGAGAGGAAGATAAGAAAGAGGAAGATGATGCATGCCAAGAGCAAAAGAGATCAAAAGCAAAGAAGAAAAGCTCCACCCAGAAAGAATAAGATCGTGGGTTGGACAGTAGATGAAGCAACCTTTGTCTTCACTTTCAACTTGGCAAATGGCACAACGCAGGTGGTAAATGCTCACAAGGCCACTACATTTCTTTCTGTGCTACAAATGACTGACATCATTCTAAGTCCCTCAAGAGCTGAGCACTTGTTAAGGCTTCTCATAGAGCTAATGGTGCTAAAAAGTGGAATGCTCTACATGAGTAATTTAGATGATGATTCAGCAGAAAAAGAAGAAGAGCCTGTCAGTGTGATAAGATTTATCATTTGGGAAGAAGAAGAGAAGTTGTTCTATGTCTACAGAGCTGATGGCACCTTCACAGTTCATGAGTCCATTTCTGTTCAAGAAGAATGGAGTGAAATAGATTGGGAATCTTTCAAGTATGTGAAGGTGACCAAAACAAATTCTAAAGAGCTTTCTCAAAATCTGGATGCCAACATCAGAACCACGGACAAGTAGGTTAAGAAGAAGAAAATTTTTATGTACAAGTCAGTTTTTGAAGATAAACATTGGAATTGAAGAATAATTTGACAGCATCAGCTTAGGGGGAGATTGTAAGGAATATTGCTCTTGGAAGCTTTCCGGCTGAATGCCAACTTTGTTATGTTCCGACTGAAGTTGAAGTTGAAGCGGAATTCTCACTTCAAGCGGAAAGAAGCAGTTTTGTCCTTTAGCGAATATTCCGGGTGAACTCGATTATCCACCAGATAATGAGTTCAACCGGACTTTTCCTGAGATGTCTTTTCAGCAAGTCCAATCCTGCAAAAGCTTCTCGTATGCTTCTATATCTGATTCAAGCCGCTCTCCTAAAGTAGTATGTTGCTGCCAACACGCAAGATATTCCAAATGTCGATGTTTATTCTTTTGGTAGTTTGTATTTGACTTTATATTTTACGGTCTAGATTAGATCGCATGAGATCAATGGCTGTCATTGATCTCATCAGCACTATATATAGCTTAGTTAGCTCATAGTTTACATATCATATGTTCTTGAACAAACTTGTAATAGTGTAGCTTTGAGTTAATGCAAATAGTGCCGAGTATTTGTCACTTCGTTGTTACTATCTTTCTGCAAATCAAGCATTTACATTATACACAAGAACTAAATATCGCTTAAGTAAAGTGAAATATAACTTTATTTCCGCAGGGTTATATTGGCAAGTAAAGGGCTTTTGTTTTAGTTCAACTCTAACTCATAACGATCCTACAAGTGAAATATAACTTTAATTCCGCAGGGTTATACTTGCAATCGAGATCGAGAAACATTGAACTTAAGATAAGTTAAATTGAATCTATTCCTTATCGTTCAATGGATGTCGAATACAAAAGGGAACAATGACTAACGATATATACCATAAGTCTAATATCATGTTGCTTTGGAACTGATATGCCTTGATTGTCGACTTAAGGTGTCACAACTGGTTGGTGTAGTCATGTGTAGCTAGAGCACCTCTGACTACATCCTACGATCTTGTCGGGATCTGTCCAAGTGGGAGTCTATTGGATATTGTATGTTCAAACTTGACAATTTCTATGAACCCGACCCGGTTGTGGCCTGTAAGAGTTACACTGAGGGCAACGAGAACCGAACACGTTTAATTAGTAAATGTTGTTCTGCGAAAACAGAAATGATTTAAAATTTTTATTTGGAAAATTTGATCTAAATAATCCCAACTTTTACTTATTGGCCGACAATAATCCCACATTTAAAATCCTTTCCACCAGTCCCAACTTTTACCCTATTTTTTTCTAATGGACCCACCGTTAACTTTTTTAACACCGTTAGATGAGTGCTGACGTGGCATACTGAAATGTAATAATCTTTATTTATTTTTTTAATTCTTTTTCCACCTCATCTTCTAAATAATATATTCCTAAATCTCTAAAATAAAGAAATTATATCCAGCCTACGCCTTCACAATTCAGGATCATGAACTCAACATCTTCAACCTGGATTCCATGGCAGTAAACCAAATCAACACTCTTCATGCCTACAGTTCATCACAGTTCCATTTGTTTAATGTTTTCTCATTAACTTTTATTAGAAATTATATAAATCCCAGTTTTTATTTCTAAAGGAGTGACGATGCAAAGTTGTATCCTGACTTCTTAAATGTCAAAACAAGCTTAATGGCAATTAGGCCTTTGTTTCATTTTGATGGAGCTCAATGGAAATCGGGTTCACGAACGCCCACCGGGCCGCCCACTACAAATTAAGATCAACAATGTCGGTATCTCCCACCGGGCCGCCGCCGCCGATGTATACTCTATCCATCACGGGTAACAAAATGGAACGCCAACTCGAGGAAGATGAGAACCCTTTGGAATATTCATGCTTAACAGTAGATCTTTGATTGGATATGAATTCCGACGAGCCGTTTTCGGTGAGAATCAGGGTTAGGGATTTTAGACATGGGAAATAGGATAAAAAGAGAAGTGAGAGAAGAGGTCCTGGAGAGGATAATGGAATCTTTTTATTTTAGGGATTTAGGATATCTTATTTGGAAGATGATGTGGAAAAAGAAATAAAAAAAATAAAGGATTATTACATGTCAGCATGCCACGTCAGCACCCATCTAACGGTGTTAAAAAAGTTAACGGCGGGTCCATTAGAAAAAAATTAGGGTAAAAGTTGGGACATGGTGGAAAGGATTTTTAAATGTGTGATTATTGTCGGCCAATAGGTAAAAGTTAGGATTATTTAAATCCAATTTTCCTTTTTATTTTGATATAAATAGTAATTAACCATTTCCTAATATTATTAATTTATTAATAATAAAAGCAGAAATATAATTATTAATTGTTAATAATTATTTGTCAGTGAAATACAAATAATAATTGTTATTATTAATATTACTAAATAAAAGTTAATTAAATAAATTAGTTTATTTAGTTAGTTTTATTTAATGTGGTTGGATAACTGTAAATCAAATAAATTAGTTTATTTAAAGGATTATCTAAAACCTGGATGATAATTGAAAGGTTTATATCAGTTGTGATTAAGAGATAAGGGATAAGCCATGGAAATTATTAAATAAACTAATCGTGGTTTATCCACAACTGATTTATGAGATCTAAAAATAGGGATCTGAATTCTGATTCAAGGACACACCAAATTCACTCCCAGATCCTTTAGAATTTTCGGCTCACCTCCCCTCTCTCTCTCTGCAACCACCGCTGGCCACCCTAGGCCGCCACCACCACCGCCGCTTCTTTTCGGTGAACCGCCGCCGCAATCCTCCGTCGGAAACCACCTTGCCGCCGCCGTTCACCCAGCCACCTCAGCCGACGAAGCCGCCGCTGCAGCTGCCTAGCACCGCCGTCGCTACTGTCTCGCACCACCGCTGCCACTTTCGCACTTCCACTGTCCCGCCGCCGCGCCACGATTAATCGACCACAGTTTTTGCAACCATTTTTGGTGCGTTTTTCTGCTAGGTTTTGAACCTCACCCGAGCTTGCTTCTCCGGTAAGTTTTCACAACCCTAGCGCTTGTCTCGTTGAACCTCGGTGTCTCCAACAGTTGTCCGACACATCCGATCGTTTAAGATCTAAACACTTTTGGTTTAGATCGAATCATAATACTGATTATGATAATTAGATAAATCCTTATATTTATTTATCATGATTTATTCAATTTAATGTTTAAATACTGATTTAAATAAATATATATATATATATACATATATATGTATGTATCGATTTATATATATATAAATAGTGTTTGCGTGTTGATGCTTAGATCATTTGTTGTCACTTGGTTTTTCGTGTTTAATTTATTTATGTATTTAATAGGCTTCCGCACTCTGATTTAATTAATGTAATTAAATAAATATTTAATTGTATCCGGTAATACAATTAGTAAAAACGGGTTTTAATTAAAATTAAAATTACTACCCGTGACCTGAATACCACTGGCAAATCCCAACAGAAGTAACAGATGTGACCGACGAACCAAAGTATTTAACCAACGAACTGAACATAAAATAGACAAATGTTTTGAAAATGACAGATTTGATGCAAATAGGAACTGGAGAAGATGAAACGAGATGTAAGAATCCACTCTCAATCAAATTTTGCACAAAATACTTAAGAATTAGAGAAAAAAATCTAAGAAAAACATGACTTTTGACTAAAAAAGAAACACAAATTGCAGTAGAAATGAACTATAGGAATCGACACCACTTGTAAATGGTTGTGGGGATCGTCTACTCACGGATATCACAGTGAATCAATCGAATCAACAAAACAAGCAAGCTAAATAATCTTGTAATTGCATTAATCAAGGTAGAAAACATAGTTACAAGACAGACATAATTAGCACATACTTAGACACTTTCTTTCAGGTTACACCTTTCAACTCTATGTTTTTCAACACACTTGAACTATTTATAAAGATCATTGTCCAACGAATTAGACATACCAACGAACCATAGGTTCGTTACTTGGTTCATCCACAGTTCATTGTTTAGTTCGCTAAGAATATCTAAGACAAAATTTCAACATACAATACCAAACAACTAGACCTAGCATTAGACACACTTTATGTCCTAAATTTCAAATGTTCCCATACTTACAACATCCGCAAAGTTGGTTGACGAAGAACCAACCAACATCGGAAGATTAAGCACTTTCAAAAGCCATTTGGGAGCAACTTTGTGAGATTCGAGAGCGTTTTGAGTTTTGAAATATTATAACAACGTTTTTTAGTGTTATGATTAAGCAAACACATCTAGTACGTATATGTACTCAATACGCATACACAAGGGGTAAATGGTGGATGAAAAAAAGTGTAAGATCATCAATATATTATTGGCGCTCAAATGGTCGCTATATAATATAACATAACTGATGACTCTTTGTCCAAACGGGTTCATAAGTAGGGATGAACAGGGTACCATACCGGTACTGGTCCGTATACTGTTCACGGTTAGTCCTGTTCCGTTTTAACCAAAATTGGGTACCTATCCCGGTACCGATTCCAGTACCCAATACTACCAGGCATCCTTTCTGGACGCACAATGCACATCACAAAAGGTGTAGATGACGCGCATTTGCACATCAAGGAAGGCCCGGTCAAGAAGCTACATGATGAACAAAATGAGTGTCATCCCTTTTATGACGTGCAATCTATGACGCTCCTAAATCTTTCATGTGTACTTAATTTGTTACTGTTTTTCTACTGATTGATTTAGTGTTAGATTGTTTACTGAAATTTTTCAATTTTACTATATCTATAACTTACTTATTTGAAGAAAATTTTATATAATGCAGGTATCAATCAAATCCTTTTCATAAGGAGGTATTATTGGTTACATATCTAGATTTTTATTTCATCTAATCGCTGTGATATGTTTTAAATTTTCTTATATGAAGTATGTTCATCGTTTTTTACTCTTGTAATGAGAGGGGTTTCGTGTTTGTGTGTTATAAGAAGGTTTCAGGGCGATTTATGAAGGTTGTCTTCTATGGTATGCCTCTTGCTGAATAGAGTTTTGTCAGATAAAGGTTTCATTGAACTTAATTAGGTTTTTTCATTGGCTTTTCATGTCTATTTCTCTGTTACATTTATTGTGCCCGTTTCCTTTTTTTTTTTTTACTATTTTCTATTTTATGCCATGGTTGAATTAATGTTCACAAATTTAGAGCCAGTTAGTGGCTCAATGCTTACAGAAGGTGTGTATGACTATGGTTTTATGTGTATGTAGGTACCATCTCAAATGGTTTTCATGGTCAGGTCGTTCATGGCCTTCATATAAAAAAAAATATTATGCATTAGCTTTTGTCTTATTAATCTTTATTCATTAGTGTTAGCCTTGGTGTGACTGGTAATGCCCACAAACCAAATCACTCAGTTGTTATTTTTTAAATGTTTGTGGATTTTCTACATGTAGATTGTTGCTTGAATCAACAGTTTGGCTGTAAGATTGAAGCTGTATCCTATCCTTTTTTTTCTCATTCTGTTGCCTGTTCAACAAAATTCTAGGTGAGTTCTCTTTTTGTCTCCATTGCTGCCTATTCATTTTAGCATATGCGTTTGGTTTCCTCATTTTGTTGCCTAATGTTCAGAGGGTATGGCATTTACTTTTAGGTAAGTTGTTATTATTATTTTTTATAATGTTTTCTGTGTTTTAATGGTTTTTTGGTAAATTATCTTTTGATGCTTTCACATGTTTGTTTCTTAGGTAAATAATAAGATTACATAGATCATTAGTAGATATATATTCTTCATAGCTATTACAAATAGCTATTACAAATGGTGAGAAGTTTCCATATGGTTAAATTTTTTATAATTTTAATTTTGTTTATGTTTAAGTTATATGATATCAGATCCAGACTCCTGTTGAAGAACATGAAAATATTATTGAGGTGTCTTTGATCAAAGATATGCGAACATGACACCAACAAGGTATGTGCAAGTATATAGGTTTCTTTATATTAATGTCTTTAATATTTTTAGGTGATGTATGGTGATGGCGTTATGTGGGTTAGGGCCTGCCCTATTCTATGATTATGTAGTGGACTAAGGAAAGGGGTGCTATATCTTACAAGTAGTGTCGGGCTGATGGATATTGCAGTATTGTTCAGACCGGGCTCCATGCTGCTCCTATGTGATTTGGTAAAAAAAACTCTATTCCTAAGTGTGACGTTTTATATTGATATGATGAGACTAGATGATTCCAAATATCATGTCTGGCCGTTCACTTCTAAAAAAATAGTTTTCCCATTGTTACTTCAAGTCAATACTACAAATTCCCTCCTTCCCACACCAAAAATACAAGGGACCATTAGTGACCTCATTAGTGATAGTAATGTGATGGACCAGTTTAGTATACCACATTTAATTATTTTGATATTTGGTTTGAAAAGAAAGAAAGCATGTCGTTAAAAATAGATAAAATAGTTAAGGAAAATTGGATTTAAATAATCCCATGTTTTGCCTATTGGCAAATAATAATCCGTCTTTTAACATTGGCAACTACCAGTCTCACATTTACACTTATTTGTTTTCACTGGTCCCTATGTTAAAAAAGTTAACTCCGTTAACTTTTTCATCCAACTTATTTCAACCCCATTTTTTGATCCACCATAACTTCTTCAATTCTTGATGAAAATTCAATTCGTAAGTTGCTATGAACTCGTGACGAAAAATCGAACAAAACTAGATCCATATTGCCTAGGTTTGAAATAGATTATAATTATGAACATGTTCTTCATGAAGCTTCAACAATGGTGGATTAACCAATTACCAATGGTTTTCAAAATTGAGTTCACTAACACATTTGTGATCTTAAACCGAATCTATAGCAACAAGAATCATTGAAAACCATTAAGAATTGATCAATCTACCATTATTGAAGCTTCATGAAGAACATGAAGTTGTGAAATTTGAAATCCGATCAAAACTCCATGAAAATAAATTTCGTAACTTGCTATAGACTCGTGAGAACATGTCAAGTCTGCTAGAATCGATCAATATCACAAACACTATGGATTTGATGCTCAAATTTTTATTCAAAGTCATGAAAAAAGTCATAACTTTGATGCCTTTGTTCATCATCATAACCTATTTAAAACCTAGGCACTATGGATCTAGTTATGTTCGGTTTTTCGTCACGAGTTCGTAGCAACTTACGGATTGAATTTTTATCAAGAATTGAAGAAGTTATGGTGGATCAAAATGTGGGGTTGAAAAAAGTTTGATGAAAAAGTTAACGGAGTTAACTTTTTTAACGGAGGGACCAGTGAAAACAAATAAGTGTAAATGTGGGACTGGTAGTTGCCAATGTTAAAAGACGGATTATTATTTGCCAATATGCAAAACATGGGATTATTTAAATCCAATTTTCCAATAGTTAATAAATAAAGTAATTAATTAAAACTGTCATAGGCTAGAGAGACTGGAAAAGCTGAGAGAAGCATTTAAGCAAGTGAGGGTGACAATTCAATGAATTGATTTTAGTACAAACAAAAGACACAACCTTTAGTTCCACAATTAAATAATAAAATGAATAAACCTGATAATATTAAAACATGCTTTAACTTCATGTTCAATGTATAAAGTCAAGAAAACATAAGGATGAGTCTCAATTTTATTTTCTATTTTCAGTAGATTTTGCTACTTCATTATTGGATCATTACTTAATTATTGGATCATGATTTTTCATGTAATCTAATATGATATGTGTTATTGTCTTCATATGTGTGATCTTTTTTCTCAATGCATATGGATTTTTCTTTTAACATAGAAATCTGATGGCATGCTCAAGTGAAACAAAGAAAAGGATGAAATGTGATGTTCCACCCCTATTCAAAGTTATGAAGAGGAGAGTTTTGTATTACAAATGCATGTATTTTTACATTGTTACAAATGTGTGTATTCTTTACAACAGATTTTGATGACACTTTCATTCGCTATGAACAATTGAATTGATTAGCATATTCTCGCTACGCAAATTAGCACTGCACATTATAGATCATGCAAACTACACTACCCGTTACAATCACAAAAGTAAGCGAACACATACAAAATAGATAAACGACCCGCCGCAACGCGTGGGACGTTATCTCGCTCATATAATATAACATAATATCAGTAAAAACTATATAAATACAACTTAAAAAAAGACAACCCCGCGCAACGCACGGGTAGCTTTACTCGTATTAATAAAAAGTGCTTTATTTCATTTTACACAAACAAAAGAGTCTTCAAAACATGTTGTATCGAACCATAATACCAAAGTCACATCAACATTAAATCATATAAGAAATCTTACTAGAATCCCGGATGATGAATCGCATGTGGTACATGAACATAAATGAATTAAAGTGTTTTTCTTTAATAAATTATGATTCATTAATGTAGTGATCACGTATACAAGCTTTAAATTTGAAACCAGAGATGAAGATGCATGTGATTCGAAATGAACAGAGACGGAGATGAATCATAAATGTGATCAGAAATCAATCTACAAATAATGAACCACAACATCAGTAGATGAAGATGCCATGAATATGCTAGTTCGGCGATGATTGTTAGGGGATCAACTCATACAAGTGTTAGGGTTTTTGTGTGGATTGATGGGAATTTTAATGGACATCGCACATAGGAGGGGGACGACATATGTTTTATTTCATTATGTTATTATTTATTAAATTAAAAAAACCTATATATATTTTCGGGTACTTTTTTAATTTTACCGGTATCGTTTCTAAAACTAGCAAAAGTGGATACCAGTTCCGATACCGAATATGTCAGTAAGGGTATCTGTATAGATATCGGGTACCATATGCTCATCCCTCGAATTCAAACTTGATTTTTTTAAATCAAACGAGTAAATTGCCCGCGCGTTGCTGCGGTTTATTAAATTTTAGTTAAGTTTGTTAATATTTTATTTAGAAAATAGTAATAATTTACATTAATAAAGTGCACCTCCATGTCTATTTACCAAAACATTTTGTTGTATTTTTCAGTTTAGTAACTAAACTATTATTATGTTTATGTCTGATTCTTGCACAAATTTATGATATCATAGATATACTTCATCATAATGGGGCTTAGCATTTGAATATCCTTGGATGTAGAAAGTACAACAATGAAATACTATATTATTTAAATAGTTGCTTATTTGGTTGGTAATATGACCAATATTACCCATGGTCACTGCCTCAAACGTACAAAGGATTCATATTCAGAAAATAAACCGACACCGTGTTAACGTGCGGATCAGTATGCTTGTTTCATTAAAAAAGAGATATATAAAAGAGGAGATACATGGGATTCTTACTTTAACCATATCAATATAACATTTCATTCTATGTTTGAACTCAAAAGTTTGATACATACACATGAAGTATTAAGTCTACCCTCATTGTGAACTGTCCATTTAATTTGTTAAGCTCTTGATGTTTGTTTTGGGATACATGTCTACAAAACTTCCCTCATAGGCTTTCTAAGTTGGAGAAATACAAAAGATGGTTTAATATGCTATAATATAAGGAAAATAGAAATTAAGAATGGGAAGTAAGAGGCAACCTAACATAGTCTAATTAATGCTAAAGGAACAGAAATGCAAGGAGCAAAACAACCTAAACTTTATCTCCATCTAATCAGAAAAGCTGAAACATTTAATATACCAACTAAGAAATGATCAAAAAACATACCATATGCCCAGGAAAGAGACAACCTGCAACCATAAACATAAAATACATGAGATATTAATAAAAGAGATGAAAATTGCAAATTATATCAATGCATATATATAAGAAAAAAAGTTTATACACCAAATTATAATCACATCACTCGAAACTTTAAACTCATTTTGATTTATTTCTACAAACATCATAAGTTAAGGTGTGATTCATAGAAAGAACGTAACAGTCAGAGGTTATAGTGGTCTTTTCTTTCATGTTTTGATGAAACCAAAGTGAGTAATACTGAGGTATGTTAATTTCTAACCAATGTTCTGTTAATTAAATGTTCAGACGCCCGAATTTCTATTTAGTTATTACAAACTTCAAATAAAGCTAAAAAGCAAACAAACCAACTAATATCATCCAAGACACTTGTCAAGCGAGACACTAATGAATGTGTAAACCTTTTGAAGATCTTCTCTTTAGTCATTACAAATTCTAAATAATCCTAAAAACACAACCAACTAACATCATGGTGCATTTGGTAGATAAGCAGAGCACAGCCACCAAATTAACATACCAAATAGAAAAGATAGATTATAGCATACCAAATCGAAGGAACATACCAGGCACCAAATACCTGCAAAACAAACAAATTACAATGAACAAAATTACAAATTATTGCAAGTAAACAAAGAAATCAGAGAGTTGAAACCTAGAAGATAGAAATTGGAATTCAGATGCTAGAAAAAAGAATTAACATCGCTTATAGAAAAGCTCATTTAGAGAAAGAGTAATAAAGATCAAGCGGTCTTACCCACAATATTGTGCTGTGCACGTGGGAGGCCGGAATGTGGACAAAGCTACACCTAAATCACCCATAAAATAGGAAATACTTACATGCACTCAGAAACTTGGCACGGTGTTGTTAAATACTGGACTGTGTGATAGTATGAGCTGTGAATTGAACCTCGTTTTAACCATGTTCTAAAGCAAGAGTATTTGGTAAGAACCCAAACACCAAAATACACTCTTTTACTAATATAACCTCATGATCCAATATGAAAATGTGGCTCAGATCTGTAAGACATGAGTAACATAGAGGATATCTACATCGGTTGCAAATGTATTGCCATGCCAAGATGCAAATTATCACAACTCTGGTCTACTCGTTCCAAACGGACAGAAAGAACATCATTGCCAATTTCTAAACTCATTAACCATCAAAAACATTATAAAAAATTACAGAATCATCGGCCTTTGAGATGGCCTTATCTTGTAAATCTGCAATGGAACCAATTAATCATCACAATAACGACCTGAGGCCATAAAGAAAGCAGTTAATCAAGACAAACTGAGGCAATGGCAAGCCTCCACAACCAAAGAGAACCAATCGGAAAAAGTACAACTGCTTTGAACAGTGTAGATCAAGAGTACACGCAAGCCTCCTAGGCTCCCAATTTGATAACCGTCGCTCACCGTAACCCTAGCCGTCGGAATATGAAGCCGACTTCAGAAACGGACCAACGACGGTTGTATGGTGGTTATCTGTGGCAAGCGAGCGATGTCGTCTTAGAGAGAGAGAGCACTTCAAGAAGAGTTTTGACTTTTGAGAGAGAGAAGCAAATGCTAGGGAAATATATGAGATATGTGGGCATAGAAGAAGAGAACACGTCTGCAAGACCAATGGGATACATTCACCGTCAGTGAGCACCGGTTATAAAAATAATAAAAAAATTGAAAAGAAAAATAAAATGAGGGCACGAAAACATAAGTTCCTTTTCTCCTTTGTATATATACAAGCTTTTCAATTGGCATGTTGTGGCTGGCATGACGGAATCGAAGCAGTTTGGAAACAGGTCGACAAACAATAAGCTCAAAAAAATTGAGATGCAACACCGGGTATAACTTGCACCTAAAGCATATTTTGAAACATAGAACATGTATACAAAATGTGGCTCAAAGGGAACGAAATAGAAATGGCATTAAAGGTACTTACAAAATTTTTGGTTCACTACACACACTCAAAACCATAGTACATGTATAAACGATGTTCAAAAGTTCATATATGCACTAATAGCAAGCATCTTTAGAGCATGGATTTTTTTATGTCAAGATAAAATGAAATGAACCTATCAGCATTTACCCGACTTGGAAGAGTAGCAAATGCAAAGATGTTGATGCTTGGAGACCTTGGGGAATCTGAAACTAATTAAAAACAATCAACCTGATAGAAATTTACATAGTCTCAATGGTATTAAAAGACCTAATTTAGTTGTTGTAGTTATGGAATTAACAAAATCAAATTTCAGAAAAGCAACCCTCAATCCAACTGACATAATCCCACATTGACTTTTGAGGTCAAACATGTCGAGTTTTTGCCTCAACATTGGTTTGGATCCTCTAAATAAGATTAAGCGAAAGTGATGTTAAACTTTATAGAAACAAAAACTTGGTTCTACACCTGAAAAAACACCTATATTGGATAAAGATAACCACCTCAAGTCTACATATCATAAAGAAATTCATGACCTCAAAAGTCATAGCATCATACTCCTCCATGATGCATATACATACATACATATATATATATATATATATATATATATATATTCATATACCCCTAAACATATTCAATAGATCAGAAGGAATGAAGAATTTACAAAGATTAAAAGAACATACCAAGCCCGGCCTTGTTTCTAGAATGCATCTGCTTCATAGAAGTCATTTTTGCTACTTGTAGAACAATATCAAACCTTTACTCACTGGCAACAATAAACCTCAATGTTACACCAATGCACTTTAACAGGTCTACAAAACACAAAGATACAAAAATGGAGTATGGGTCAGATTCATCGCAACCATGTATGGATTTTTTTTATGGAAATAGCAAACGAAAAGACAAACCTGGAACGAACGTGCTGATCTTGTTCACCTTTTTCTTTACTTAAGAATGTTATCACACCCTTGATTAAGCCATAATTTCAACCTAATATTTATTGTAACTAACTAAAATGTAGTACTCGTATCCACCTGCAAGAATCCAATTCAAAACCCATAAATTTTAATCTAATTCTAAAACCCACAATTATTTAATCTCCAATTGAATGAAAATCAAATGAAGTGGCAATCCAAAAATTAAACAACTAAAGCCTAATATGATTCTTATATAACGAATCCAAACTTGAAGTCAAGTTCTTCGATTTGTGAGCTTACTCGACTTAATATCTATGTTTAAAACTACTAAACATAGTCTAATTTACCGGATTTAACCGGAATATGGTCGGAAAGTGCGACTGGAACTCAAAAAACTGCCAATAGAAGCATTTCAGACCGATAAACTCATGTTAAATTTCAAAATACATCATCTATTACTGAATCTAACCACAGGGCTGCCGAAATAGCGGTGTTGTAATGATCATTAAATTTAAGTGCAAGATCGGAGTTACTTTACATATCACAAAAGCATATACACAAATAACCACCGTTGATGCTTTTCGCAACAAAGAGACATAGAGATGCATTCTCTAACCTGACGACTAACCTCATATGTCAGGCGATTAGGCTCAGCTGACGTGAACTCCATGTACCTGTACCGCTGCCAAATCTCACACTTTCAAGCAAAAAAAAAACAATTGTCATTAAAGATAACTCCAAATCTAGATAAAAAAAAGTAAGATCAAAAGGGATTTTGATCATCTCTTCTCATCCCTCAATCATCAAGCAAGAAAATTACAACCAATTTAAAGAGAACATGCAATCAATAAAATGCCTTATAGAGCAACAATCAAATACTTCAATTTCATAAAAATAATATAAGTGGATTTAGGAAATTTATGATTCAAATTTGTATGAGCACAAATATATGGACATGGAGAGAAACAAAAAAATCAAGCAAACTTATGACTTTAGACATTCAAATTTATTGACAAAAACCATAAAATTAAACCAAAATCAATTCATTAACCAAAAACACAAACAAATTTGGATACCAAGAGTAGAACTGAGTTATATAAACTTACATAAATGTTGGTTCAAAAATATCCTAGTGTTTAGCGCATGACTGCATGAACACATACCTCTTTTCTTGACCACCCTTAAACGACATATTGGGCAAGACTTGTAGTGCCAAGGCTTTCCATTTACGAACCCTGTTGCTCACACCTCACATAGAAATGTCTGATCCTGCTCTGTACGAACTCAAAATAGAGACTGTCCAACCTTTGAAGTGGTTTGTTAAACTAAAAATTGGGTTTAATCCTTATTCCTTTGTACTAAATGATATGCATATTGTATCATTGTTTTGACACACAGAAGAACTTCAAATCATTCATGTCCATCTCTAAAACAATTTTTTTACCTATTTCTCAGTGATAGAATCTCTTTTGTTTCTGGGTTAAGGAAACTGAGAGTTGACGCTGATGAGGGCAGTTGAACCCTTTCTGCATGGTTAAAAAGGGGCATTAAATTTGTAACTAAACATAATTTTACATACTTGCATTTTTATAACTTCTTCAAAAAATCGGTGGGCAAATGTGGACAACAACTACAGATATGCCACATAGAGAAATATATAGGTAAACACCAAACAAATTAAGTCAAACTTCCAAACTTTTTCACCATTTGCTTGCGATTTAAGCCATAAATCATACCCAAATCACAAAACAAACAACATACCTGTAGAAAGAACTGGCGATTGGCGAACAAAATGAAGTCTGAATCCGTCTTAGAAAAGAATAGTCGGAGATCTACAGCGGAAGAATAGGTGGACCCGATAACAAATGACCTCTCCGTTTTCATCAGATCATCGTTTGATTTGAACTTCAATCAAAACCCTAGATCGAAATCGAGAGAGAGAGCGGCGATTGAGAAAATGGTGGAGAGAGATTCAGAGATCTGTATCTGCTTTATTTCTTCAAACCACAGTACAGCCACACATATCCATGCCTAAAGACTTCCTGTCCTTGCGACACTGTTGAGCATGGGGGTAGACGGTGCATCAGAGAGAGATGTGAAGGGAAGAGTGGTTGGGCTGGAAATGGCAAAGGAAAAAGTAAAAAGCTAAAAGCCTTGTACACAACGCATGGTTTCTTGTAAACTGGAAGGATGCTTAGAGAACTTGTATAGCAGGCTAGAATAGTTGTAACTTATGCTTAATGGTAGTACCTTGTGCAGCAAGGGTTCTAACAACTCAGTTTATAAACCGGTTTTCACGTCAGAATCCTTGAGCCGGTTACAAACCTATGGCTTTCATCCAAACAGGGTTCGAGTACATGGTAAAACAAAGAAAAGAAGCAGAAAGAGACAGGAAAGTGAGCAAAACCCCCAAAAAAGATTCTATAAAACACGAGTCAACTGCAATTAGCTTCCCTCTTCATTGCAACTCCTCCATTGATCTCCAAAATAACAAGTTCTTGAAACCGATTTCAAAAGATGGCGGGAATCGTGAAACTGCTCGTATCTGATACAATCATGTCTTTCATGTGGGTGTGGTCGAGCGTCTTGATCAAGATTTTTATCCACAAAGTTCTAGGGTTCAGCCATCATGACCCCCCTGCTGAATTCTTGAGGTATACGCTATCGATTCTCAACATGTTCTTCTTCGCGTTTCTTGCTAAACACGCCAATGGTGGCGCCTATAATCCCCTCACTGTATTATCCTCTGCAATATCTGGGAATTTCAGCAAGTTTCTTCTCACTGTAGGTTCAAGAATTCCATGTCAGGTAAGTTACAGTTTTCCCCTAAATCTGTTGATATGTATATCAAGTGGGTTTGCATCAATTGATTACTTTTTTCAGGATCTCTACTTGTTTGTTTTGTTCTGATTTGGATTATGTTTCGGGAGCCATAAATTATTGCTGAATTTTGTTTTGTGCATTTAGATTCAAATTAGGGTTTTGGCTAATCAGATTTGTGCTCTTCCATATGCTGCAAATTGTTATATTATTCTCTTCTATTATTTATCTATATATACAAATTTGAACGAGGAATATAAACTAATATTAAATTTGTTATTATAAAATAAACTAAGATTTGATTTGTTATCGTTATAAAAGTAAAACTAAAAATATAAAATAATATGAAAATTGTGGTACCATAAAGACGGGTAATGGGTTTTTGGTTTCTTTTTCTCGATTGATATAGTGATGTTTCTTTTGTGTGTTTGTTGGTAGTGTAACAAAGCATTTTGTTTGAAGCGTTTTGGTTGTTACACTTTTTTTTTATTCCGTCTTTTGAATGTAGAGTTATAGCAATTCAACTGTTTTGTTTACCCGCGTTATCCCCGAGGCAACACACACGTAGCAAAATAACATATAATTTTTTTTTTGTTAAATTAATACTAATAGTATATTTCAATCAGTGTTGTAAAAATCGGGATTAATCGGCGCCTAGGCGGCGATTAATCGCAAGGCGGATTAAGGAGGAATTTTTAGCCAATCGGTGCATTAAATGGTTGCTGGATTGTGATATAATCATATTCATCTCGGGTTGAAAGTTAATGGGTCGATATTGTAATTAACTAAAGTATAGGTTTAGTTAGTGTGTCAAGTGTAACATAGTTTAGGGTCTGTATTGTCGGGGTTTGAACTCTACAACCGCCAAAATGTATGTATATATATATGTATGGATCGAACAGAATCAATAGAACGTAGTTTTGTGTTTTTCATTGTGTTCATCGAAGTCTAAGAGAGACAGAGAGAAAAGAGAGTTTTCTACCGAAATCAAACCGGTAAACATCATCATCGATCCGAGTTTCCAACAATCTGGCATCAGAGCCACATCGTTTTCACGGGATTGATTTCATCATCGTTGCTGTCGGATTTGTTTGCGGTATTCATCGGAGTATCACGGAGTTGTTTTCTGCAAGAACAAGGAGTAGATTTTGACGAAGTCTTTGCACCAGTAGCACGAATAGAGATTGTATGTCTTATTCTGGCAATTGCTGCTTACAATGGATCGGAAGTACATCATCTCGATGTAAAGTCCGCATTCCTAAACGAAGACTTAAAGGAAGAAGTCTACGTTTCTCAACGTGAAGGATTTGTGAAGCCAGGAAGTGAGAAAAAGGTATACAAGCTGTCTAAAGCCTTGTATGGTTTGAAACAAGCACCACGTGCATGGAACATCAAGCTGGATCAGACGTTGAAGTCGTTGAAGTTTCCGAAGTGTACATTGGAACATGCTGTCTACGTAAGAAGAAGCAAAGAGTCTACAATAATAGTTGGAGTATATGTAGATGATCTCATAGTCACTGGAGAGCCAAAGAAGGAGATCGATCGTTTCAAGTCACAAATGGAACAAGAGTTTGAGATGAGTGACTTAGGACTCTTAGCATATTATTTGGGTATAGAAGTCATCCAATTGGGGGGTGACATATCAATCAAGCAAACGAGTTACATCAACAAAATCTTAGAAGGATGCAAATATGGTTGATTGTAATGAAACAAAGATTCCTATGAGTCCGGGAACAAGGTTCACAGATATTGAAGGAGTAGACCTGGTGGATCCAACTGAATATAGGAGTTTGATAGGATGTTTGAGGTATTTGCTACATACAAGACCAGACTTGAGTTTTGCAGTGAATCTACTCAGTCGTTTTATGCAAGAACCTATGGAACATCATATGAGAAGGATCAAGCAAATAATTAGGTACATCAAAGGAACCAAGCATCACGGGATAACCTACAAGAAGAATGGAGGAAACAAGATAACGGGTTATAGTGACAGTAGTTATGGAGTTAGCACTGATAAGGGGAAAGGAACAACTGGATTTGTGTTCTACTTTGGAGATTCTCCTATTACTTGGTGTACGCAAAAACAACAAACGGTGGCATTATCATCATGTGAATCAGAGTTCATAGCAGCCACTGCAGCAACACAACAAGCACTATGGTTACAGAGATTAGTTGTAGAATTGACTGGATGGAAGGAAGAGAAGATTACTAGTTGACAACATCTCAACAAGCACTATGGTTACAGAGATTAGTTGTAGATGTTGCTTCATTTTTACAACAATATTTTGAAGCATGAATGCTTTTATAGTTGATTTTGTTAACGTCATAACTTGTTTTTTATGATAGATTCTAAATGGGATATCTTTTATTACACAACAAATTATAAAAAATATGGCTGTTTTTCTGTACAATTATATATGGTTTTGCCAACTAAGGCGCTGTTTGGTACGTGCTGAATCATTTAGTGTTGAATGAATAAGTTGTCTCTATGCTATAGAGGTGCTGAATCATTAAGGTGCTAAATGATATTGTGCTGTTTGGTTAGACATCTGAATGACTATATTAATTTTTTTATTTTTTAACTATCTGTTTGTTTGAGCAGAATAATGAATGACAAATAATTATTAACAGCCCTATATCACAAATGTGTTCATGTTCAAACTATATCATAAAAGAAAGAAAAAAAAAATTAACAACAGCCTAAACAATCCTCATCGTGAAGGCAGCCCTAAACTAATCGATGGAATCAACATAATAACGATGGAATCAACAGCAGCCCTAAATCAATCTATGAATCCATGTTAAAAGAAAGAAAAAAAATTAGGGTTTACCTTGGATGGAGAAGATGGTGGCGGAGCAAGCAGCGTCGGAGGAGGAGGCGACAGGGGAGGAGGTGACGTGGCGGAGTAAGCAGCGTCGGAGACGAGACGGGAGGAGAGGAGAGGAGACAGTGTCGTCAATGGCAGCCCTAGGGGAAGGAGGCGTCGTCGATGGGAGGAGAGGGGAAAGAGCAGCGTGTTTTTTTTTTAAAAAAAAAAAACCCTTACAGACATATGCCCTTATCATTCAGCAAGCAATGGGTGACTATAGCATATAGAGGTAAATGTCTACGCGATTCAGACATTTTGGCCCAACCAAACGGTCTGCATCGGACAAACATTTACCCTATAGACATTTTATTTCATTAAGGGGTCATATGGGGTGAACCAAACAGCCCCTAAGAAGATATATATAACTTTTCTTTAGAATATGAGCTAGCTAGGTTCAAGGGACAGCATGCCTATAACATATTAGTTTTAAATGTTTCTGAAAAGGAAAAGAAAGGATGAGTCTTATCTGTTATGGTCTTGGTTTTAAAAAACGCACCTGAGCCGCCTTAGGCAATTGGTCTTGTGCTTCTGACTGCATAAGATAGAGGGTGTGCATGTAATACAGGTTAAAAATGCTTGAGGCAAGTGCATTAGGAGCGCCTCTTGTAATGGGCAGATTTTGTGGATCAGTAGGTTGTTGTATGTATACTTTTTTAGGTGTAAATTGAAGCTATTTCTATACTAAATCGAATATAGAGATTATTTATAGTTAAATTTTGATGCGTGATGATAGAAATCTATGAGATATATAAAAAACAGTTATATAAATCACCTTGGTCTTTCTCAATCAAATTGGTTTAGTTGGTGGATGATGAGAGTCCGAAACTGATTACAACAGCAGAACTATGAATTAGATTGCAGATTGAACTAGAACTTGAAATTGATAATAGAAGATAATGATCCAAAGGATCTACAATTGATAGAAAATCACCATAGGTGACCAGGGTTAGACCCTCTCTCAATGCCAAAGCAAAGAGCCAACACTTAGCCTATTTTCTTCCCCCTCTCCCTAATGAGATATGATACTTATTTATAGAAATAGAAGTTACTCTTAACCCCCTCCTAGAATAGACATATTACTTTCAATACTATATAACTAGAACACGATTCCTATCAGTGGATATATTTCCTTTTTAAGTGTTAATATTTTATTTAGATATAGGTTTACAACAATGGGTTTGATTTTTTATTCGAGTTTAATTTGATTTTGGTCCTTATTGCAGCTGATTATCTGACTGATGACCTTATCTTCTTGTGCGTATTAGGTGTTTGGATCAATACTTGGGGTCCAGCTTATCCTATATACCTCTCCGGGAATAGGCCGTGGGCCCCAACTGACCGTTAGTCTCCATCAAGGCGCGTTGACTGAAGGGTTATTGACATTCACAATTGTCCTGATTTCACATGGAGTTTCTGCAAAAATACCTGGAAGTTTTGTCAGGAAAACTTGGATAAGTAGTCTCTCAAAACTTGCTCTGCATATACTTGGATCAGATTTAACTGGTGGATGTATGAATCCCGCTTCTGTAAGTAATCTCATCAGTGTTACTGAAGCCTATTTTTCTGAATTAGTTATTTTCTATTTTACACTTCCATGAACGCACAACTTTTTCAAAGATACCCGCTAGAGGTAGCAGGATGAGTAGGTAGTGTAACGGGTCAAAACATGTTTGGGTTGAAACTGGTCAATGTTTATTGTGGGTCTGGTATGCTCGGCTGAGTTGCTTTGACCCACAAACATTTTTTTTGTTTCTATTATATTTAAAGAAATCTTGAATAATTACTGCATTAAATTATGTTTATAACACCAATAACGGTATGAATCTTTAAAATAAAAATGATTTAGGAGGGTGTACACAGTTAAAAGTTGTGTTTGGGTGAGTTCCAACCTGCTTGACCCATTACCCCCATTCAGCTGTTTTTTTTCCATGTTATCTGCTAGAGGTGGCAAGATGGAAAGGTAGGCAGGCAAGTGAAAATAGGTTCAGGTTGAAACAAATCAATGTTGTATTATGGGTTGAGTTGTGTTGACGCACAAAACACCTTGATAGATGGTTTAAATTCCTTGCAAGTACAATTTGGTGGTATTTGGAGAAAAAAATGCTGTTAAAAATAAATAAATTACCCTATATACAATAGACAACTAAATGAATAGTAATTTTTTTTTTTAATTTATCTCTTTTGATCGTTTCATTAAGCGAATAGTATTTGTAAAGTACTTCCAACCAAACTGTATATACAACTTATTTAAGCATTGAAAACCTTATTGGAATGCTACAAGTTATTTCAGCATATAAGGCCAAACGGTTTGTAAACCACCGTTAATGGTCGTTACCTGGCCGTACATGAAAAGAGTCTACGCTTTCTAGATAAAAAATGGTGTGAAATTTCATTTTTACTGGGTCAAATGGTAAAATTAAAAAATATGTTCACGCGGTTCACCACAGCAAGCGTGCAACGTGCGCATCCCGTCAACTAGTCTAAATAAAAGTGATCTCGGAGGTTGTGTACAATTAAAAACAGTGCTTGGGTGAGTTTCAAGTAAATAAGTTGAAATTGACGCCTTTAGTAGTCTCTAACATGAACTGTGTATCATGTCTTCCATGCATAAAAACCAAACCTTCTTTTTTTCTTTTCATTTTGGAATCTTTTCTATTAAATGCTAGCATTTTCTTTTGGATGACATTAATAATGTTGTATGGGATTTTACTTCAGTCTTTATTTTGTTTCGAACGTTTACTAGACATTTGACTTGTAGTCAAACATGGTCATTTTATTTCAGGTAATGGGATGGGCATATGCGCGTGGTGATCATATAACCAAGGAGCATTGGGTAGTATATTGGCTTGCACCTATGGAGGCAACTCTTTTGGCTGCATGGACATTTTCATATCTTGTACGACCGTCAAAACAAGAGAAAGAGAAGAAGACCGATTAACACGATCAAAGTTTAAAACTTTATTCTTTCAGATGGCTACATGAAGTTGACTCGTGGTCAAAGTCAACTGGGCTTCCTAAATATGTCAGTCAACTGAGTTTGTAAAGATCTAAATGAGCATGCGCTCCATCAAGACTTGTTGAACCTACTTGTGAGCTATTTGGTCACAAGGAGGATATCATTGTACATTTAAGTATTTATTCTTCCATTCAAGGGTTGTATAAAACATATACTCACGGTCCGTTATTTTTATTTTTATTTTATCTAAAGATGTCAAGAGCTTGCGAGTAGAGGTGTTCATAAACCGTTCTGACTAAATTGCTTTTGGCTGGTTTCAGATATATAAGATTTGGTTTTGGTGTGGCAATTTTATACAATAATTACTCTAGTTTTTCCCCTAGTCATATTTTTCCTATATTCTTAAATCTTTTTCTTCGAATTTCAATAACAATTTCAGTTGAACTATTGAGTGAGCCGTTCCTAATTTCTATCTTTATCTTTTACTACTATATAATACATCTATTTGAGATAATATTTTCATAATTAGGTAAACTCTTAAGTTTAAGAGGTATCACCATTGAAGCATCATGTACAAGAGCATAAACCATAAGATTGAACTGAATTCCACACCTCCGTTCCTTTTAAAGGAATTGATCCAGATCTATGTTTCCCTTTATAGTGGCAATTCAAATTTCAAAGAACCCTAGATCTGGTACAAGTGCATACGCTATCTTTCTCCCGTCTCTCAGGTTTTTCAGTTCGGTCCACCTTCTCTAGTTTTCCATTTGGTTTTCTCAACCTATCGAGACAACCAAGCTCATTCATCTTCTGATAGGAAGAAATTGTGTAAGGAAAGAACACACATAATTGGGATAACTCACATACCGATTTCATTAACGACTACCGGCTTAATACATGAGTGCTCAACTAACATTCTTGAGTTGTAGTTGCTATTTACACCCCTGATCTTTACTATCCCATATTCTAACTATCGCAAAATGACAAAGTAGACCTTGAACTTCCAACATATTACAACTGGGAACAATGCCCCCCCCCCCCCCCCCCCCCCCCCAAAATGTGTCTTCTAAATTGGAAAATCAGGAAATCATGCATAGAATTCATCAGCCACTTCCCACGTGGCAACTTCAACATAAGCATTCTTCCAATGAACCAAAAACTTCACAGCTAAACCTTGACCTTTTTGACCATCTTCCTTTCCAAAATAGCTTGAGGCTCATCCAATGGTCTAGAAAGAGTACGTAATGGCCATACAGTTTGGAACACCCCATGAGCAGGTTTCAATAAAGGAACATGGAAACTTGGGTGGATCTGGGAGGATTCAGGGAGGTTCAACCTATAAGCAACAGTACCCACCCTTTTTAAACCTGAAAAGGGCCATAAAGCCTTGGTGCCAAATTGGAATATTTGTGAACTCCTGTGACAATCCAGAAATTCAGGTCAAATCCTAATTATATATATACACGTGCAATTAATTGTTTTACTGTTTGCAATTAGACTTAATGGACAATTAGGTAACTTTATATGTAAATGTGTTAGATTTTAACTTGACTTGACCCATGTCTGTATCGGAAATCGACCCGTTATCAATAAGAACATTCGTTCTCATGAGAATGGAATTTCAATAACAAGAAATATAAAATAGTCATTTTATATTTTCAAATCCAACATATTACGTCGTAATATTTCCAAACAATTTTCTTAAACGTATTTTCAAATTGTATTCACAATGCACTTCCGCAACGCTTTAACATTCAATATTCAAACAATCAATAAAGTTTCAAAACTCGTTATTTAAATCGTCATTTAAAAATACAATGAGTTATATCAAATTATTTTCAAAACGTTTATAAATTTTAAACAGATATCAATCGAAAACATTAAAGTGTTAGTCATCAAACCATTTCAAACAAAATTCAAGACTTGAAACTTTAACCCGTTCATTCCATCGTAACCGACCCGATCCATTACGATGACCCGGCCTAGAATAAAACATTCGGCTCAATTTCTCTTCTCGTTTATCTCGCCTCAGCCCGATAGGCCCAAACCATTCTTTTATTTTCTGTTTCAGCCCAACCGGCCCATTTTTGTAATTCCAGCCCTACTACCAGTCGGCCCAGCCCGTTCCATTTTCCTCTTAAGACCCGATAAGCCGAACCCAACCCGTGAAATGGTTTGCGACCGTAAACCCGGTCCCCGATCGAAACTTCTAACACCCACACCAATAAATACCCATATATTTTTCATAGTAATTTTTTCGCGCCATTTTATTGATAATTATACCTTCTCTCTTAGGAATAAAAGAATCATAACCGATGAAAAATACGAATAATATTTATTAATGCGTATACACAAACACATTCACACACATGATCACCCGTCTAGTAATCTCAACCACTCTCAATTAAAATTCTCAACATTATCCATCTTTCACCTATCAAGCCCAATAGCTCAACCTCAAACCCATTAGGACACCACTAAGCTCATTAAGCAGATGGTAAGCCCAATCAAACACTTGTGGGCCACCAAGTCCCAATAACTGATCTATGGACTACAAGCCAATTTTATTGATCCACTTACTATATTTGGGCCGCCTAAGCCCAATAAGCCCAATTAGAGCTTACAGGTCACCAAGGCGCACATAACTATTGGGTATGATCATGACGGGTAGAGAATGGCTGATTGTGGAACTATATTCATTTTGAAACCATAGCATTCCATGGCCGATGGGTGTCACACCCCATAAATGGTGAAACGTGGGTGTGTGACTGATTGGCATCATGGTCATGGTTATGAATGATTGTCGTCTAAATGAACATTAATTAAACCATTTGTCTTTCAAAAACATAAGTCTTAAACATTTATTTAAACATTTAAAACGGTGGCAGCGGAAAGTAGTAGTGGTGAATACAAGTTTAAGTTTCAAAAGATATAGTCATGAGATTTATAAACATAACAACCCTATGGTGTAATGCGTCTAAATCTCCAAAATAAATGCATGAACACTCGGCAAGCAGACCATGATATGAACAAGCAGGATCTAAGCAGAAAGTCATTGAATTGCATCCTTAATTACCTGAGAATTCAAGAATTTAATAAGTCAACAAAATTATTGGTGAGCTCATAGGTTTAATGACACAAGAGAATGTTTGAAACAATGGTTGAAAATGTCTGGCTGTCATGATATTATAGTTGATTACTTTGGTTGTAAAGATTAAGCATGGACCTTGAATTCAAAACTAACAGTTTGCCCACTCCTGGTATTCTTCCCCAAGAACACCGAATGACCATAATAACTAATGTACCCCTTGACTATAACCGTGCAGTCATGACTGGAGCGACCAAGTCAGGGCATGGTTGTCAACCCAAGTAAATCTATTCACAAGATACCGTTTCGAATGAACTAATTGAATTCAATTAATAGCAGGAATTTAGACATATAACATGAATCAACATAAATACACAGATTGGGGAAATGAAAAGAACATGAAATCAGTACGTGTTATAGTTATCATAATATCATACAAAATGAATTTTGAATTGGCATCATTGAATTCTCCCCCAAGTTTAGAAAACATAAATGTAAAAAGGGGCCGTGAAAACTCACTTGATATGCAGATAGACTGACAGATATGAGTTTTAAACGTAGCCTAGCAAACGTCTACAAGGTAATGTTACAACGTATTAGGGTTTGGCTAATTTGGGTTAGTGAATACGTCACCCATTGTTCAATGCTAAATCTTGACAGTTATTACCCAATGATATTGATGGAAATCTCTAGTTGTTATTTGTTGGAAAATAAATAATATTAAGTTGTGGAAGGTAATTATTTATTTACATAAATAAATAATATTCGGTTTTCGTGTACAGAAAATATTGTACTGAATAATATATTTATCTACACGAAATGACATGAAAAATGTAAATATTTAATTATATCAAATATTTATAAGGTTTTGAACCCCTAAAAATTATAAATAACGACTTTCATTTATTAAGGATCAAACGCGCATTTCTACAGTGCGTCAATACACGGTATTTGTCGCGTTTTACGAAAATGAATTATGACATTTGAAAATATGTCCATTTGTATAAAGAAATGTTTCCAAAAATATATGAAGTTATATTTTGGTAAAATTTATGTGTCGGTTCGTCCGGTAATTAGCCGGTTTCACCGGTTTAATCGTTATGACTCGTTTTATGACGTTTTGAGTTTATCAAACTCTTAGAAATGTTTATGGACATGTTTTGATGTGTTTTATAGTTTTAAGTTGCCAAGTGTGCCGTGGGAGTTTAACTAGTGAAATTTATGTTTTCGCGTTACCAAAAATCATAGTTTTTGTCCGGTTTGCTTCTAAAACGTTATTTTTCATTTTGAACTTCATGAAACATTTTTATATATAAAAATGAGTGTGTTTTAAGTTCTGAACCAGATCATAAATTTGTTCAAAAATATTGAATATCTTACTACGAAAAGTCACGTTACAAGTTTCGATTATTTCGTTTTCGAACGTTTAACACTTTGGTTCAAAATGTGACTTTAGAATTTTTTTTGGCAACTTACTAACACATGTTTATTAGGTCACAACTTGTCATAAGGTTTATTATGTGTATTTTTTTACTAAAACTCCACATTTTATGATTTTTAAGTCATAAAAATCATTTATTGAAATATGATTTTCTATTTAGTGACCATTTTAACAAAATAGCATTTTATCGGTTTAAAATGACCATTTTAAACATCCAATGTCAAAACACTAAATAAAGTCACATGCCATGATAATTTTATGAACCTTTGCAAACATATATTTATGACACACATTTAAAGTGTCATGTTTTTCAATTTTATGAAATATATAAATATATTTTGTCCAAATAAATTTCTATGCTTATCAATGTATCTATTTCATCATAATACATTTTTGAAGTGTTTTCAACGCATAATGCTTCTTATGTTGAAACATAAGCCTAACAACAATTCTTTTTCAATAACCACAAATGTAACTAAAATCTAGTTCCATCAAAATGTGTATATAGTAACTAACATGGTTTTGTTAGCCAATCATCAAGCATTAACATCAAGAACTTGTATGAACATGTATTATGTGACAAGATTTATGAACAAAGTCAAATGATAAAACACAAGGAGTGAATGATTCTCACTTAAGCTTTATCCGGATCGACTGTGACTTTGATGGGTTGTTGGTTTTAGCTTTCGGTTTAGCTCCTAACCCACCCTTGATCTTAAGATTAGATAAACTAGAAGTGATTATAAGCTTGGAATGTGAATGAACGATGGAGAAATGATGGTGATGGTGGCGGTTCTTGAGTGAACCGAGGGAGGGATGAGAAACAGAGAAAGAGTGTTTGTGTTCTTGAAATGTATAAGTGTGGAATAGGTAAAGAGTTTAAGTAGATGAGGGGTTTAAGTGGGTCTTGGTTCACGGTTTGTGTAAACCAAATGGGGTTCGGTTTTTGCTTGGTCCGAATCAAGAAAGAAAGGGAAGGGAATAGAGGTTTAAACCAGTATGATGCATTCTTGAACTTGGTTGTTTCCTTGGATTAAGATGAATCAAATGTGGGTGTGTTTGGTGGTGTAAAAACCGGCTCAAGAGGAGGGAACAAGGGAGAAAAATTTTGTCTCATCCAAGTGGTTAAACCTATTACCCTAAGGTTCTAAGTTTGGTTGTGTACTCACCCAACATTCATGTCCCATATCAAAACTAGAAGTATGGGATCTAGGGAAACAACTCTTTATTAGGCATGTAATGTTAAACTACAAAAATCTAATGTGTAGTTGGGGCTTGGTTGAAATCGGACAAGAAAGAAAAGGGGGGGGGGGGGGGGGAAGAAGTGAACCGGGAAAGAAAGGGAAAAGAATGAAGGAGAGGAGGATCGAACTCGGGTTCGACCGGTCCAAAGGAAAGAAGAAAGAGACGGGTTCGATGGCCCAAAAAGAAAAAAAAAATCGGGCCGAAGGAAAAGAAATCAGGCCAGGGGGTGCAGGACGAAGTGAAAGAAAGAAAGAAATCGGTCCGAGAGGTGTGGCCGGAAAAGAAAGGAAAGGAATGGGCCGGTTGGCCCATTGGGCTCACTGGCCGATTCGGGTCTCGGGTTTGGTCGAGGTGAGTTCGAGTCGATCCAACGAGTCCAATGATTTTTTTTTTGGGTCAATACGATAAGACGAATAGAAATTTGGTTTTAACACGAGTTCAGGCGATTTTATATAAATATATAAAATGGAAAAATAAACCTCTTGTTTTATTCGAATGAACGGGTTTGGAATGTCACATGTCTTGATGTTGATTGAAATGTACACTTTGAATGTTTTCAATTGATTATAATTAAAGTCGTCGTTTGACGGAAAATATAATACGTTTGATTTGGACGTTTAAATCTAAACGAACGTTTGAATAAAAATAGAATATTGTTTTAAACGAAATGACTAAGTTTTACGAATATAAAAGTTTGTTTTGAAATGAACTCGTCGTTTGAATAAACGACTTGGTTTGAACATGTTACGATGTAACGCAATGTTTTGAAAATATAAAATGATTTCTTTATATTTCTTATTATTAAAATTCCATAAAATTATATCTTATGAAATTTCTTGTAATTGAAGTTTCGTTTGAATAAACGTAGAACTTTATGAATGATTTCCAATACGGGTACGGGTTGTCAGACCTAGTTTGTTTATGTTGGAACACAAGTTCACCTAATTTGTATTAATTAAGCCTAATGCACATAGAAATCAGATAATTGTATGCTAATATAATATTAAAGATAACCCGAAATATACGGGTTGTCACAACGGGTCATCTAATTGAATTCTACTGTGACGATGTACGATAAAACTAATTTTTGAACTATGTACGATAAACTCTACTTTTCGCCAAACACAACACATTCCATATTTTTACTAAACTAAAACAATCTTTTTGATAAAATTAAACCTTTTTGACAAACCTAAAGGAAACTCATTTTCGTACACGATTACTTTTAGTAACCTTATGAACTCACTCAACTTTCTAGTTGACACAAATTCTTTTTGAGTATGTATCAGGTACCTAGGTTTGGATAAGTCAAATAGAAGGACCATGAAGTAGATTCCCTCGTGTGCGCATGAAGACAACCCTAGAAGACTTTAGCTTCCGTCTTAGATTTACATTTTTATTTCCTAGATGTCGTACTATTTTGCCTTAATTAAATCATTTACTCTTAAAATTTTAATAGAAATGTATTCATTTTGCGCTTTCAAACGGATACGATCTTCGCTATCTCGGCCTCCCAAGGGCTGGGGTGTTACAGATTTGTATCAGAGCCTACGTTTGACAAGACAAAATGGATACGTAGGAACCCCCAAAACAACATAGGAACCCAAAACCAAAGCCTCGTCTAAGATATGCGTCATGCTGAACATAAGAAGTCCTTAATGATTACCCTTGATCATGGCTCTTAAGTTACACTTCACTTCAAATCACTACTTTTGTATAATTTAAAAAATATAGCTTAAAATGATGTTTTGGGTAACCTACCTTAACTCATGCTTTTAAACAAACTTTTTTGAAACTATTTTGAACAACTTCCAAAACTTTATTTTTGTAAAACAATCAACATCTTCAGTGAAAACCTTTTCGCAAAAAAAGTTTTGGAACGTAACACCGACATGTAAAACAATGCTAAATGAAAAACCTTTTTTTACCTTCTTTCTCTTCTGCAGAATCTCAAATCATTTCCTTTCCTTTGCTAAAGTACACAAAGTTAATCCAAACGGCATTGCTTGTTGTAGAAGTTAACCTGGTGATGTACCTTGCATCTACTTGTAGAATATACACATGGCTATTGGTAAAAGTGGTGGAGACATACCTTGCTTCTACTTTTCATCTGTTGAAGAGAGATTTACGGAGAAGATACAGGTATGTAATGTCGGAGTTGAAGCAAATAGAAGTGAAAAAGTGCCGATGATTCTATTATTAATGGAGCTTTTAAAGTAGTAGTTTTTCAAATGTTAACACTTACTAAATTATCGGCAATATCTGCTGAAAATGTGGAGAAGGTTGGCTTAACTGACCTACTTTCTATCACAGAATTTAAATAAAAATCTACCTGCCCACGATTGAAAATAACTGTCCAAACATACATGAAGATATCTGGCTACACGATTGTATTTATATTATTTTTCAATCTGATTCGTATATCTTGCTTAAGTAGATTAGTAAATACTACAATATTTGATTGGTATACCATTTTAATTTGCTATTTACTTCTACTCGTATTTCTTGCTTGAATCTTATAATTTTTACTTCAGTATATGATATTTATACAATTTAAATTTGCAATTTACTGTCGTTACCATTAATGATCACAGGTTAATTTTCAGCAACCGCTGGATGGTGGGAAAAGTCGATCACTAAACATCGCAGCCGGGTATCTCACACGTAGAACTGGTTTTTTTCCTTATTTTTTTCCAATTATGTGTGTTTTTATTGCATATCATGGTTCTGTAATCGGCCTCTTAATTTTAATTTGGTTTATTTGTTTGGTTTTGGTTCAAATAACCATACTACAAATCAGTTAGAGATCATGGGGCAACTGTTTTTTCGGTAATGAACATGCCCACTAACCCATGATCCATAGCAGTTGAAAAACTTATAATTAACCACCATAACTGCAATATGACAATTTTTTAAAAACGATCAACGGTCCAGATCATCCAAAAGATGGGGTTTCAACGGTGACGATGTATGCCAACAAGGGTAACCATCCGCTGGCAACAATAGTTATTATAATTTATTTTAATTGAATCCACATCAATTAGGGTCGATTAGGACCGACGAGGAAAAATGAAGATAAAGGAGGACCATTTAGGACCAACGAAGCCACGAGGCCCAATTAGGGTAAATTGGGGTCAATTTGGGTCAATGAGGATCAATTAGGGTCAACGATGAAGACCAGTTATAACTAACAAGGCTCAATTTTACTCAATGACGCCTTATGAGGACCAAATATGACCAATTAGGGTCTATTAGGTCGATTGAGGGCCAATTACGCTCAATGAGGACCGGTAGACTGAATTAAGGTCAATCATGGTCATTTATGACAAATGTGTACCAATGAGGGCCAGTGAACACTCAGTTAGGATGAATTAGGGCCAATGAAGGTCAATTATAATCTATTAGGCTCAGTTAGGTTCAATGAAGATCACTTACGGTCAATTACGCCACTTAGGCTCATTTAGGACCAATTATAATCAATTGGGGTCAATTAGGCTTAATTGACTCAAATTTGTTGTACTTCAAAGTAAATGGTCCTCGATGAGTCTAGTTGGTCCTTATTAATTGACCATAACTGGTCTTCACTAAAGTATCCTAAATGACACTAATTGTCAGTATTTAGTCCTCACTGAGTCTGGTTGGTCCTAATTGCTCCTAATTGCTCCTCACCATCCTAATTGGACGTCGTTTAATATTTTTGGAAACAAAATTATTATACATGAGAAATTCGCAACATGGCGGTCTTTTCGTATTTTTGTTCTAAATTGCATAGTAATATATCATTTTCATTTTGAGTTGTGTTTTAGTAATGTTACCGTTTTTTGTAGTTGCGTTATCACGGCTACAAAGCACGTGTGATAAAAATCTTGTTTATTATATCTAAAAGAAAATAATAAAATTAATATTAAAACATAACTTTGTTAGGGCTTATAACTCCGATCGTCATCTAGATCTGCTTAAAAGATCATAGTTATGTCAACCGTAATTGATGTACTCGTACAATTTTACAATTTCATTATTTTAACACCTCAAGAGGATGAAGCTCATCTTGAAGAAGAACCTGCAAACCCACAAGAAGAGGCACTTGAAGACTTTTACGAACTGGATGATGAAGTTCATCTTGAAGAAGAACCCACCGGAAGAGCCACGTGGAGACATTTAATTAATTAATTATTATGTTTATGTTTAATTTTAGGTTTAATTATGTTTAATATACATATTGTTTATATTAATTTTGGGTTTTATTATCAGTTTGAACAACCCCCCCCCCCTTTTAATTAATAAATTTCACCAAAAAATTTGAATTTCCCACCATTAGTTCAAATTACATCCAAAATTTCGAACTAAATTTACTTATTATCGATTCATCAGATACTTTTCCCTCTCACTTTATCAGAAAATTTTTAGTTAAACACCTCCAGCGAATAATCAGGTCTTCTTTCTCATCCATATCATTCACATCTTCCATGGAGCTTCAACAACGAATAGCTTCAACAGACAGCGCTAGCGATTCTTTAGAAGTTCCATGTGATTTGGGAGACCAATCAGTCCAGAAAACGGTAATTGTCAAGTTATTCCGTTTCATTAATTACAATCTGTTTTCATAAAATTGTTTGTTTTGTTTATTATTGATACACATTTAACTTGGGATCCCTGTATTTGTGTATAGTTACAGTTACAGATCGATAAAATTTCGTTTCATACAGAATTAATTAGGAAGGGGTATACATTGCAGAAATCCTCTCCATTCATTTCAACCCATTCATTTTATGATAAAGTAGTTATTTACCTTATTAAATGACTATGGGAGCATGCTAAATTAGTTTGTAGATTCATGTTACCGGTGAACCTCCTTTCTTCTTTACGTACACTGCTAAAAATGGTCAACTGTTTGTTTATATCCACTGAAGACATGATGTGTTCCACTCTTACCTTTAGATGCCTTTAATTTGTGTATAACATATCAAATAATTAATCAATAGGGTCTTTATGTGATATCTTAATAATTAAGAACTAATTTATGTTACTTTGGTCATTACTAGCTAGGAAATGATCCTAGAGGACATATATAGGAATGTTTCCAACATTTTTTGTAGGTTCATGTTAGAGGGGTACAAAATAAAGAAATTGTAGTTTAAATCCCCTGTAGAAGAATAGAAGAATGTTGATGTCATGCATCTGCTACTTTGCTAGAAATGGTAATTTGTTTATATCCACTAAAGTCATGATGTGTTCCACTCTTCCCTTTAGATGTCTTTAATTTGTGTATAACATATCAAATAATTAATCAATAGGGTCTTTATGTGATATATTAATAATTAAGAACTAATTAAGAGATAATGAATCAATAGGGTCTCCATGCTTTCCTATTTATGTACTTTGTTAAAAGGTATCTAACTACATTCTGTTAATTGTACAAAATTCAAGGATCGATCCAACAACAGTGATGGTCAATTGGAAAAACTTGGGTTCGAACTTAAAGAGGAGAGACTTCTTAGGGATGAAAAAAATGAACAAGTTAATGCCCTCTTCCTGAATATGAAGAATCAGATAAAAAACTTGATCTACTTATAGCTCATCTATTTGCACATGGAACACCGTTACCACAACAACTTAATGCTCCGGCATCTACAAAGGTAAATTCTTTACATCACACCTTAATCGTACTATTCTCAAGTACCTTATAATAACATACACTCTTGTTCCTGAAGAACACAATCCGGATGAACTCTTGTTCCTGAAGAACACAAATAGATGCAAGTTCTTAGTACATAAGAATATATACTTCATGTAAGAACAAAGTTATGAGTTAAATGGAGCTCTGCTATGATTCAAATGTATGTTAATATGAAAAAATAGAGTATATACATAATCTGTATGAATACTACTAGAACAACTTATGTTAGATTAAAAAAAACAGAATAAATACTTTCATGATAGGTCCGCGTCATTATTCTGCTCTCACTTTTTACCAATTCAAAAACATTGTTCTAGGTAAACTCTAAGGAGATTTATGTTGGATCTAGCCACAGCACTAATCATGCTGACATACACACAAACGGTTAGTATTTGTCAAACTCATTATCGGTTTGATTTCTCATTTACATAAAGTAATTAATTGAACTATAGGGCGTGAAATTGGTGGTCGATCAACCTTGTCTGAAGCGGATGGAAAGAAAAAGGTAAATATTTGCCAGTCAAGTTTCATTCCATTCTATAGTTTCACAGTAATCTGTTTGGTAATGTCATGTAGTCCCATTTTAAATGTTATTTAGTAACTCAAACACTTGGGCTAGCTAGGGATTGTTAGAACAAATGGTGAGATGTGTACCAAATAAAGTTTAACTAACTTTGAAGTTGATCCGGAACTTAATGTGATGTTCATCAGATGTTTTAAGTTCATCTGGATATCTAATGTTCATATGGAAATCAATTGAATTGTAGGACCCGATGACCCATACTACGTGCAATAAAATGACACTCCTCATTCCATATCTATCATGGTGGTAAGTATTTCAAAATTGCTATATATATTATGATCAATTTCCATAACCTAATTATTAATTATATGTTTTGGTATAGGAAGGAATACAAGAAAAAATGGTACTAATTAAGCTCAAATCTGGACAGTTGAAGATGAAGACCACGTGGTAGTGTTGTTGGCTCCCGGATTGAAAATTAAATTGAGAATAATGGTTGTATGCAGTGTAATTTTCTTTAATTTTTTATTTGTATTTCATTTGTATTTGACTTGTAATTGAATTTTATTTGATTTGTAATTAATAATTTGTAATAGCTTTTAAATTGGCCATGTGTATAGCAAGGACTCATCTGATTTCAACAACCTTTTGGTCACTTTTTCTTCTTCCCAAATATATGTGGCTAAAACACAAATATACGTGACCATATAATACCAAAGGCCACACTTTTAACGTGGCCGTTGCCACCATTTGGCCACGCGTATTGGGACAAAATATATGATATCAACTACCCTTTGGCCAGTTTTTTTCCCAAATATATGTGGCTAAAACACAAATATACGTGACCATATAATACCAAAGGCCACACTTTTTATATTTTAATGTGGCCGTTGCCACCATTTGGCCACACGTATTGGGACAAAATATCTGATTTTAACTACCCTTTGGCCACTTTTTTTTTTCCAAATATATGTGGCTAAAACACAAATATACGTGTCCATATAATACCAAAGGCCACGCTATATATATTTTAATGTGGCCGTTGCCACCCTTTGGCCACGCGTATTGGGACAAAATATATGATTTCAACAACCCATTTGGCCATGTTTTTTATAACATATGTGGCTAAAACACAAATATATGTGACCATATAATACCAAAGGCCACGCTATTCATAATTTAACGTGGCCGTTGCACCCTTTGGCCACTGTAGGTCCGGAAATCTCCCAAACACACGATATCTAATCAAACACAAGTGCTGAATCCTCGTATAAGATCGATTCAAGAAGAATAGTAGTAGAAGAGACTAGATCTATGAGAAAGATGAAGTCTTGAATGAATAATAACTACTATTGAAGCTGATCGTAAACTAGTAGCAACAAAGAAATCGTATACTGCCTTGTAATATGTTGAAAAGCTTGCTGAAATCATAAACACATGAAGCTTATATAGTGCCTCATGTAAACCTATTACAAAAATCGTAAACTATAATGAAGCCCACATGGCCCAATAGTAAACTACATTAAGCCCAATAAACCATTAAATAACAAGCCCAAAACAAAGCCCAACACTAATGTTCATGCCTTACATAAATATAGCCCTACAATCTTCCCCTAGGCATGAATCATTAGATCACTTACGGCAGCAGCAAATCAAACCTGAATGTGCTTTGTACGTTGTTGGACCACCATCCGTTCTCTACGATCCGCTTTGCAGTTCCATCAAAGATACCAACCCTTATAGCATTCTCCATGTCGTTTTCATCTCCAAGTATGGGTTGGGTGGCTAGGAGCTTGATGTCTCGCTCTTCAAATCTTAGCAAGTCCACTGGATCGTAGAATCGGAATTGCCTCATCGGCTTGCAGAGCACCACCACTTCATGAGTTGTCGGATCGTAACACCAGCAATCAAAATTTCTGACCAGTGTGCCATCTTCGATCTCGTCCAACATGTTAATGACTCTTGTACGCTTAGTGGGTGGCCTCCTAGCTTCACCAATGGGCTGCCCTGTCACTGGGTCAGTCCCTGTCTCTATCCATCTGACCTCTTTCGACTCAAACTCTGCAAAGTCGTTTTCTTGATGGCTCAGCAAGTTGTTGCGGATAAGATTTCCTTCAGTTCCATTCCACCTGTTTATGAAGGGAGCTCTCAAAAGGCTTCTGATCTCAGGCTCAGTCCAGGAGTGGAATTGACCACGCGTTTGATAATACTCCACAGGACTGTAGCCGTCACGGATCACGGCGAAAAGTTTCTTCTCGGTGTCATAATGCCAACACAAGATGGTCTCACGACTCCCACGTTTGTCAATTGAGCTCTCACCCACATCAATGGTGTATTGGGTGGGGGCTGGTCCCTGGAAGAACTCCCTGAACCAGTTTTCGTGGCATCTTGGTGCCTTTGAGATGATTCTGCCACTGCGGGCGTAATCAGGCATATCAATGTTCTCATCTCCTTCATCTGTCTCCATAACATCTGCAGCTTGCACCCCCTGTGACGAACCTTGACCTGGGGCACCTGAGGAGTTGGACCCCACAACATCCTTCAGTTCATCGAACTTCTTCCTCAGGTCCACCAGCATGTTGTACAGATATTTCATTCGGTCTTTGACCGCCAGCTCCTTCTCTCTCATATACTTGTTTTCTGCTTGAAGAGCCTTGATCTCATTCTCTCTAGTTCTGTTTTGAGAGATCAGGAAATTGATCTGAGGATCAGCACTTATCCTCATATCTATTGGAAGCTCCGCTGCTTGAAATGGTCTAAAACTTGGTGCTGCAAGTGGTTGGTTTGTCACAGTAGAGAGATTCACTCGTACTGGACTTGGAACAACAAATGTGTTCTCAACCTCCAAGAATTGCCTATCTTCCTGAACAGGGCTTTGTTCATTCAGAATAGGGCTGGAATTCTGCACAGGGGCAGGTTGTTCTTCAGCAGTTGTTGTTGTTGTTGTTGTTTCAGCTTGATTGGCTTGGTCTTGTGAGCTCTGACCCACTTCTGGTTGAACAATCAGCACACTGGAGCTAGTTTTCTTGAAGCTAAATCTAATAGTCCTTGGGTCAGTCCTCTTCCTTGGAGAAGGTTCACGAGCAGGCATTGGATCTTCTGATACCTCAGTCAACTCAAATTGAGTGTCAATGTCTTGAGGTACAGAATCACCAGAGGAAGAGGCATTCATCACATCTCTTGATCTTTTCAGACTCAAAGGCCCCAAATCTCCATATATATCATCATCTTCTGGATCAGCAAATATGTCATCCATGACATTTTCTTCGTCTGAAGGGATTGCCTCATGATCCTCGACCACATTCACAGCTGGAGTCACTGCAATGTCTTGGTCTTCAGCCACAATAGCATTCACAACTGGCACGTCAGCTTCTGGTTCAGAATCATCCATCACTTGTTCCCTTGCAACCTCTGGGAACGCACCCCTCTTAGCCCACTCCAGTCTACCTTGAAAATTTTTCTTACCCGGTCTATCTTGGGTTTGCGGACCAAATACCCCAATATCCATCACCTTCACATCCAGCTTCTCTACCCTCTCTTCTATCATTGGGTATTTCTTCATTACCACCATTTGAACGAACCTTGGTGTCATTAAAAACTGTTCTCTGGCACTCAGTTCTGCATTGCCTATCCAATCAATCAGCATCATCTTTGAGAAGTTAAAGTCCCAATCTAAGGCCAATGCTACGAAGGCAGTACCATGAAGTTGGTTTAACTGATCGAAGCTCGTTCTCTTGCCAAGGAAAGATTTCTGCATGTAATGCGCCAGGCACCTCCAGTAGTGAGGCAGAAGCTTCTTAAAGATGGGCGGAAATTTTCCTTCATACCCTATTGATTGCGCACCCGTTAGAACTACCTCCTTCGGATACTTGATGGGATGAGAAGCATCATCAGTAATATTCAGACCTTGTCTAATATCTTCTTCCTCAATCACTATTTGTCTGTTCTGGACCGTTGCAGTAATCCTTGTCTTGTCGGAATTTGCCCTAGCAGTACCCCAAAATTCCCTGACCAGCATCTCATCAATGAGTACATTCGTCCTCAGGGCATGGTTGATTTTACATGTGTTCATCCCGGCCACCAGAGAGTAGAATAACTCCATATGTTTTTCTGGCGGGTCTTCCAGATACGCCGGCATACAGTGATCCTGTTCATATTTTATATCTTCGATAAGCATCTCTTCTGCCATCTGAGAAAACGAGACAAGTGCATCAGACATAATCATCAAAGCTATTGTGTTTGGAAACAATCTTGAAATTCAATTGATTAACTCATTTAATTTGATAAATTCTGAAAGCTTCAATTGAATCGTTCAAGTAACAAATTTGATTTTGAATCACACGTTTCACAAACATTTAATGTTGACACAAGTTTGATGAAATAAAAAAATGTGTTTACGATAAAAAAAAATAGGTTTACGATCACAAAAGAGAGTTTACGACCCGCTAATCTGGTTTACGACTGGTCCAATCGTAAACACATGGGCCCCATCGTAATCTTGTAAAACAACTTGAAGCCCGATCGTAAACGACGAACGTCGTAAACGAGAATCGTAATTATCGATCGTGGACACCGATCGTGAACGAGAGTCGTAATCGTCGATCGTAATCACGAACGGTCGTCTCCTTCATCAAGATGATCGTAAACACGATGTCCGCCATTTACGAACCTGCAAGTACCTCGGAAACACGTTAAAACACATAATACTTGCAAAACACACCACCATAACTACCTTTAAACGATTTTAAACACAACACCGACTTCAAATAACACGTATTCGGCTCGAACAACACCAAATCAGTAACGGGTCACGAGTTAGGGTTCAAATCGAGAAACCCGTGAATGGACCGATGAAAACTTGTGGAAACGGTCGATTGACAAGGGGTTCTTGGTCGGAAAAGGATTGCGAAGGTGATGGTGAGCTCGGATCGCTCAG
>JBCNJP010000025.1:21702021-21731601 GCA_039602395.1 Deinandra increscens subsp. villosa
GGTGATCTTGGTGTGAGATCAGTTTTAATCCCTGACTTTTGAGATGACTTTCTCGGCAGAGAGTATTGTTCCCTTTTCATCCTTCTTCTACCTTCCCTTTTAAGACCAACAATTTGTGTGTGTGTGTGTGTGTGACAAAATGTTTTCCTTTTAGTTCAGAATGTTATTGCAGCTTCTGTATAGAACTACTTCGGAATTTCTGGAGTGGTTCTATAAGATTAGTTTTTCAGAAGAACACAGGAAAAGTGCACAGAACCTGTTTGATTTTTTTCGTTAGGAAGTCCTAAGTTAACATAATTTGAATTTTTCTTGACACAACCAAAAAGATTCTATTTCAACAGTTTTTACACAGATAAAAATACCGAGTACATAACTATTTAAACATTAAGTTTAAGTGGGTGCATGCAGTTCTACAGGTACAAGGTTTGATTATTCTGGTGGGTACAGGTGGATATGCTCTGGCTTCGAGTTGGAGAGGGATGTGGTTGTGAGAGATAGGTCTCAAGCCTTCTCCTTCTTCCTGTATTTCATTGTTTGGAAAACTAGTGAGATGAAGGCCAAGATATCTTTGAGAGGGTAGGAGTTGTGTGTGAAAGCCACGAGGACTTCCCTGCCACTGTTTGGCCTGGCATATCATACTTGTCACAAATCGGGGATACATAATTATTCTCTCTTTTATAGGGATGTTGCAGTGATTTTTCATTTTCTGTAGAAGGTAGTGAGAGAAGTTCATGTCCAATCCCTGAATTAGAGCATGCATCACCATTTGGGTGTCATGGTCAGCAAGATGATGATTATTGACACGGGAGGAGAAGCAAAGTTGGATTTGTGAGAAGAAGAATGCCAGATGGGGGGAAGGTGGAATCTGTTGGCTTGTTCTTCAAAAATTTCTCCAGCATACCCAATGTCAATGAATGTTTCAATGACTTGGGCTCTGTTGACGTGAGTAGCCCCATTTTTATCATTTAGGTTAAGGGCTGAGCGGATGGAGTCCTCAGTGACTTCAAATGTAAGATGGTTCACCCAAGTTCTGATTGGGCTTCCAGGTAAGTTTGGATCACACCGGGCATTGACCCAGAATTCCCTTAGAAATTCATAACAGATGGGAATGTTTTGGGTGAGGGCAAAACAAATGGTGCAAGTTTGCAAGAATCTCATCATTCTGGTGAATTGTTGTTGGTGGTTAGATGTATGAAGACAAAGATTGTGGGTGAGGTGGACTGGAATTTGGAATGTTTGTCTTTCCATAAGAGCTCGAAGATCCATTTTTAGATAAAGATTTGTTTGGATGGGGATTGGGATGAGAAGATATGAGAGTGACATCCATCTATTTGTAATCGGGAATTAACTCTTATTTTTATCATTCTCCTATTTAGAGTTATTATTACCTATTTTCGGTGCCTTAACTCACAAATATTTGTTTCCCGATATGCCCATTGTCATTTAAAAGAGTGATTTGATGGGCATCATTGCTTTTCAGGAGGGAAGTGAAAGTCAACTTTTTGAAGAGAGATTCAGAGAGTGACACGTGTCCTTTTTGAACATTCATTTATTTAGAAGAAGAGGGAAACAAACGGAAGAACTAAAGAAAAACAAAACAAATAGATAGGCTCCCCCTTGATAGGTGCTAGGAAGGAAGATCTTTAGTTGATACAGATGTGCCTCAGAAATTCTGAAGAATGTATGTTCAACCTTTAAAAAAAAATTATCTAGTTTTTGGAACCCATTTGTTTTTGGGTTTTTGTTTATTGTTTCTGTAGATTCCTTTTTTCTTTTCATTTTTACAGACTTGGAAGAAACATTTAAAGAGGTGTTTGCAGAGTATATACTTTTCATGCTGTAATGTTTTTCAATCAGTTTTACCATTTCAGTACACATGCAGTGTTTGTATATGGTAATTTCCCCAAAATTTTCAAGATTTTGACTTGAGGAACTGGTTGACTCAGATTTAAATTTGTTAGAGTCATCAGAGTTGGACTGATTTTTAATCAGAGTTTCAAAAACTGGATTTTTGTTTTTGGCATTGTTGTCCAGTTGTGAGTCATTTTGACTGCTGCTTTTTACATAGATAGTCTTGGAACTTTTAGTCCTGTGAATATACCTGATCCCTTGACCATAATTTCTTGGTGTGTTTGTCATGTTTTTAAGCTGATCATTAGCATTTATGAGACTATTTATTTTTTTTGCTTCCATATGCAACCTTTGATACAGAGTTGCACGTTCATTCTCATAGTGATCAATTTTGGTTTTGTTGCTCAAATTCTGTATTTCGAGTTGTCTTAGTCTTAACAATTCATATTCTCTATCTCCTTTTAGTTGATGACGTTCAGATAGGAGATAGTTTATTTCTTCTTCAAAGGTTTTAAACTTGTTTTCATTTAAAAGTTTGTTTCTTTTGGAGTTTTCTTGAAGAACTTTGTAGTTTATTGACATGTTGTTGAATTGAAAAATTAGATCAGTATGAGAGGAGCTTACTTGTTTCTCATGTGAGGTTTGAGAGAGGTCAGACGAGAGAGATTCATCATTGGCCATGAGACATCTGTTTTCATGGCATTCTTCATCACCCTTTGATAAAAGATTTTGTTTCCAAAATTTCCTTTTATTTTGAAATTTCCTTTTAAGGTTAGACTTTACAGTCTGCTTTTTAGTGACTGGTTTCTCAGATGAAACTTCACTCGATGATTAGTTATTCTGATTAGCACTTTTTGCCTTTTTATTTTGAGAGGAACTCCTTCCAGGCTTCTTTTTGTATGTACCTTTATGTTGGTCAGGTGAAGAAAACAAATTCTCAGTGAACTTGGAATAATTAAACACCACAGCGAGTTTAAGTTCTTCTTTTGGAGATTTTCCATGAGTAATAATAGGAGGAGGAACAGATGTGAGACCTCATTGTTTTAAAACACCATTTAAACTCTCATCTTTGCACAGGTAGCTGGCAAAGGAAGCAGAGCTTTTGAAACTATCAAGTTGTCTCTTCATATCTAAAATTTCTATATTTAGTTTAGAAATATTAGAATTTGCCTCTACAACTTTCTTTACTGAAAAAATTAATTCCTCTTTTGTGTTGTTTAACTGAATTTTCATATTTCTCATCTTTTCATGTACCTTCTTTAGTTCCTCCATAATATCCTCCCACCATTTCTTATAGATCCTTGTGTTTGTCTCAGAAAATTTGTCTTTGTCATAATACATGGTCTTTTCCTCAGACAATTCTTGCCTTTTCTGAACTGAAACAACATAAACTTCACACTGAAGATGGTTCACCTGCATAACATCTACCATCAAAGCATGTAGGGAATCACCTTCACCAAAGATATCATCATCAGCGACTTCAGAGGATGCTTCAGTTCTACATTCATCGATCTCGTGTGATCTAGACACGAAAGCAGATTGATCCAGCAAACTGTCTACTCCAGTCAAAACCTTCATCTAACTGAGATAATAAAGCTTTAGAATTTGAATTTGAATCATTATTGTTAGAGTTAGAAGTACTCCCTGACAAGTTTGAGTTTTGAGAAGTGAACTTTTAACATGTTCTATGATTCTCTTGCTTCGTGGGTTGTGCACATTCTCTCACTAAATGCCCGAAATTCTGACAATTGAAACATCTAACCTTGGATTTATCAAATACTATTTTACATTCAGGATTTACATCTCTTATTCCAGTTTTCTTTAAAAACTTTTTCACTCTTCGCGCCAACATTGCCATGGACCAGTTGATATCCATAAGCTCTAGATCATCATCATCGATCTGGTGATAGTCTTATTCTGTTAGTTCAGTGTTACTCATTTTTCCAGGAATCAACCCATCATATGATGTTACCATTGTAGAAAACAATGCCAAGTAATCATTTTTCGTTTTCACAGAAAAAACATTCTGATTGGTATTCACAGGAATTGTAACACTTACATTTGGAGATTCCATAGCTTTAACTCTTGATCCAGTTTCAGAACCGCTTGATGAGTTCTCCACATAAAAGGCAGTTGATGGAGATAGACTGATCTTTCCTTTAGCATTAATAGTTGAAGAATTCTGACAGTAGTAGACATATGGATTTTGATTTTGAACACGCAGTGTCTTGACCATCGTCATATCCAATTCACGAGCCAACAACTATCAAGTCAACTCATCATACGTAATAGTTTTAAATTCGTTGTCGCGTGTCAAAAGCAGAATATAACTTTCCCATTTGGTTGGAAGAGCATCCAATAATTTATCCTTGAGATCATCATCTGATTTCTTCACACAGACTATTTCAAGCTCACTAACTAAATGTGACATCCTTGATACCAGATCATTGATGCTTTCATTCTGAACGTGGTTGAAGTTGTCAAATTCCCTTTGTAAAAATTTCTTCTTACTTTTCTTGTATTGTGTTTCCTTCACACCTTGTGCATAAAGCTTCCCAAAGATCCTTGAAGGGCATTTAAACCGATGTAACAGTTCTTTAGGTAATGGCACTGATAAAGTTGCGAAAGCTTTTTTCTTAACCTTAAAAACATATTTTTCTTCAACATCCATCTTGTTGAATGGTTTATCTGCCCCATTAAGCTGAGGTGGCTTATATCCTTCAAGTAATGGCACCCAGATATCAACATCGGTAACTCTGATGAAAGACTCGAACCATTACTTCCAGTTATGGAAATCTTCAAATTTAAGCAACTTCGACACTTTACATGTTGTACCAATCTCATTATCATAGTTTAGGTGTGCTTGCATGGAATTAGAAATGGCCGCGAATGCTTGCAAATCATTCATCTTGAAAAATGTAACAAACCGATTCAATGGACCAAAAGCTATCAATTCCAACGAACCCAAACTGTTGGCGAACCAGGAAAGTCAACACTTAAGTCAATGAACCAAAACTAATATACGAACCAACACTTCGTCTTAATAACCGTCACAAACCAACAAGTAACTGCCACGAACCAGCGATGAAGATGTACAACACGAACCAAGGACCGACGAACCAAAAATATGAACATACTAAGCGAACCAAACTTCAACAAACCTAACTCTTGAAGATACAAAGGACGAACTTATTTATTGTATGTCCGGACCTGACAATTTCTGAGAACCCGACCCAGTTGTGGCCTGTAAGAGTTACACTGAGGGCAACGAGAACAGAACACGTTTAATTAGTAAACGTTATTCTGCGAAAACAGAAATGATTTAATATTGTTATTTTGATATAAATAATAATTAATCATTTCCTAATATTATTAATTTGTTAATAATAAAAGCATAAATATAATTATTAATTGTTAATAATTATTTTTCGGTGAAATATAAATAATAATTGTTATTATTTAAATTACTAAATAAAAGTTAATTAAATAAATTAGTTTATTTAATTAGTTTTATTTAAAGTGGATGGATAATTGTAAATTAAATAAATTAGTTTATTTAAAAGATTATCTAAAACATGGATGGATAATTGAGAGGTTTAAATCAGTTGTAGTTTATCTACAACTGATTATGAGATAAGGGATAAGCCATGGAAATTATTAAATAAACCAATTGTGGTTTATCCACAACTGGTTTATAAGATCTATAAATAGGGATCTAAATTCTGATTCAAGGACACACCAAATTCACTATCAGATCCCTTGGAATTTTCGGCTCACCTCCTCTCTCTCTCTGCAACCACCGTCGGCCACCCTAGGCCGCCACCACCACCGCCGCTTCTTTCCGGTGAACCGTAGTCGTAGTCCTCCACCGGCAACCACCTTTCCACCGCCGTTCATCCAGCCACCTCAGCCGACGAAGCCGCCGCTGCCACTGCCTTGCACCGCCGCCGCTACCACTGTCTCATCGCCACTCTCCCTCCATCGCCAATCGACCACCGTTTTTGGTGCGTTTTTCCTTCTAGGTTTTGAACCTCACCCGAGCTTGCTTCTCCGGTAAGTGTTCGCAACCCTAGCGCTTATCTCATTGAACCTCGGTTTCTCGAACAGTTGTCAGACACATCCGATCGTTCAAGATCTAAACACTTTTGGTTTAGATTGAATCATAATACTGATTATGATAATTAGATAAATCGTTATATTTATTTATCACGATTTATTTAATTTAAATGTTTAAATACTGATTTAAATAAATATATATATATATGTATCGATTTACATATATAACCAGTGTTTGCGTGTTGATGATTAGATCATGTTGTTGTCACTTGGTTTTATATTATTTAATTTATTTATGTATTTAATACGCTTCCGCACTCTGATTTAATTAATGTAATTAAATAAATATTTAATTGTATCCGGTAATACAATTAGTAAAAACATGTTTTAATTAAAATTAAAATTACTACCCGTGACCCGAATACCACTGGCAAATCCCAACAGTGGTATCAGAGCCTTGATCACCACACGCAAATCTAGGCCAGTCATGTTTTAAACTAGTGAATTCGTAAACTGGGGGTAAAACCCAAAAGTTGCGAATAAATTAATAATTGTATTAATTTCAATGATTGCATAAGTATATATATTTTGGTCGATTCAGATTCACCAAAATTATGAAATTATAATAGTTCGATTATTTTTATTAATTACGTGTATTCGGCTCGACCCAAAATATGAAATTGCGTGTATGATTGGATTGTTTTACTATTTTGGTTTTGGCCCATGTTTTGGTCCAATTGTAATAGATTAGGGTTTTTGGATTTGGCCGATTTGGGTTTAAAGTTGTAATAAATAGATTTAAGTTTTTATTTATTTATTTAAATGTATTCCATTTTGAGAAAGTTTGCTGTTTTGGCTCGTATTTCCAAATTTGGAAAATTTTCCAATTTTGACAGTTTCCTGATTTAGTAAGTTTCTAATTTTGGAAACTTTCTAATTTTAGAAAGTTTATTATTTTGGCACGTGCTTTGAAATTCAAAACTTTCTTGTTTTGGTAGGTTCCCGATTTGGCAAGTTCCATAAATGGAAACTTTCCATATTTGGCAGGTCTCCCAAATGAAAGTTTCTCAACCCGAAGACCTGAAGATCCAATCAAGTTCAAGAGGACTCTTGGAGTCAGTGGGAGCCGAAGAAGACAACAAGATGTCGTTTTCATACTTGTGTGTTGTTTGTGTCCCTAGACCTTATTTAGTATTGCTAAGAGGCTCTAGCAATACTGAAACAAAATTAATGGTCGAATACATGTTTGTGTTGCGTGTTTATGCTGCTTATTTAACTAACTAACTAAAACACATTAAAATTGTTTTAAAATGAGTTTAAAAGATTTTACAATCGAAAGATATATGAGTTTTAAATAAGGTATTTTTAACTCAACAAATATATATAACCAATTGAAGAGTTTATCAAAATTTGTGAAACTTATAAACTCTAGAATGGCTTGCATATTTTGTTTGGTTATGTATGCTTCGCGACAATATAGTCAATTTAATTAGGTTACCTAATTTGACAGTCCCGAGCGATGATAGGCTTTGCGATAAATAATTACCAACCGAACGCTGATTAAATAACCCTAAGTCTAAAATTAATAGTTTATGTCGTCCCAAGTCAAGCCCAACTTGGAGTACATTACCGAAACGTCATTATTGGAGCTACATCACTGTACTTGGCATGTAGGGTGTATTCTAAGGTACAACTATTGGAGTTACATCACCGTATTTGTACATGTGGCCACCTCGGATAAGTATTCATCTACTTTGCAGGCGGTTGCGTTATTGGAGCTACAACACCGTAACGCAAATACTTGTAAATAGGGTGGGCATAGATGAGGCTAAACGTATCATTTGATGTTATTGCGGCCTCATAAATGGGTATTGTGATTGGTCCTCACAAATAACAATCGTTATCTGTCTATTTATTTAGTTACTATTGATTGCATGCTACAGCTGCCTTGAGTAGTTTAGTTAAATGGAATCCCATCCTTTATTCAATTATAACTTACCATAATTGAATTTAGGTTAAACATTGAAAATACTAAAATAAATTGTCTTAATGATTCATATGGCAAACAACAACGAAAATAATGCACCAAATCTTCCAACTTAAATCTATCCTTGAGAAGGAAAAGCTTAATGACACCAACTTCCTTGACTGGTTCCGCAATCTCAAGATTGTGCTCAAGATGGCCAACAAGCTCCATGTTCTGGATGCTACGGTGCCTCCACAACCTGCAAATAACACTGCAGCTTCTCGTGCAGCGCATGACCTCCTGGTAAGGGATGCTAACCAAGTATCATGCTTGATGTTGGCCACTATGTCTCTAGAACTTTAGAAGAACATGGAGGACTTGAGTGCTTTCCAGATGATCGGACAACTGAAGGGCATGTTTGAGACACAAGCCCTTCAGGAGCGCTATGAGGTTGTAACTCAACTCATATCATGTAAGATGGCCGCAGGCGCTCCTGTCAGCCCACATGTGGTCAAGATGAAGTCGTACATTGATCGCTTAGAGAAGCTCCCGTATGCCATTCCTCAGGAATTGGCTACCGACCTGATTCTCCAATCTCTTCAAGTTTGTTCACTCAATTTAGGGTAAACTATAATATGAACAACTTGGTGAAGACAGTGTCGGAGCTTCATGGGATGTTGAAAACTACTGAGATCAACATCGCCTCCAACAAGACCCCAACGATCTTGGCGGTTAATTCGACTGGTGTCAAAAATCCCGATCGTAAGAGGAAATATCCCTCTACTGGAAAGGGTAAACAACATGCCACCTCTCATTCTGTTGCCTAGGGCAAAGGGAAGGGTAAGAAAACTTCCAAAGTAGGGCAACCACATGATCAACGCTAATGCTATGAGTGTAACAAGATGGGACACTGGAGAAGGAACTGTCCTGAGTACCTTGCCAAGGTTAAGGCTCAGAAGAATGGTGAGAGTTCTTTTGGAGGTATTTAGCCTTATGTTTCATTTTTCTAAGTTCCACAAAATGTGAAGCTTTGCTTACACACTTTATACTTTGTAGGAACTTGAAAAATGAAGGAGATCAAAAACCAAGAGATCGTGAAGCTTGCTTGCACCTCAAGGAAATTAGGTTTTTTTCTCACGTTCTAATTTATAAACTTGGTAGTATTATAAAACAATTGGTTAGTTTTTCCCTGGCTGCATCCAGGATGAATACTGTTTGATTTCCTGTTTTGAATATGGTTTGCTTTTGATTTTGTTTGACATTATCTTTTGCATCGTATGAATAATCGTTTGACTTTTGAGCTTGTTTTCTCAATTAGTCTTTTGATTATAAGTTCAAAATAACATAATGCATAGCCTGATAAATAGGTTTCAAGTAATCGTGAACACATCATAAGCATTAAAGGATATGTGATCCTCATAATTGCTGAGATCATGATTGTCTAATAATCACTTTACTGATTAATAGCTCAATGAAATTCTACATCTAATGATGAAGAGTTTCAGCATGCTTATAGACAATGAATCATTTTCTAACTTCAAAAATGTTTGTATTTGATACGACCTTTAAAATGAGCATTAGGGTTTTTGATTTGATTAATGATCCGCTCAAAGAAGTTAGAATCATCAGACTTGATTAATATTAATAATCATTTAAGATGATTAATGATTAAAAATTACCATCACCTTAATATTCCTATATAAGTATATGAATTTTATACAAATAGTTGTAAATTAAAATTCAAAATCCATGCAAAGTTTTAACTCTTGAATCCAGGAGATTAAGCATCAAACAATTGAAGCTTAAATATAAAGGAAACCCTTTTTGCCAAAATTACCCTAACCAAATTAATTTACTAATCAATAACTTGCCTGCTCAATTCTAGTATCAAGAAACAGTTCTTGCCGTTAACTATACTTGACCATAAAATATACTTATAAAATCTTATGGGATTAATGTTCCATCCAAGAGAAAGGAAGCAATTCTTTAAGTGTTGAACTTTAATGGAACATAAATTATATGATAATAAACTTAAAGAAATTCAAGTATAATTTAATAGATATCACAATTATCTGACCAACAAGTTGTTGCCTTAATCAGAAATATGTGAACATTCTTCTGACCAAACAATTGTTGTCTTAATCAGAGAATGTGAGCGTTCTGAAGGAAATAGATTTGAATGGAACCTGACATTCTTATTAAAGAATATTCCATAGTCCATCATCTAAACAATGAAACATGAATCTATATCAGATAACTGATCTAAGATGATTCAGTTTCATAAAACTATGATATCAATAATGCACTGGTTTGCATAAATATTCAAACCCATAATTTTGTATCTGGAAACCAGATCAAGGTGGTCTAACTAGTAGACCAAAATAGGTTTAAGCAAAAATTGTTTGCTAAATATCCTATAAGGGTTTGAATTGATAATCTTGATAGAACGCTAGATCTATAAAAGGCAAGTGGGAGCACTGTGTTAATGATCATGTTTATGATAATTACATAATAACCCAAATAGTTTGATTTAATTAAATTAAACAATGGATTTAATCATCGGATGATTGAGAAGTTACTTGTAAATGTAGACTCTGGATAAAGATCCACAGACATAAGTTACTTCTAGGGCTAGTTCAAAATCATTAAGAATTTGAACGAAAGAATATAATAAATAGTTATTATATGGATGTTGTGACAACTCGGTCAACCCATATCCATTATAAACCCAAACCATTTTTAAAAAGAAAATCATAATTTATAATTATTAAACAAATGTATTTTCAAGTAATCATTTCATTCATCATAAGTTTAAATCTTGTTTAGTTTTACGTTATAAATATATAAGTACATAATTCAATAATCTCGACCGTTTTTGTCATTATATATATATCCGCTATAACCTAAATTTTATAAAACCCTTATAATTATTCTCGAAATGTTTAAAAGTCACATTTATTATGTTTAGTTTAAAGCTGTCCACAATCTTGTCGTTTAAAACCTATGTAATCAGTCATTGCAATATATTGCATATCTATTTAATCATACCCTAAATTCTAATATTATAAATAAATAAATAATAAAAAATGAAATGATAAGTTGTCTTTTAGGGTTAACCACCCCCCCCCCGGCTCCATCCGCCGTAACATACACACTCAAACGTTTGTGTGTGTCCCGAGAGAGAAAGAAGACGGAAGGGATCCTCCCTCCGGCGATCGGCGTTCCGACCACGTCCGGCAACCCGGCGACGGTTTAAATGGTGTTAACTCAGTGGAAGCTCCTTCTTCCTCCTTTCTCGTCCGCGTTTTACCCTTCTCTCCTCCTTGAACTAGTGATTCATGTTGGGTAACAATGGCAGCAGCGACGGCGACATTAGGGTTCTGCCGCGGCTCGCGACTATGACGCCATTCTCGGCGACTATAGGGGCTGATCGGACCGAAACAAGGTGGGTATTCATTTATGATTCTTTTCTAGTTCGTTTCCACTCTCTAACCTCTTGTTTTTCCTTCGTATGTTCAGACCTGAGTTTTCTGTTGGCGTGGTGATGTTATTAGTGGGATATCACGGTGGTCAAGATTTTGCGGGGGGGGGGGGGGGGGGGGCGGCCACGGCCTCTGGCCGCCAGAACTGCTTTCTTTTGATGATATTTCTGATGTATTTGATTTTTAATGCCACTTGGGGTGTTTGGATTCAAGTTTTGGATGAAATGGAGTTAACTCGGTGCCGAGTCAACCGAGTCGACTCAGTCAACTTTTCTGGTCAACCGTTATGCTAGTCAAACGAAGTCAAACTTTTAACCGACCTCATATTATTGTTCGTGATGAAAATCTGATCGGAATGGACTACTTATTCGCTTATTTTGGTGTCGTGACAGTTCTACGATTAACCGGATCCGGGTTCGTGTATCGATCGAAAGGTATACCGAATTCTCTATCCCTTTGGCATTTTGATATTTTTATACACTATTATAACCCGTTGACTAGAACATTCGTCATTGCAATATTTAAAGAAATATATATATATATATATATATATATATATATATGGGTATATATATATATATATTTAATAATTTGGTAATAATAAATGTATTGCGAACATTGAAACTCGGTGTACCGGTCTTTAAAATAAGATGTTAAATCTGGATAGCTCGGGTGAAATAAAATATATATATTTAAACTATTATTATGTGGACCTTATGGACTAAAACCTAACTCTCGGGTTCGATAATCTTGATTCTAAAATGTTATGTTGACTTCGTATGCGTGAAAATTCATGTGAATCGTCATAATTTTGCATGATTAAGTTTTTCTTATAAATCATAAAAATGTACATATTTTTGGCTGCTAAGAAATATAAATAATTTATTACAATTATTTATTCTTTTGCAGTCAGTTTCAGAATAAACTTACACTTCGACCTTGAATGTTCGTTTTTCACCATCGAGTCGTTAAATTTGGTCTTGTCCATTAAGTCGTTTCATTTCGAAAGGCACAACTATTCTTATAAATACTCATATATTTGTTTATTTTGTTGGTTCGTCGTTCCTATTTCGGTCGTCAAGGTGATTTGCGAGTCGAATCATTTGGTTACGCAATGTTTTATTTCCTTTATGTCTCCATATCGGTGAGTATTCATAGCCCCTTTTCTATTATTGTTTTGGGGTGCAACATGTACGCTATCAGAATGTAAACTATTTATGCTTTATTCTAATACTAAATGCGATCGTTGTGATTGTTATGTGTATACTTGTGTGGTTAAACTTGTATGGATTATTGCTCTGAACGATTGAACGATATGAACGATGTAACGATTTGACGCATCTCATTAACTCATTGAGCCAGGGTTACGATAATAGATCTATTGGTGTGGCAACCCACTTGGCCTGCCTCGCGTGTGGCGCCTTGTGATTGAAAGCCTAAATAGCGAGGGCTTAAGTGCGTCACATATGATGTGCTTTGATTTATTTCATGTTTATCATATATGCTTACACTTAACTCACTGAATCACATGTTTCAAATATATATCTGTATGTTACACCTATGTTTACTCACCAATTATTCGTAGTTGACCTTTATTTTGTACATGTTGCAGGCTTGCAGTTGGATGTTGTTGATCGCGTTGATGACACCTTAGGATGCATGTGGACTTAGTGAGACCTAAAATAATCAATTTAATATGTGAATTATTATTTGATTGTATCAAATTATCATGCAATATTCTATTGCTATGAAATGGGTTGATTAAGAATATCGCAACATTAAACTAGTGTTGTGTGCATCTGGGCAATCATCGCGCCCCGACGTATTCCGCCGTTGGTTGGGGTGTGACAGATTGGTATCAGAGCCACGGCTATAGGGATCTAGGTTATTAGAACCGGCTTGACCTAGACTTATTCCTTAGGTGTCCTGCATGAGTGTCTCATGCATAGCATGCCTATATAATATATATATATATATATATATATATGTCCTATAATTGCTTCTTGATCATGCCTGTTTCAATTGTTGCCTTGTCGTTTAGCACACACTTGGACACAAATCACTTGAGGCTTCCTAGCCTCCTTCCTTAGTGATGGTGCCTTACGTACCATCTAGGAAATTTGTAACACCCCAACCGATAGCGGAAACATCGAGGTGTCACGAAAATTGAATTATATTTTATTATTAATTCAAAACTTAAACGTCTATTACAAGGCATAAGAAACTTAAAAGCCAATAGGTTTCCTATCTAAATCTCCAAACTTCTAGTCTCAATCATGCTTGATTTTCATTTCCTGAAAAACACGCCAAAAAAGAGTCAACTATATATATAGTTGGTGAGTCATAGATTTGCAGTAAAACAGTAATAGATAATCATTTGATAAAAGTTTGTAAAGTCGTACATGTTAAACTAAATATGCAAGTATTACACTAAATTAATCACATATTCGTCATCTAGTACATAAATGATGTTCAATTCCCTCAAGGAATCTCTAGGATTATGATATTCAGTTTCCTCAAGGAAACCTCTACGATTATGATGTTCAGTTCCCTCAAAGGAACCGCTATGGTTATGATGCTCATGAGACTTACATGTACATGTTCCTAGAATACGATATAATATAGATAAACACCAACAATTTATTTAACAGTACTTGACTTTGCTTAACAAGAATAACTGATTTCAAGAATAAAGTCTCATAACGATTCTCATTGATAATCATGAATAGATATCCTTTTGTTTGAAAACCAAGTAAAAATGATATAAACGTTTGTGCGTGTTTTCCATCCCAAAAGATATAAAGTAAAAGGAGAACTATGAACTCACCTTAAGTAGTTGGTTGATTACTAGCTTGGCGTAACGAGAATGATTCCTATATGAATGATGAAATTGGTTAACCTAATGTTACGATGACGAATAGTAGGATTTCTTGATAGCCTAGGGTTTCGTTGGGATTGTTGAATTGGGGAAGATGACTTTATTTTCTTGATTTAGGTCTTTGGTGTATAAAATCGTTTGTGTTTATAGGACAACGTGAGGTTTGAAAATAATTAATTAAATACCTATATAAATAATTTTGGCTAATAAAATATTTGACTAAACAAATAATTTTGAAAAACGACTATAGTTAATACGTATTTATTTGTGTTTATGAAGCACTATCTGGTGACTAAATAAATGAAAAATATAATGAATTAATAAATAAATAAATACCTAGATAATCAATTTAATAAGTAAATAATAAATGTCGAAATGAATTTATAAATAATTGAGTAAATATTAAGTAATTGAATGAATGTCCTCTTGAATGATCAAATAATAAAAAGAATGTAACCGAATAAATGATTGACAAAATAATTATGTTGTTAACTAGATGATTAATTGAGTAGTCAAATAATAAAAGATTAAGCAATTAAGTTGTTACTAAAACAATTACTAAATAAGTGAAGGTTTTGATAAAAATTAATTAGGTTTATTAGGTGTTCTACAAAGTTTATAAATTTGTAAAAACTTAAAAATGATGGTTTAAACATTTTATGGGGTTTAGAAACATTTTATAAATGTATTTTTTTTTATTTTCTAGAAAATTTACATTGTTTTTAAATGGTTTTATGGTTCAAAAAAGAGAAAATAGAAAAAGAAAGGATGAAAACGGGTTCACAGGGATCGAACCTGTGACCTTCTGCTCAAGATCCCGACCACAGACCAACTTGGCTGGACGCCCTTTTGAGTTTTTGTCCAAACGAAAAATTTAAATCCCTTATTAACCTGTCATCTTCTTCCCTAAATATCCCACCCAAAACCCTAGATCTTTGGTCGCGAAATTGAACCCTTAAACGCATCTGAATCCTAAAATTAACTTAGGGGTTTTACTCAGGGATAAAAACCAAGTCTAATGGTATAAGATTTACCTTGAATCGTTGCCGGAGAAACGAGATTGGAAGGTCGCCGAAGTTCGGCGGCGGCGGTGGCAAAATTCACGAACCAGGGACGATTTCGATTGGATTTTGCTGTGTAACGATGCGCAAATGATCAAGGAATGATGGAGAACAATTTATAGGGTCTCAAACTCAACGGAAACGAGTTATTTCGGATGTTAAATGACTAAATTGATTCGCGATTAAAGATGATTAAAATGCGTTTAACGGTCGGTTTCGAGCTCGTAATGGTAATTAAACCATTGATAATAACGCTTAATGACGAAGAATGATTGAAACCGGTCGATTACAGCAGTTGTTGGTTGTTTTCCGGCAAGGCGGCGGTCGCCGGCGGTGTTTGCCGGAAAAACGGGACGCGCATTCAATTTTTTGTTTTTTTTGTTTTTTTATATATCCCTTAAATAAAATATATATATTATATGTATTGTTAAAAAAACCATCCTTTTATTTTAAGTAATTATATAATTGAGTTTTATTTGTAAGATCACATTCGTAAATTAATTTTTTTTTACATAACTTTTAGTAGAAACGTAAGATCATCGAGGTTTTGTTTGAATAAATGTGTCGATGTTTTAAAAAAATAACAAGTTTTATTAAATTTAAAAGTTTATGATTTATCGTAATTGTTCTCTATTATAACATAACAAAAATTACTTCAAATGAGTAAATAACATGGTTAATTAATTCAAATAAATATTAGAATTTAATTTGGACATATTAATTTTAGTCAAAACTTAAAATATAATTTAAACAAGACAATAAATTTGTTTCAAACCAATAATTATTAGAAGATGACTATTTTAGTTCAAAATCGAAGGTTAAATTTTAAATGAACTTATTTTTAGTACGTAAATAATAGAATTCAAATAAACAAAATTTATATGAATTTAAACTCAAGGCTTTTATTAATACGGAAATTTCACGATTGTTACAAAATAAATTTCCGATTTCTTTGATCTCGTCAGACATAGGGCCTAAGTGATTGATGTGTAGTAGCTGGAAGGGTAGAGGCACTAGTAGTTGGGGTCTCTGACTAAGCAAAGTGTTGCGTAGAAGTTCGAATTGACGGACCCGGACGCTCAACTGGGACGCCTCGATGAGAGTGTCGAAAGCTATTTGGCCAAAGCATGTCAATCACTAAGATCTTACCCTGATCAGTCACGGTTGTAGCTTCCCACTCGGGAAATGAGGGCCATTCCGTATGTTTTTTCAAAAATCATTCGATTTTGTGGTTTATGTGTTAATGTGGAAGTTTTTAGTAATCTATGATCATCTGAGTTACACCACTTCACAATCACACGAGTTTTATACTCAATCATTTGAGTCTTAAATGGATTTTCAATCAAATTTCTCAATTTATGTGTTGGTAATTTTGCTATTTTCCTCTGTGAATCTCGGTATTCTATTATTTTCATATTCGATCGTTTTGTGACACCCCAATTCGAGTGTCCTATATGATGTCTCTCACTCTCGTGATTGCAGATAGAACATTCACCCGGTCGTACCCTTTGTTTCATGATCGATTCTCTCGCATTTCTTAGCTTGGGTCGCGACAATCGTCGCCGTAACCGTCCGGTGGCCCAAGAGATTGTTTGGCAAGTGGAAGTTGCTCCTTCTAGCCTAATCCATTGTGTCCTCAATGCTAACCCTAATATCAATATCACCATTGCTATACCTGCTTGCCATTTCAAACATCATAAGGTGTGTAACCATTCATTGTGCAAGGCTCTGGGAAACCTGCCCACCTTACATGTCGATACTGCACGAATTGTAACCTTCTCGGTTATCGCGTGGGTATCCGCCACCGATCCGACCCTCCCATGAGCACCTATTATCATCCAGATCGAGTTCAATCTCAAATATTTCAATCTATGGTGTCAATTCCATCCCGATTCATTGTTGATCATCGGACTGCTTTTGTCACTACCATCGTTTGCTATCCTCATGTCACCTCGGATCGCATTCCTCCCGCGTTCCACTGCTAGCCAATGTTAACGCTTCCGTTAAAGGTAATACTGACTGTGGAACCTATGCTAGAGCTTTAAACTCGGATATTGTTCGATGAATCTAACGTTTATACTTTGTTGTCATTTAAAATCTTTGACATTCTATGTGTCCATTTCACTTATTTATGATGATGTTCGAAACCTTACCATTCCATACCATTTATGCATCTATGTACCCTGATAAGCATTGCCCCTTGTGGGATTCTAAATCATATGTTCTTTATATCATTTTATTCGTTGTGTGCACGTTGGGTGAAATCTCGTTGGTGGGTTCGCAAGTTTACAAGTTTGCGTGGTTACGGGATTACACGCATACCTGCAAACAAGTGGACACATTTGTGGGTTACGAACCTACATACACATGACCCTCCTGTTTTGTTTAACATTTCAAGATAATCGTTTTAAATGTATTCATTTGATCTTTCTCACGCACCCTTAAGGTATGTGTGTCAGGGAGTCTACCCGTTTGAAAATTTACGAACACACAAGCCCACATGTTTACGGGATTACATGTGTATGTGTTTATGACTTTATGACCTCTCGAGTAGATAACCTTATACGCGTACCGATATTAAAAATCTATCCGTTCAAAGTTAGATCGTCATAATCGTCGAGTTATGTCTGCCTTGCGACCTAACTCTTTGATAGATTTGTTTGCTATTAGCACCTTCAGACCCTCTTTCCCTTCACCTTTCTGTACCCTTGGAGTCTATTTCTGTTATCATTAAAATCTGTGTGTTTTAAAAAGAAATCATTCTTGTTATGCCCGGACACTCATGTCCTGGAAACCCTCAACGATAAACTAGTCTGTGGGCTCAAGCCACAATTACTTGCGTATGGAGTGTATACATCTAGGACCCAAAATTGTGAAAGTTCATCATCATGAAAGGGGAATCGGAGACATCCGAAGACATATCGGGTCTTCCTCCCGTTCACCAAACTGACTTTCACATCGCCTTTATGCTAGCACGACTCCAGTTGCCAGTCACCTTATCCTCTCTAACCCTCAGAAACCGCTCCCCTTCGCGCGATCGCTTCTTTGTGGGTTTTATTTCATCCGTTGTGTTAACCCTTTTATCAGGTGCCTTCCTTGTGTCTCAGTTTTCGTTCGTATGGAGTTCATTCTTTCACACGTGGTGGTGTTGGTGTCTAAATTCATATTTGGTCCGGCACTTAGCGGCCCTACTACAAATTCGTTGTCGCCCTCATTGGCGGTGTATGAATTTGCTTATTTCACATTCTTGATTTCTATCACGTGGAAACTCATTTGTTTTCAGACAATGGACTCTGGGATTCATCGGCTAGTTAGATTCGTGCAGTTGACTCTTCATTAACTCAATAGTCAGTTTTATGAAATCAATTCTTGCCATCTCATCCCCAGATTAGCCAGGCGTGCGCTATCATTGATCGAGGATTCTTATTTTAGACTTGATATCTATCATTTTATAGATTAGATACTTGGATTCGACTCCAAATTGTTGCATATCCTGGATGTTGTTCCGATTACCGATCAGTCATCCTTCACCATAACTTTGTTTGGTCGCTTGTTGATTTGGTAATCTATGGCCTTGCGTATTTTTGTTTGATTCTCAAGCTATGGTCGCATTTGTAGGGTACTATGGGTGGATGTGATCGGTAATCACTATTGTTCGAGTTATTCTCAATCTCATGTCATCAATTTGAGCAAGTTCGTGTATTTCAAGTTATGATGTTTGATTTATGCTATTGGGTTCGCGTATTTCAAGTTATGATGTTTGATTTATGCTATTGGGTTCGCTTATTTCAAGTTATGATGTTCGATTTATGCTATTGGGTTCACGTATTTCAAGTTATCATGTTCGATTTATGCTATTAGGTTCGCGTATTTCAAGTTATTATGTTTGATTTATGCTACTGGGTTCATGTATTTCACGTTATGATGTTCGATTAATGCTATAGGGTTCGCGTATTTCAAGTTATGATGTTCGATTTATGCTATTGGGTTCGCGTATTTCAAGTTATGATGTTCGATTTATGCTATTGGGTTCGCGTATTTCAGTTTATGATGTTTGATTTGTGTTATGAGGATTCTTGCATTTTAAAGTATGTTATTCGATCCATGTTATTAGGCGAGTCATGTTATTTGACGCATGTTATCGGATTTGTGTGTTTCAAGTCATGCTAATTGATTCATGTTAATAGGACTCGTGTTTCTCGAGACATGCTATTCGATTCATATTATCGGGCCCACGTATTTCAAGTCATGTTATTGATTCTTGTTATTGGACTCATGTATCTCGAGTCATACTATTCGGTTCATAGTACCGAATACACGGGCTGTAGGTCATGTTTTTCGGTTCATGTTATCGATACATGTATTTCGAAGAAGTGATGTTCGGTTCATATTATCGGTACATGTACTATGAAAAATGTTGTTGTAACTCATGTTATCAATACCTGTATTTGAAGACACCTAGTTCGACTCATGTTATCGGATTCATGCACTTCGGTTCGTGTTACCCAAATCCATGTCATCGAATGCATATGCCATGAACCACGCAGTTCATTCCAGTGCAGCGGAGTCATGATGTTCTAAAACTTAACGTTCGGTTCGCACTAGTCATGACGCCCGAACGAGTACTATCGGCTCATGGCATCCAATGCGTGGTTTTCCACATAATTCGTGGAACTTAATTTATTTTAGTATCAATAGTTTTAAGCCTTTTGTGCTCATCACTTGAAATTCTCAGTTGTATACCATTAATCCGAGTGTTGATCATTACTCTACTCTTGCTAACCGGGGACTCGTACGTGCTACTACCAGCGATTGTGTGCGATGCTAGCTTAGCATGCGATTTGTTATTATTCGTGGATATAGGTCTTGGGTTCTAGCGAGGGCTGATTCGGATTCGGTCCAGGTATCGTGTCTTGCAAGGTAAACCGGATGCGGGTCGCTACCCATCTAGTTCACCAGAAGTTGACGCTTTATCCGGATAGGAAGTCTGAAACTTCAAATCTTTTTTTATCATTATTATCAGTGTTGAATTTGGTTTATTCTATGGTGATCGATGTGAATCTATGTGATCGATGTATATCTATGTGCTCGATGTGAATCTATGTGGTCGTTGTGAATCTATCTTAATCTATGCTGAGTTTTGAGTTGGGATACTTTGAAGAAATCTATGTTGCACCCATTACTCACCAGAGTCTCCTAATTTCCTAGTCTCGCTCTTAAAGTAGGGGAGACTGTGATCTATTATCATTGGTTAGTCTTTTGGTTGATTTTGGTTTGGTCGTAGTGTGTTCCTCAAATATATTGCTCACTTTCTGTTGATAGCATCGATATGTGTCAAGCTCAAATATCATTGTTTGTTGTGTAGAATGGAAAGTTTTCTGAAGGCAAACAATACTCACTAAAGGTATTAAAGATGTGGTGGATTAGTTACGGTACACCCTAATACATCGGTAATGTCAGGACCGATTTCACATCAAGAATCCCGATCTTGAGCAAGAACGAGGGTCGGATTCGAAAACCCAAAAAGATGATGATGGAAATGAATCTAGGAAATCAAACAAGAAAGATGATAATCTAAGTCGAATGATTTCATTAGTCGAGTGATTACAACAACAAAATCATGACAACACACTCTCTCTAGAAATCCATGACTCACTCTACAAAGAAATCATCATCTCCACATTCGGAGACTCCAGATTTGAGCAACATGTTCTCATATGATTCATCACACAAGTGCGGAAATCATGTGTGATGGTCGATTCTAGATGAATCTGCATCAATGCTCACCCATTAATGATTCCTAAAGCTCAAGAACACACACTAACACCAAGAACACACACACAAATGCTCTCTTGAAGAATAATTCAGGAGTGCCGTCCCTCAATAGGGTTTTTCTCAACTATATATATACTACAAGAGAGAATAGGACAAAAAGAATGTTTGACACACACAATCATTACCTAGAATTCAGAAAAATATTCCATCAGCACAGACAAGTTCGCTAAGCAGTAGACAAGTTCGCTAAGAATAAACAACTTCGCTAACAAGTCCGCTAAGCATAAACAAGTTTGCTAACAAGTCCGCTAAGCATTAACAAGTTCGCTAACAAGTCCGCTAAGCATTAACAAGTTCGCTAACAAGTCCGCTAAGTATAGACAAGTCCGCTAACAAGTTCGCTAAGAGCAAAACAAGTTCGCTAAGATTAGGAACAAGTCTGCTAAGTAAACAAGTCCGCTAGGAACAAATCAAGTACGCTAAGACAAACATTGAACAAATACGCTAAGTGTTAAACAAGTCCGCTAAGTTCAATTAATCAGAAGTCCGCTAAGAAGAAAAACAAGTACGCTAGATTCATAATCAAAATGTTTCTCAGTACAAATTCAAAGTCAATTACAAAACAAAGTATCAAATCAAGATAGGACATAAAAAAGGTCTTCACTAGCAATACTCAACGGTGAATAGTTTGTGTTGCCAACAAAATAGGTTCCAACAATTTCCACCCTTGTTGGCAATGCAAACCTTTGAACTTAAGAAACTTGACCGAGCGGCTTGAGCAGGAATCTCCAGTTCTCTCTAGCTGCCTCTTTGTCTTTGTCAGAAAATACTTTAATTCCCATATCGTACAGACTCCAGAGATCTTGCCAGACAAGCTTTTTCAGATCATTATAGTTGTTCAGCTCGACCAATCTTCTTGCCTTATCTAGGATGACACTCAATTCATGCTCTTCTATCAACCAGCAGTTTGCTGTTCTTAGGAGTTTTGCGTCAAATGTGAGTTTACCCATACCTGCAAGCCTTGTACACCACCAATTTAAGAACATTAAAAAGTAGTTGGCGTCATAGCATTCATAGGGTCTCAGTTGAACAGGGATGGTCCGCATCTTCTCATAGTACATCAACTTCAAATAGGATCTAGAGAGCAGTCTGAGTTCTATCGCTGCAAAGATTCTGATTGCCTCAGCACCGACTCTTTCAATCACTAATTCATGTGTCTTTCCATTGTAGTACCAGCTGATTATTGGAGCATGTTTCTGATTCCCCGGGATAGTCTTTGTCTTCACCTCCTTCCCAATATCTTTGAACATTCCTCGATGAGGGGCACAGAGACGTCTCTACTCTTCAGCTATCTGAGCTTTTCTCTCTTCTTCAGGATTTTGATTGAATTTCTTGTCCTCATAAGCAGATTTGATTAAAACAGCAGCTCGTATACCCTTTTGATGGTTAGAGTGATTTACCAAATCCAGATACTTCAGCTGTTTGAGCTCCCAAGAGAACAAGCTAAGAAGAGCTTTGAAATCTCCGAAGATTTGAACATATCCGTTCCGCCTTTTTACCAGGAATGCATCAAAAGCCTCATCATACTTCCATCCTAATATTTTCATCCCATGATTGACCTTTGGGTTGCTTGGCATCTTCCTTAGATTTTTGGCAGCAAATTGTTGCATAGCCTTTAGGTTTGGTGCCATCTTTTTCCATTGATCATAGATGGGAGAAATGTCTTTCCTCTTGAGTGCTCAGCCCGTTCTTGCTCTCTGAGTCTGATCTGTTCAAGCTTTGCCAGACGTTCTATCTTTCGATACTCTTCCACAAACTCTCGTAGACCTTTAAGTTTCTTTCTGTTGTAAGCCTTCTTATCAATATTCTTGAATCTAAAATAGTTGCGGAGTGCCTCTGAGTCAACCTGTTGGTAGTGGCTTTGATATATTCTTCAGAATCAGGAGCTTCATCAGACGAGTTCTCAGGTGGAGGAAGATATGTGTTGCATATGTCAAGAATAAGATCTGAAAGATGATCTCGGATAGGAAGGAATTCAACGGTTTTGGAGGTGTCAGCAAAGATATCTGCTAAGGGATCAGTTTCAACTTCAACATTTTGATTTCGCGGAAGGTGTGAATTCAACCTTTCCTCATCAGTGTACAACTTGGTCAACTTAATGTCTGTCAGACTCATCAGATATTCTAAGGAGAAGTTGTCACTCATTAGAGATCTAACCATGTGAGCTATTTTACAGGTGTCTTCCTCATCTACATTGGTGCCCTCCAAATTTGTGACTATGCGGATCCTTGGTTCATCTGTCCTTGTTGACGCAGAACGTTCAGGTAAAGTACTCGAGCCCTTTCCATATATAATAGCAGGAGGATGGCCTGATTTATATCTTTTAAGTGCTCGGCCTTCTCCTCAAGCAGGCGGTTTTGTTCACTGTGTGTTTCTTTAATAAGCGCTCGACGAGACCTCTCTTTCTCAGCTCCCCTTTTCAGATGCTCCTCTGCAATCTCTTCAGGAGTCAATATTCTTTTTCCCTTATCCTTATCATAAGGACCGGGTTGCTCTGTGACAGCAGGTTCTGGAACAGCCGATTCCTTGGGATCAGCTTCCTCCTTATCAGAGTCAGAGGAGAAGTGTATGAAAGAGGCTTCAAAGATCTGATTTCGGAGATCTTGCTCAGCAGAAATACCAGGATCTGTTTGACTTTCAGTTTCTTGATCAGAACTTGTCTCAAGATTGATGATTTCAGCATCAGTTGGAATAAGACCTGGAACATATGGGTTGATGTCCAAGGCAAGTGTTTCTGCTGTAGACATGACGGTCGAAAGAGGCCCACTCACATACTCATCGTCTACTTCCATCTTTACTTGGATTGGAGTAGGACAAGGAGGTTTCTCTTGTTCATCATCCTCACTATCGATCGTATCCTAGTCGATGTAGTTCAGAGGATTGGCTTCGTTCATGAGCACATTCATTCTTTGACCTAGCTCATTCATGTCGCTTTCGTCTCCAAAGTCTACAAAGTACGGATGTTCTTCATAAGCTGCTTCATTACCATCCTCAAGTGTCTCAATGAGAATACCGCATGAGTTTCTTCTTGAGTATAGATTCTCGGCATAGTATTCCCTGAAATTGGACATCTCAAAGTCCAAGAAGGCTGTGTCGATGTAAATATGACGGACACCTTCGGTCACGGGAACCATGGCAAAGGAGGTAGAGATATCAGCATGAACGGTGGGAATGATCGAAAGTTGAAGAGATATGCCATGTTCATCTTCAGACTCAGCACTTGTTGAACCCTCAATAACAAGAACCTTGGATTCCTGTGCAAACCTTGGAAGTTTTAGGTTTTCAGGTACAGGTGCAAACCTTTTGATCGAGTCCAGAGTCTCAACAACTGGTTCATCATGAAGGAGGCTGTTGATAAAAGAATCTTCGTCATCAGAGAAATTAAGATCATCTCCTTCTATGATAGTGTTATCATCGATTTCAAAATCGTTGTCATGCAATGGGCTTGAGGTGTCTTGAACACCAGTAGAGTCTTTACCAGCAAGAATGGTAGTAGAAGTTATGGGGTCTTGAGAATTCCTGCTTTCACTTCTTTCATCAGATTCAGGTTGGTTTTCTGGCATTTCATTCTCTTTATCACCGGTATTATCATCTAGTTTGTCACTTAATTGTTTGCCTTCACTTGATTTGGCTAACAAATCCTTGAGTCTTTGAATTTCAGCAGCTTGTTCAGCAATGACTTGTGACTGATCATTAATCTTTTGATTTGCCACTTGCAGTGAACAGTTTAGATGGTCATTCTGACTTTGAAGGTTGACAATTTCAGCTTGAAGTTCCATCACCTTTTCCGATTCTGAAGCTGATGGGCTGGTAGCAACAATTCCAGTAATGTCAGTGGTGGTGACAATAGCTTTCAGCTAGCTGCTCCAGCGGTCTCATATCCATGTCTATTCCTTCAAATTGTTCAGTAGGAGATGGAGAGAAAGTTGCTGCAGCTAAGGCTGTGTCCGATGGAGTGCCAGATGAACTCACCAATTCATAATCATCCTGTGTGCCGGGCTTCCTTCTGACTTTGATTTTTTCAGTACAGGACTTACTTCTCTCAGCTATGATGAAGAACTCAGCGGATTTATAACTACTCCCACCAGTTTTTGTCAGGGTTTGTAAAGTAGTTTTAGGAGGATACTCGGGAGGACTATCAGTCTCATCTTTAAGGTTATATTTAAGATCGTCCTCATCGAAAGACACTGAATCCTCCTCATCATCCTGTTCATCCTATAATGGATTATAGCTTTTATCAGAGGATGATTGTGGTGTCGTAGCTGTAGAGGCCCTGGAATAGTCTCCAGTCCTTTGTCTTTTCCGAGGATGAATGCCCTCAGGTTGTGTGGGACTGTCATCAGAATCTGAGGAGTCAGACCCTTCATCATCGTCATTGTCGTCTCCTTCTCCTTCTTCAGATAGATCCACCAGCACAGGACTTGATCAGCCTCATTATGTTCTACTTGAGCTTCAACAGCTGCTTCACCCATTTGGATAACTCTTTCGGAATCAACGAGAGCAATCTGAGCAATCATCCCGGGAAAGAAAGGTACAACATTCCCTTGATATTTACCTTTATGGTACTTGCTGTATGAGCCAGTGTTCATTGAACTTGTAGAGATGGTTTCTCCTTGCTTGATCAAGGTTGGGTAATAATGATCTAAGATAGCCTGGATGAACCGGGGGTACATCAAGAACTTCTTTGCTCATCCAGTGGGATGCAGATTAGCAATCATCCATTTGAGGAGTTGATGTAAAAGATTGAACCCCTCACATGTGACAATCCCATGTAGAGCACATGCAGTTTCTTCAACAAAATCATCGGGAGCTGCCGTTCTTGTGAATTTTGTTGCTGACATCTAGGAGAAAGGCACCAGAATATCCCATTCTTGTGATTTTTGACTTCCATTGAGTCTTTGTGAAAGTCTTGGGCTTGTCTGCATCTTGTAAGTTCAGGACCGTTCTGATCTTCTCCTTAGTGATCTCAACATCAATGTTCTTGATCCTGGACCTTATAATATCTGAACCATCATCAAGCTGTGCAGATTGAGCATTGCTCCAGAATGCTTCAATAATACCCTTATAGATGATAAGGTTGACCTGCATAGCTATTTCCCATGTTGATTGTTGTAGTAAGTCAATTGCTTGCTCATCAGCACCTTCCCAGTTCTTGTTAAACACGCAGCTTCCATTGTGCAAACGACCAAACTCTAAAGCTTCAACAGCTTGTCTGGGAGGCATCTGCACATATAGAATTAAAGGATTATATCCAAGTTGACACTAGATGAATGTCATTCACACTAGACTCGTGATAGTGACAGAGTTTTTCATATTAGAATCAATGACATAAACCAACTTACATAGTGCATATACTCCAAAAATGATCACATGCAACCGGAATATCATGATTAACAAGTAGGGGTGTGCAGAAATAACCGAAATCCGAATAAACCGACAAACCAAACCGTATCCATATCCAAATAAACCCATCCGAATTATGAATTTGGTTTACGGTTCGGTTTTCAACCGTATCCGAATTGTGAATTCGGTTTATGGTTTTGAGTTTTGTTTTTATATGGTTTATTCGGTTTATTAGGTTATCCGTTTAAAACCAAATAAGATATATATATATATATATATAGGGAGAAGATCATTTAAGAACCAATTTGATTTGAGAAATAAAAAGAAATAATTTGAGCCACAAGTTTATTTACATGTATCCCCCCTCCCATGAATTATAGTGGTCCCCCTGAAATTTGTGGTTGAGATTTAGTTCTCAAATGTTCTCAAAATAAAAAGTTCTCATTTGAACCTAACCCTATATATATCTATACTACTATATAATACATATTGGTATGAAGGGGTAGTTTGGTCATTAAATTCCTTAATTTTAAGACGCGTACACACATTTATGCATCATGTACAAGTTGGTAAAGCATAGCTTTTATACCACATCCAATATTTACAAGCAAATCAGATTAGGGTAATCTGGTCATCTCAATATCCCTTTTTGCAGCCGTCCATCTCCTCTCGAGTCCCCCGTTTCACACGCACGCTTCCTTCTTCCATTGGTTTACTCCTCCTCGATCCAACATAGCCGCTTCGTTATCCCCGCACTCCAGGCTCCAGCCCCTCTCCCCTCCATTTCCAATCTATAAGTTCACAAGCATGCTGTCCATTTCCAATCGACGATTCACTCTCCCATGCCTAACATCAGATACAAACGACGTTCAAAATCGAAATCTCCATTGATATCAACACATCTCAAACGTCAGATCGATTCCGTTTCATAGTAGTTTCCTCTTCGATTCGTGCGGTACTTAACCTTTCAGGTTTAGGTCGATGATTTGTTCCATTTAGTGAAAGATGACGCCGAAATTCATATTCCAGGTTTGTTTCACCATGCTCATATATTTGTATAAGGTTCTCATCGCTTCACATGGCTCTTCTTGAGATTGAAAGAGAAACCAGAGAATACTAGCTCCTCTTCAAGCCTATGAGTAAGTTGTTCTTGATTTTTTGAACGAAACCCTAAACAAAATCTGCTTTTTGTGGGTTTATATATGTAGGTACAGAGATTATTTGTTTGATGAGCTTCCTGTGTGGATTAGAGAATATTTGATTTACAGGTAGGTAATATGATATTATTACACTTTAGTTCTGTTGTAATATGTTTGGTTTTGATGTTTGATCCTTATAGATATTATTTGGATTTATTTTTGTTTTTCTTCTCTTTTGATCCTACCTCTGTCCGATTCTACCTAACTGTTGAGGTAAAACTTGTGATTCTCTATTAATATGTTTGGTTTTGATGTTTGAAATTTTGTGTTCATTGAAGATTGAATTTATTTAACTTTGATTGAGTGGTAATTAGACCCTAATTTGAATATTTTAGTAGTTGGATATTGCATATGGATGTGATACAAGTAAGTTATAAAAGACCATCACAATAAGATTTTATCTTATTGTCCATCACAATAAGATTTTATCTTTTTTTCATCTCAGTAAGTTTTGTTATACTTAAACAAAAGAAATCGCCTCTTTATTTATATAAGTGAATAAATCAGAGGCATATAAAGATATCGTTCATGTTTGATATCATGGATCCCTATGAGGTGATTATCCCATGTTAGTTTTGAACTTTGGTATCGTTCATGTTTGATATCATGGATCCCTATGAGGTGATTATCCCATGTTGTCTATATGAGCTAAGTGGGTATGGTCTGTATGAGTATTTCTTTATAATCATAGCAAAGAGGTGTTCAAAATCTGATTTGGGTTTTTTATTGCAGTGACAAAAGATTGGAAGTGAATGTGAAATTGGGAGATGTTGGCACTCGAAACATTAGGTCAGTCTCACATTGCATAAAATCTGCTAATCTCATAAAACCTGTTCTTAAATAAATTTATGCAATTTTGATGGTACTCAAGATCACTTTTTTTGATGTCATCACCAACCTGACTAGCCAGATAGCTGTATTGCTTGCTAATTATATTAGTGACCGGATGGATCCTGTTGAAGCTATTATAGTAAGTTCTCTTTTACTCTACCCTCCTTACTAACCTCTTTATCTTCTTTAATATTTGGCTCTTTGGTATAAGTTGCCATGTTTACCTGTTTATATGTGAAGGGTACTTATCTCCTTATCATCTTTAATATTTATTTGCAAAATCTTAAAAATCAAAATGATTTATCAATTTATCAAAGCACATGAGGTCCTACTTATGGTACACATGGATACCTTTACATGCAAATCTTTAAAGTTTGAATGATCAATCATACATGAATGTGAAGACCCATATAGTTCAGATTAAATGATCTAAACTATTAACGTGAGTCTGATGAAACTCTTAGATCTTTGACACAAACTTTTAAAGATTTTATCTTTTCTGCATATAAGTTTATAAAGATCAGTAGTCTATTATATAGAACTCATTCTTCTATATCAATATCTTAATTTCTTTGGTATAACTTGACAATTAATATTGTCTAACTCTCCTCACTGTGTTTAATATTAGTAGCAACATTCTGTGTAGAGGAATACTTGTTTACCTTGTATATTTTTGCTTTTAGATACTTTGACAACTATTGAATAATCAGATACATTATACAAAACCGTCATCTTTGTTGTTTTATTTTCATTCATAGTTGCACAATTGTACTTCAAGATATGGGATTGGTGTTTGGTTAAAGAATTAGCATTGAAAGGCTCTAATCATGGTTGGCAGTTGGGGACTACATCAATAACAAAGGAACAAGAAGGTAATCTATTCTACAATTAGGTTAACTTTTCACATGTCAGTTTTTTTACTAATTTTATTAACTTTCGATTCCAATTAATGTGGTGTCTTCGTTATCTTAGTAGCATGTTTACTTTCTGTCGGGTGCTTTCTTTTCAACAGTTTTGGTATCGGGTGACTGGAAAGTTCAGAAATGCTCTTTTGGCTGGTTTCTTTGGAAGATGATGG
>JBCNJP010000025.1:21732101-21767275 GCA_039602395.1 Deinandra increscens subsp. villosa
CTTTTTCCATCTACCCTTAAAAGAACTCCTCTCGCATTTTATCTCAAATAATTCTATCTGATAATTTTTACAAATTTGCCTAAAGCCAGGAATTATACGAGTACAAGTGGGATTGCGGCATATCTCAGTTTTGTCAACTTCATCTGTGAAATCATCTTTGTCCTCAACTATATTCTTTTCTTCAACCACTGAACTCATTTTCTTTCTTTAGATATGCAGCCTTTGAAGATTTTGAAGAATCGGCAAAAAAAAAACGGCAAAAGTACTATTCAAAGAATAGTGTCAAAAATTTAAAACTGAAAAACGGAGGCCTTCGGAGTGGAATTTGGGGGTCCAAACAAGCTCCCCTGGACGTTAGTCCGGGGTAATTCTGGGGCTCAGTGTCACGAACGTCATGTTCAAATTTGAGCTTCTAACTCCAAACGAGTCAAAAGTTACGTCCGTTTCCGTGAAAGTGTGAAATAATGACTTTTTGCCGCAAATCCTGTTTTCGATCGAAAACCCTATTTCCGATCGTAATCACCATTCCCGATCGTAAACACTGTTTACGATTTCAATATGCACCCTGATCGTAAACCTTAATCGTCATCTCTGATTCCGATAACTTCCAGTCGTAAACACGTTTCCGGTTGAAGAAAATCGTAAACTCTGTTTCCGATACGAAAAAGTCATAAACACTTGATTCCGACAAAGTACAGTCGTAAACTCAAACTTCCGGATCGTAAACAGATAAAAATCGAAGCTTTAAGTCGTAAACACGTTTCCGATGAAGATCTTCAAGAATAACAGTCGTAAACACCAAAGAAACCCAGAAATACACTCATAAACACCAAAACACCTTCAAATCTTCAAAAAATAGCTTGAATCAATATCGTGAGAGCCTCGAATCACAGATTCTTGGCTCTGATACCAATTGTAGGTCTGGAAAAACAACCAAATCACGATATTGATATCACAAACGAGTGCGGAATCCTCGTAAGTGACTGATTCAAGAAAAGAGATGAAGAGAACACAAGAATACTACGATCAAAACAATAAAAACTTGATCCTTGCACACAAGGTGAACTTGTCGGGTACAAGTTAAGAATCATAAACTCTGTCTCTCGGGTTTACGATCGTGAGCCACTAGAATCGACTCCCTAAATGGTAACCCAATGGGTTTTATATAGCCACCCCATTGGGTTTACTATTGGGCCCCTATTGATCTTAAACCCAAGCCCAAGCCCATATCCAATAGTAAACTAGCCTACTAATCTAATTAAACCCTCTAAGCCCAGCCCAACTTATTTAATATTACAAGCCTCATAATCTAGCCTCAACAGGTATAACATCCGGGACAGAATTCAGATTCATTTGGATATACTTTGCATAGGAATGCATGCCTAAATTGAAGACTTTAATCAAATTTGCATTTTTTTAGCATTTTGATTTCGTTTCGGGTAAGATCGAGGGAAAACAGGTTTGTGACATTGTTGGTAAGTCCTGAACAGTCCCAGGTTTGTATTTGAATGATTGATGATGGTCGAAATCGAGAGAATCGGATTCGGGTGAAAGATAGTAATTTTTGGCTAAAACTAAGTTTGCTGGTGCACAGGTCATGCGGGCCGCATGCCTACACATAAATACACTTCAGATGGCCCGCATGAGTTCATAAATCAAGATGTCTTTTAAATTTTCCCCCAAATCTCTATTTTTCCCTAATTTTTCCTCCACACTTGCGTTTTTCCCCGGTGTCCCTCTCTTCCCCACTGGCCGCCGGTTTTTCTCCACCACCGCCGGCCACCACAGACCCGGCGCCGCCAACCTCGCCTCTACTTTGTTCACCCACCACCGGCCTCCCTCTTCTTCCACGATTCCCGTCGCCACCACCCCCCTTCCACCTGCGTTCCACAGCCCCGCACCCTCTCCGGCTTCCCCCATCCACCTCCGCCTTTCACAGCCGCCTGCAGCCACCACTCCCAGCCATTCAGTCCGCTATCTCCATCCTCCGCCCGTCGCCCCTCTGCTCACCGCCATCTCATATCCCTCACAACCCCAATCTCGTCGCCGCCCCCTGTTCCCTCACTTCACCACAGCCTTCTCCCACCATCCAACCACCGCTCTTTCACCGCCAGCCTCCCTCTGTCTCCGGCTGAACAAGCCGCCGCCGCACCATCATCTCCGATCATAATCTGCAACTTAATTTCTTTCACTTTTGCTTAGCAGATTCAGGTATGATTCCAAATTTTTTGTTGATAAATAGTTTGAGTGTTATTTTTTTTTTAATTTTGTTTTGATCAAAATTACAACACTTAATCAGATTTTTCATTTGATTTTCGAAGGCCATATCTTGTCTATTAATCCTCATTTGAATACCAAGGGCTTATTTGGATGTTAGATATTGGCTAAATGCAACACAGTTTCATTCTATATGACAATTTTGTGAATTTTATGTTGCTATTCTTGTTTTATATGTCTTTCTTAGTGAGCTGATTTGTATATATATCAAGATATTGGAGAGGTTTTAATGATTTATGATATGTTTAGGATGATCCGGTTGAAAAAGCATCGGTCACTTTCAGTTTTTTTATGGTCTTTACGTGTTTATCATAGTTTGTTTACGCTTCTCCTCATTAGGTTTAGGTTCCCATTTTGTAACATTTTGCCTCTTAGCTTTCTTGGTGTCGAATTTATTTCAATGAGGTTAGTTGTCCTATCTAAGTTCATGCTAGCATTTTAGTTAGATTTTAATGGCATCTCTCTGTTTTTGTCACATGATCTTTTCGGATTTTGATATATTTAGTTTTATTTACGCTGATTAAAAAAAATCAGAAAAATTCAGAAAAATTAGAAAAATTTGTTTAATTAATTGAGGCTTCTTTGTTTTTAATTCCATGCGTTTATTTTGATCGTTTAGGTTTAGTTTGCTTGCTTCGTTATTTTTCTTAGTTTCCTTTAAGTTGTTTTTGTGTCTTTCTTGTTTAGTTTTAGTAATGTAGGTTTAGTTGTTTGTTTTTCCCGTTGGTGTTCACCCGTTGATGCATTATTGCTTGTGATTGACTTTTGTGCTTAATTGAAACACTCGAGATGAGTGTTGGTTTAGTCCGATTTACGAACGGGGCATGGCCGTTTTTCGAGTGATTTGTGCCGTAATGCGGGCCTTTGGTACTCAATCTCCATTCCAATGGTCCGTAGAACGGTACAAATTCTCAGGATTGTTTGGAATTCAAGTTTGTGTGACGTTCACTTCATAATTTTAAACAAACGTCCGCTCACTGGTTTTCTAAACTGTTGTGATCTTTCAGCACGAACCGTTCTCTTCATAAACAACAAATGGGCGGTTCGTGTAACGGTTCCATTCGGGTTAGTTGGTTTTGGTCAATGCAAATTGTTGGTACTCAATTTCCATTCCCACAATTTGCATTCGACCAAATTTCATTGATTTGCCATATTTTTCAGCTTTAACCCGTATGAAGCCCGATTTACTTTTTATTTCTCTTGCTTTTCACCGTTTCTAACTCTTATTTGTTGAGAAATGTGCAGGTATGGCTAAGGGAGACTCTTCTCAGACTGGGAAAAAGCCTAGGAAGCGCAAAATTCAGGATGCGGCTGCAAGCCGGCCACCACCACCGATGATGGAGCCATTGCCAGTTCCAGGCGAGGCACCCACACCCGGAGCAACCTATATTCCACTCCACGCACACGAGTGGTTGCGTTTCCATCGCGATTCTGCGGCATATCAGAGTTTACGCCGTTTGCTTCGTCTTCCGTTCCGTCCAGTGAAGACTATTGACTGGCCATTCCTTGGCATAGTGGGATCCACGGAGAGAGCTGAGTAGCTTATTACGGGCGCTTGGAGGGGTATATTTGATATCGACCGCCCAGTCTACCATGAGCTATCATTGGAGTTTTTCTTCACTACCCATTATGAGGGGCTCCCGTCGGACTATTCGTACGACCGAGCCATTACATTCCGACTTGGAGGAGTGGATAGGCGATTGTCATTGGCAGAGTTTGCTTGGAGAGTTGGGTTATACACGGAGGCTGAGACGACACTGCCTATCTTCACCGAGGCACGTACAGATATCTCATCCCTCGAGCTATCTTTATGGTGGCCTTCCATTGCTGATGGTGTATTAAAGGAGGGCACGAAGGCCCATTGGATTCGAGACCCATTTCATCGCTACCTCCACAGAACCCTCGCTCACACGATTGCGGCGAGGAAAGAGAGCACAGAGAAGATGACATTTATTGATGCTACATTTCTCCATTCTCTGCTGCAGGGTATTCCTTTTCAGCTAGCGCACACTCTTGCTGCTTTACTGACCCGACATCGTTCTTCACGAGGTGGTATCTGCGGTGCTGCATATGTCACGCAACTAGCCGAGAGCCTTGGTGTTTTGCCTGATGAGCGTCCAGAGATCCCTGCCGGGCAGGCACTGACACAGGTTGCGGCGGCACAGTCTGCCACATTATCCGCCGTCGCCATCCGATCGATGAGTATGATTCTCGCACCTCCGGGAGGGCCCATCACGTGGAAACCGATGGGAGCCATTTCTGACCCTCCGGAGGGTGCCGTTGGTGGTTCGGGCGACGAGCAGCCCGCACCAGATGATGATGACGCGCATGTACAGGAGGGGCCTTTCCAGTTCCCAGTCCGCCCGCCACCTCCCCCGATTGTTGTTCAGAGACCACCCGGACAGCAGATTTCTGTTCGGGCTGCATTGGCGAGATATCAGGCTGATCAGAGGCCAGCGGGTCCAGTCTCTCGTCCCCGTCCTCCATCCACTCAGGCCCAGCTTCGTCAGTTAGTTCAGCTTGTTCAGGCTCAGACACAGACCATTGATGCGATGGGCGCTCAGATAGCCCAACTGACTCCACTAGTACCAGCCATGACTTGGATGACACATGTGCTTACACAGATTGCCTCCAGAGATCCAGAGATCCAGTTGCCTCCGTTTCCAGGTGTTCCACCAGCCGACCAGCAGCCGTGATGATTTGGTTGTACCCTTTCCGAGTTGTATTCTTATTTTGCTATATTATGTCATACTTTGATTTACAAACTCGGGTATTTTTGTATATGGGTTGGGCGTACATTGTGGTTGACTCTATGATCTTATTATCTATATTTGCTGGTTGATGTTTTTGCCATGTTTTTGCTTGATAGTGACATAATGAGGCAGTTCTGGCACCTGTTTGTCGAGAGCTGTTTCTATATATTCTTGGCTTTGGAGCATTCGAGACCCATTTATGGCACTTACGGTCGAGATTTGTGGTTCTTGCCGATTCAGATATGTTTGTCCCCTCGTTCCATAATCTCCAACTCATAAATATTGTATTCAATTGCGGTGGGAAAAGCCCTAATCCAGTTTGACCCGTGCTGATTCATGTTTTGAGACGGGATTAGGCCTAGTTGCGAAACTGTAAGTGTGGGACCCATAATTGGTAAACATTCTGAATAAAGCATGTTCAGGGGCTTTGGTTTTCGGCGGTTGGGTTTAGTCGGACCGAAATACCGGTGATCACTTTTAGCACGTGAGTATCTAGTTTAGAATAAATTAGAAGGTCGATTCTCCGGTTATGATCTCATTGCGGACTATTTCAGGGGCGAAAAAGGTTCAAGTGTGGGGATATTTGATGCATAGCATCTTGTTTATTATTTTTGATGAATAAATCCCTCATTTTGATTATATTTTGGTTATGTTTTGGTTGGATTCGATGCTTAATTGTTATATATGTGGATTTAAGGTGTTGGTTGGGGTCGTGTGGTCATTTTGGATGGAAACGAGGCACTTTGGAGTTGGATTGGCATCCGGAGGTGAAGATAGAAGAAAATAGAGATTTTTGAGATTCTGATGGACATGCGGGCCATCTGCCCATTTCCTATGTTTTTCAGATGGGCTGCATGGTCTGGTCAAAGCTGCAGTCAACAGGGCCATGCAGGCAACATGCCTGCTACACAGACACTCAGATGGCCTGCATGCAGGCCGGGCGGATTTTTCAGGAACACTTTATGCGGGCCACTTGCACCATTTATTCACACCCAGATGGCCCGCATCGACCATCAGACGTGAAAAACCCTTGAAAACCCTTATAAAAAGATTGGAGGCCGTTTTTCTCCACACCCCTCCCCTATTTTGACTAGTTTACATAATTTAAGGGTTCTGAGATTGATTTTGGAGAGATAAAGGCCAAAGGAGCAAGGATTTTGGGAAGAAAAGCTTGGAAAAGTGAAGATTTCGGTTTGGGTTTCATCATCCCTCCTTGATTTCTTCCTAGATCTTGTTTGTTTTGACATGATTACATCAGATCTGAGTTGTTTCATGTTTAGATTCATGATGTTAGGCTAGATTTCCTTTTATCACTTGGATTTGATTGATTTTAAGCATGTTTTGACTTTTCGGTTTGACTTTTTATTATGACTTGATGAAATTGCCTATTAATTCTGAATTGGATGCTTTGAATGATCATATATGCATTGTTAGCTTCTATTTGAATCATATGATGTGAGTAATTTGATGTGGATTGAAGAACTTCAACCAAATTGTTAAATTCCTCATTGTTAATCTTGGACTTTTATAGTTTTAGGTTAATGCATGATCCGATGACCATCTACATGATTGTATGAATTAGATTTGGGGCTGATCTTGTATGTATTTGTGTTGAAATTGAGTTGACCGATTCGTTTTGCACATTAGGTGGTTGCTAGACATTGATTGGTTGGTTAGAATGCTTATGACCGTAAGGTTTTGACTTGTCATTTCGTGTTTAGCATTGCCTAAGTTCTTAGGGTCTTGATTCAGATTTATTCACGTTATTGGGCCTACTTAGGAAGACCTTCCTTGTGTGATCCCTGTTTCATGTGTGTTTGGTTAGCTTTGACCGAAGCAACTAGGCAATTAGGCGGTTTCACTCAGTTTTCTACCTGGACTTTTATTTGGGATTGCCTTGGTAACTAGGATGTGTCTATAGTCTAGGTTGCCTTGGTAGTTATCATTTGCAGGGTAGTTGTCATATTGATTAGTCAGATTGGAGGTCAAATTCATGCTTAGAGGATTCTTATCCGAGTGATATCTGTCTCACTACTGATTTTCATTCCTAGATTCTGTTGCTTTGTTCTTTAGTTGTTTCTAGTTACTTGCTAATCTGTTTCTTTGTTTATCTGAAATTCAAAATATTTTTAGGTTAAATATTAGCAAAGTTCGCATATCGAGAGTCTGCATTGCGTCCTTAGATTTGACATCCGGGTATTTACCGATACTATTCTGCATACGATGGGTACACTGCCCTACGCGTGTGTTTAGTCACTCGGGATTTTCCCTTTTTGACTTGACCGATTTTTGATAGACACTTCAGCACACGTCAAGTTCACTGCTAAAAAGCTCAAAGATATGCCTCCTAATGTCAAATCCGATGATGGGATGAAAATCCTTGGTTGGAAATATGATCACGAGTTTAAGGCATTTATTGTCAAACGCAGAAACAGATTTGTACAATTCTTTGCCAAGATAAGAGACTTCCTAAATCTGTTCTCTTGGGAGTTGAAACAGCTTAGGTGGCGACAACTGATCAACCACTCAAATGATCCAGTAGGTAGAGATGCTGAAGAACAGATAAAAGCCATCTACAACGTTAGTTCAACTCGCCACCTCAAGACAGAGAAAAAGAAGTACAGAACTTTCAGAAGGCAGAGAGTTGTGGTCCCACATAAGGTCATGTACAAAAGTATCAGCAAGGATTTGATTACAAAGAAAATAAAGGGAGAACAGATAAGCAACCCAATAAGATGTTGGTATTACAGTGGGGACACTCATGAGTTGGCCATTGAAAGGGAAGACGGCGATACAATAAGACTCTTCGCTGCAATTGAACTGAGACTGCTGCATAGAAGTTACCTTAAATGGTTATTCTACAGTCTCCTGGACACCATCCCTCGAAGGCTTAGACCATACGAGATAGTGGATGCAAACTACTTCGGTTTGTTTCTAAGGTGGTGGTGCTGGGAGTGCATTGCTGCCAGGAAGATGACGACAGAAAACCTGAGTACCTTGAAAGACTGGATCATGTGTGGTCGCGGGATTTGCTACCTCTCTCGTGGTCGTGAAAGGATGTTGGAGATGTGGCACTATTCTGACTTGAAGAAGTTCGCGCGAGAAGACCTTTGGATATTGTACGAGGCACAAATTATTTGCTTAGATGATCGATACAGGAATCTTGCTCGTAAATACTGGAGGTTCTTGCTAAAGCTGCTTGGACAAATCAGATAGTCATCAGTTTTTTCTTTTCTATGTTTGTATTACCACCAAAGGGGGAATTTGTAAGATCTTCTTAGGGTTGGTGGCAACTCAAACATAGCATCCTTAGTATTTGTGCTCAAATTGTAAATCTTTCACTTTAACTTGTATTTTGTACTTGGATAATTCTCTTAATGCTTATGTTAATCACTCAAGTGTTTGATGTTTTGTGTTTCATATGTAATGTCTTAACTTGTGTTGATTATTGATATTGAAGAAATTGCCCTTGTACATCTCAATTGCATTGTGAAAGTCTGAATTCAAATTCTGGGTCATTTCATGATAATCTACTTGGCTAATGTTAATAATTGAATGTGTCTTCGTAATAACAACCCTTAGTGATTCAATAATGATACTTGACATTTTCGGAGTGTACTTAGTGATTTCTGGACAATCTTGGCGATCTCACCAAGAGTCTTGGAGACCTCACCTTGATCTTGGCGATCTAGTGAATTGGTCTTGGCTACCTCGCCAACCCTTGGCGAGCTCACCAAGTCTTGGCGACCTCACCAAGGCTTGGCGAGCTCACCAAGTGGTCTTGGCGATCTCAGCTTGGCCTTGGCGATCTCATAGTTGTTCTTGGCGATCTCGTCAGTCTGATGACATAAAATTCACTAACTTCAATAACATTCTCTTTATTTCAGTGCAATCACGACCTGTGCTCTCTCCAGTATATATAGCAACACTAGAATAACCTAAAATAAGCTTTTGGACGGCTGTTTGAAGAGAGAGAGCACCTGTGTGTGAAAACCCACGTGTTCTTGAGTTTCAGACATGAAATCTAAGGATTTCAACCAACAAACACTATGATTTGATCATGGATTCATGATTTCCGCACTTGGATATGTGCATTGGATGAGTAAAGGCTCCAAATTGGTCCTGACATCGACTCCCCATATGGTCTGTGATACGTGAAGCACGCTTGGTTCAGAAACACAGTAATACACTTTCATTAAAAAAGGTTTTAATAAAGTCATTAAACACACCTTAAGCGAGGGTATAGGGCTGTTAACCGACCCGCTAAAGGTTTGTTACTTCCCAAGTAAGTATAAGAGTTTAGCCAAACATGGCTTTATAGATTTGCTTAAGATAAGAAGAAAGATTCATAGACAAATACTTTGCAAAAACTACTTAAGTTATATTTCTTATAAACTTGACTTACAAAAACATAAAAACGCCAAATGGCTTAAGAGAAAAACAAGGACTACACTAGAGAAAGAGGGAAGAAGATGAGCAAGTTGGAAGTGAAGAGGGCTCCTCTATTTATAGACCAGCCGGAGTGGACACGACCCGTGCCAAACTAGGCACGGGGCGTGCTTCACGGAGCATGGGGCGTGCTGTGTTAGAGACTTCTGTCGTTCTGCAAGGTGGTAAGGGGCACGGGCCGTGCTTTGCCAGGTACAGGGCATGTCATGTCAGAGTCTTCTGCCGATGGTGTCAGTGGCACGACGCGTGCTTGAAGGAGCACGGGTCGTGCTATGTCAGAAACATGAGGCGTGTTGCGCAGACTGGTACAGAGGAACGACATGGAGAAAGGGGGAAGAAGATGAGCAAGTTGGAAGTGAAGAGGGCTCCTCTATTTATAGACCAGCCGGAGTGGGCACAGCCCGTTCCAAACTAGGCACGGGGCGTGTTGTATCAGAGGGGCATGGGGCGTGCTTCACGGAGCACGGGGCGTGCTTCATGGAGCACGGGGCATGCTGTTTCAGAGACTTTTGACGTTCTGCAAGGTGGTCAGGGGCACGGGCAGTGCTTCGCCAGGCACGGGGCATGTCATGTCAGAGTCTTCAGCTGGCGGTGTCAGTGGCACGGGCGTGCTTGAAGGAGTATGGGCCGTGCTATGTCAGACACATAGGTTGTGTTGCGTAGACTGGTACATAGGCACGACATGGAGCTTCGCTGGTCTTGGGCACAGGCCGTGCCTGGTGGGGCATGGGGTGTGCCCAAAAAAGTCAATTTTTAGGTTTAAGACGGGGCGTGTTGGAGTATGTCACGAGGAGTGTTGACCCAAAAATCATCTTCCTCTCGCCGAGATACTCCGAATTCACCACTCATGGGTCCCGTAACTCATTTTCTAGCCCGAGATATGCTTCTGCGAAGTTTAGGGCATTTCCTGACCACATCGCTGTCTTTCAGCAGTTGCGTTTGAAGATGTGGTTGAGTCTTGGGGTTACCACTATGTCTTGACTTAAGAGAAGGTTGTATGAGGGCATCAAGTCCATCTTGCAAGGTTAGAGCTTGGTTCTTAGCACAAAATCATGAAGTCTTCATATATTCTTCATTTTTGAGCGTTTTTGTCTTCTTTTGTGATTTTCACCTGGATCACACTGAAAAACTAAAAAGGAAACAATATCATACTGTTTGATGATAGTTAGCCAGATATAACTCGAAATGCGAGGGACATTTGATATAAAAATATGTATAATTTAGCGCACATCAAACATCCCAACACTTGAACCTTTGCTTGTCCTCAAGCAAAACTCCATGAATTAGGCCTGACACATCCCAATAATTTATCAATTCGTGGAATCAAGATTCCGAGTACTATAAATATCGTTCCTCCATTTATTTCCAACTTGTCTTTCATTGAATTTTTATTTTTTCATTTGTTGAAATATAAACAATTATGACAAGCCTACTTACAAGTTTTATTTTTTTACACAAACTTATATACCTCACAAGTGATCACTCAACTCTCGGGGTATTGATTTGTATATATTTGGGGTGAACACTCCTACCTAGTTGAAAACAAGTAGATAGCATAGGCTTGGCACACAATCGAACCACCACAGATCTCACCAGAAATCACATAATTATCATGAGGTCTTAAAAAGGGTAGGCTTGGGGTTAGGGTATAGATATTTTATTTGAAAGGGGGTAAAAAGCATAAATAGCGGTCTTTTTGGGATTTTCCGTTTTTATGTGACTTTCTTTTAAGGAATCTTTTAAGAGCTTTCCTGGATTGCTCTTAAAGGGTTTATCCCTTTATTCCATCATTTTTTTTGACAAGGGAGTGCAAAATCCAGGGCCCGTCTTGGACTTTTCACATTTTATTGAGTATGAGATGTTAGAGCATATTCCTATGCTACCTTGTGTCTCGTGTATTGTATCTAGATCAGAGCTGTCTGTGTGAGTCTTTGGGTCTGCGTACCATGTCAGGACCAATTTTCACATCAAGAATCCTGATCTTTAGCAAGAATAAAGGTTTAGATTAAAAAAAAAACCAAAATGAAATGAAGATGAAGATGAGAAGAATCATAGAATAATCAAACATAAGAAAGATGATGAATACAGTCGAATGATTTCATTAATCGAATGATTACAATCAATGAATTATGACAACACTCTCTCATGGAAATCCATGACTCACTCTCTCTCTCTAGAATGGAAATCTCACACTCTACAAGAAAATCATCATCTCCACACTCAGAGACTCTTTCTTGTAATGGGCACCCTCACTATATATATAGTGAGGGTGACTAACAACAGAAAAACATAACATAACTGTAAATTACAAGAAAGGCAAATAACATAAATATTAATTAAATCAAAGTTGATTTAATTAATCCGAAGCTTGACTCGCTCGAACCGATCTTCCGTTGCCTTTTACGTTGACCGTTGACCCGAACGGTTGACTTTTCCGGAAAACGGTCTTCGGTCCAAACTGCAAGTCTCGAGCATCACAACCCGCGTCTCTGAATCAATTCACATGGATTCTTCAGTCGAATGCTTCGGTAAACATATTTGATGGCGTCAGTCACATAGATTTTAAGTTCCAACAATTCCCCCTTGACTGATGCTTTCAAATCTGTTCAACTGCTGAAGAATCGCTCTGTCGTACATCTACAATGAGAAACTGATAAACCGGAGACAATCTGTTGTAGAGATTCCCCCTCTGAATAAGCTTCTTCTGTTCTCGTTGCTCCAGTCGAGATCCAAGTGATGTTGCTCATTCGGTTCACACGGTCAGGTACAATACTGAGAAAATGTTGAACATCGGAGTCAAAACCACAACAAACTGAATTAGATAAACCAATCAAACACTGAAAATGCTCCAACTTCAGATAATCGACCCGATATCCAAATCCATAATAATTCCTCTTATTTCTCTAAATCTCTCCAAAAACATCAAGTAGGAAGTGTAAAAATCTGATGCGGAGAGTCGAACCGTCGCGATCGGTTGCCTAGAGAAACCAGATAAACATTCTTGAAATCGGACAATCTTGCGAAAAAACGGAAATCAGATGCTGACAGTTGTGAATGATCCATAAATAAATCTTGTGTTTCGCGTGACTGGGTTGGATGCGAAAATAAAGATAAGTGTCAAATCGGAGAAAAATCTGAGATCTCGAGCGAAAAATATTCATAACCGGAGTCTTCGTAATTTTGGGCGAAGAAAAACGAGCTCGGAAATAAATTCCGTGAAGATTTCTGAGTTAAACGGGCGAAAACGGCTCAATCCGAAAAATTCCATCAATTTTCGTCAAGGAACGGCTTCTCGAGAAATTTAACTGATAAATTCCATAATTAATTGAGATTCCAGTTAATCCGGTTAGCTAACATCCGTGCTGCATCAGCTAAAAATAAAAACCGTGAGACATAACGAGAAAGCTTCGTAATTAACCGGATAATAAAGCTAACCCGTCAGTGGTCGATAGCAAACGTTGCGCGTGACATCAATAAACGAGAATCCCAATAAATCAGAATAAATCCACGGCCAATAAAAATTTTCGCAATTCCGTTCGGGCGTTATCTCGTTAGTCTCGTTAAAAACCGACAAGAATAAAACCCCGTGTTTAACGAAAATGCTAAAAATTTAATTAGTCTAATTAAATCTCCATATAAAAGCCATGATCCGTGTGATAAAAAAAACTGACCAATTAGAACTAAGTTTCAAAAACAAATCAACGGCTGTGATGAGTCTCATCTAACGGATCAGATGGTGATCTATGTGAGTGAGGCGCTGCCCAATCAGAAAGAAGCACAAGCTGCATCCGACGGCTCAAATAAATTAGATCCGGCGACTCTGAGTGACGATCTTTGTCACATGGAGGACATCCAATCAGAGGAGACACAACAAAATTATTTCAACGGAACTTTTGTCAACGAGGGGCCCACTGCCTTTTCCAACAACCAATCAGATTTCAACAACGAAAAAGGTATTCCGACAACAGGAGAGAGAATGTCGGCTACAACATTCTCCTATACCCAATAAATATGCGCCACGTCATCATCACTATCCTCATATCCTGTGAAACCCTACATGATCGGAGAATTCGCGAACCCGCCGGAAAAATAAACCCGCCACCGGTAAACCGTATAACGACCATATCTCAGTCAAAACACGACCAAAATTGATGATTTTTATATCAACGGACTCGTGAGTCGATCCTCTATCATCCTGGACGAACAGAATCTCTTGAAACGATATTGGACAAAGACCCAGCAACAAGTTCGCTAACCTCAAAACAAGTCCGCTAGCGAACAGAAGTCCGCTAAACACACTGAGAAGTCCGCTAGGGGTCTTAGAAGTCCGCTAAGACTCTTCTCAAGTCCGCTAAGGAAACAAGTCCGCTAAAGCAAAACAAGTTCGCTAAGAATCCGATGAAGTTCGCTAAGAGGAGAACAAGTCCGCTAAAGAACTCAACAAGTCCGCTAAGCACATCTTCATATCTTCAAAACACTTAGAACAAATCTGAAAATGATGAACATAAGAAACCCTTACTTGGTGAACTCGAATCTGCCCAGAAATGATAAGAAAACCCGTAATGATGCACGAAATATGAAGCTAAACCATCCATGACAATGTTGTGGCCACCAACACTCCATAAACAGTAGCAAATCGGATCATAAACAGTCTTCAAAATCTGGAAATCCTCAAGAACACGAAGAACACCATGAAACACGCACTAGTGTGTGTTTTTCCAGATCTGCCCAAACGGTTGAGAATCAGACGAAATGGATGCTTCCAATGGATCCGGAACACGTTTTCCACTAAGAATCATACCTCACTTCATCCGAAAACATGAAGAATAGCCCAGAAAACCAAGAATCAAACCCAAAATTCTTCAAAAACCCTAAAAACGGGAAAAACTCTAACAGCTTCAAAAACAGCTCGGATCTCCAATTTTTCCACCAGATTTGAACATGATGAACATAAAAATGCATCTAGATGAACTCCCAAACACGAATCAAGTATCCATATCATCAGAATCCATCCAGAAACAAGAAAATAGAAGAAAAAGTCTCAAAAGTTGAGTTTTCAAATCTTCACCATATTCAAGCTCAAAATCCAGATTCGAGTGACCAGATTCATCGTAAGATGAAATCTGATCGGTTACCCGCTCTGATACCATTTGTCAGGACCGATTTTCACATCAAGAATCCTGATCTTTAGCAAGAATAAAGGTTTAGATTAAAAAATACCAAAATGAAATGAAGATGAAGATGAGAAGAATCATAGAATAATCAAACATAAGAAAGATGATGAATACAGTTGAATGATTTCATTAATCGAATGATTACAATCAATGAATCATGACAACACTCTCTCATGGAAATCCATGACTCACTCTCTCTCTCTAGAATGGAAATCTCACACTCTACAAGAAAATCATCATCTCCACACTCAGAGACTCTTTCTTGTAATGGGCACCCTCACTATATATATAGTGAGGGTGACTAACAACAGAAAAACATAACATAACTGTAAATTACAAGAAAGGCAAATAACATAAATATTAATTAAATCAAAGTTGATTTAATTAATCCGAAGCTTGACTCGCTCGAACCGATCTTCCGTTGACTTTTACGTTGACCGTTGACCCGAACGGTTGACTTTTCCGGAAAACGGTCTTCGGTCCAAACTGCAAGCCTCGAGCATCACAACCCGCGTCTCTGAATCAATTCACATGGATTCTTCAGTCGAATGCTTCGGTAAACATATTTGATGGCGTCAGTCACATAGATTTTAAGTTTCAACAATTCCCCCTTGACTGATGCTTTCAAATCTGTTCAACTGCTGAAGAATCGCTCTGTCGTACATCTTCAATGAGAAACTGATAAACCGGAGACAATCTATTGTAGAGATTCCCCCTCTGAATAAGCTTCTTATGTTCTCGTTGCTCCAGTCGAGATCCAAGTGCTGTTGCTCACTCGGTTCACACGGTCGGGTACAATACTAAGAAAATGCTGAACATCGGAGTCAAAACCACAACAAACTGAATCAGATAAACCAATCAAAAACTGAAAATGCTCCAACTTCAGATAATCGACCCGATATCCAAATCCATAATAATTCCTCTTATTTCTCTAAATCTCTCCAAAAACATCCATTAGGAAGTGTAAAAATCTGATGCAGAGAGTGGAACCGTCGCGATCGGTTGCCTAGAGAAACCAGATAAACAATCTTGAAATCGGACAATCTCGCGAAAAACGCGACGGTTACTTTCTATTCCGGAGGCAGTTACGCCGTACCACGTTGGTACGCTGCTTGATTTGGTACGCTGAGTCAGACTGGTCCGTTTCTTGGTATGTTGGATTTTTGGTCCGCTAGTGGTACGTTGAATCTCTTTGGTACGGAAGTCGATTTTTGGTACGCTGGTAGAATAATTGCGTTCACTGAAACTGACGTAACTTGAGAATCATTAATAGTTACGGGATCTAATACAAGCCAAAACGACCGTCTCGATGAGATCTACACTTTTACTGACCTCACGGCCAGTACCCTCCAATTTGACCCCCAAAATCCGCTTCTAAGACCTTCGTTTTTGAATTCAAAGTTTTAACGTTTGTTTTTAATTTCAAAATGAGCGATTTTTAAGCATTTTCAGCTACTCAAATTTCAATGCAAACCATGATGAACTATGATAATGAGATAGGAACAACTCAGAAGGTTCCTAAGTTGTTATGATTGGAGGATTATCACAATTGGAAGAAACGATTTGAATCATACATCTTTTCTCAAGATGTAGATTGTTGGATTCCGATTGAAAAAGAATATGAGTATCCGATGATAAGTCCTAGAAAGCCAAAGATGATTAGTGATTTTGAATCTGATGAAAGGAAATTGTTTGCAAGAGAGAAGAAAACTTATATCTTTCTTACAATGGCTTTACCCAAGAATTTGATGCATCAATTTAAAAATTACACAACTTCTAAGGAATTATGGGATGCTATTGCCGAAAGATGTGAGGGTAATGAGCAATATAATAAGACCCAAAAGAAAGTTTTCAAGAAGGAATTTGATGATTTTGGACATTGCGAGAATGAGAAAATTTCAGACTTGATTGCAAGATTTTCACATTTAATAAACGAACTTGAAGTTGTGCAAGTTACAAAAGAGAATGATGAATTAAAAGAGAAGTTTGTGGAAGCCTTACCTGATAAATGGGAGAATTATGTTATGACGTTGATAAATGATCCAAGCTACTCAGGATGGACATTTAATTAATTGACAAGCAAATTACAGGCTCGAGAAATGGAAATGATTGTGAAAAAGTCAGCAAGTCCTTCTATTCAAAATCCTGAATTATACTTTGGAGAGAATTCTGCCACAGTAAATACTAAAGCTAAGTCAAGTGTTAGCTCAATTCTAAATCCTGCTCCAACAGCTATTCTTGCTAGAAAATCTAAAAGTTCTGGTTATTCATCAGGTTGCAGTTTCACTATTCCTGATGAGTCAACGAACAATTCTATTCCTGTTCAAACAACAGAAGATTTAGCTGCATTGTTCTCTGCTTTCATATCATCCTCTTCTGGGTCAATTTTTAGCCAAATTGGTAAATCTGGTTTGTTTCCCAATGATTTATCTCAGATGGATGATGATCAGTTGCATAAGTTAGATTTGGATTGGTAGTTTGCTATGCTAGTTGAAAGAAGAAGGTTTATGAAGAAAAATGGCAAGAAGTCTATTATTCATGGAGACAAACTTGGATTAGATAAGTCAAAGCTTAAATGTTTCAAATGTTCCAGATTCGGACATTTTGCTCGTGAATGCAATCAATCATCATCTGAATCAAGTACTTCGGATAACCATGATCACAATAAAGATGGAAAAGCTATGATTTCTCAACTTGATGAACCTTATGATTGGTCTAAGGATTTTCCTGATGAATCTGCATTTATAGCAATAGTGCAAGTTGAATCAAGTGATTCTGATTTAAGTGTTAGTGGTTATGAATCAACATGTGAACTTTGTGCTAAAAAAGATAGAAAGATTCAAGAATTGGTTCAAGAAAAGGAAGGGTTGATTGTTGAAAGAACAAAGATGGAAGAAGAATTAAAAAGTTTCAAAAAGAAGTTGAAGATTCTGATGAGATTCTCAAAGTAAATGAGAAATTAGTCAAAGAAAAGAATGTTTTAATGGAAGAGTTTGCAGAGCTTCAAAAAGATTGGATGGAATAGTTGTTGAAGACAAAGAACAAATTTTAAAGTTACAAACTGAAAATGAAGAGTTGGTTAAAAGTGCTGAGAAGTGGGAGGGTGAAGTAAAAGATGTGATTGGTGATTTTGATGCTTTATTTCATAAATCCACTGCTAGAGTAGAATCATTGAAGCAATCTTATGATGAACTGAAGAAAGAGTTTGATGAAGTTGCTGCTTCCGAAAACTAACATCAATTGGTTCATTCTGAATTACAAGACAAAGTTATAAGTTTGAAAGAAGAAAATCAATTTCTGAAAAGGAATATTGAGATTCATGAGGGGAGGGTGACGAAAATTACCTAAGAAGTGTATGATGCTCATGATCAAATGCGACAAGAAAAGTTTTTATCTAACAAAGCTTTGAAACATTACTTGATTCAGAAAAGGCGTTGGGTGAAGCACAAAAGAAAATATCTGATTTGAGTGTTGAAGTGTTGGATCTTAAGCGACAATTGAATAATCTAAAGAATTCACATTCTTTCACAAGTTACTTGTGCAAAGATGGGAATTTCAAGAAATTTTTTGGAAGCGAAGAATATAATCAGATTCCACATCCAGTTATTCAATCTGATCCTCTCGCTGATCTTAATTCTTCTGATGTAACTGGTGATTATTCTGAATTTGCTGCTGAAAACTCTGAAAAGAAGAAATCAAAGTCCTCTGATAAGAAAGTTGAAAGTGAGAAAGATGAAGTGAAGATGTCTGAAGAAAAAGCTGCTGTTGACTTGGTAGAAACTAACAACTTGAAGGGCATTAAGGCTAAATTTACTCAGATTGCAAAAGTTGGTTCTTCGCGTTCTCAAGTTGATTTATAAACACTACCAGGATACAAGCAGTCCGGTTTGGGTAGTGAGAACAAGAAATTTGAAAAGAATATCCAGAAGAACATGCCCAAGAAAGCTCCAAAAGAAAACAAAGATACAAATCTTGAACAAATTTATCATTTGGCTCAAGTTTTCATGTCTAGAATGGAGAAAGGATTCGGAGGTAAACCACAAAAGAATAAGTATTCTAAAAGTAATTCAAGAGTTGGTAAACAATTGAAAGAATCTTCTTCATCTGGATCAAATTAAACACCTCGAAGTCCTACTTCCAAATGGGTGCATGCGAATAGATTTCAAAGTTTTGATGATATTTTTGATAATTTTGATTCTGATGACAGATGTCATTTATTTCAGGACAAACCACACTCTAAACGATCATATCTTTTGTGCTATCAATGTCTCTGAAAGGGACACATGGCATAAGATTGTCCTGAAATTGCAAGAAGATCATTTTCTAACAAATCTGCCACATTTCTCGATGAATCAGGCATAATTTTTACTAAGTCAACAGCTTCCAAAACTAAATCTACAAAGAAACAATTTTTCAAATTTGATTCAAGTATTGGTGGTTCATCACAGGATGATGACTCTGTTAAAACTGAAAAAGCAAAAATGCAGTGGCGACCTAAGGTGGCCCGCTCGGCTGCAACTAATTTTGTTGAAGACACTGGTCGACCACAAGCTATGTGCTTCGGGTCATTTGAATACTAATCATTTACATCCAGTGTGGAGGTTTCTTCAAGAAGACCTATTGGTGATTGTGAAGTTCACGCTTCAAACAGTTGCTGATAGTGGAGTCTCCTGCGTAATTTAAATTCAATGCTTCATATTACAAAACTGAAAGTTTTTCTGAAGGCTAAAACTGAAAAGTATCAGTATTGTAAGGTCAATTTTCTTTCTTTTACATTTTGTATGTAGTTTAGGGGGAGAAAATTGAAAAATCAAAAATAGTGTCTTTGTGTTTTCTTAAAATGAAAAATCCAAAAATAGAGTTTTCAGTTTAAGGGGGAGAAAAAGAGAAATATACAAAAACATTGAAAAACAGAAAAATACAAAAACATTGGAAAATGAGAAATTGTATCCGACACATTTGGGAAATGATGGTACATTGGCTTACGTGTCTGGCTCATGGATAAAATAGATGAAAAAGCCATAAGATCATTGTTTGATGTGCTTGGTAGGCTCGACATTAAAGCAGAAAGTATTCAGATGTGATATACATTAAATACTAATGCTTGACCAAGTGGATAACATCTTGAAGCGTTTCTCAAGATATTAAAGAAAAAGATATGTCAAGATATTAAAGAAAAAGATATGTGAAAAGAATATGAGAAGTCACTATGTATATATGTGTTCATTTACAAAGATTTAAACTTGTTTGATTTTCTTTATTTTGTCAAATGACCAGACTTTCTTTGCATATCAAAAGATCGACCTGATTGTTGTTCGTTTGACGTTCTGCTTTATTTTCTTTGGTGTTTCGTATAACCATCGGACTTTCTCTGCGTGTACGGGAGTACCGACCTGATTGTTGTTTGGTTATACAATTTCAACTTGTTTTTAGTTTCTTATTTTGTTAAATCCGAGGCCTTATCTGCGTATCAAAAGATCGACCTTAAGGTAGAAGATTTAACATTTTTATTTCTTTTTGCATGGAACACAGTTGACGATATCATGAATACAATCACTATGTGTTAAATCACAAGTGAAATCATAAAATGTGATATGCAAATACATATCTGAGTATGTCTGATAGTGTGGGGTACACTGGTCAAATCAAGTCTAATCAAGACAATTAACATATCTAAATGTTATGAGTATGATTGTGCCTGAGTTTAAGATGGACAAATTATACCAGCAATCGACAAGTTATGATTCAATATGATCCCAAGTTGTGATCTTTCTCGAAAAAAACAAAAATAGTGTCTGATTCAGTATTGCATTTATATTTCATATCGGAAAATTCCAAAAAGATTTTCGGTGTGTTTTAGCATAAACTTAGAAAAATCAAAAAGATTTTCAGTATGTTTTGAATTAAAGTTTCAAACAGCCAAAAGTATTTTGTTTCTTATTTGTTTTCGACCGATTGATACAAGATACAAAATTATGATTTCAAAATTTACATCTTGGATTCTCGAAGAGAAGTTTTGTGCCAAGATTAAATTAATTTTCAAAAGAAAAAGAAAGCCGTGTTTCTGTCTTATGAAATTGCAGGTTATTCTGTGTGACAAGACTCAAGCATGGTGAAAGGGGGAGTTTGTAATATGTTTCACAATTGGATATTCAAGTTCGAAGATTGTTCAAGTATGACCCAGCCATGCAAGCTCTATTTCTGACAAGATTTCAAGTTGAAGATTAGATGTAGTGATGCTGAAGATTGAAGACTGAAGTTTAGTTGGATAGATAGATAGATAGATACACTACACGTTAAGGGGGTGTTTGTTAGAACATATTTCTATGCTACCTTGTGTCTCGTGTATTGTATCTAGATCAGAGCTGTCTGTGTGAGTCTTTGGGTTGGCGTACCAGTTGGTACGGAGTCAACGTACCAATGGTATGTTGGATGGTACGATGGACTTAATGATAAGTATAAATAGTTCGTGTTGGAGAGAGCTCAGTTAGTTTTGTCATTCTATCATTCTTAAGTGTGTGCAACTGAGTGTGTATTCTCTCTCTGTAGAACTCTTTGTGAACCAATAAAGCGAGTCTTTATTTACATCGTGTTCATTACGTTTTAACCGAATCATGCTATAGTAAGATCCTTCCATGTACTTACATGAGAAAAATAGTCACAGTTGGGTTTTTGAAAAAGAACCGCTTTTCACTAAAATAAGGGGTGTAAAATAAAAACTATGGGGGGAGGGGGGGGGGGGGGAGGGGTTAGGGTATTTTGCAAAGGGGGTTTATTTTGCAAATTGATTAGGATGAAGAAACAAAAAGGTTTAGGCTCAAAGGGGTCTACTAGGGGAATATTTTGGGGATAAGAAAGTAGATGAGGAGCAGAAAGGTGGAAATCCTAGGTGCCTCAATCCTTCAATTATGTGGCCTCTGATTTTGTCCCTCTTGGGACGTATTAGCGTGTCAAGTTCTACCTGTACTGAATTACCTGGATTTCTCTCAGAATCAAATAAGAAACGAGCATGTTTATAGGTGATCAAGCTATATAAGCATAAATCCTCACTGAAAATGGGGGAAGGGGAAAATATAAGATGTATAAAAATAAATTTATTTTCTACTTGCCATAAAAGAAATATTTCAATTTTTGAAACTTTTTTTGATTCAATGGGATTTAAGTCTTTGATAAATAGAGAAGTGATTTTTACGTGCACGGTTTCTTGAAGAAAAAACGAATTTTCAAAAAATTTGAGCAGTATAGAGGCCATTTTTTCCAAACGATTTTTGTGTAAGGCTTGAATAAGGATAAACAAAAACTCAAGACCTGCAGTATCCCGTCCCCACACTTAAATTGCACATTGCCCTCAATGTGACCGCGCGTAAGCAAAAAGAGAAACAATGAAAAATAAAGAGTGAAAGGGAAGGAGAAATTGGACATGGCTAGAAAGAAGGAAAATCAAGAGGTTAGAGAGTGGAAACGGGCTAGAAAGAAGAAGAGAAGAATCATAAATGAAGACCCACCTTGTTTCGGTCCGATCAGCCGCGGCAGAACCCTAATGTCGCCGCTGCTGTTGCCATTGTTACCCAACAGAAATCGCGAGTTCAAGGAGGAGAGAAGGGTAAAATGCAGAGCGGAAAGGAGAAGAAGGAGCTGCCACTGAGTTAACACCATTTAAACCGCCGCCGGGTTACCAGACATGGTCGGAACGCCGGTCGCTGGAGGGAGGATCCCTTCCGTCTTCTTTCTCTCTCGGTGACACCTACAAACGTGTGGGTGTGCATGTTACGGCGGATGGAGCCAGGGGGGGGGGGTTAACCCTAAAAGACAACTTATCATTTCATTATTTATTTATTTCTAATATTAGAATTTAGGGTATGATTAAATAGATATGCAATATATAGGAATGACTGATTACATAGGTTTTAAAAGACAAGATTGTGGACCGCCTTATACCGAACCTAATAAATGTGACCTTTAAACATTTCAAGAATAATTATAAGGGTTTTATAAAAGTTAGGTTATGACGGATATATAAATAATGAAAACGGTCAAGATTATTGAACTATGTACTTATATATTTTTAACGTAAAACTAAAGAAGATTTAAACTTATGATGAATGAAATGATTACTTGAAAATACAATTGTTTAATAATTGTAAATTATGATTTTTTTAATAAAAAATTGTTTCGGGTTTATAATGGATATGGGTTGACCGAGTTGTCACAGTCTCCCCTACTTTATGAATTTTCGTCCCGAAATTAGTAGAGTTGACATTTTATAGAAAAGTTAGTTTAGAGGTTTTATGTGACAACCGGTAATTTCCCAGGTTAACTCCGTTAATAACTTGTGTTATATTTCGATAACGTCCGTTACCTCAGCTAACTAGAATAGTTACACGAGCACTGCACATGAGTCTAGATGGCGATTAACTAACTTGAACAATTATAAAGTTATGATATTATGTAAATCATATTTCTTGATTTCATGCGAACACTTCGTCATTTTATGTGACGAATACATTATGAGTTTGTGTGTTATATATGTACATAAATACACATGCATTTCACGATTTTCTTTTTCAACGCGTCACATAACCACATACGATTTTACGATTAAGCGTCGTCGGATTTTCACATAGTAATCTATGATTTTATGTGAATCAGTCGTATAATTATGGTTTGTATCTATGAACTTATGTGAAACAATTAGGGTTTACACCTTAAATATATAATACGTTGATTTTATTTGGTCAAACTCACGTATTCATACAGTCAAAGTTTTTCCCCGTTAACTTCGTTTGGCTTAAGTAACGACTTTTAACTTCCAAGGGTTAATTCTGTCATTTCCTAAACCTACTTTTGTCATACAAACATGGAAGGACCTGTGATGAAATTCTTGAAACTTCATAACTTAGTAGTAAATTACAGAGGGACTAAAGTTGTCATTATTCATAACTTGTTTTGAACTCATCTAAATAAAACGTGGGTTATCGGAATCGTCTTTGGTAACCGACAACCCTTAAACCGCTTTCAAAGACCTCGTCGGTTACAGGGGGCTTGATCGATCGGTCGCCTACACAATCATTAGGGGGTATTGAACGCCCATTTGATCACTCTCATCACCACCGAACTTCCTTTCTCTCTCGTTTTTCCTTTTCCGGTGAACTCAGAGATTCTGGCCAACCTAGCACCGTTTCACCACCATTCTCACACCAGCTTGGTCGCCTCCCTCCGCCGAGTAACCTCGTAGCAACGATTTTGGGAATGGAGCACTATCGGGGGATACGATTCGAGACTTTCGGTTTCGTTTCGGCATAAAAAACGCGTCAAAACTCGTCTCCGGTTCGAGGTAACCACTTTTCTAAGTTAATCGCACATTTCTCTTCATGTTGTTTCTAGTTTCGCGATTTTTCCGGTGATCGGAATAGAAACTCCGGCCACCGGAGTTATGATGAAGATGATGATGACGCGCTGGTAGAGGTTATGTATTAAACAAACTGGATCCATTCACAAAATAGATGTAGCGCAGTTGGTTGGGTCCTTCGCTGTGAACGTCGAGGTCGCCGGTTCGAATCCCGGCAACCCATTTTCTTTTCTATTTACTCATAAAACCCGGTTTTGGTCACTTTCCATAGTCAAAATCGCTTCTGATCGAGATTTTAACAAAAAACAAATATAGCCCAGTGGTTAGGAACCTTGTTAATGACTTGGAGGTCACGGGTTCGAACCCGATGACCCCCATTTCTATGATTTTATTTCTTTTTAAGCGTTATTTTGTCCAAAACTCAAAACCACTATTACATGTCTATTAAATCTCTACCCGGGATACCCGTAGATTATCATATGAAAACGTTATGATTTAAACGGATTTAAAATTTTAATGGTCTCTTTATTAATAATATAAATTAGTTTTAAACATAGAAAAATAGACATATTTGATTTATTGTCATTCCAACGTTTTAAAGATTTTCTTTAAGCTCTTGAAATTTTGACACGACATATAAAATATATATATATATTGGACGTTTTATTTTTCACACTTTTGACTACGCTCCGATATCTATATTTATGAATGTATATGTTTACCCGATGATCCCTATATTTATTATTTGGAATACCCTACGCGCATTGATCTTCGTAAATCTCTGTGTCCTTGATTAAGTGTCCTTTGACTACTTTCGAACAAAAGATCTTTGTCACGTTTTGAAACTGTCAACTACGTCATATTTGGAATTACTTGTTATTGAACCGTCGTCTAGGCTATGTTACTCATGTGCGGACACACACTTACGTATGTAAAATCGGTAGGTGCTCGGTAACTACACAAGACTCGGAGTTTTACTAAATTGTAGCAGCGCACCCTAAGGTGAGTTAGACAACCTTTACGTTACGTCCGGTTTTGGACGATAACACACACAAACACGTTACACCTGGGTTAGGGTGATAACACGACAACTATTATGTATGATTAAAGTAGAAATCCAGCATATATCACATGTTCATGTAAAATGCTTTATCTTGAAAGTCCTTACTTATCGTACCGTTAATAGCAAATAGCGAGGGGATATTGGGTAGTACTACTGGGGTCTGACAAACCCCACTCAGCGGGCACGAGATGCACCACCCGACTGGCGGTCGGACTGAGGACAATGTCAGCCTAAATTTACCGTGATCGAGTAGACACGGGGAAGGCAAACCACGTAAGGAATTATTCCTACAACTAATTGGTCAGCTTCGGTTGCGAACGTTTTAGTGACATGAACTTAGGCTCGCTACCTACGATATGGATTGTACTTGTAATATACATACTTACATACGAATAAAGACTGTTGTATTCGTACTGCATAATTATACTAGATATACTTATGTGCTTATGTGAACTCACCAACATTAGTTGACACTTGCTCTTATGCATGCTTTGCAGGACGCTAGGAGAATCTGATTTTTGGGCACGTACGTTGGCTATAACCTTTTGTTTTGGGAATTCGTTTTCAAATCTTTTCAACTTGAACTGGTATTTACTTATCGGGTGCTTGTTTTGCGCAACTTGACTTTTATGTGCTTCCGCTAAACTTTAAACTCTGGTTTCGATATATTTTCGTTTGAGATATATTTACATTTTGAACCCTTAACTTATGTTTGATGTAACTAATGACTCGGGTCCTGATCTGGATCACACCCCACACGGTAAAACACCGTTAGTGGAAATTGGGGGTGTCACATTTTAAATAGAGCCAAATATATTTTTGACCTTAGAGAAACAATATGAAAATGACATATCAAATTTTCACCGAGACTATAAATACACTCTCGATTTCTAGACCATTTATGACGGTGTCAATCTTAACATGACCGAAAGGGGTCAGATTAGGAAAGGCGACCAAGGAAAACAGATTGCGATCGAACCAACCATTAGAGACATACCCACACACATCGTTCTCGGTTCGGCTCCCAGTGCACCCTAAAGGCATTACCTGTTGGAACCTATTTTGTTGGCAACACAAACTATTCACCGTTGAGTATTGCTGGTGAAGACCTTTTTGATGTCCTATCTAGATTTGATACTTTATTTTGTAATTGACTTTGAATTTGTACTTAGAAACATTTTGATTATGAATCTAGCGTACTTGTTTTTCTTCTTAGCGGACTTTTGATTAACTGAACTTAGCGGACTTGTTTAACACTTAGCGTATTTGTTCAATGTTTGTCTTAGCGTACTTGATTTGTTCTTAGCGGACTTGTTTACTTAGCAGACTTGTTCCTAATCTTAGCGAACTTGTTAGCGGACTTGTCTATACTTAGCGGACTTGTTAGCGAACTTGTTAATGCTTAACGGACTTGTTAGCGAACTTGTTAATGCTTAGCGGACTTGTTAGCAAACTTGTTTATGCTTAGCGGACTTGTTAGCGAACTTGTTTATTCTTAGTGAACTTGTCTACTGCTTAGCGAACTTGTCTGTGTTGATGGAATATTTTTCTGAATTCTAGGTAATGATTGTGTGTGTCAAACATTCTTTTTGTCTTATGCTCTCTTGTAGTATATATATATGTTGAGAAAAACCCTATTGAGGGATGACTCTGTAGAAGCATATTTCTTTGTTGCGTTGTGTCTCGTGTATTGTATCTATATGAGAGCTTATGTGTGTGTGGCTATGAGGGCAGCGGACCAGTTGGTCTAGCGTACCAAATGGTCCGCCGGACCAGATGGTCCGGATATGGTCCGCAGCTCATTTAGTCGTACCTATAAATAGGTAACATGTGTATAGAGTTTAGAACTCTTGGTCATATCATCTACACTAAGTGTGTGTTTCCAAGGTGTGTTCTAGAGAGAGAAACCAAAGCTTTGTAATTGTTCTCTTTGTGAAATCAATAAAACAAAGCTTATTTACATTCTCGTGCACTAGATCGATCGTTTCATCCAGTAGTAAGATCGTTATTGTGTTTTACAAGTGGTATCAGAGCAAATCCAGGCTGCTCTGCTGGTTTGAATTGATCAAAATTGGATTTTTCTAGTGAGAGAAAGTGGGTTTCTTTGGTTTTTCATCAAATTTCTTCAATTCCGAGTGTTTCCGAGGTAAAAAATGATTTCTGAGTGTTCCTAGTGAATTTTCGCACCTCTCTGAAGCAAATTCAAGTCCAAATTGTCAAAATTCGCGAAAATCCGTCGATTTCAGCGTTGTTACGCTCGAAGAACAGTTGGTCCGCCGTTGGTCCGCTGTTGGTCCGCCAGGAAATCTTCAAATTTGGTCCGCGGCAGTTTCAGCGTACCATTTGGTCCGCCCCCGTACCATTTGGTCCGCCCCCGTACCATTTGGTCCGCCCCCGTACCATTTGGTCCGCCGTACCAAATCTGGTCCGCTGAGTACAAATTTGGTCCTCCGTACCATTTTGGTCTGCTGGGTACATTTGGTCCGCTGGCAGTTTCTTAAAAGTGTCATAACTTTTGCATCGTTAATCGCTACGAGAGCCATAAGTACTCAAATCGATCGTCTCGACGAGCTCTACATTGTTCGTTCAAAGTTGATCTTCAAAATCAAATTCTAAGACATTCATTTTCGAGTTTGAAGTTTTGTTATCCAATTTCACAATTTTCAAAATGTATACAATTGATGCATTTGTTGAGAGACATAGTCAGATTGTAAAACCAATTTGCTTCGGATCTAGTGATTTGTACACCGAAATCGGACCGAAAGTTAACCCGAACTCAAGAACACGAAAATGTAAATTAAACTCAGTTTATAGCTCCAATCGGATCGATGTTTACATGAATCAACTCGTTAATAGACACTGAACATGATCCTAACAATGAATCTCTCTGAAAATCAAGATGAAAAATTTCTCTCTCTAGGATGATGAACTCGGAAACGGTTATGGAGAGGTTGTTTATTGTCACGAACCAACTGATATATATAGTAGTTCCCTGGTACGCTGCTCCATATCTGGTCCGCTGATCTCCATATTGGTTTACTGGATTTTGCTTCATCGAATGTTAACCAGAATGTTATAAATCACAAACTTTGTGATTTATAACATTCACATATAATAACCCTTGCACTATCACACTATTACACATTATACCCTATAACATGATTTAACAGTTCTAACTGAATCAACTAACGAGAATAACTGTGATACACACACGTCACACAGAAAATGCTTTAACAGACTCCCCCTTGACGTGTGTTGTATCATATCTTCAAACTCTTTGAAACTGTTGTTAGTTGATGTAGGATAGGCATGGCAGGAACAGGACTGTGTCAACTGAACCATTTCTGAAAGTATCCTTCGTTAGCTTGTTCTCTGATTGACTAAAGAAATAAACTCTTTGACAACTTCATAACCATGCATGAAATCCATTCTGAGATCCATATCTGAGAGACTTTGATATTTTCAACCTACAACCTTCAGAAGACAGAAGTTGCAATTTTTCTTTTTCCAATCATAACTTTAATCTTGGAAACCTTCTCCTTTGGAAAACCAAGATGATTTGAAATCAATTTTGAAAATTTGATGCATCACGTGTCGATTAGATCAAAAACAAAGAAGAAAGAAAATCTTTTTCCATTTTACAAAGTTTATAACAAAACACACCTAAAATCTGTTTGGATTTTTTGAAACTGAAACATAAATGTAATAGAAAACTAAACTCTATTTATGTTTTTGGTGAGAAAGATCATTATGCAAATAATTGTCCTACGACAACTAACAATTCATCATCAAATGCCAAACATACAAAGTATGTTGATCCTGATGGCATTATTTTTAGTGAACCAATGCCCAACACTACATTTTTCTGGAAAAAGAAACTTAACACAGACACGTTGGGTAGTAGTTCTGATTGTCACTCATCAGTTGACAATGGTTCACTAGAAATGTCAAAACCAAAACAGGAATGGAGACCAAAGGTTGTCTCAACAGCCAACACTGATTTTGTTGAAGACACTGGACGACCTATCACAAATGGGGATGAGGGTCGGGGTTTTACAAACTTATTATTTTCCAGTGTGTGCAGGTATTTCAAGAAGACCTGTTAGTGATTGTCTAATTGCTGACAGTGGAATGCTTGTGATTGATTTAAGTTAAAATGCATCGTTCCTATCTTTGAAACACAAATTTTTATAAAAATCATTTTCAAAAATGTGTCAAGTGTTGATTGATCATTTTCATGTTTGTTTTTCATTTTCTTTTGTACATATTTTTAGGGGGAGAAAATTGAAAATTCAAAAAAATAATGTTTGTTTGAATTTTAGGGGGAGAAATTGGAAAAATATAAAAAAATGGAAAATTGAGAAATTGATCCGACAAAAGCGAGAAATGATGGTACATCAGCATATACGTTATCTGCCATGGATAGACTAAGTCTAAAAGCTGTAGGTACTTGCATAATATGTGAATGTGCATGACTAATCTGATATCTGCAAGTAAGATATAAACATAAAGCTAGCCTGATGATCTTTGGTTATTTGCTTCTTGATGAATGCTGTGTGATGATTCTAAAAATAGAATAAAGAGATATCTTGATGAATGCATGTTTTCATTTTGCAAAAATTTCAACTTGTTTGATTTTCTTTATTTTGTCAAACGATCGGCCTTTCTCTGCGTATCGAAAGATCGACCTGATTGGTGTTCGTTTGACGTTCTGCTTTATTTTCTTTTGTGTTTCGTATAATCCACCGGACTTTCTCTGCGTGTACGGGAGTACCGACCTAATTGTTGTTGGATTATACAATTTCTGCTTTATTTTTATATTTCTTATTTTCCTAAACAATCGGACATTCTCTGCGTGCTCACAAGGCCGACCTGATTGTTGTTTGTTTAGGGTTCTGCTTTATTTTTGCATGACTCATCAAGGATGATTAAATCTCTAAGAAAGTTGGTATTATAGGATAAATATGATGATTTGCCAGTATTTCTGATAGAGTGGAGGCCGAGTTATCAGTGCATGATAAAATTACCTTAAACATATCTGAAAACAATAAAAAATGATTGGTGCATGCTGAAATAAACATAAATGTTGTATTTGCGATTATCTTGGCTTGCATGCTGATTAAGACCGAAATTGAAATGTGCTAGATGCGTTATGTCTGATATGATCTCGTGTCGTGATCTTTCTCGCAAAATACGAAAAATAAAGTGTAATTTTGTATTGCATTTATATTTCCATTTTAGTAAAATTCAAAAAGATTTTTGGTGTGTTTTAGCATAACTTTGAAAAATCAAAAAGATTTTAGGTGTGTTTTGATCTAAAATTTCTAAAAGCCAAAAATATTTTATTTCTTAGTTGTTTTCAATTGATCAATACTTGATACAAAATCAAAATTTTAAAATCAATATCTTCGATTCTCAAAGAGAAGTTTTGCACCAAGATTAAATTATTTTTGGAAATTCAAAGAAAATCCGCATTTTTTGTCTTCTAAAGTTGCAGGTTTTTGTGTGTTAAAACTCAAGCATGGTGAAAGGGGGAGTTTGTTATATCTTTCACAAGTGGATCCTGAAGGTCAAAGTTTTATTTAAGAATGATCCAGCCATGCAAGCTCTATTTCTGACAAGAGTTCAAGTTGACAATCGGATGCAGCTCTGTTGAAGATTGAAGACTAGAGATTTAGTTAGAATAGATACACTACACGTTAAGGGGGAGTTTGTAGAAGCATATTTCTTTGCTGCGTTGTGTCTCGTGTATTGTATCTATATGAGAGCTTATGTGTGTGTGGCTATGAGGGCAGCGGACCAGTTGGTCTAGCGTACCAAATGGTCCGCCGGACCAGATGGTCCGGATATGGTCCGCAACTCATTTAGTCGTACCTATAAATAGGTAACATGTGTAGAGAGTTTAGAACTCTTGGTCATATCATCTACACTAAGTGTGTGTTTCCAAGGTGTGTTCTAGAGAGAGAAACCAAAGCTTTGTAATTGTTCTCTTTGTGAAATCAATAAAACAAAGCTTATTTACATTCTCTTGCACTAGATCGATCGTTTCATCCAGTAGTAAGATCGTTATTGTGTTTTACAGACTCTCCTGGATTATTCTTCAAGAGAGCATTTGTGTGTGTGTTCTTGGTGTTAGTGTGTGTTCTTGAGCTTTAGGAATCATCAATGGGTGAGCATTGATGCAGATTCATCTAGAATCGACCATCACACATGATTTCCGCACTTCTATGATGAATCATATGAGAACATGTTGCTCAAATCTGGTCCTGACAATTGGTATCAGAGCCATGTTCTTCATTTTTTTTGAAGTTTTTCTTAAAATAGAGAAAATCTCATATGAGTTGTCAATTTTGGATGGATTTGCTTGTTGTTTGAGTTAATCCCTGGTAGAAATCACTCAAGAAACACAATGCTATACTCAGATTTCAGTAAAACTCAAGCTAACTAGTCGATTTTTGAAGATCTGGCCAAGAACAGTTCGTATTTTTTATAGTCTGTACTTGAGAATTTTTTTTTTCAAATTCGTTTTTCTGTTGATTCTTTGTTGAAATTGATAAATGGCGAGGTTATTACACCTAAAACCGATTCTATTGGCACTGATTTCTCTCAAAAACATCAAGTATTGAAGATTTTAGAGGCTAAAAGTGGTGGTTTTTGGTGTTCTTCACATAATCTTTTTATTCCATCAAATTAGGTCAATTAGAGTGGTTTTTGGAGTTTGTGTCAGTTGAGAAAAGTGTTCCTACATGAATTTCGAACCTATTGATGATCTTAAACATTGTTTTTGTCAACATTGATTTTTGAAGTTTGAAATCACTCAAGAACAAGCTGTTCAAAATTTGGCTAAGTCTGAAAATTTGACTTTTCAAATTTTTTTTTGCAGAAATCTCACTTGCTTATGACTAATTATGTTTGTTAATATTTGTGAATGTAGGATTTGTGTGAATTCAAGCATTCTACAAGCATTTGAGCATTTTGAACTAAGCGTTCAATCCGTCCGAACCGTTAGTCAATTTAGCAAGTTTGAGCTAAATTTTTGTGTTTCTCACTTCCAATGGCTGAAGGCAATCAGTTTGCTCCTGTCATGCAAGGTCACAATCGTCCACCAAAACTAATGGCGCAAGTGACTTCGATGCTTGGAAAGGGAAGTTTGTGCTGTTTCTGGAGTATGTTGATTATGATCTGTTGACTTCAATCGTTGAAGGTCCGGCTGTGTTTGAAATTGAAGAAGCTACTGCTACTGGCACTGCTGTTGTTACTATTGCTGATCCTCCTCATCCCAAGAAGAAGATGATTCCCAAACCCTTGGATTCGCTGACTCCTGCTGAAAGGGCACAAAGGAAACTTGACATGCGTGCATTGGGTTGTATAAAGATGGCATTGAATGATGACTTGCTACATCAATTTCGTGAGGCTACTTCAGGCCATGAGGTTTCGGTTGGTTTGGAGAAAAAGTATGAAGGTAATCCGGCTACAAAGGAGAGAAGACTTGAGAAATTGAAGTTGACTTTTAACACTTTCGCTCACAAAAGTGGAGAGTCGTTTGAAACACATGTCAACCGTTTCTGCAGAATCATTACCGAAATGACTACCAAGAAAATTCGTCCTGATTCTGGAGATATAATAAGGAAAATCTTGCATTCTTTTCCTCAGGAATTTGCCTCGTATGTCACTTACGTGATAGAAAGTACCGATCTAACTTAGGCTGACTATCTGGATATGATAGACAAGGTGAGAGACTATAAAGTAAGAGCGGTTGAACGTAGTGGCAAGTCACTTATGGGAAACGTGACTTCAAGGGGCTCATCTTCCTCAGCTCCTAATGCTGCATTTGCTGCTTCTGCTTGTGAGGAGAATTATCAGTTTTCCAACTCGTCTGGCTCAACCACTGCCTGCAATCGCTTCATCTCCTGTACCAGCTTCTATTCAAACTGAAGTATTTACATCACATGCCACTCATCAACCTTCAAATGTTACATATGTTCAATAGCCACCATCTGGGTTCATGGTTCAGCAGTCAACACCAATTTCATTTAACAACACCAGTTTGGACCAAAATTTGTGCAATGCTTTCCTGGCCTGCATGAACTCTCAAATGTCCGGGAACATTGAGACAATGACTGTTTGTCAAGAAGATCTTGACCAAATTTCTGCTGATGATCTGGAAGAGATCGACATCAAGTGGCAGATGGGTATGATTGCTGCTAGAATGAGGAAGTTCTTTAGAAAGACTGGGAGGAAGTTGTTTCAACCTCCTTCAAATGCCAATATCGGGTTTGATGAGTCCAAAGCTCAATGCTTCAACTGTCAAGAGCTCGGACATTTCGCACGTGAATGCCCAAAACCAAGAACGTGGAATGCTCCTGCAAGCTCGGGTGGAGGTAATCAGGCTTTTCAGAAACAAGCTGGCAATGGAAACCAGTCATATCAGAAGCAGAACAACTCATCCTATCAGAAACCTCAGAATGCCAACTCTAATGTCTCTCTTCCTGGCTCGTCTAACTCTCAAGCTACTCAAGGAGTCAACAACGGTGGCAAGGCATTAGTCTCACTCGAAGATGGTATCTATAACTGGACATCGTCTTCATCATCTCAACCTTCAAGCCAGTCAGACTATGCACTAATGGTCAATTCTGATGGTGAAGAGCTTTATGAGTCAGTTAAATTTGACCCTCTCTTCCCAACTGACTTCTGTCTGATGGCTGGAGTTGATGAGATCCTTGAAGAGTCTTCTCCTACTGTCGGAAACGTTACTGCTGTGAATCCATCTGAGATAGAGACGGAAGCAAGCAAGCGTCTTCTCAAACTTCAGAAGGAAACAATTCCAGATGAGGTAAGATCATCTTTGTGTTCTGAGAAATGTCGTGAAACTGTCGCTCGCTATCGCGCGTACAACCTTAAGTTTCATGCTAAGGCGAAAGAGAGCGAGAGTAATGTTGAGCTTCTTCAAGCTAACGAAAAAGATTTTTTGGACAAAATCAAGTCACTTCAGGATGACATTGAGTTCATGAAGCACACAGAATCAAACTTAAAAATCCAAATTGCTGATCTATTGAAAACTTTGACTTCTCTGAGAAACAGCTACGCTGAAGGTCGAGAAACAATTGATTTGATGAAACTTAATCCTGAAACTTTGGGAAGTGCGGTCGCTAAGGACATAATGTCGCGTCTTAGGACAGGTTTGGGTTTAACACGGGAGATACTAGAGAGTGCGGCTGAGCATCCACTCAATCACAACTATCTTTGTGTCCCCGAATTGACCAAAATCAATCCTAAGAGCCATATTAAGTTCATCGACCCCAGTTTGATTTCGTGTACTTCTGAAATCAATGCGATGGAAGAACAGCTGGCTAAATCCGAAACTGCCTCTGGTCTCCCACCGATTGATGAAACATTAAAATTTAGAGATTTTGATGCTATTTCTTTGAATTCTGTCAATACTAGTTTGTCTGAAGCATATGTGCAAAAAGCTGCTGAAACCGAGTTTCTCAATTTGTGTACACAAAATACATCAGAGGCTCAATCTTTTTTATTTAATGAAAACTATGATGTTTTTAACACAAATGAAATTGCTAAAAGAACTAAAACCACTCGAAGGCGCAAGCCCAAGAAGAAGGTTGCAAATGAGAAACTTGTGATTCAGCAGGACATCGATAATGATGAGTTTAGTCGTGCTTTTCCCGAAATGGCCTTAAAACATGGTAAGACTGTTATGCACACACAAGCTGGTCTTACAATCACCGATGGTAAGGTGATCACTGTTCCTGTTGCACAACCAAACACTCCAACGATGCCTGCTCATGCAACTTCTGCATCCGTGTTTGTTGAGCCAGCTGATACATCTGTTCGCAATGCTCCCAATGTGGTTGGTAAATCCACTATGGTTCTTTTCAAGACTAGTGATCCTAAGAAGAAGAGACATCAAAATGAACCTGTTTTGACTGGTCAATCAAGTGTTGAAGATCAGCCCACTGTGGTCGAGCTAGATGCCATAACCGTTGATGCTACTGAAACTGAGAACACCCCCAAGAAAAGGAAACAAACCAGAAGGAGGAAGAAGAAGACTGTGGTCACTGAAACAGAAAAGGATGAATGTGCAACATCCAATG
>JBCNJP010000025.1:21767775-21793335 GCA_039602395.1 Deinandra increscens subsp. villosa
ATCCTCCTCATCCCAAGAAGAAGATGATTCCCAAACCCTTGGATTCGCTGACTCCTGCTGAAAGGGCACAAAGGAAACTTGACATGCGTGCATTGGGTTGTATAAAGATGGCATTGAATGATGACTTGCTACATCAATTTCGTGAGGCTACTTCAGGCCATGAGGTTTGGGTTGGTTTGGAGAAAAAGTATGAAGGTAATCCGGCTACAAAGGAGAGAAGACTTGAGAAATTGAAGTTGACTTTTAACACTTTCGCTCACAAAAGTGGAGAGTCGTTTGAAACACATGTCAATCGTTTCTGCAGAATCATTACCGAAATGACTACCAAGAAAATTCGTCCTGATTATGGAGATATAATAAGGAAAATCTTGCATTCTTTTCCTCAGGAATTTGCCTCGTATGTCACTTACGTGATAGAAAGTACCGATCTAACTTAGGCTGACTATCTGGATATGATAGACAAGGTGAGAGACTATAAAGTAAGAGCGGTTGAACGTAGTGGCAAGTCACTTATGGGAAACGTGACTTCAAGGGGCTCATCTTCCTCAGCTCCTAATGCTGCATTTGCTGCTTCTGCTTGTGAGGAGAATTATCAGTTTTCCAACTCGTCTGGCGCAACCCTGTCTGCAATCGCTTCATCTCCTGTACCAGCTTCTATTCAAACTGAAGTATTTACATCACATGCCACTCATCAACCTTCAAATGTTACATATGTTCAATAGCCACCATCTGGGTTCATGGTTCAGCAGTCAACACCAATTTCATTTAATAACACCAATTTGGACCAAAATTTGTGCAATGCTTTCCTGGCCTGCATGAACTCTCAAATGTCCGGGAACATTGAGACAATGACTGTTTGTCAAGAAGATCTTGACCAAATTTCTGCTGATGATCTGGAAGAGATCGACATCAAGTGGCAGATGGGTATGATTGCTGCTAGAATTCGGAAGTTCTTTAGAAAGACTGGGAGGAAGTTGTTTCAACCTCCTTCAAATGTCAATATCGGGTTTGATGAGTCCAAAGCTCAATGCTTCAACTGTCAAGAGCTCGGACATTTCGCACGTGAATGCCCAAAACCAAGAACGTGGAATGCTCCTGCAAGCTCGGGTGGAGGTAATCAGGCTTTTCAGAAACAAGCTGGCAATGGAAACCAGTCATATTAGAAGCAGAACAACTCATCCTATCAGAAACCTCAGAATGCCAACTCTAATGTCTCTCTTCCTGGCTCGTCTAACTCTCAAGCTACTCAAGGAGTCAACAACGGTGGCAAGGCATTAGTCTCACTCGAAGATGGTATCTATAACTGGACATCGTCTTCATCATCTCAACCTTCAAGCCAGTCAGACTATGCACTAATGGTCAATTCTGATGGTGAATAGCTTTATGAGTCAGTTAAATTTGACCCTCTCTTCCCAACTGACTTCTGTCTGATGGCTGGAGTTGATGAGATCCTTGAAGAGTCTTCTCCTACTGTCGGAAACGTTATTGCTGTGAATCCATCTGAGATAGAGACGGAAGCAAGCAAGCGACTTCTCAAACTTCAGAAGGAAAAAATTCCAGATGAGGTAAGATCATCTTTGTGTTCTGAGAAATGTCGTGAAACTGTCGCTCGCTATCGCGCGTACAACCTTAAGTTTCATGCTAAGGCGAATGAGAGCGAGAGTAATGTTGAGCTTCTTCAAGCTAACGAAAAAGATTTTTTGGACAAAATCAAGTCACTTCAGGATGACATTGAGTTCATGAAGCACACAGAATCAAACTTAAAAATCCAAATTGCTGATCTATTGAAAACTTTGATTTCTCTGAGAAACAGCTACGCTGAAGGTCGAGAAACATTTGATTTGATGAAACTTAATCCTGAAACTTTGGGAAGTGCGGTCGCTAAGGACATAATGTCGCGTCTTAGGACAGGTTTGGGTTTAACACGGGAGATACTAGAGAGTGTGGCTGAGCATCCACTCAATCACAACTATCTTTGTGTCCCCGAGTTGACCAAAATCAATCCTAAGAGCCATATTAAGTTCATCGACCCCAGTTTGATTTCGTGTACTTCTGAAATCAATGCGATGGAAGAACAGCTGGCTAAATCCGAAATTTCCTCTGGTCTCCCACCGATTGATGAAACGTTAAAATTTAGAGATTTTGATGCTATTTCTTTGAATTCTGTCAATACTAGTTTGTCTGAAGCATATGTGCAAAAAGCTGCTGAAACCGAGTTTCTCAATTTGTGTACACAAAATACATCAGAGGCTCAATCTTTTTTATTTAATGAAAAGTATGATGTTTTTAACACAAATGAAATTGCTAAAAGAACTAAAACCACTCGAAGGCGCAAGCCCAAGAAGAAGGTTGCAAATGAGAAACTTGTGATTCAGCAGGACATTGATAATGATGAGTTTAGTCGTGCTTTTCCCGAAATGGCCTAAAAACATGGTAAGACTGTTATGCACACACAAGCTGGTCTTAAAATCACCGATGGTAAGGTGATCACTGTTCCTGTTGCACAACCAAACACTCCAACGATGCCTGCTCATGCAACTTCTGCATCCGTGTTTGTTGAGCCAGCTGATACATCTGTTCGCAATGCTCCCAATGTGGTTGGTAAATCCACTATGGTTCTTTTCAAGACTAGTGATCCTAAGAAGAAGAGACATCAAAATGAACCTGTTTTGACTGGTCAATCAAGTGTTGAAGATCAGCCCACTGTGGTCGAGCTAGATGCCATAACCATTGATGCTACTGAAACTGAGAACACCCCCAAGAAAAGGAAACAAACCAGAAGGAGGAAGAAGAAGACTGTGGTCACTGAAACAGAAAAGGATGAATGTGCAACATCTAATGAGCCACAACCAATGGCTCCCCAAGTTGCTGACCTACCTATTGTGGTTGACCCTAGTGGAACGGTTGAGACCTTGGGTTGTACAGTCTGCGGGAATCCACACCATGATGCAAGGGTGTGTGTATACAACACGGGTTATCCTGCCTATGACAACACCCCATTACCTCCTGTTCATTACTACTCGCAAGGAAATCAAGTGGCCCCAATGTATTATGGGAATTATGGTGAGGACTACATGGTTCAACGACCTGACACCATGTTTAAGCAGTCTTACCCACATCAACTCTACATTCCTAACCAAGCTCAATATGTCCCTCATGGTTTGGGAAGGAAGGTAAAAGCTTTGAGGCCACCAGTTCAACAACCAGTGAGAATGTCTGCACCAAATCCTATTCCTATAAAATCTTGGACACCTCGACCAAGGCCTGATTTTATGCCTAGGTCTATGATGGTTCAACAACCTGCAGGGACTCCTCGACCAAGTGTTACATCTTCACCAACTCCTCCTGTTATAGTTCAAACAACAAATGCTCCGCCAGCGAAAAAGGCACCCAAGAAGAAGGTCCCAGGTCAATTTGGCCTGGGTCCATCTCAAAACTAACCACTTTCTTTTTAATGTGCAGGGACTGGACCAAAGTGCTGCCAACACGTGGTACTTAAATAGTGGCTGTTCTAGGCACATGACACGGAACAAGGACCTGCTATATGATGTCAAAACAATATTGCACAGTGGTCCTGTTGCCTTTGGAGGTGATGTTCGGGGTGGAAGAATAATAGGAAATGGTCTCTTAACTAATGGTGAAATTTCATGGTCCTGTTGCCTTTGGAGGAGATGTTCGGGGTGGAAGAATAATAGGAAATAGTCTCTTAACTAATGGTGAAATTTCATTTGACAAAGTGAATTTGGTGTCTAATCTGAAGTTCAACCTGCTCAGTGTCTCACAAATCTGCGACAACAAAATGCCAATGTTCTTCGATGATCGTGAATGTTATATTCTGAAAGTTGTCTTCAAGATTCCCGAATATCAGATTCTATTTCGAGTAAAACGGAAACGGAACATGTATGCTCTGGATATGTCTGCTGCAAGGCCGGCTAGCTCCGTAGCATGCTTCTTGGCTAAGGCATCAGAAGATGACTCTACATTATGGCATAGGCGAATGGGGCATGTGAACTTTCGAAACATGAACCGCCTTGTTACTGGGAAACACGCTGACGGTGTGCCGGAGAAGGAATTCATCCACATTGACAATTGTGTGGCATGTCTGAAGGGTGAACAACACAAGACGTCTCACAAGCCAAAGCCACCGAGTAGAACGACAACAATACTTCAACAACTCCATCTTGACCTCTTCGGGCCTATAAGCATCAAGAGTTTAGGGGGAAAGTCATACTGCTTGGTTATCACTAACGACTACTCCAGATACTCATGGGTGTTTTCCTGAAAGAGAAGTCTGAAACAGCTAAGATCTTGAAGGATTTTGTCACACGTATCGAGAACTGAAATTGCTTGAGCGTATGGATCTTCTACTTAGTCGTAATGAAATCAATGTAAACGAGTAAAACACGAAGAGTAAATACAAATGACTTGTATTAACCACAGAGATGACCACCAAGTACACAGAGAAGATATTACCCAGAAGCTAATAAATTCTATACAAGACGACGTATTTATACTAGCTAAATCACGACCGGCGAACCCCAGGTTTGGACACACGATCAGACCTGTCCGAACTCCAAGTTCGCTGGGAGTTCGGACCTCAACTACTTTGTATGTTTTTTCTTGTATTCGATACTTCACATGACGATCAGGACCATGTATCAACAAGAACAGATGCAGAGATAGGGTTAGAATCATCAGATCAGACAATGGGTCTAAATTCAAGAATCAGACATTTGACGCATTTTGTAACGAAAAAGGCATAACTCGACAGTTCAGTTCACCGTATACACCACAACAAAACGGAGTGGCTGAACGGAAGAATAGAACTATCATCGAAGCTGCCAGAACAATGCTTGCTGATTCTAACTTGAAATTATCTTTTTGGGCAGAAGCTGTCAACATAGCCTACTATGTTCTGAACAGAACATTCCTGGTCAAACATGCTAACAAGACGCCATTCGAACTATTTTCCAAAGTGAAACCAAACTTAAAACGATTAAAGCCGTTCGGATGCGCTTGTACTGTATTAATTCAAATGGATCAGTTAACCAAATTTTCCCCTAGGGCAGATGATAGTTATTTTGTTGGATACTCGATGACCTCAGCGGCCTATCGAGTGTTCAACATAAGAACTCAAGTTGTTATTGAGTCGTGCAACGTTACTTGCAATGAGCATACTCTGAACACTAGAGATCCTGCTCCGGATAGTATGTATGACCTTGAGTCATTTTCTTCAACCTTTAATATGTTTCAATCTGATGATGTAGGTACTTCTTCTGCTGCTGTTGATCAAGGAAATGAAGCTACCAATCCTATCGTTGATATGCTTGCTCCTATTACTTCTTCGATCCTGGATACCATTTATTCAGTTGATCCTAAGGATTTATCAAAGGACAATCAATCAACACCTTCAAGTGATGTTTATGGCACTTCAACTTCTACTTCAGCACCTGAAATACCCACCATTCAGATTGATGAACCTGTAATTGTGGAAGCAGAACCTGCACAAGCAACAACCGAGGCAGACAACACTGTTGAAATTAATACTGTTGCGCATGATTCTGATTCAGATGACGTAACAAAGATTGATACCGGAGAGACTCCTGGCGATGACCTGCAAATTGGGAATCTGGACTCGTCTATTCCAGCCCCTGTTGTTGAAGAGACTCGAATTCACAAGATACATCCTACGAATTAGATCATCGGGCCGGTTGACAAACGTCTCACTAGGAGTCAGTCTAAGGAACTGAACACATGTTTGTATTCATGTTTCATTTCACAAGAAGAGCCTCCCACTGTTGCTGCTGCCCTTTTAGATGATAACTGGATTGAAGCCATGCAAACAGAGTTACTACAATTCAAATTGCTCAATGTCTGGCATTTGGTAGATCCTCCTCTAGGTATAAAGCCTATTCCTATCAAATGGATTTTCAAAAACAAGAGAGACGACCGTGGGATTATTATCAGAAATAAAGCTCGCTTAGTTGTGAAGGGGTATATGCAAGTTGACGGCATTGATTATGAAGACGTCTACGCGCCTGTCGCTCGTCTGGAGGCAATATGAATCTTCCTGGCATATGTCGCATCAATGAACATCACTTTTTATCAACTTGATGTGAAGACCGCGTTCCTCTACGGAGAGCTTGATGAAGACGTGTTTGTAGAACAACCTCCGTAGTTTGTTGACAAATATTTCCCTAAGAAATGTTACAAACTGGATAAGGCCCTCTATGGTCTACACCAAGCCCCAAGGAAGTGGTACGAGACGTTATCGACATATCTACTCTCAAATGGTTACAAGCAAGGGGTAATTGATCAGACACTATTCATTCGACATGTTGGTGAAGATATGTTGTTAGTACAAGTGTATGTAGACGACATCATCTTTGGTTCAACCAACGTCCGGCTATGCCATGCATTTGAGGAGTTAATGAAGAAGAAATTTGAGATGAGTGCAATGGGAGAGTTGACATTTTTCCTTGGAATTCAAGTGAAACAGAAACCGGATGGCATTCTTATCAGCCAAGGGAAATATGTGAAAGAGATCTTGAAGAAGTTTGGGTTTCAAGATTCTAAAGGCTTCTCTATGTAACACCTTTGGTAAAACCCTCGAGCTCGAAATGTAGAATTTCAAGGAAAAAAAAATTTTTTTTTTGGGAGGCATGAGGACCGCATGCCCTCTCTGGTTCAACCTCTCGCGGTCCTCATGACCCGTCGGGCCGCTGGGTCAGGATCCGCGTGTTTTTACCTCATGAGGACTGCATGGGTGTATGTTTGTGTACCTCGCGCGGTCCTCATTGACGCCTAGTTGTATAAAAATGAGATTTCTCTCATTTTCTGCTCATTTGCTCATTCCCAACTTAGAGAGCTCTAAGTTTTCGACTGGTAATCCCCTATGGAGGCCATCTCTGGCCAAAGGAAGCCTCGGGTGTGAAGATTCAAGCACATAAAAGTTCCACGAAGCTCGGGTAAGCCTCTAGTTCGTTTGCTTCTCCATTTTGACTTAAGCTATGTTGTGGGTTCTTACTGATCAGTGGAATTTACTAGATTTTGAGGCTTGCATGTCCAATCCATGATGATCTAAGGCTTACGGGAGCAAATTCATGGTGAAACAAGGTTAGTTTGTGTCGGGTTTTGCTTTATATCAATTTTTTGGATGATCCATTGCCTAAAATAGGTTTTGATGATGCATGCAAGGGTGGATTCAGCTTCTGGAGTGATCAAGAACCTTAGAGAACTGAAAAACCCGCTTGGAGATGCTCGGTACAAGTTTTGTTGCTAAAGGTACAAGTCTTTTATGCATGCATGTGCATTTTCGGGTTTGTTGATGCTTCTGGAATATACATGTACAGGGCCGAAAACCATCAATAAATTTGAGAATTTGGTTGTGTTGTTTTATGTAGTTTGGACTTAAAATCAGTTGAGATTGATGACTGCTAAACAAAATTGATGATTGATTGAATCCTATTGCTAGTTCTATGCTAGGTAGTCTAGGATTGATCCTGAAGTTTTTGTTTTTGAAATAATCCACTGTTAATCTCTCAATTGGTTAAAATTCCAAACTGTGAATGAGATGTTTTGATTATGGATGTTCCAAAACACCAATGTGTTGCATTTGGATGCTTCTAAATGCAATCCGGGTCTTAAATGCTTCAAAATAGGAAGCTAAGCTGGACTTTGTCTAAGTTTTGACCCGTCAAGGAAATAAGTTGAATTTTGGAACAATCCATGTCAAAATTTTAAATTTTTGAAAAGAAACCAAAATAATGAATTTAGTAAATGATTTAAGCCCTAAGTGAGATAAACTTGGACGTAAATCTCATCTTTTGGTTCAAATGGTGATTTTTTTTCTCAAATTTTATCCGTGTGACCAAAATTGGACTTTAAATGGTCTAAACTCATTCCAATAAGAGTCATTTGACTCAAATAACTTGAGGAAAGGAATCTTTGACATGAAGTGGTAATATTTGTTGCTTTTGTGTTGCTAAATAATAAAATTGACCAATTTGATGACACAGAGGCTACTTTTGACCATTTTGTGAGATTCCTTCCTTCAATTGAATTTCACTGGATATGCAACTGTAATTGATAACACATAAGTCAAGTGTTGGACTTTAACTTGTCTGACATAGGTTTGAACTCAATATAGGTTAAATATGCAATGTTTGACTAGTCTTGACTTGATTTTTGACAAATGCTTGCATAGTTGACTTTTTAAGTCAAATCTTGTGAAATTTACTCCTGTTTAATGAATCTGACCCTATTTAGGCTGTGTGTGGCTTCCAATCATTTGTTTAACAAATTTTACATGATTTAATAACATACTTTGTCCAGAAACACTACAAGATCTTCTTGTCTCTTACATTGATCTTAGCTCAAATTAGATCATCAAAGAGGTATGTTTCATGAATTCTTGGTAACTTCTGATATACAATTGTTGAGCTACACAGGGGCAATTCATTAAACTCATTCAGTCAGCTTGAATAAACTAAGTCAAATTTCTAATCCGTTCATGAATGATCACAAACAGGATCAAGCCTTGAACCTGTTGATTCTTAGATATATCTGATTTAGATCTTAGCAAACAATAGATCTTCTTCAAGGTATGTCTTCTGATCCCAAATAAATTATTGGATGTTTGATTTCTATCTATTCAGGTGGATTGGTCTACTTGATTATTATTCAATAACTTAATAAATCTCATGAAATATGACTTAACATGCTAAATTTCTGAAATTCTGGGTAGGTTTACAACTACACCTGATTTAATGAAATAACATGCACATTAGTCATTGTTTTACGAGTCATTATCTTTTATTTTAAATAAATGGTTAATATAGGAACTATTGAAGCTCATATCACACTTATAAGAAAATAAATGCTAGCTAGGTTAGAATTTAGGGCTGATTGTTCTTATTTGTCTCTGACCTAGTTGTTGATGCTCATGTCTGATATTGAATGCTTCTTGTTCCTTTACTTGACTTTATTTGACTTTGGTTATGTGATTTAAGCATGAAAGAACTTCATACATGTATTCTGATTCCTCATTTGACATCTTGTATGTGCTTAAGTGGAAATTTTCATTTTACACCCACACAAGTAGTTAAATAGAATATATGTGTTAGTATGTGACAACTGGCAATTTCCCAGGTTAACCCCGTTATTAACTTGTGTTATATTTCGATAACGTCTGTTATCTCAGTTAACTAGAATGGTTACACGAGCACTGCACATATATATACTTATTTTATGATTTTATGTGACAACGTGTCACGTAAATTACACGAAACATTTCTATAATTTTATAGGAATTTAAAAACATTAGTTATGGCGTTATAACTATGATTTTATGTGAATTTAAACGGATAATTTGAGGTTGTTATCTATAATTTTATTTGGTCAGTTAAGCTTATATTCCTCATAAACGTTACCCGTTATATGGCGTTGTGATGCATACACTTGTTTGGCCATCGTTTATGTTTTCCGTTAGCCCCGTTAGGGTTAACTAACACTTTAGGGACCAACCTTGCTATTTTGAAACTTCTTTTAAAGCAACAAAACCTGTAAGGGCCATCTTGTAATTCCTTAAAACTTGGTTCCCTTTTCGTGAACTATTGAAGGACTAATCCTGCCGATTGACCAAAGTCAATTAAATACGTGAATTGTAAAGCCTCGACGATCCGTAATCAATCATCCAATAAACTCGAATTAAATCCTTCGGTTACAATCTCTTTTCCAGTTGATCGGTCTTAATCTGTAATCATGAGAAGGTTTAGACCTCATTTGATTGTTGCAAAAATACTCTCTCGAACTCACATTCTCGTTTTTTTTTTTTTTTAAGTTTTCCGGCGAACTCAATTTCCCGAGCAACAGGGCGCTGGTTCACCATCATTCTCACACCAACGTGATCGCCTCCCTCTGCCAAGCAACCCCGTAGCAACGATTTTGAGAACGGAGCACTATCGGGTGGTACGGGTCGAGGCTTTCGGTTTCCTTTCGGCTCCAAAAACATGTCAAAAACTCATCTTTGATTCGAGGTAACCATTTCTATATTCTAGTCACACGTTCCTCTTTGCGTTGTCTCTGATTTCACGATTTTCCGGTGACCGGAAAAGAACTCCGGCCACCGGAGTTTTGGGGAAGAAAGGGGTAACAGGCCGGAATCGGTTATATACTTAGCGGACTGGTTATTAGCACAGTTGGGTTGGCAGCGCAGTTGGTTTGGCACTGTACCTGGAAACCAAGAGGTTCCTTGTTCGAATCCCGTCTGCCCCTTATCTTTTTCTATTTACTCATAAAACCCGATTTTGGTCACTGTCCATAGTTAACATCGCTTCTGATCGAGATTTTAACAAAAAAACAAATACAGCCCAGTGGCTAGGGCGCTGTTCTGTAACCTCCAGGTCACGGGTTCGAGTCCCGTGACCCCCCACTTGTGTTATTTCATTTCTTTTTAAGTGTTTCCAAGCATTACTTGGTCCAAAACCCAAAAACTACTAATACATGTTCATCAAATCTATACTCGTGATATTCGTTGAACTTTTATGTTATGAAAACATTATTATTTATTTAAAAGAATTAAAATTGTATAGCCTCGTTATTAATTAAAAAAAAATTAGTTTTATATATATGAGTATATACATATATATATATATATATATTTGATTTATGGTCATGTAAACGTTTTAAATATTTTCTTTAAACTCTCGGAATTTTTACACGACATATAAATATATATTTAGGTCGCTTTCTTTTTCACCCTTGTGACTACGCCTCGATATTTATATTTACGAATAAATATACATATATATATTTATTTATTTATCCGATCATCTCTACATTTTATTATTTTGAATAATATACGCGCATTGATTTTCATAAATCTTTGTGTCCATGATTTACGTCATTTTTGACTGCTTTCGAATAAATGATTTTTATCACGTATTGAATTTGTCACCTGCGTCATAATTGAAATTACTTGATAGCAAAACCGTCGTCTAGGCTATGTTACTCATGTGCGGACACACACTTACGTATGTAAAATTCGATAGGTGCTTGGTAGTTACGCAAGACTCAGACTCTTACTAAATTGTAGCAGCGCACCCTAAGGTGAGTTTCACAACCTTTACGTTACGTCCGGTTTTGGACGATAACACACGCAAACACGTTACACCCGGGTTGGGGTGATAACACGATAACGTTTATGTATGATTAAAGTAGATATTCAACATATATCACATGTTCACGAAAAATGCTTATCTTTGAAAATCCTTACTTATCGAACCGTTAATAGTTTATAGCGAGGGGATATTGGGTAGTACTACTGGGGTCTGACAAACCCCACTCAGCGGGCATGAGATGCACCACCCGACTGGCGGTCGGACTGAGGACAATGTCAGCCTAAACTTACCGTGATCGAGTAGACACGGGGAAGGCAAACCACGTAAGGAATTATTCCTACAACTAATTGGTCAGCTTCGTTTGCGAACGTTTTAGTGACATGAACTTAGGCTCGCTACCTACGATATGGATTGTACTGTTAATATACATGCTTACATACGAATAAAGTCTGTTGTATTCGTACTGCATAATTATACTAGTTATACTTATGTGCTTATGTGAACTCACCAACATTAGTTGACACTTGCTCTTACGCATGCTTTGCAGGACGCTAGGAGAATCTGATTTTTGGGCACGTACGTTGGCTAAAACCTTTTATTTTGGGAATTCATTTTCAAATCTTTTCAACTTGAACTGGTATTTACTTACCGAGCGCTTGTTTTGCGCAACATGACTTTTATGTGCTTCCGCTAAACTTTAAACTCTGGTTTTGATATTTCCCGTTTGGAGATATATTTACATTTTGAACCCTTAACTTATGTTTAATGTAACTAATGACTCGGGTCCTGGTCTGGTTCACACCCCACACAGTAAAACTCCGTTAGTGGAAATTGGGGGTGTGACAGATTGGTATCAGAGCCCTTGGTTGCAGAGAACTAGAATTTTCAAAAATTCTAAAATGTAACTGTTTCTGAACATTAGTTACAACAATTCCCAAAAGCAATTCCTTTTCGCGTGCCAAAAATCGATTACTCACATTAGATTGTTTTCCTTTTGTTTGTGTCTGTCTGGGTTTTGACAATATGGCACCACACGATAACACGAGGGATAAGGGAAAGAAAATTGCCAACGAACAGTCATCATCCTCCAACCAGCAAGGCCGCGAGCCTGAGCAGCCTGAGTACACGATAATGGACTTCCTTCGGGATCAACATATACGTCCTGATAGACGTGCACCAGACAATTACAGCTGGCTGAATCCGACAACATATCGGTTGCTTGATATGTTTCATGTACCAGACAGGGTTGACTTACCCTTTGATTTGCAACGGGTCGTTGCGGGATTGATTGCAGCGTATGACAACACTCTTGGAGAAACCAGACAAAATTCCATCAGCAATCACACACGCGATAGAGAAATTGAGCGATTGCGGGCCGATCAAAGGGAGCAGGAAACCTACCACTACAACTTGTCCCAGGGGGTAATGGGTATCCGTAATAGGGTCACCGAGCTTGAGTCACGACCCAATCCAGCAGGTTTGAAGCATGAACTGCATCTAGCACAACATCAAATTGCTGAACTCCAACATTCCAATGCAATGCTTCACCACTCCAACGCGACACTTGCGGCGCAGGTCGCCACCCTCCAGGTGCAAATGGCAGCCCTGCAAGTTCAAGGTGCTCCTGTTCAGGAAGAAGAGGAGGAACCCTTCGAAGAAGAACCTCTCGAGGAGGAGCCTCAAGAGGATATGGAGGAAGAACCAGATGTTACTGATCCATAATCTAATCTGTCTTCTTTTCTTCTATTTCATTACTTTGAAATAAATTTGACTGGATGTTCATTTTATTTTGAATGTTTTCAAATGCTGAGATACATTATGGTTGGATTTTAAATTTTGTAATGGATATTACATCTTTATTTTCCCAATGTGTTCCTAAAAATTATGTCGTGTGATGGATGAATGCATGAATAATTGTTTAGTGCTTAATGAAATTAATATTGGGTATATTAATCAATGGAATGTCTTTCATGACAAACAGAATCATGGTTGAACACCTCACAGCAGCCCAGATCCAAGCATTGATAAATGAAAACGTTGCGGCAGCACTCGCTGCGGCTCAAGTGCAAGGAAACAATAACGGTGATAAGTAAAACAGACGAAAAATTGACTACATTTTTTTTCTTCTCTCACTTTCCAAAATTATTCTCCGAAATAATTTCATGAAACAAATCCAGGCCCAACTCAGTGCACCTTCAAACTTACATGGATTGTAATCCGCACACATTCAAGGGCGATGAAGGAGCCGTGGGTCTGCTGCGGTGGCTCGAGGAGTCAGAAAAGGTATTCTCGATGTGCAACTGCCCGGTTGCGACTCGGGTTAATTTTGCAACCGCTACACTCGAGGGAGTTGCCCTCACTTGGTGGAACGCGCAAATCCAAATGTTAGGACTCGACGCAGCAAATGCTATGACTTGGCAGGAATTCAATGATGCCATCATGGAGGAGTATTGTCCTCGCGATCAGGTCAAAAGGTTGGAAGGTGAGTTCCAGAAATAATAACAACAACACCAATAGTGGAAACAACACTTGGAGGTCCTCCAACTCTCACAATCAAAACAAGAAGTACAACAATTCCAGGGATGACTATAACAACAGTAACACCAACAGTGGGGGCGGTAATCAAAATCTCCACAGTGGTAACAATCAGAATAACAATGGGTACAAGGGACGAGTACCTTTCTGCAATCAATGCAACTAACACCACAATGTGGCATGCAAGAAGCTCACCTGTGAGCGTTGTGACAAAGGGGGCCATGAGGCTAAAATTGTTGGGGTGAACTACAAAACCGTCCTAATCAGAATCAGAATCAGAATCAGAACCAGAGGCAGAATAATGAAGGCCCAAGAGGGTGTTATGAAGGTGGAAAGCCAGGGCACTTGAAGAAAGATTGCCCGCATCTCCGAAGGGATGATAATAACAATGCAGGCAACAACAACAACCACCGTAACAACAATAACATCGGTGGTGATGATGGTAGTAACGGTGGAGATGGCGCCAAAGGGCGAGCTTTTGTTATGGGTTCTGGTGAAGCAAGAAACAATACAAACGTCATTAACGGTAAGTTCCTTCTAAACAACTACTTCGCAAATGTCTTATTTGATACTGGTGCTGAGAAAAGTTTTATCTCGACTAAGTTATGTAAACTGATTAAGGTTACCCAAACTCCACTTAAAGCTAGGTACACGGTTGAATTAGCAGATGGTAAGCTTCTTGACACCACTCACTTAGTTGAAGGCTGCACATTAGAACTATCTGGTCGTAAACTAAGTATTAACCTTATGCCTTTTACCATCGGTAGTTTCGACGTGATAGTAGACATGGACTGACTATCCAAACATCAGGTGGAAATCCTCTATCAAGAAAAAGTCATATGAATACCCGTAGCAAGAGGAGAAGTACTCTTGATTCAGGGTGAAAAGGGAGGTGCTGTCTCCGGAATCATATCATACCTTAAAGCGCAGAAGTGTCTTCGGAAAGGACACGTGGCAATCCTGGCCACTGTTACAGACCAGGGTACAGAGAAAGATCGAAGACTTCCCGATCGTACGTGATTACCCAGAGGTATTTCCTGAGGAATAACCTGGCCTGCCTCCGTTCCGGCAAGTAGAATTTGGGATTGACCTCGCACCAGGAGCATCTCCGATCGCGTGTGCACCATATCGTCTAGCGGTGAATGAATTGAATGAGCTATCTACACAACTGCAAGAACTGTTAGATAAGGGTTTTATTAGACCCAGCTCGTCACCATGGGGAGCACCGGTACTATTCATCAAAAAGAAGGATGGCACATTCAGGATGTGTATTGATTACCGCGAGCTTAACAAAGTCACTATTAAGAATCGATACCCTCTTCCACGAATAGACGATATTTTTACCAACTTCAAGGATCTAGCTACTATTCCAAGATTGGTTTAAGGTCTGGCTACCATCAACTTCGAGTCCGCGATGAGGATATAGAAAAGACAGCTTTCCAAACACGATACGGTCATTATGAATTCTTGGTCATGCCTTTCGGTTTGACAAATGCACCAGCTATGTTCATGGATCTCATGAACCTTGTGTGCAAGCCCTACCTGGATAAATTCGTCATAGTGTTTATTAACGATATCCTCATCTACTCCAAGACAAAAGAAGAACACGAGGAACATCTATGGTTAATCTTAGAATTGTTAAAGAAAGAACAACTCTATGCGAAATTTTCTAAGTGCGATTTCTGGATCCGAGAGGTTCAATTTCTGGGTCACATCGTCAACTAACAGGGTATTCACGTTGACCCAGCCAAGATCGAGGCCATTAAAAGTTGGCCTACTCCTAGAGCTCCTATGAAGATTCGCCAATTCCTAGGTTTAGCGGGTTACTACCGTCGTTTTATAAAGGGATTTTCTCAGTTAGCTCAACCATTGACCGCTCTTACGCACAAAGGGGTTCAATACATATGGGGTGATAAGGAAGAGGCAGCCTTCCAAGATTTAAAAGAGAAACTTTGTACTGCACCTATGTTATCTCTACCCGATGGGATTGACGACTTTGAGGTCTATTGTGACGCGTCAATCCAGGGACTCAGATGTGTTTTGATGCAAAGAGGTAAAGTCATCGCATACGGATCAAGGCAATTAAAGTCTCATAAGAAGAATTACACAACTCACGACCTAGAGTTGGGCGCAGTCGTATTTGCCTTGAAATTTTGGAGACACTACTTATACGGTACCAAGTGTACGATATTCACCGATCACAAGAGCCTCCAACACATATTTGAATAGAAAGAACTCAACATGAGGCAACGTAGGTGGGTCGAGTTGCTAAACGACTACGACCTCGCGATAAAGTATCATCCAAGCAAGGCCGACGTTATGGCTGACGCCTTCAGTAGAAATGATCATGTTAAACCTACAAGGGTTCGAGCTCTCCATATAACGATCCATACGGGGCTACCGGATAGTCTCCGGGATGCTCAGGAAGAGGCCCTGAAGGAGGAGAATTTCGGGTCTGAATCGTTACGTGACATACATGGAATCTCCGAAGTTAAGTCGGATGGACTACATTATTATAATGATCGTATATGGGTACCTTTGCATGGAAACCTTAGAGAACTGGTGATGGACGAGGCTCACAAGTCCCGTTATTCGATCCATACAGGTTCTGACAAAATGTATTAAGATCTAAAGGGGCTATATTGGTGGCCCAATATAAAAGCTGATATCGCTAGATATGTCAGCAAGTGCTTGACGTGCGCTAAGGACAAAACTGAACATCGAAAGCCAGCAGGATTACTGCAACAACCTAAAATTCCTGAATGGAAATGGGAAGGAATATCGATGGATTTCATCACGGGATTGCCCCGTACTTCTGGCGGTAACGATATGATTTGGGTTATCATTGACCGGTTAACAAAATCCGCTCATTTCCTAGCTATCAAGGAAAATGACAAAACAGACAAACTTGCAAAGGTTTATCTCAAGGAGATTGTCAAGCTTCACGGAGTGCCTTTGTCTATTATCTCCAACCGAGACCCTAGGTTTACTTCAAATTTTTGGAGATCCTTACAAGCAGCGATGGGCACTCGCTTAGATATGAGTACCGCATATCATCCTCAAACAGATGGACAGACTGAACGTACCATCCAAACTCTCGAGGATATGCTCAGAGCATGTGTGCTCGACTTTGGGAAAAATTGGGAAACGCATTTACCGTTGGTAGAATTCTCCTATAACAACAACTACCATACTAGTATTGGAGCCGCTCCATTTGAGGCTCTTTATGGACGAAAATGCAGATCGCCGATCTGTTGGGCCGAGGTCGGTGAGAGCCAACTCACTGGACCTGAACTAGTGCACGAGACCACTGAAAGAATTATGCAGATCAGAAACCGCATGAAAGCGACAAGAGATAGACAAAAGAGTTATGCAGATAAACGCCGAAGGCCTTTAGAATTTAAAGTCGGCGACAAAGTACTACTGAAAGTCTCGCCTTGGAAAGGCGTCGTACGCTTTGGAAAGCCCGGGAAGTTGAATACCCGTTATGTGGGACCATTCAAGATCACCGAAAGCATTGGTCCGGTGGCTTATCGTTTAAATCCACCTCCTGAATTGGATAGAGTACACAACGTATTTCACGTTTCAAACCTGAGAAAGTGTTTAGCTGATGACACTCTTATAGTTCCATTAGAAGAACTGCAAGTCGATGAACAACTGCGATTTATCGAACAACCCGTGGAAATCATGGGACGTGAGGAGAAAACCTTGAAACGAAGTAAAATTCCCATCGTCAAAGTGAGATGGCAATCTAAACATGGACCAGAGTTCACGTGGGAACGTGAAGATTAGATGAGAAAGAAATATCCTCTCCTATTTGATCAAGCATAAACATCTAATTAAGGTATGAGTTAAATTTTGGGACAAAATTTCCTTAACAAGGGGATGATGTAGCAACCCTAAAATTTTTCTTTCCTTCCAAAGAAACTGTAGCAACTTAAGGCAATTTTCGGGACGAAAATTCCTTAACAAGGGGATGATGTGACAACCGGCAATTTCCCAGGTTAACCCCGTTATTAACTTGTGTTATATTTCGATAACGTCTGTTATCTCAGTTAACTAGAATGGTTACACGAGCACTGCACACATGAGACTAGACGTCGGTCAACTTACTTGAATAATTATATTTTATGATTTTATGTAAATCATATTTTATGATTTCATGAAAACGTTTTGTCATTTTATGTGGCAATTATATTTATTATCTTTGTGTGGTATATATGTATATATATACTTATTTTATGATTTTATGTGACAACGTGTCACGTAAATTACATGAAACATTTCTATAATTTTATAGGAATTTAAAAACATTAGTTATGGCGTTATAACTATGATTTTATGTGAATTTAAACGGATAATTTGAGGTTGTTATCTATAATTTTATTTGGTCGTTTAAGCTTATATTTCTCATAAACGTTACACGTTATATGGCGTTGTGATGCATACACTTGTTTGGCCATCGTTTATGTTTTCCGTTAGCCCCGTTAGGGTTAACTAACACTTTAGGGACCAACCTTGCTATTTTGAAACTTCTTTTAAAGCAACAAACCTGTAAGGGCCATCTTGTAATTCCTTAAAACTTGGTTCCCTTTTCGTGAACTATTGAAGGACTAATCGTGCCGATATTGAAGGACTAATCGTGCCGATTGACCAAAGTCAATTAAATACGTGAATTGTAAAGCCTCGACGATCCGTAATCAATCATCCAATAAACTCGAATTAAATCCTTCGGTTACAATCTCTTTTCCAGTTGATCGGTCTTAATCTGTAATCATGAGAAGGTTTAGACCTCATTTGATTGTTGCCAAAATACTCCCTCGAACTCACATTCTCGTTTTTTTTTTAAAGTTTTCCGGAGAACTCAATTTCCCGAGCAACAGGGCGCTGGTTCACCATCATTCTCACACCAACGTGATCGCCTCCCTCTGCCAAGCAACCTCGTAGCAACGATTTTGAGAACGGAGCACTATCGGGTGGTACGGGTCGAGGCTTTCGGTTTCCTTTCGGCTTCAAAAACATATCAAAAACTCATCTTTGATTCGAGGTAACCATTTCTATATTCTAGTCGCACGTTCCTCTTTGCCTTGTCTCTGATTTTACGATTTTCCGGTGACTGGTTCTTAGCACAGTTGGTTTGGCAGCGCAGTTGGTTTGGCGCTGTACCTGGAAACCAAGAGGTTCCTTGTTCGAATCCCGTCTGCCCCTTATCTTTTTCTATTTACTCATAAAACCCGATTTTGGTCACTGTCCATAGTTAACATCGCTTCTGATCGAGATTTTAACAAAAAAACAAATACAGCCCAGTGGCTAGGGCGCTGTTCTGTAACCTCCAGGTCACGGGTTCAAGTCCCGTGACCCCCCACTTTTGTTATTTTATTTCTTTTTAAGTGTTTCCAAGCATTACTTGGTCCAAAACCCAAAAACTACTAATATGTATCTATACTCGTGATATTTGTTGAACTTTTATGTTATGAAAACATTATTATTTATTTAAAAGAATTAAAATTGTATAGCCTCGTTATTAATTAAAAAAAAATTAGTTTTATATATATGAGTATATACATATATATATATATATATATATATATATATATTTGATTTATGGTCATGCAAACATTTTAAATATTTTCTTTAAACTCTCGGAATTTTTACACGACATATAAATATATATTTAGGTCGCTTTATTTTTCACCCTTGTGACTACGCCTCGATATTTATATTTACGAATAAATATACATATATGTATATTTATTTATTTATCCGATCGTCTCTACATTTTATTATTTGGAATAATATACGCGCATTGATTTTCATAAATCTTTGTGTCCATGATTTACGTCATTTTTGACTGCTTTCGAATAAATGATTTTTATCACGTATTGAATTTGTCACCTGCGTCATAATTGAAATTACTTGATAGCAAAACCGTCGTCTAGGCTATGTTACTCATGTGCGGACACACACTTACGTATGTAAAATTCGATAGGTGCTCGGTAGTTACGCAAGACTCGGAGTCTTACTAAATTGTAGCAGCGCACCCTAAGGTGAGTTTCACAACCTTTACGTTACGTCCGGTTTTGGACGATAACACACGCAAACACGTTACACCCGGGTTGGGGTGATAACACGATAACGTTTATGTATGATTAAAGTAGAAATCCAACATATATCACATGTTCATGAAAAATGCTTATCTTTGAAAGTCCTTACTTATCGAACCGTTAATAGTTTATAGCGAGGGGATATTGGGTAGTACTACTGGGGTCTGACAAACCCCACTCAGCGGGCACGAGATGCACCACCCGACTGGCGGTCGGACTGAGGACAATGTCAACCTAAACTTACCCTGATCGAGTAGACACGGGGAAGGCAAACCACGTAAGGAATTATTCCTACAACTAATTGGTCAGCTTCGGTTGCGAACGTTTTAGTGACATGAACTTAGGCTCGCTACCTACGATATGGATTGTACTGTTAATATACATGCTTACATATGAATACAGATTGTTGCATTCGTACTGCATAATCATACTAGTTATACTTATGTGCTTATGTGAACTCACCAACACTAGTTGACACTTGCTCTTATGCATGCTTTGCAGGACTCTAGGAGAATCTGATTTTTGGGCACGTACGTTGGCTAAAACCTTTTATTTTGGGAATTCATTTTCAAATCCTTTTAACTTGAACTGGTATTTACTTATCGAGCGCTTGTTTTGCGCAACATGACTTTTATGTGCTTCCTCTAAACTTTAAACCCTGGTTTTGATATTTCCCGTTCGGAGATATATTTACATTTTGAACCCTTAACTTATGTTTAATGTAACTAATGACTCGGGTCCTGGTCTGGTTCACACCCCACACGGTAAAACTCCGTTAGTGGAAATTGGGGGTGTGACATAGTAAGTGTCTCAAAGTGCTCAAATCATGCTGAATTAAGAAAATGTGATTCAAGAATTCCGTTTGATCCCAAATAAATAACTTCAACTGTGGAAAGCACAAGCTTAGGGGGAATCAATTCTTGATTCCTTCTTTAGACATTTGAGTCATTTGGGTCAAAGTTTTTTTAAGGCAATAACTCAAATATGTATTCTTGAGCCAAATTTCACTTAATTCTTCACCAAAATTAATTTTTCAATTTTTTAATAAAATTATTATTTCAAGGGAAATTGCTGGAATTTGGGTCAAATTCACTGACATACTCTGTTGAAGTAAATTGATTAATTTTTTGAAGAAATTTGAGCCTATGCCTTGAGTAAATTTCTTTTATATCTTTGTAGGTTAATTTGAAAAGCTCTGTCACTATCACGAATTTAGTGTGACACGACATTCATTTGACTTGTCAAATTTGATGTAATCATGTTATTTCTTATGTGTAGATGGCTCCCAGACAGGGAAGAGCAGCCAATGCCCCTCTGGATTTCTCAAAATCTCACAATCAATACTGTGAAATCAGCAGAAGCTGGACTGATTCCGGACGATATGAACAAGCTTTTAGAATCCTAGAAAACACAAATCGGATCCCTAGTATCCGGTTGGAGCCTGTCATAAGCTCGGGTATAATAAATGATTTCTGGATCAACGCCAACACATTCGTTGCTGACAATGGTTCCAAGTCTATCAGATCAAGGATTCAAGGGTCTTATGTTAAAATAAATGAAGAAAAAGTCCGAGAAGTGCTACAACTAAATGATGCACTTTGCCCTATTTCTTTTCCAAAAGAAGAGTGGCAAGACACGATCCTCATGATGGGATATCAAGGAGATCTTTCGGTGACTACGAATGAGAAGATAAAGAAGACGTTATTCCCGGATAACTAGAAGTGTATCATCACTTTCTTCATTTCAGCTTTCGCTCCAAGAAAGTCTGGGACTGATGACTTCGTGGATGATACTGCTTGGGCTTTACATGGTTTAGCCTCCGATGCCGGTTTCAACCTCTCCAGGAAAATAATCGAATGGATGGACTACAACCTTCATCCCACTAGAAAATCTGAGAAATTTCTGATGTATCCCAGAATCATACAGGCCATTCTTGATCATTACTACCTGAACTTGCAGAAGACAGAACCCTACTTGGTTCCTAGGAGGATGGTACCCGGTTCTTACACGCGTTACCAGATTGGTCGTTATGATGGACCCGATGTTCCATTTTTCCCAAACATGATTGAGGGAATTGATATTGATGATGATATGGATGAAGATCAAAGAAATGATGAAGCTGATGCTGAAATGGCAGATGCCAATGCTGCTGAACCTGATAATAATGCAGCAAATCTCCAAGATGATCATCCAATAAATTTCCAATTCATGATAACCCTATGCATTCAGAACCTGAAGATAGAGCTTCATCCAAAGATGCATCTGAATCAGACAAATCAGGAGATGAAAATGAAGAGTCTGGTAGTGAAGATGATCCGTCTGGAAATAATAATGAAAATAACTCAAATGCATCAGTATCCAAACCCGAATCAGGGTCAAGATTCCAACCTGGATCTGAATCAGGTTCTGACTCTACTAGTTCAGATGCTAGGGGTCCTAAAAGAAAGAAAATAAAAACAAGAGAACCAACCCAAGTTAGTGAACAACCTGGAGCTTCAAGTCATAAGAAGCAAAAGAAAATAAAGTCAAGGCAAACTCATGATGACATCTCATCAAAATTCTCAAAAACTGATTCACCTGAGCCAGAATCAGCCTCATTTGTACTTGAGGGAGATGTTAGGCCTGGCTACAATAGGGAGTCAAGATCAAAGTACGCTCAAGAACGAAAGAAGCTTGAAATAAGAAGAGGGCCTGTCTCGGGAACTAGAACTGTTGCTGATGTGCAAACACCATCACAACCTGAACCAAACATCTTTGTGCAACAAAGAGATCAATCTGCTCCCATCACCGCTACTGAAGCTACAATTCAAGATATTGATGCCATTGCTGAAATTAACATCACAAGCTTGGATCCGGTAACTCAAGTTGAGTCTCAGCTTATTACAACTGCTCCTGCTCAAGAAATTGTGTCCAGGGCATATACTTCTTTGGTAAATCAAGAGGTTTTCTTGGAACAAAATCTTGAAGTCTCTGACATCTCTGTTGCTGATAAGCTGAAAGAAGCTAATAACAAGATCAAAGAACATGATCAAGAGCTTCTAAAAGCCAATGAGAAAATAAAAGAGCAGGCATAAGAAATTGAAAGACTGAAGAGGTTATTGGCTGAAGCTCTCCAAAATAATCAAACTGCCAGAGCCAATAATGATGATGATGTGGGTGGTAGTGGAAGAGGTAATCAAGGTAATGATCGGATGCTAGAACAGGCTCCCTCTGCAGAAAAACATTCAACAAAATAAAGAGCCAAGTCCAAATCAAGCTGGCAAAGCCTGTAAAGCAAAAACTCTTCCCATTTTCACAGAACAAGATGTAGATGATACTCATCTTGCTGATTTCCCATCAGATGACAATGAATCTTCTGAATCTGAAGTTGATATTTCCTATGGTGACACTTTTCTAAATGATGAACCAAATGCTGACGAGGAAGATGAAATATACCAATAGGTAATAAGCCTGGTGCCACCTCCTGAGAATATCAAACTTCCAAGATTCTCCAGGGCTGAATTTGAAATAAATCAATCATCTTCAGGAGAGATCCTTGCTTTAACCATGGGTGAACCAAATGCACCTCCTGTCATTCCTGAAATGTCATTGCAACTGCTATATCTGAGATTTCTGAACAACTAAAACACCTGCATGTGGAAAGTGAGTTCTTAGATCTTGGAAGAAACGCGTTTCGCGAATTCTATGCAAACACCCTTGCTACTGATCCTAGCAGCCGAAGCGTTGTAGTTGTTACTGAAGAAGCAGTTGAAGCCAGAGAAGCATTGGAGATCCAGCCTCTCAGCATGATTCCAGATGATATCTTCAATGATATAAGTTTGGCTGAACATCTGAATAATCTTATTTATGACTCCAGTGCTACAAACTTCATAAACTTGGAGTTCACAACTAACAATGAGTATGACGAGGAGATCATTTATGAGATTAAAGACGAACCAGTTGAGATTGTATCTCCAACTCCTCTGAGATCTGAGCCTGTGGAAAGTTAGACTCAAATTGTAGATGATTTTAACATGACATCAATCCCTTCACCAGTTCATGATTCAGAAGAAGAACAAGTAAATCAAGAAGGAGCTTCATCCCAACCTTCAGTGCCAGAATCTACTGAAACCACCACTGGTGCTGCAAATGAAAATGTTCAAATACATCCAATAACAAGTACAAGTGGTGGTCAATCTACAAATAATCCGGCCTCATCACAAGAAGCTGGTCCTTCTGGTAGACCTGACAAAGGTAAAAGGAAACTGACTCCTGAAGAGGTTTACGAACAGGAAATGGAAAAACAAAGAAAGAAGGAAGAACCTATCAGAGCTGCTAAGGAAGAAATAATTCTTGAAAGGACGCTGGATGAGATTGCCAGACAAGAGGCTATCAGAAAATTGACAGAATCCAACCGTCCTCAAATGAAAATTGGCCCTGGATCAGAAGACTTTGAGCCGAATGATCAAAACACAGATGAGGGAGAACCTAGAATAAGAATAATCCCCAACTTAGCTGGAGACAATATTGATCCGTCTGACACATCAGAAATTGCAATATACGTCAGAGAGCTCATATCTCATGTTATTCCCCTATCCTACTTGATGACTCTCACGAATGCACAGCTAGTTGAACTATATACTGATGAGCAATATATGGAGAAACATCTCTACAACTACAAACTTGCAGATAAGCTTATTAATCCTCGAGCAAATCCATTTGCTGATACCGATAAGAAGTTTGAATATGTGCAATTCAACGACAATCTGCGGGAAAAGATCCGAGAGATTCATGCTCAGTATATGCCTCCACCTCCTGACATCCTCGATCATGTTTCACCTCCGCCCAGTCCCACTACAGCTACGCTTGGCGTTAACCAAATGACCAATAGAGAGTTGCAGGACTTTCTAGATCAGAGGGGATATGCTCGCAAAAGCTATAGCAAAAAGCAGCTACTTGGTCTACGAAAAATGGTCAAAAACCACATTATTGAAGAAAATAAGAAGGTCAAGCGTCAGCAAGACGAACAAGAAGCAATAAGGGTAGAGGAACACCGAAGGAAGGAAGCCCCTACCTTGGTTGACGACTGGAAGGAAATGGCACCATATCGGAAAGCCTTGGTGCAGTTCTGATGCATAGCATCTTGTTTATTATTTTTGATGAATAAATCCCTCATTTTGATTATATTTTGGTTATGTTTTGGTTGGATTCGATGCTTAAATGTTATATATGTGGATTTAAGGTGTTGGTTGGGGTCGTGTGGTCATTTTGGATGGAGACGAGGCACTTTGGAGTTGGATTGGCATCCGGAGGTGAAGATAGAAGAAAATAGAGATTTTTGAGATTCTGATGGACATGCGGGCCATCTGCCCATTTCCTATGTTTTTCAGATGGGCTGCATGGTCTGGTCAAAGCTGTAGTCAACAGGGCCATGCAGGCGGCATGCCTGCTACACAGACACTCAGATGGCCTGCATGCAGGCTGGGCGGATTTTTCAGGAACACTTTATGCGGGCCACTTGCACCATTTATTCACACCCAGATGGCCCGCATCGACCATCAGACGTGAAAAACCCTTGAAAACCCTTATAAAAAGATTGGAGGCCGTGTTTCTCCACACACCCTCCCCCATTTCGACTAGTTTACATAATTTAAGGGTTCTGAGATTGATTTTGGAGAGATAAAGGCCAAAGGAGCAAGGATTTTGGGAAGAAAAGCTTGGAAAAGTGAAGATTTTGGTTTGGGTTTCATCATTCCTCCTTGATTTCTTCCTAGATCTTGTTTGTTTTGACATGATTACATCAGATCTGAGTTGTTTCATGT
>JBCNJP010000025.1:21793835-21811759 GCA_039602395.1 Deinandra increscens subsp. villosa
ATTTGATCTTTCACTAAGATCTAATCTCTTCATCTACTATTTTCTTGAATCAATCTCTCACGAGGATTCCGCACTCGTGTTAGATCATTATATCGTGTGTTGGGGAGATTTTCGATCCTACATGAGTCTTTTAACCTCTTCTCCATACATATTCTATACTTAGTTTATCATCCAAATCACCTACAAGTCTTGATATAAACTTAAACATTCTTTCTCTAATCCTCTAAACACCTTAACACGTGGGTGAAATAATACAAGTGAACTTGATCTAACAAATTCTTTGGTACCATAGGGCTTAATGTTGCCAAGATGTGGGGTTGTACACTAAGAAACCAAATTTGGGGGTATTATGTATCAAAACCTAGATCTTTTAATTTCTTGCAATTTATTTACTTGTTATTTATTTATTTTGGTCATAACACCAACGTGTTAGTAGATTTGTCTTAACACTTCAAGTAATAGTATATTCGTTCAAAATCTTGAACATAAAAAGTCCTAGCTTTGGCTAGTGGATTATTTTTTTTACTTGTTATAACTCATGACTTAAATAAATAATCTTACAACATTAGCTTGTTATAAATAACCACATGACTTAATCCTAACACATAAGTGTTAGTAGAAATCTTTATAAGTCATGAAAATGTAAAACTTAATCATTGGACAAGTTAGATGACCTACTAAAACCATGGATTTAATTTGGATAAACAAAGACTTGTTTAAAAATTAATAAATTGAATATTCCTAAAGACATGGAATAAATGGATTTTTGGACTTAAAAATGACTTGGATTTTATCAAATAACCTCAAGTTAACATGCTATAAAATATTTTTATTTTATAAAATCTAGTCACCAAAACCCAAGACTTTAATGTGTTGCTGAATTTAATTCACCAAAACCTTAAAATAGATTTTATATCTTTACTAAATCAAGTAAAAATGCATTTATAACATCTCATTTATAACTAATCATTTGGAATTTATTATATAGATTTTTAACTATAAAAAGACATTTTTATAAACCTTGATTAACCCCTAAAAGACTAGTTTCAAGTTCATGATTTTTATAAGATAAAACATGACGTTTATTTATAAAAATTACCTAAAAACTGTTACAGATCAGATATGATCCCGGCACATTTTTGACACATATTTTTGATGTTTTAAATAAACCAAAGTGACCGAAATAGAGAAACGTTGCGTAGGGAGAAAACCGTGATCAAAACGGATTAATACGCAACGAGAAAACTCAAGTTTAGTGACTTATTTCAAAACCGACCAAAAATATATTTTAAAATTTGAAACTAACCTAAAGGAATATTCTTGACATTTCCTAAAAATATATAAAATCCAAGTACGATAAAAATCTATTTATTAAGCAAAACTGGTGACTACGTTTTCTATAAACTTTAAATAAATATTTTAGTTATAAAATATTTAAACGATTACGACACCAAACGTTTTGACTTGAAAAATAATTATTGAAAAACCGTAAAGGATCGATTCTATGGATGAGATGGAAGTTTTGTCATTGATTCGTGTCGAATGATTACATAACCGAAGGAGTATACAATGATTAAGCATTGGGGGAGGTTGGACAGAACCTCCCCTCTCAACACACTAGATTAGGATCAGACTCTGGACAAAAACTTACAATGAAAATACATTGACGAACTATTTATACATGTTAATTATGTCCGAACCTGGACACTTCCGAACCCTGTCCGAACTCCATCCGAACTTGGAGTTCGTCTGAGGTTCGGATGACCCTGAACCTGGAGTTCGGATCCCAATTCATGTCCTAGTTAACTCAGTCTGTTTTGACAATTCGAACAGTAATGGCTACACAATGTTCATGTATCAACAATTATTGACTATTTCTAAATAAAAACGTTCGCATTTTAAGTGGTAATGTAAACGTTTTCGACGTTTTAAACGTCAAATAATTATATTTGAACATATAGTTATTTATAACCGGTTTAGGGTAAAATACATCAAGCAAAAACGCTACATCCATTGCGGATTGATCTGGGGCGTCCATCAAGATCATCCAACAGCCATGATCTATGGTGTTTCCGCCTTTTTTTTCCCACCAAAAACGCCATAGGCGGAAACACCATAGATTTTGGCTGTTGGATGATCTTGATGGACGCCCCAGATCAATCCGCAATGGATGTAGCGTTTTTGCTTGATGTAGGATAACTCGACTCATTTATAACCTAAATATTTAAGTTATTAAAAGTTGGTCATCTTAAGTCATCCTATGATTATAACTTTTGTCAAAGTGAATTATAAAATCTTTTATAATGTATAAGTATAAATACAAAGACTTGTGTTTATTTTTAACTCACTTATACTATTTCAATAAACCGTGTCACATATTTTTTACTTGAAAATATATATAATTATTTTGTCAAATAATTATCAAAGGTTTAAGTCATGACATATATAAATATATAAATCTATCTATAAATAATAATAGACATTATTATTTATTTCAATTTTTAAAACCTGATTCATTTCTTTTAAGTTAAATTGATTTATTGATTTATTTAACTTTCCTTTATATTTATTTTGACATAAATATAAGTATTGATTTCGTATATTTAATTGATCAATAAATATTATCAAACGGACTTTTAAAACTAATATAAACGGGATATTATATCAAGACTTGACAGTATCGTTTGGATCATTTTTATTAGTGTAAAAACATGTTTACATGTTTGTTACACATGCTTCAAGTATGTAAGAACTCGCTGCATTCATGTAGCAAGACCATGATACAAGTGTGTAACATTATGTGCATTTATGTAGCAATAACCTAATACACCCTTTTATTAGTGTAAAAACATATATGTAACTATTCGTTACCCATACGTAACTGTTCGTTGCATACATGTAACAACATGCATTCAAAAAATTGATAATATTGAGATCTAGCTTGTTGTTTATAACTTTGATATCGTTTTTGATGTTGTTTTTGGTTCTTGCAAAAAAAAAAAAAATTTGGTGCTAGTAATATCATGGTTTAAGTTCTTGACTGGTGGAAACCTTTTACTACCAGTTGGTAAGACTCTGTTACGGAAATGTAACGTATATGTAAGAAGGCGTAACTATGTAACAGATGCCTACGATCATGCAATATAGACAACAACAACTGTGTAACAGTTGCCTACGAGCATGCAAGCATGTAAATACTTGTTTACATTTTTGTTACACAATGCTTCAGGTTTGTAAGAACCAGCTACGTGGTTGTATAAAAAAAATGTGTTTGCGAAAAATGTGTTTGGGCATTTACCTGATAGATAATTTGTTTACGAAAAATGAGAGAGAAAAAAAAATGATATACTGATCATGAGAAATAAACTTAAATTATTTATATTTTTTATAATATTTTACATACGTCTAACTGTTCGTTACACATATGTATTTATTGGCTACACATATGTAATTGTTCGTTACCTACATGTAACAAAATACATTTAAAAAACTATGAAAAAAAATTATATAAAAAAAATAACGAGACTATAACCAAATTAAAGATAAAAAAACGTCCTATTTAATGGTGCAAATTTTTTTATAAAATTATTATCGTATAAAAAGTTATGAACGATATAAATTGGAGGGAGAAAAGTAGATATTTATGTCACATCACCTTATCACTTCATCTCAATTTAATTATAAAATTACTTAAATGCCTTTTCTATATATTTAATAGATTTTTAAATCTTAATTTAACTTAAATAAATTCAAATTAATCTTGACAATTCATTTTAAAAAGTGGTTAAGATGTGTGGCTCATATATGTTCTCGCGGTTCTCACAATATAGGATTAGGATCATTTGAGAACTATTTATTATTGTGAGAACCATAAGAACACTTCCTAGCCACACATTTGGAATCTAACATATTTTATTTATTTTAATTCAAAAGGGCAATAAAGTCTTTAACCTATATAACTAAAAGACAAAACCTTTTATATATATATTAATTACTAGAATATTATAACTATTAATATCTAGGGAAAAAGACAATAATAGCCATGTTAACCACTATTGGGACCAAAATAGCCATTTGACTTTTTTTTTCTTGAAGTAGCCACTTAACTACGGTCTTGACGACCGTAGTTACGGTCTTGACGACCGTAGTTACGGTCTTGACGACCGTAGGTCCACTGAGCCAATCACACTTTGCCACGTCACCACGTACGGTCTTGACGACCGTAGTTACGGTCTTGACGACCGTAGTTACGGTCTTGACGACCGTAGTTACGGTCTTGACGACCGTAGTTACGGTCTTGACGACCGTAGGTCCGTTCATCTTCTCCGTAACTACGGTCGTCAAGACCGTAACTACGGTCGTCAAGACCGTAACTACGGTCGTCAAGACCGTACGTGGTGACGTGGCAAAGTGTGATTGGCTCAGTAGACCTACGGTCGTCAAGACCGTAGTTAAGTGGCTATTTCAAGGGAAAGAAAGTCAAATGGCTATTTTGGTCCCAATAATGGTCAACATGGCCATTCTTGTCATTTTCCCTAATATCTATATTAGTAAATATTAATTGTTTTAAATACTTTCTTTTATGTTTTTTTATTACGTTTTTTAATATTTTTTAAAACTTATTTTTAATTATTTTCTAATTTTTCTTAACTTTTTAAAACATTTTCATTTTTATTTTTTTAACAATTTTTTAAAACTTTTTATTAACTCATCATTTTTTACGTTTTAATGACTTTTTTTTTTACTTTTTTTTATAAAATTATTTTTTTTACTTTATAAATATTTTTAAAAAAAACTTTTTCCTAGTTTTTTTTAATTTACTTTTTTATGTTTTTAATATAATATTTTTTTTATTTTTTTCCTTACTTATTTTTTTATGTTTTTTGAATAACTTTTTTTAGTTTTATTAAACATTTTTATAAAGTTTTTTTTTTAATCCGGTGTGGCTCGACGCTATGCGGCAAGAAATGACTTATTTGGAACGCAACAAAACATGGACATTGGTCTCCCGTCCGCCGTCAACTAATATTGTCCGGTCCAAGTGGTTGTTTCGTACCAAATATTGTGCGGATGGCTCTATAGATCGTCATAAGGCTCGGTTGGTTGCTCAAGGTTTTAGCCAAATACCGGGACTCGATTTCTCACATACCTTTAGCCCGGTTGTCAAAGCTACAACAATTCGAACCGTTCTGGCTCTATCTATGATTTATGGTTGGAACCTTCATCAACTAGACGTAAATAATGCCTTTCTTCATGGGAATCTAACGGAGCAAATCTTTATGGAACAACCGCCGGAGTTTGTCAACCCCTTTTTTCCCAATCATGTGTGCCATCTCAACAAAGCCCTCTACGACCTCAAACAAGCACCTCGTGCATGGTTCCACCGTCTCAGCACATTCTTGATTCAAAACGGCTTCGAATGTAGCAAGGCTGATCCATCTTTATTTATCTTCAAACGTGACACATGTCTCATGTACCTTCTTGTTTATGTTGATGATCTTATTCTCACAGGCAACAACGAAGATGTCATGCGCCAATTTGTATCCACACTCCACAAACAGTTTGCGATCAAGCACCTTGGAAGTTTGAGTTATTTTTTGGGGCTTGAAGTGACCAAAGCCAACGGAAAACTCTTCCTCAGTCAAACAGAGTATGCTCGGGAAATTCTTCAAAGGGCCGACCTTCTCGATGCCAAACCTGTTTCCACACCTCTTGCTCCTAATGTGAGAATCACTCAAAATGGTGAATTGTTTGGTGACCCAACGCTTTATCGTTCTCTTATAGGAGCTTTAGAATACTTGACGATAACGCGGCCCGATATCTCGTATGCAGTAAACCAAGTAAGCCAATTTCTTCAAGCACCAACACTAGACGACTTCCAACATGTGAAACGGATACTCCGTTATGTCAAAGGTACAATGTCGTTTGGGTTAACGTTCCAAAAACAGCCGCACTCATCTGTTGTTGGTTATTTTGATGTCGATTGGGCCCGTTGTATCGAGACTCATCGTTCCACCTATGGTTACTCGATCTTTCTAGGTGGGAACCTTGTCTCTTGGAGTGCCAAGAAACAACCAAGTGTTGCTCGTTCAGCTGTGAATCCGAATATCGTGCAATGGCAAACACCGCTGCTGAAATTGTTTGGCTTACTCACCTGCTCCGTGAGCTTCATGCCTTACCACCGGATCGACCAACTCTTATATGCGACAATTAAAGTGCTTTATTCATGTCACAAAACCCCGTCGCTTATAAACGGGCCAAACACATTGACCTCGACTATCACTTTGTGTATGAATTGGTCACCTCGGGCTATCTCTACACCAAGTTTGTTCCTACCATGCTTCAGGTGGTGGGCATTTTCACTAAAAGTCTTCCGGGAGATCAGTTTGAATTCTTTCGGGATATGTTAACACTGGGTCCTCCACCGTTCCGCTTGAAGGGGGGTGTTAAACTATAAAAATGTATAGGGTTATTATTGTATTTATTCTATCTTGGTGTATGTAATTTGTAACTTATTTGTGTTTATAATGATAGCCCTCCTACACTAATTGGTGTGGAGTCTGATCATCTACAGGTATGTTGTCGCCTTTTTTGTTGCTGCATGTATTCACATTTTGGGGCTGAAAATTGAAGCATGTTAATTGGTGGCTGATATTATTTACTTGCTTAGAATTTAGTTGAACTCATAAAGAAAATAAGTTATTTAATTCGTTTGCATGATTTTCTATCATTTGCTTTGTTTTTCTTAGTTCGATTTGATGGTCATCACTGATTATTGGTTTTCAAGTTAATGAACCTGAAAAAAAAAACATCATATTAAGAGAGAGGGAAATAGATTGGTAGTGATGAGAATTCCATCCCATCTATTATCAAATGGGTGGATTCAAGCATGTCGTTTACTCAAAGAGGTCGAATGAAACAATTAGCTAAAAAGGGAACGGGTCATATGGGTCAACAATCACCCAAAATGTAGTTTCTATGTCTAATGCTATGGATTTTATATTGTTTTGGTGCTCATTTGGTATGCATATAGTATCAAATCATATAATGTATGTAAGCCTATGAGAATATGAAAGATACTACAGGTCTAGGTCTTCAACCATAAAGATTTTTTTTTGGCCAAATAGGAATATAGTTGACTGTTTTAGCCAACTGCCCTTGGATCCTTGATGTATGCTATTGTGGGACTAATACAAAAGTGATGTCTTTTCGTTGTATTTTGATGTAAAAATTTCATTTATGGAGTTCTTATGCATACACACATATTAATTTCTTTTTATTTGAATATGCAAGGCAAGGGCTGTTGATTTTTTCACATGGCCACAGTATCAACCATAAAGATTTTTTGGGCAAAATGGGTCAAACTACTACTGAGTATGATATTATAATGGCGATGGCATACTTGGTAATAATTTGGGATGCACATGGCATGTGCATCTAATGTTATAATGGCATTGGCATAGTTTGGTATGCATATATTATGGCTATATTCATCACTGATTTTGTATGCATATAGTTTGGTATGCAGTACCCTGTTACATATGTAACATCGGTTATAAAATATATTTTTTTTTTAATTTTACTAGGCGTTTTTTTATTTTATTTTTTGCATAAAGGGAGTCTTTTTAACTTAGAGAATCACCATAGAAAAAATCGGAACAAAAATCGAATTTTTTAGCTTGGTTTTCACGGTTTTCCAAACTCGGAGAGGTTTTCATTATATCCCTCCCCTATATATATATATATATATATATATATATATATATATATATATATATATATATATAGGGTAAGGATCCTGCGAAAACTCTTTTTTTGCGAAAACCTAAAAACTAACACTAAAACCTTCATAACTTTTATATACGTTAATATTTTTCTATGAAACTTGCACCAAAAATCTTAAAATTCTATTGTCTTTGATTCTGGAAAAGAAATTGATATTTCGAAAAAAAAATTAGTGCACATGTGTATTATTAGTGCACATGTACACCATTTTCATTAGTACTACACAAATGAGAATTGTCATGCGAAAACATATTGTTTAGGTTAAAAACATTTAAAAAAACTAATATATTCATAGAACTAATGATAATCTACATATGCACTATAACTATTAGTTATAGTGCACATGTGTAGCATAAAATTTAAAAAATTTTAAAACGTTAAATATATTTTCAGAGTTAAAGATAACACAATTATAAGATTTATGGTGCAATTTCTCTTTTAAAATATTAATGTATACGACATGTATAAAGTGCTTTTTTATTAGTGCACATGTGCACTAATAAAAAACCACGAAAAACTAACAAAATTATAACGTATTTGATGCGATTTTTCTAAAAAAAAACATTAACGCATACTATATGTATGAGTTTTATTATTAGTGCACATGTGCACTAATAAAAAAACGACGAGACGTTAAAGTTTTTTTTTAATTTTTTCCAGAATTATAGAACTCATAATTCTAAGGTTTTTGGTGCAAATTTTTTTTAAAAATATGATCGTATGAAAAAGTTATGAAGGTTTTAGTATTAGTTTTTAGGTTTTCGCAAAAAGATGTGGTTTTTACATGATCCTTACCCGGTAAAAGATCAATGTAGACCCCTTGTTTTTTGTAGACCCGGTAGACCCCAAAAATAACCATTGGATTATATTAGATCAAGGGCTAAGATTAGATTTGAGGATTTAATGAGATTTTGGCTGAAAAAACGCGGAGGGGTATTTTCGTAATTTTTCAGCGTCATTTAAAAGTTGCAGTGAGTTTTATATTATGTACTGAGTTTTATATTCTGTACTGAGTTTTATATTTTGTACTGAGTTTTATTTTTTGTATTGAGTTTATACTTAACATTGAGTTTTATACTCAACATTGAGTTTTATAACTTGGTGACTTATATAAAACTCACTAATAAAACTCAGTGAGTTTTATAAATCACTGAGTTTTAACTGAAGGGAGATAATGATAATGATAATCAGTGAGTTTTAAAACTTAGTGAGTTTTAACTAAATTTTATAACTCACAACATAACTTGGTGACTTATATAAAACTCACTAATAAAACTCAGTGAGTTTTACAAATCATTGAGTTTTAACTGAAGGGAGATAATGATAATGATAATCAGTGAGTTTTAAAACTCAGTGAGTTTTAACTAAATTCTACTATTGAGTTCCAAAACAACAAATATAATAAAAATCAATCAAATCCATATAAAATTAACTGATAATGAATGTTCAAATTCTGCTATTGAGTTCCAAAACAACGAATCTTACAATAACTGTTGGTGAATTGAAGCTTGTACACAAACAAAGCCCTAGAATCAGACGAAATGGAGAATTAACAGATGAAAACAAAATATACTACAGGAACTAAAATAATCTATCTCCATGATCCCCTCTCCCGCCAAATCAACTCCACCTCCGATCTCCCCCAAGCTCAAATCCCCACGCCAGCCGGCCCTCAAACGCGGCGGCAATAACGAAATGACCTCCAGCTCCGACCGGCTCCAACTACCACTCCCTACCAGATCCACAACCTCCAGATCCGTAATTCCGGTGAAGAAATCGAAAAAATCTAGTCTCGCGATCGATCACGATCATCATCATCATTCCCGTAGCAATTCCGTGGATTCGGCGGCCAGTACGAGCCCTAATTCGTTGACGGTGAAGTACTCGTCGGCGTCGATTGTGGACTCGCCGGGGAGTATAGCGGCGGCGAGGAGAGAACAGGTGGCGGTGATGCAGGTTCAGAGGAAGATGAGGATCGCGCATTACGGTAGATCTAAATCGGCGAAGTTTGATAGCTGCAGTAAGCTGACGTCATACAGTTTTGATCCGAATTCGCTTAGTTCCGCCATTGTTAGGGAAGAGAAACGGTGCAGCTTTATCACCCCTACTTCAATCGTGATTTTAAGGGGAGAAGGGGCTGGAAAATTCCCATCGTGCCCTTAAGTTTAAAAATACAGGGATTTAGATCTAACGGTAGATAGAGGGGTCTACGGGGTCTACATTTTTTAAGGGGTCTACAAAGAACCCTTCCCATCCTTACCCTATATATATATATATATATATATATATATATATATATATATATATATATATATATATATACTAGCCGTGTGCATGCGCGTTGCAGCGGCAATGGTTTATAGCGTGTTATTCGTCATTTGTTGGCGCGTTATGGCGGCGTGACAATTTACAACGAGATATTCGTTATTGTTAGCGTGATGCTGCGCGATGACAATTTATATTGCGATACATGCGCGTTCGACGAACCAACGCGGTACTTATTTTTTTGTTAGTTTATCAATACTCTCATGATATATATTCTGCAACAATATTATGAGGCATTCAATTTTTTGTTAGTTTATCAATACTCTCATGATATATATTCTATATATAAAGGTATTACCTCCCATGTAATACCCCATGTTATATTAATGTTAAATGCCAAGATGCCTATGTAGCTGTTGCTCCTGACATCTCTTTTGCCCCAATAACCTGTTATGTGTTGATATTTGGTTTGTTTTTTTACAATTTCAATTGGTCCAAACAGATGGATATAAATGATACAGTCAATCACATCTACAACTGATCCCAAGTGGCTACAGTTGATGTTAACATATACCCAGCATCTCATCTTTTATGAATACCTTGACTTGGATACACCCACAACCTAGGATCATATATGATGACGTTTCAACTTTTCTGAAAGTACAAAACATGCAGATTTCTAGATCGTCAAATCAGACCAAGGATATGTCCGGGCAGATTGCTTGTACGCTGAATTGTACCTTCCTTGAGCTCAACAGGTCCTCCTAGCCCCTTGACAATTGCATAATTTCTAGTTGTCACTCACAAGAATCCCATAATCATCATGCCCATCCCTCTTTGAGTGCTTCCATTCACCTATGGACCACAATTACATGATAAATTCAGAAATGATGTTGCAAAAGTAAAAGTTGATATCTAATCTAATGGGTTAACAGGCGTTAAAATTGGGCTCGTCGAATCTAACGGATTAATGGGCGTTATGTATTAGCGAGACCAACCTGCAAATAACTTTTAACTTAAAACAACTTTTAACCCATCTGTCCTGTTAGAGATTTAATACAAGAAACACAAACTGACCCAGTTATAAGAGGTCAAAATTGCCAAATCTAAAAAAGAAACCAAACAACAACGTAAAAATATATTTATACCAATGATGGAGTGCACTGTTGTCATCAGGCCCCAACAAATCAAACCTATTATTTATAACCCGCATCACACAAATAAATGGGTCAGATTCTATCAAAGAAAAATGTTGAATAGATTATTGATTGTGTAGAAGAACCTTGGCTAGAAGTGCATGGCAGTTAGTGGCACATATGACAGCAAAAGGAGCATTTATAAGAAATTGATTTAATAAAAATAAGTGATGCTAAAAACCTTATAGCAGTAAAAATGGAATGGCATGTTCGTTGAACTTTTCTCAAATTAGGAACTCACATTTACATTTGGTTTGAAGGAACCTAAATAACAAGATTATACATATATTTGAATCTAGACGTGTTTTGGGTCACCCGATCTTCTCCGTATAAAAACATACATGTTTTTGACCCATTATAAAACCCACCCTATATACCCATTTAGCCTCATTAAATAAAAGTGATAAGTTATACCTGAACAACTTATGTTCCACCATCTTGATTGGTATTCAGTTTCTTCTTTAGTGAAGGAGCATGGAGGCTTGACCTGCAAAAATGACGAAAGTTATATGACCAAACTGTTTTTTTCTGAGAGTTAATGAACACCAATTTAAAAGCTAGTGCCAAACCTTTTTAGAGGTTTTGTACAATCTTAATAAATATAACTGGAGGTCTAAATAACTATAACACTAACCAATAAAATTAATAGAAATTTAAATAAGAACACCTAAAATACTCACTAACTTCAATATGCAGGCAGCAATATGTCATTTTAATCTATACATACAGTTACCTCCAAGCCATCAGATGATTTTGACATTCCAAACAAGTCAACAATTTCTAAACTTCTTAGAAAATAGTCCAAACTTGTACCCCTCCAATTAATCCTCCTGAACTCTCAAAATTGACTCCAGCACCCCTGCCTATTACAAATATGCATAAGAAAAACACGCCTTGCTGGATTAACATACCTTTGATCCATAAAAATAACACTAAAATGAACCAGCCATTCTTTTATTGTTTGTAGATAGTTCCTTTTCAAGACAACAAACTTTCATCCATTCATCAACCTGAACCACTTACAAACCTCACCCTCATGCCATTTTAAGTTTTTAACCCATAAAAATCAACTAACTAGTTTAACCAGTCCATGGGATTCCAAGAAATCTTGCCCAGCCACAATTCTGCAACAACATTTTTTTACATAAGAATAAAATATTAAAAAATTCAAGAAATGAGGCACATATAAACAAAATAAGCACTCATTCCAACTTCTTTATAATCTTTAAGGTTTTATAAACAAAATGAGACCATCACCTTGTTAACGCACTGCGAATTACAAAAGAGCAACAGTAAATTGGAGCATTGTGCTGACTTCTGAGGGTTGTGTATGCTGATTTTATTTACCAGATTCGAAAGATTTAAAAATTCTAGCAGGACTTCACAAATTCACATGAGGGAATAAAAACTTTTACAGATAAGATTATTACATAAAAGGCCTAACCAAAACACCAAATCAGAATTATAAGCACCAAAACAGAACAATAAAATTACAAATTAAGACCTGTGAATGCAGTTTTGACTTCTCATAACCTTAAGTTTACTTTAACAAATTACTCGGACTGGTTGTGAGTTGTCGGTAATAGTAAAGTCAGCTTTATCATGAACTATAATATTATTAACAGAGCAACAGTTATTAACGTTTTCCCCGTTATCAATAATAGAAAAAAAAAGCACTAATAACAAGTTTCATTCTGCAACAATTTATGACTAAGAAATTTACAGTCAGTATATGCAAGCAAGACATACATTGTTAAATTACACCACAAAATGATTGAAAAATAATTAAAAAAATATATATTTCAGCACATAGAATCTTGGCACTATCAACTGAGACCAAAGTGTGACAGCAACACTAAAGCAGTGAGCAGCCACCGCAACAGCAGTGCTCTAATGGATTGAGTCTGTGAACAGTCCCCTAAATTGATTAGCAAACCAAAAAAAGCTACAGTTTTGTTAAAAAAATTCACCTCAACAAATTTGTTAAAGAAATAAAATCCTATTTTAAAAGGGTCAAAATTTAAAATGGAAGGTTCAAAGCTGACTTTAGAAGGTGGTGCTGTAAAAAGGAAAGAGACTTTTGGGAGGAATTAAAAAAATAGAAAAAGGAAAAATGATATATTGATGTTATACTTCTGATGAAGATGGTTATGTGGTGGGTTCATAAAGTACTTTACATAAGACCATGGTGAAAAGGCGAATATTTATCTCATGTATCTACACGGTATGAGGATATGAAAGACATTTCATCAAGGTTCATGATAGTGCTCTAATGCTTCAAGTTCCATAAACCACATTAGATATGAAGCCATTAAGTCACTTAAACGGAATCAAATATAAAACCATCAAGTCCCTTTCAGGCACCTCATATAAACTTATCACATGAACCTTTTTCCATTTTATAAAACCAACAAGTCCCTTAAACGACATCAAATAACACATTTACCTCAACAACTATATTGGAGTTTGATCAGTGCAAAAAGCTGGATATAGTGGACCCGATCACTTGTGTCTCTCATATATATTGGACATGATCAGTGCAACAAACTGAAAAAAACAAATAGACAAAAACTTGTATGAAATCTTGAGCATAAAATTAAGAAAATTATGTGCAACAACCTTGTATGAAATCTGAGAAAAAAGATAAAAACTTGTATGAAATCTACACAAGCCTTTGGTTTAAAACCCGACCTTGTTACTCTTTATGAGCTAAGACCGGTTTTGTTGTTTCCACCATTTGAAGTTTAAGATGGGCTTTATTTTAGTGAACATTTTGGAACTGAGCTAATGAAACTTTAAAGAATATTAAATACTTATCATCTTTGAGTTATCAAAAAGTATATCTCAACACTTCTGTTATGATGTATAGACTTCCTTTGTTTTTTCTAACCCATTTCTGTTAGTATGTGATACGAACCCAGTTCCTATTCTGGGTCAGAATGGGTCAAAGTACCCACTGGATAACTCGGGTAATTCAAATGGAGCCTTAAAGTACCTGCTGGGTAATTCAAATAACCCTTTTGACTGATTCAAATGGATCCAAATCAGAAAGTGGCTAAGTGCCTAAGTGGGTCACGAATTAAGGGGAATAAACTGCCCCACTCCTAGGATAGTTTAAGTACTTGTTCTCCTTCTTTGTTTAGGGTCTTATGTTATTTTGAAATCTGGTTCTTTGTAATTGGAGAGTTGCCATTCTCGAATTTGGCTTTTATCTTTTGGGTGATAATCATTCGATTATCATCATTTAATTCCAGTCCCATTTTTATTTAATTTCCTGGATTCTATCACTGGTTCCATTGCCGGGAAATCACTATGGCACCTCAAACCCGGAATACTACCGACCCCCTGTCTCTAACCCTGACCAGATTGCAGCCCAATTAGCCACCATTGTTGAACGACTAGAATATATATATGGATACTCTAAAGAAGGATATGGCTGATTTGAAGGCCCGGGTGAACTCGAAGGACAAAGGCTGCAGGTTCGATGATGTGGGCAGTTCCTGGCGACAGCAACCAGGTCAGCGACCTTACCAAAAGATTGACTTCCCGACCTTCAGCAGTGGTGATCCTCGAGGATGGGTCCTGAAGGCTGAAAAGTATTTTCGTTATTATAGCACCCCCGATGAAGATAAAGTGGATGTAGCATCGATGCATCTAGAAGGTGATGCACTGGATTTTTTTTCATGGTTATCAGCAGATCAAGATTTGTTTTATTGGGATGAGTTTGTCAGTCATCTACAAAAACACTTTGGCCCCCCAGAATTTCAGAATCCTGATGAGTACTTGTGCAGCATCAAACAAACAGGGTCTGTGCATGACTATCGTCAGGAATTTGCGAAGCGATCTGCTCGTGTCTCTAACTGGGCTGACAATTGCCTTCTTGGTGTGTTCTTGAACGGGCTGAAAGAAGAGCTAAAAGCAGATGTTAGAATTCATAAGCCTCGTACCGTGTATAATGCGATGAGCCTTGCTTTAGAGTTTGAATCTAAGATCAGCCACAAACAGCCCCTAAAACCTGCAGTTGCGACATCTCAGATCAAGATGGAAGCCGGTTCATCATCGTCCACCACTCATACTATGGCTGGAACCCCACAGAAACCAACAGAATATCGCATCTCCGAAGCAGAAAAACAAGGACGATTTCTACGCGGTGAATGTTTTCGTTGTGGTGACAAGTATGGTCCTGGGCACCGGTGCAAAACCGGAAACTTTAAACTTCTGGAGGCTGTTGTAGAAGAGGCTGGCCAGGTTGTTCAAACAGCTGCTGATCGGGCCGACAATAACGAAGATCTTGCTGAAATCAGCCTACATGCTCTCTTTGGTGAACCCCATACAACTACTATGAAGTTTCACGGGACGGTACACAATACAAAGGTTCTAATTTTGATTGACAGTGGATCGACTCACAACTTTATCTCTGATACGCTGGTTCGCGAGATGAAGTTATTAACTCAGTTTATATCCCCTTTCGGTGTGCAAATAGGCAATGGGGACATTATTCGTTGCAATCGCGTGTGCAAGGACATCCCTATCTAACTCTCAGACCTCACAATCATCCAAGATTTCTATCCGTTTGCTTTAGGTGGGGCTGATGTTGTTTTAGGAATTCAATGGTTATCCACCTTGAACACAATTCAAGCCAATTGGAAAGGCATGTTTCTCATATTCTCGGTTGATGGCAAGACCTACAAGTTAAATGGGTCTGCAGCGGGAACGCACACCTCTCCCACCTTCCAGCAGCTCAAAGTAGCTCCCTTAACCCCTGCCCCATCGCTACCAGTCTTCACCAATTGCCCCTATGAACGACCGTATGCAGGAAAATTGCAGTGTTGGGTTTTTGATACCGGGTCGCAGGAACTACATCGAACTGATTTAGCTCGACTTGAGGACAAGTCGTGTTCTCGGGCGGGTAGTAATGATACGAACCCAGTTCCTATTCTGGGTCAGAATGGGTCAAAGTACCCACTGGATAATTCGGGTAATTCAAATGGAGCCTTAAAGTACCTGCTGGGTAATTCAAATAACCCTTTTGACTGATTCAAATGGATCCAAATCAGAAAGTGGCTAAGTGCCTAAGTGGGTCACGAATTAAGGGGAATAAACTGCCCCACTCCTAGGATAGTTTAAGTACTTGTTCTCCTTCTTTGTTTAGGGTCTTATGTTATTTTGAAATCTGGTTCTTTGTAATTGGAGAGTTGCCATTCTCGAATTTGGCTTTTATCTTTTGGGTGATAATCATTCGATTATCATCATTTAATTCCAGTCCCATTTGTATTTAATTTCCTAGATTCTATCAGTATGTCCGAATCATAAAAAGAACATTCAAGCTGATGACATTCCTTGGTTTTACACTTCAAAGTTGATATAAAAATTATATTTCATTTAACAAAGTGATTTGGTCCTCTATTGATCATGGAATGTGATGAAAAGGTATTATGTCATTTTCGGCTTTTATACAAGTAGCAAGTTAGTAAATTAGACAAGATTAGACCATAAATATAACAGAAGGTTCTGCTTTTGGTCTCTCTGCCATAAATTCAACTGTAAGTTGAAATAACATATGAAATCACCCAAGATGAACTAACACACACCTTTCTTGTATGCACAACTCATATCACATAAAATGAAAAAATAACATCAGAGATGCAGAAACTGGCTCAGTTCATGTTTTTTATGCACATCTCAAATCTATTAACGTATTTGCAAAACTTAATACATGAGTTAACAGATTTTTAAAACCTCCCTCAAATCTGTAGGAAACATTGTGAACCTTATCCCAGAATTCTTTTATTTTATCACTAACTTGCCAAACCTCAAGTACCACATTCTTTCCATCACTGTTTATGTTGCAAATCGATCACTCTCTAATCCATTACATAGTTTAGTTAGTTATTGATGAACAAATGTGTTTTATTTTCTTTACAAACAAGGTTTTCAAAGAACTACAAACTAAAATCCAATACAATTTGAGGGAATGAAATGGTTATAATCAGAAGGCGTTGTGTACAATGAACTCTTCCCCATTTACATGTTATATTCAACTCAGCAACCACTATAAATTTGAGCACAAATTGGTACTAAACGTGAATCAAATCAGCGATAATTAAAATACTTACATCCAATACATTCTATATGGATTTAGGACGCGGCTTCGTCTATCAAATTGGTACTAAACGTGAATCAAATCAGCGATAATTAAAATACTTACATCCAATAGATTCTATATGGATTTAGGACGTGGCTTCGTCTATCAAAAGGGCAACAGAACATTCTCATCTGTTAGGCATAAAAAAAAGTTAAGAACGAACCATCAGTTGGAAATCTTTTGTTGCTCTGTTCATCGGCGTCTCTATCCAGCCCTAGTGATTCAAGTTCAGTTATGATGCTTTGTACAACCTGATAACAAAGAAACCCACCAAAAAATTAACATCAAACCTACTCTGCGTAATTGGTTAAACTCGAAACTCAAAGATAACAATACCTTCAGGAAATCACGAGACTGAGTGGAATCATAAAAGATTTACCTTAGAAGGACGCAAACCCTATCGGTACGAAGATGAACGTCACAAGCATGAATGTATAAATCACCTGAAAGCCCTATCGGTACGCAAGCCCTCAGGTTTTGGTTTCTTCGATCATTGAGGTAAAAAGAAGCCAGAGATATCCATCTTGAGGTGA
>JBCNJP010000025.1:21812259-22016579 GCA_039602395.1 Deinandra increscens subsp. villosa
ATACTAGCCGTGTGCCCGCGCGTTGCGGCGGCAACAGTGTATAGCGTGTTATTCGTCTTCTGTTCACGCGTTGTGCAGCGGCATAAGAAACTGCAACGCGGTATTTGTTTATTTGTTCGCTTGTTATGGCGGCACGACAATTTACATCGAGGTATTCTTTTATTTAGAACTCAAACAAATAACAACAAACACCCGAATTGAAATATATATTGGCCACAAACATAGTAATTTAAAACCAAATGAGTTGTAACTTGTAAGATAGAAGTCATAAGAAGCCATTTGTCTTCATTCGCGACATACTTGACGTAGAATTCTATAGGAGATACAGTGTGATAAGTTTGAAAACACGTCTTGAGCGGCGTTCATCTTGGGTGTCTTAAAATGTGTTTCAAATTTAACCGACGTAGTGATGTTCCAGATCAATATACATGCTCACATGAACTGATAGATTATAAGAGATACGGTGTGAACTTTTTCCCATGCCAAGCACCCAAGTTACAAACTCATAAACGCTAGCATGTCACTAAAAGCATAAAAATAAGATGGATACCTTCTCTCATATTTCATTAATTTCATTAATGAACTCTAGGTTTTGGACAATATCGTTACGCATTTCAACTTATAAACCTGAGAGTTTGTTTTATATCACAACTTGTATTGTTGGCACTATCAAACGACAAAGAATAAAGATGAATGAATTTGAGTTTAGTAATGTAACATTTAGTAATTGGCACACCTAGATGTAATATTTTATTAAAAATTATATTCTACCCATACTATATAAAATCTCGTAAAACATTTTTATTATTCTACCTCTTGATTTTTTAATTTTCCTCCTCACGTTGATATATTATGATGAGTATTAAAATGATTGATTCCTCCTCATTCCCAGCTAACTTCACTCAATAAATGAGTTTCATCATTTGTATTCCAACAAATTTTATAAGTCTCAGATTTCAAGTCTCATCTTAATATCACTCACATTGAGTAAATAGGGCTTATTATCCAACCTATATTTCAAGTCCCATCTTAATTTCTACTCACATTGAGTAAATGGGGCATATTATCCAACCTGCTTAAGCATTAATACCTCTTCTATATTTATTCATGAAGTAGAAATAGATAAAAACCATTGTGCTAAATACATAGCAGCTTTATGATCCTCAAGAACCTTTGAATCTTATGTCATAAAGTTTATGGACCTGAAGTTCTAGTGTTCTCTTATAGGTGATGTCTCAAATTCTAAATAAGAAGTTAAGTAACAAAAGTTACATGTCCTTTACCAACTCTTCTTACTGGAAAACATATTCAGATATCTTTTTAATCGCCTCAACATTTTAAGATAGCAAAAACACTATCAACTTCAATTCCCTTCGTGGCAAGATGGAGAAAAGATAACCACTCAAGGAAATCCATTAACAAAGAGAACATGTATGTGAAACTCCCACAAATACACACATGTAAACATTTTAGTAAGATTATGGGCATTTTACAAAAGGATTAAAGAAACATTAAGTCACCCTATGAGACGTATGTATATCACTAAGTCTCGCCTATAGTGGAAAGCAAAATATTATGACCGTAAGTCTCACCGTGTCGTCCATCACCGTAAGTCTCTTCCTGCTCTTCCTGCATTTAACAACAATTGTGAATCACTGATATACATATGAAGTTCTTCATATGTAAACCATTTTTTTCATGGATCATGTTTTCTTTTAATCACCACAGTTGATTTAAACAATTGGTTACTTTTCACTTATTGAAGCTTACATACATGAAACTCTAATCTACATAATTAATACCTGAGACACCAAACTGAGTGCATATCTTTGGTTTCCATTGATAACTAATTCTGACTGTAACAACACTACCAGGAAAGCAATGTCTAACGTACCAGGAAGGTTAGTAATGGCAGAGGCTTAAACAAGAGCACAGAGATAACCAAGTTTGCTAACCCGATCAAGGCATCTTTCTTTAGTAATCCAGTTCATTCCTTAGGATGATGCCTCCTATGATTTCTCTCTTTGTTCTTGACAGGTTTAACACCTTTGGAATCTGAATGCAACAGAAAACTGATCAAAATGCAAGAACTTCATACAAAATAAGCACTTAAGCCAATGGTTTGAAATTCATTAAAAAGCCTAGATGAATAACTGAACATAAGATTCATGTAAAGAGATCCATTAACCTTTAAGTCCACTGTTTATAAAAAATCAACAGGGTAGGTGGATGGATAAAGATTGAATACCTGAAATAGGATAAAGATTCATATCAAATTTGTACATTTATGCCCAAAATAGAAATTATACAACAACATACGTAAAAAAATCACGATATTTCAGAAAATATAGATCATTAATACGCAAACACACTCATATCTGCCGAGTGAGATTAATCAAAGATTAAACGAAAAATACAAAAAAAGAGATCTATAAATTGAAATCTACTGCTCAACAATATAATTTACTACTTAAATAGTGAAAAAGGCTTTGAAGATGCATATCTAGTGAAATATCTTGTTTCTCCCTGGCCACAACTAAACATATTCAATTTAAACCAGTTTTGAGGAAAACTAAATTGATTAACTTCAACCATCTGCGCCGCCTCAATTACTGCCATGGTTATACAAATTCTGATTAGATTTGCTCTGCAATTGATACAAATCAATATAAACTAAATATATAACACAATATGATCAATATTAGAAAAAGATCAAACTAAAAGCAATATGAATAACACAAACCTGATGGATGCAAGTAAGATTAAAAGCAACTGAAGAATCAAGCTTCAATAACTTAGTTTCATAGGAGATGCTCAACTTACTTACATTTAAAATGGAAGAACCTAAGCAATCCCTAAATTCAACAACTATGGTATGATCATATCTACCTTAAAAATGCAAAATTAGTAAACCATTTGACTACCTGTGAGTATTTTATTCTTTATTTTTAGTTTTTAAAGTGTCGTGAACAACTTGATTACGTGTCCAATTTTTGTTTTGAACATAAACTGAATCACCTCTTCATACACAAGAAATTGCACTATTTCTTTAGTTGGATAATTGATACACAATTAATATTTCATGTAACATATATATTTAATTTTGAGTACCTCAAACAGCTAATAAAAGTGGTGAACCGCATCTGCTGTAGCCTGGAACCACCTCTTACATTCCTCACCTGGAGTTTAAGTTGCTGATAATGTCTATATCACATAAGTACAAATAACCATTAATATTTGACTTTAGGTTGGTTATCATCTTCATTACACTTATTGATTCATTTCCTATTTCAAAAGTTATTCAGTTATCCGTTTGACCCGCTATGCAGCCTGCCCAACGGCTCATTGTACCACTTTTAACAAGAATCCATCTCCAAAGGTAGACTTTATTGATCCCATTACCAAAATTACAAGCATGCGCCAAGTGTCTGTTAAGTGATGCTGAAACCGTGTCAAAATGTAGACTTTATTGATCCCACTATTGATGCAGTTGCTCATTGTCACATCAATTAGCCTATAAGCCCCTCCAATTGGCACCTGTAACTACCATACATCAATATGCTGCATTTATCATAAATCATTCAAATTCAACAAAACAAAACTAATTTTAAAAAAATGCATAAAGTGAAAATGAAGTTTGCAAGTCTCTATTTATAAAACAAAATGGATCCTAACAAACTTATTTATCCGAATAAAATCCATGAATAAGCAAAAACAAAAGGGGGTTAGAAACTTTCTATACCTCAAACAAGTTGATGATGGATCTGAAAACATGTTGAAAGAAAAAAAAAGGAAACCACATGTAGATGCAGTCTACTTTCTAGTAGACTGTTTTTAACTCAATTTGGCGTTGTTCACTGCTAAATCTTCATCTTTTACCCAAACAACACCAGCTTTCTGAAACAAAAGTAATCACAGATTGCATATAATAGATTTAAAAAAATGAAAGAATGACATCCGTTACACATGATTCTTATCTTAGACCATAGACAATCAAACATAATCAGAACCTGCAAAACTCAATAGTAAAGAACCTGCAAAACTCAATAGTAAAGAACCTCCAAAACCCAACAATAAACAACCTGCAAAAGTTAATAAATCCTTGAGTCCAGTGTTAACGATTTCTCAGTTCTTTAAAGACAATGTTTCTTCTCGTCTCACATTCAAGATCTAATCTCACTGTGTCACAATTTAACTTCAAACTATTAATTTCCAAAAAAGTGTGTAAAACTCATTCCACTATGCCAAAACCAAAGATGTAAAGAGAAGAGTTTTTACCTATACAAGTAAATAGAGTTATATATGGGTCAACATTCACAACTCTTTTAAGAAAACTGTGATTTTACACTTCTAACACAATAATCAGTTATGTTTCTTAATTCTAGAACAATTATACGCACCACATATAATAAAGTCAATTATTGATTAAAAAAACCATAAATTCACTTCTTATTTTTCCATCAGAACCTTGGAAAATTACTCATTAATCACGGATGAAGTTCTCATGTTCCATAGATCCCACATATCAACTGATAACTTTTTGAATATACAAACATGATAGTAACAATAACCGATATACATGAAGAAAAAACATCAGAAACTATAAACACACATACCTTGTATTTGATTCATTCAAAGCAGTGCTAACTTATCTGAAACAAGCTTCTCAAGAGAACCAAGACACTGGTTTACATGCTCTATCATTCATCTACTCATTAGAAAGCCCATCAGAAAACAAAGACGCTGCAAAACAAAAGACATATAACACCAACACACAGATTCTGTATCTCAATATATGTACCCAATCTCGATTAAAGTGGATTGCAAAATATGGATGTCAAACCTGGTTTGGAGACACCCAGTTGTGGTTTCCATTGCTTTCGTCATACTTCCAGCTGCGATTAAACGTACAAACGTACACTGCTACAGACATTTGCAGCCAACTACTAATTGCTGAAGTGATTTAATTTGATCTGGGACTCATATCCTCACCAAATGAAATCAGATCTAGTTTCAAAACAAAATTGAAGAACTCAACATTCAGCAAAACAACAATTAGAGGTGGCTGTCACATAAAGAAAAAAATATTGTGAGAATTGGCATAAATAGGATGTAACAGATGGTAATTCTGATGTGTTGCTTGGCTGATCCATTTTTTTCGGACATGTATAAACCTTAAAGACAGTCAACTGAGGAAAGCAAAAACATTTTATAAGTAAGCAAAAAATGAAGAAAGTTTATCATTCTAGAATAAGAGAAAGAATACAAGAACAAAAAGAATCAATAACAACGGCACAATATCCCACCAAATTCATTGTCAAGGTTCCAGTTTTATCACTGCAGATTGTAGTTGCAGAACCCATTGTTTCACAAGCAGATAACCTCCTAAACTGCGTTTGCACAGTACCAAGAATTTTAAGCAAATTAAAAAAACACAAGTCAATACCGGAGAGAAATTGATAAGAATGATCAAACGTGCCAGTGCTTTGTCCGCCATCATTTTCCTCATCGAGTATGCAAGCTTGAAATTATGCACATATGAATCAGATTAATTTCACTCTAAATAACCAAGAAAAAAAACACAACCGTTAGGTACGCAAGTATCTTTAAAAATAAAATCTGAATGCATGGTTTTAAACAAAAAGTAAGCATCAAAGGAAGAAGATTCAACCAAAAATTAAACAGAACATCAAAGTAACATGAAGAAACGACTATTACCTTGTACATCAGGTCAACCTTAAAAAAATTTAAGCATAAACGTCGCAAAAATGTAATCCTTTAACCAAAACCCAAAAAATATTCAAAGATTAACTTGATTAAATGAAATGAAAGAACCTAAATAAGCAGAACCAAACCCTAATAAAATTCATAAGCAGATAATGGGAAATCAAAACCGAATGAACCTGCCATCAAGAATGAAGATGATGATTCTACTTGCTGTAAATTCGAGCCCTCACCTTCAAGCAATATCGATAGATCTGGAGGGTGTAAGTCGATGCTTCTTTTATCAATGGATCTGGAGGGTGGAGGAATCGGTGGGGGCATTTGCGGTGTTCGATCAGACGATCTGAATACGAAGAACCAGAAAAAGAAGATGATAATCGAACCCTAAAACATGAATGCGGGAAACGGATAAGAAATTAGAACATACTGTGAGCTCGCGGTGGTCTCCTCTCGAAATCTTGCCGGCCTTGCTAAAACCCAAGCCGCCAACGCCGGAACTCGCAGTGGTCTCCTCTCGAAATCTTGCCGGTCTTGCTAAAACCCAAGCCGCCATCGCCGGAACTCGCAGTGGTCTCCTCTCGAAATCTCGCATAGCCGCCATCGCTAGAACCCTAGCAGCCGTCGCACGCCACTCTCCACTCGAAATCTCGGCGGTGGTCTCTGCGGTGGGTTTCCGTCTGGGCGGTGGTCTGGATTCCTTCGTCGAGAGAGGAAGACGGGAATGTGGAGGCTACGGCTGAAATGAAAAAAACAAGGTTTATATACCTAGGGTTTCTAAGATTTTATGCATTGGGTTATTGTACATGCTGCTTATTGACTTGTACGCGTCTTAAAATCAAGACATCCCACTTTCTCTCTCCAATATGTATTATATCTAGTAATAGATAATAGATAGGGTTAGGTTCAAATAAAAACTTTTTTCTTTGAGAACTTTTGAGAACCATTCTGAGCGGCTCAGAATGGTTCTCAAAAGTTCTCAAACCCAATTGGTTCTCAAATGATCATCTCCCTATATAGGGTTATATATATATATATCTATTACTATATATAATACATATTGCCCTAAAGGGCATTTTCGTCATGAAAAATGCTTAATCCTTAAGACGCGTACAATGAATTATGCAAAATGTACAAGTCAAACAAGCATCTCACTTGAAAATAAAGGCTTAGCCGGCGATGGACACATATTTCAATCTGATTTTGAATTTTAAAATTAATACACATTTACTTTTGTCTCCTTTATCTGCGATTTCTCTTTTTCGTTTATTGGGAGCATGCGCGCATGCTCATTGAGACCGCAGCTTTCTCTTTATCTTTCTTGAAATCGGCCCCTCTTCAATTCTAAAACCAAACGAAACCAAACGACCGTAGCTCTCTCTCAAATCCACATCTCCCATACTTCAATTCGAACGATAATTTCCCATTTGCACAGATCTGCTCTCTCTCTCGCTATCACCGGCGATGGTATTTTTCTTTCATCCCTCAATCTTTGTTCCTGCAACGTACCTCTGTATCATCTTTGTCGTTGTTTGACCGAATCTTCGTTTTTGCAGGTTTTGGTTTGAGGTGTTTCACAAAGAGGTACCGCATCCAACCACACCTACAATGAATCGTCCCTTACATCTGAAAGCATAGATTTGCAGCGACCAGATGCAGTCACTCTGTTTCTCTCTCTCTCAAAGCCACGAAGAACATCTGAAAGCCCAAATCTAGACGTGAAGTCATTTTTTCTCTCAAACCATTGCATCTTCGTCTTCCTCGAGCCTAGCTCTCACAGGTATGTTTCCATCTCACAGGAATTTTTAGGGTTTCTAAATCGATTTCTCGATTTCTTAGATTTTTTACGGTTCCTCATCTGCTTGGTATTTTCTAATAATTGATCTGGATTTTTAGATTAGGGTTTTAATTGTTTAGTTTTGGTTTTGTGATCTCAGATCTAAGCTTCTCTCTGCTGTTCATCATCAGATTCTAAACCCTAGGTGTGCACGCTTTAATCATTGTGCAGATTTCTTCATATTCTTCACATATTTTTTAATTCCGCCATGTTCTTCGTTACATATATATGAATTGTTTAAAAAATACCATGTTTTTTCGATTGAATTTTAATCTATAGCTGGATTGTTACCATTTTGACGGTGAGTGATGATTTCACTCTAATTGAGTTTTAGTGACACTCTTTGACGCTAAAAAGTTTGATGTGGTATACCTTTTTCTAATCTACTGAAACATATTCTAATGTCTTTGATTAAATAGTGAATCTATTTGATATAAAGCAGGTGAAAATCTTAAAGGAAACGATGAATCAGATGATAGAAACCTAGACCTGCGATTCCTGAAGCACTGGAGGAGGTATTAACACCCCCGAATCACATTCTCTTCTAAAGGTATTAGCATATTTTTTCATGATTCTTACTAATTTCATTACACATAGTTGAATTATATAAAGCTTCATAATTAGTAATGTCCTGATTTATGCTGTTGGTCTTTTTGGATTAAAGGAGGAATTGAAATCTTCATTTGGTTCATATAGAAGACAATATAAGAATCTGATCCTATCCCCATAAACTTCATTGATTATCTAACTTTTTTAGTATATTGACTAATTTGTTATTTTTTCGTCGATCTGCTGGGATTGACTATACAGGTGTTGATATGTCATCTTTCGTCTTGAAGATTCGTAGACATGCTTACCGTTTTGTGACTATTTTCTGTTGATTACGAATGTACTGGGTGGTAGAAGGTATGTTCTTTGCTTGATTGTTGCTCGCTTTTGTATATACTCGCTGTGTTTTAATTGGTTCATTTGTTATTTGGTTTGTAATTCGATAGTCTTGCATGTTTGCTGTTTGTCCAATAATTGCTTCAATCTGACGGTTTTAATACTTTGACCATTTCTTACTTGATCGGTTTATCAATATACCAATAAAGTCATGATTGAATTTTAGTTCATTATTTCGATTGTTTTTCTGTCTTTGCATGCTCTTAACTTGGTTTTGATGTGTTTGATATTCCTTATCAGAGTATGATAGTTGGTCTTTATGTTTTGCATTTTCTTTGTTTACCTACATACCAATATTAGACTCAAGTCTCAACATGGTTATAACTGAACTGCAATTGCTTGATGGTGGAATGTATAAGATCATAATTGCTTCTGTATGATAGTTTTGTTGTTTTAGGTACTCATTATACTAAGTTTCGGCTCAAAAAAGTTATGACTGAACTTTAGTTTATTTGTTTTGCTGCCTTGCATGTTTTCTATTACTCATCTGACATTCCTTATTAATAGTTGGTCTTTATGTTTTGTATTTCTTTGTTTACCAATTTACTGATTTTGGACCTAATAATCTAACAATTCAACTGTATTTACCTGATAGTGGACTTAATAAGGCATTGGCTTTTTAGTTTTGAAAGTTTATGATACTATATTTACCTGTGTGGAAATAATTTTTGAATATGTTGACTGAAATGCAAAATTGGGTATGTGTGTGGGAATTATTTTTGAATATGTTGTTTATCTTTAATTTTTGTTCGAATATGTTGTTTATCGTATGACTTTTTATTTTTATTTTTGTTCGAATCTGTTTTGAGTTTGTTCTAAGAGTTTATTGTCCCATATACATATACATTCTTGAAGTTACATATTAGGTTTCATTTAAAAGACTATGATGGATATCATGGAATTTATAGTTTCATGCTCATGATCAAAACTTTTGGTTCACCCTTTCCTGCGTTTTCTTGATGGCCTTCTCAATTGCAGGTACATTCATAGTGAAGTTTGACCACTGCATTGAAGTCAAACCGATGCCTAAACACATCAAGCAAAGGGAAGTTTTCATGAATAGTTAACAAGCATAACAAAGTTTTCATGGATAGTGTACATTGATCATGCTGATCTCTCTTTGACTTCTTCACTTTTTTAAATCAATCTTTGATGACAGGTAACCATAACTTATTCTAAATTTTTATTAAGCAATAGAATATGCTTTGCTCTTTACTGATCTACTGAAATTATTATAAATTGAATATATGTGCTCTGGCTCTGAATTTGTGTGATGCCTTAAACTGCAGCAGGTAACATTCAATTGCTCACAGATCTTGAATTAAGATGGGTCATGAACAGGTAGAGCAAATTGTAAAATATTATCTACCCTTTAAATTGTATATCAAATTATCAATGCATCAAAAAATATATTGTAATGCAAGAGCCTCAAGTGCTTTTAACATGACTATTGCAACTTGAAAACTGTTATGATTAAATTACATGAATCTTAGTAATCAGTTTTCTTACAACAGCCTTTTCATGTCTTCAAATCTGGTTATTTTGATCATTAATAATTAAGAAAGCTGAAATTTACCCAACTCCATAGGCTGATTATTGTGCCATTGTTATTTTAGTCAAAACGTAATTTTAGTAGTTTTAGGTAGTTAGCCCAATGAGAGCTACCATGGATTTAAATTTTTCGAAATGACGTGATAGTAATTTTAGGTAGATGGGAAGCCCAATGAGAGCTCAAGTAATTTTAGTAATTTTAGGTAGTTAGCTATTTCAGTTCTATGATTGATATATTCTAATAACTTATTGTGGTTGTTTTGCTGATTCTGACTCCATTCAGATGCTGATGGTGAAGAGAAAGTGCAGAAATTTACCAACAAATCTGGAAAACTGAAGAGCACATTGAATCTCTTTGTAGGAATGTTTAAAAGAACTGAGCTTGAAATAAAATCATACATATTGGTACAATACTTCTCAAAGCTCCACCCAAAGGTGCATTCATTCGCTGGTTTATATAAAGTCGTTATTTGCCTTTAATCGCCGCTTTAGTGTATTGTTCTATCTTTTGTGGTGCTTTGCCTGATTTCATCTGATTTATATGAGGAAAATCTGGTCTACAGTGAGAATAATCACCAATTAATGTTGGAAATAATACATTACAAAATAATATAATATACTCTTTAATAAGAATTTTGAGCAACTTATAAAGAATACATTACAAGTAGATAAATAACCGTCTTTGGAATAATAAGCAATAAAGATGCATCATATAACACAAAGCGATTACTTATGCGAAGTATTTTGTATCTGACAAGTTGGATTACAATGGTGACAGGTGGTAACGGGTCAGACCGAGTACTGTAAGTCATGGGTCAGACTAAAACGGTCATAGTTATGTTAGCTTGCAACATTTCGTAATATTCCCATGTTGGTTTATGCAGGTTGCAACAGTCAAAAGTGTACTGCTTCATTTTTTTATGAATTTGTTAAAATATTAACATGAATGTTTTTACACTTTCACTTATGTTTTGAACTCTGTTAGAAAAATCTAAATTCCCTGTCAATTTGGATTCAAATGTGATCCTTCTTATCCCTAAATTCAGGCAGCATCTAACTGGAAGTTTGTTTCCAATTTCTATTTTACTTGCATAGGCTGCTTAATTCATTGTCTGCTTTGTCAATGGAATCCTTGCAAGTTCATAATTACATTTGCTTGATGTTTTATAGGTGCCATTTTTGAACTGAACATATATGAGTTGTTTTGACCTACAGTGGGGAATGTCAAGTGCAACCAAAACTCTTTGTGGACAAGCGTTTGGAGCAGGGCAACATCACATGATGGGCATATACTTGCAAAGATCATGGTTAGGATCACCCTTCCTAGGCTGGTTCTTGATTTTAAAAAGATCTTTGTTCTTTTTGTTTGTAAATCAGTATACAGGTATAATTCAAACAAATTCATGGTTGATATGGAAGTTCATATCCCGTCGGCTTTCGATCCATTTGCTGATGTTGACCAAGATTCAGGCGGTGGTGCTTGAGTAAAAGAGTATGCTCATATCTGCATACAAAAAAGAAATGGTAGAAAAAGTTTGACGGCAGTTCATGGTTTGAAAAAGGAGCCGAGTTACAAGAAAATTCTCAAATATTTGAAGGAATTCTGCTGCAATGGCACTGTTGTGCCAAAAAAAAGAACTCTGCAAGGACATATGCAAATAAAATTAGATCAAATCAAATCATGTATTGTGATGAAAGGTCAAATCATGATTCATGGTTTTTGAAGACAAAATGGTTTTCAAGTTTGGGTTAATGTTTTACGTATTTCCATTATTGATGGTGTGTACTGGATAATGATCACCACATTTTTGTTAATGACATTTGTATATGACGGAATTTCAGAAGCACCCACATTTTTGCTATTGATATTGGTCATATGGATAAGACTGAATATAAACGACATAATACAACAATCTATGGAGTAAATGATTTTATTTTTATTTTCATTTTTATTTAAGCTTTGGAGTGTGACCCATTTAAGCAATCTGATGTGTTCTCACGTAAATCGGTTGAAACAGACTACTGTTATAAATGCAATACATATTATTGCTTATAATTCTTTCTTCGTTTTTTTTCGTCAGAAGCTTTAAATCGGCTTGAATGTGTGAAATTATTGTGCATTCATTGTTGTTTTATGGCAAAGTTCCTTTGTTGTTTTAGATAACTTTTTTTAACGGAATTTTTTTCACAACACTTGAAACCTTATCCAACGTCAAGATATCACTAGATCAAAGGTCCTTTAATAGCTTTATATCTTATTCAACGTCAAGATATTCATAGATCACACAAATGACAAACGTCGAAGTTACATATCAAAATACAACTTAGATTTGGCTGTTGATAATATTGTAAAAACACAGTTGATGTGGATATTGTTGGATTTTCTGTAGCGTTTAGACAATGAATATGGGTGCTGTAGGTTAGGAATATATTTGTGAAAAATAACCCTAATAAAAAAGCTCAGTCAAAACAATTTAAGTTCTTTTTTTTTTTGTCATAAGCTAAGTGCTCCGATCCTACTCCAATGAGTGAAAATCATATTAGGTGTTCAAATGAAGAAATATGTGGTGGTTGGTGTTTTTTATTCTATTTGTTTTTCTTAATTTTTCTATCTCATATTCGTTATATATATTAAAAGATTATTATATTAGCTGAAAATAAATTAACAAACACAATGATGTGTATCAATGCATGCTATTAACTGTGTTGCACATTTTAGCTCTCCTCGGAGCTCTAGATGTGGAACTTCAATAAGGTGTGCGCTTTAGATGTACATTGGTGTTACGGATTAACTTAGTAACAAACGTACAATGCAATATATCACGAACGGATTGATAAACTAACAGAAAACAAATAACGCGTTGGTTGATTGTTGCCGTCGCCGCAACGCGCGGGTTTCCCCTTATATTTAATCTTAAAACTATGTTGATGACTTCTATCTTACAACTCATTTGGTTTTAAATTACTATGTTTGTGACCAATATATATATCAATTCAGGTGTTTGTTGTTATTTGTTTGAGTTCTAAAAAAACGAATACATCGATGTAAATTGTCGTGCCGCCATAACAAGCGAACAAATAAACAAATACCGCGTTGTAGTTTGTTGTGCCGCTGCAACGCGCGAACAAAAGACGAATAACACGCTATACACTGTCGCCGCCGCAACGCGCGGGCACACGGCTAGTATATATATATATATATAGGGTTAGGTTCAAATGAGAACTTTTTCTTTTGAGAACTTTTAAGAACCAATTTGAGCCACTAATTTTCAGGGGGGAAGCATTCAAATTCATGGGGGGATTTCCTTATATATAACTTGTGGCTCAGAATGGTTCTCAGAAGTTCTCAAAACCAATTGGTTCTCAAATGATCCTCCCACTATATATATATATATATATATATATATATATATATATATATATATATATATATATATATATATAGGGTTGGGGTATTTTGGAACCCACTTTGAGTTGGAGAATCGTTAGAACCCGGTCAAAAACGCGGTTAAAAATTGTTTTTTTCTCTTAATTTTTTTATGGTGGTAGTTTATATTATAAACTACTCTTAAATGAAAAAAATCAAAAAACCACCTATTAGATTTTTTAAAAAAAAAATATCAAAAATGTCTAGGTTACACATGTAACTTTTGTGTAACTGCAAATATATGCATAAAAGTTACAGATGTAACTTTTTTCGTAACTGAAAATCTACTAGGCGGTTTTTTGATTTTTTTTTCATTTAAGGGTAGTTTATAACATAAAGAACCACCATAAAAAAATTCAGAAAAAAAAAACATTTTTTTACCGCGTTTTTGACCGGGTTACAACGATTCTCCAACTCAAGGTGGGTTCCAATTTATCTTTTCCCTATATATATATATATATATATATATATATATATAGGTAAGGATCATGTGAAAACAACTTTTATTGCGAAAACATGAAAACAAATATTAAAATCTTTATAACTTTTTCATACGTTAATATTTAAAAAAAAAATTTGCACCAAAATCTTTAAAATTATGTTATTTTTAGTTCTGGAAAAAATTAAAAAAATAAATTTTTTTAAAAAATTATTATTGCACATGTGCAATAATTTATTTTATTATTATTATTGCACATATGCAAAAATATTAAAACCTTTATAACTTTTTCATATGTTAAATTTTTTTATAAAAAATTGCACTATAAATCTTATAATTCTGTTATCTTTAGTTCTGGAGAAAATTAAAAAAAAAATTAACGTTTTTTTAAAACTTTTGATTATTGCACATGTACAATAAAAATTATTATTGCACATGTGCAATAATATTAAAACCTCTATAACTTTTTCATACGTTAATATTTTTGATAAAAAAATTGTACCATAGATCTCATAATTTTGTTATCTTTAATTCTTGAAAAAATTTTAAAAAAATTAATGTTTCTTTGTTAATATTGCACATGTGTAATATAATTAATACGTATTATTGCACATGTGCAATTAAAAAAAAATCACGAAATTTTATATGTTTAATTTTTTCCCAGAATTAAAGTTGACATAATTTTAAGACTTTTTGTGCAAATTTTTTAAAAAAAAATATTAACGTATGAGGAAATTATAGAGGTTTTAATATTTGTTTTTGTGTTTTCGCAATAACATCTTGTTTTTATTTGATCCTTCCCCTATATATATATATACTAGTGGTCGGCTAGCGCGCGTTGCCGCGCGGCCGGCCCGGGGAATACCCACGCAAAAATCAAGCGGCAGTAACACTGTCTAACCCACTGCAACTTGAATTATCTGGTTAATACCTGGTGCATTTCATAGGACACACATCGCTAATGTTGACTTTCTAAAATTCAGAACGGTAAAAATCCGAGCATATGCATTTGTGTTTCCTGATTTTGACTTTTTAAAAGCCAGAATTACCAAAATCTGAGCAAACCTTTGTATTACAACATCATCTAAAATGTGGGAATATAGTAGTAACCAAAATCTGGCTTACGTATGAACCAAGGATTAAATCGCAGGTTGCTAGTTTTATGATCAAATCGCAACTTCTAGTTATATTGCATAAACATAGCTTGTTTACATATAAAGGAACATGCCGTTGATATGTAGTGAACCTTACATAATTACAAACTACATACCTACGTTCTAAGATAATGGGCTACAAAAGCCTTACTTGCATTTGGTTTACCACTTCAAAACAGCGTCCTATGTTGCTGCGCAAACGGTACCCGGCCCTATGCACACCCCAATGCACACAGTTTCTTACAAAAGCATTAGTTGTTCCTCAACCAACTTTTTCAAAGGCATGAAAATTGTTTATTGCAATATTAAAAAAATATATTTACCTTTAGGAATGCTAATCCTTTTAAAGTTCAAGATCAATCTTCAAACGTTGTCATCTTTTCCCTGCATTTTTTTTAGGAAAGGATCTTTTCCCTGCATCGGTTAATCAGTTGCGGACTTGCAGCACAATCGATTCGTAAATCTGCAATTGATATCATAAATCTTAGATGAGTAACGTACCAAGCATTAAAATCTGATAAATATGAATCTGTTTGGTTGTTGTTGACTTGTGCCTGTGCTAGAGAGATCAACTTTAAAATTTAATTTGGCAGAGATGATAGTAAAGATAGCTAAGAAAAAGAAAAATAGTCAGATTAACAATGAAGAGACCGTGAAACAAAATTGAATTTATATGAATTTATTCCCTTTTAATCAAAGTTTTTGTAACATATCTAATTTCATATCAATTGTGAGTGCATCTTAACTGAGTATATAGAAGGGGGGAATGTTTTTTTATCAATACCTCTACTTATTTTTATTTTAACAATCATGAAGCATCCAAACTAATTTAACGGGGAGAATGACTATATTAAAAGATTTGAAACTTCAAATTGATGAGCTTAGCATGTATCACTCATTTTCTTTTACTCTAATCTGAAGAAAAAAAATCCCTAAAGCTTAAGAACAAAAATGCTATATGATTTAAACTTTAAAGTTGTGGTAAAAAATAAGACATTACCTCATTTAAAACCTGCATAAACGAACATATGAACTTCAAGATAGGCTCAAGAACCACAATGAAATATGATTAGAGTTGCAACAAAATAAATCGACTACACCTGTAGGCGATCGGCATGAGGATTAGCAAGAGTGAAACCTCATATACCCTAGAACGGTAGTTAAACCCTCCGCACACATGCAAGTGAATCAACATATACTCGCAAACCCATCTGAAATTCCACCATTAATTGCACAGAAGCTTACAAATTGAGATAAGAAGCTACCTGAATAAATATGAAGAATTGGATAAACTGCATTGATAAGGTATAAGCATATAAGTGTGGCTATAGCTAATTTTGAACCTAGGGTAGAACAAAGTTAGCAAATACAGAAGGCAATACAAAATTCTGAAAAGTAAAATAAACATGGTACCAACCTAAACACAAACACATAACTAACCTGTGTCCAATGTTAGCAACTGTAAGTGTCAAACCAGAAGACACCAAGAAATGGTGGATTGAGCAAAAATATGAAGCCATGGTCACTGAATCGAGTAAATGAATGTGCGATCAAGATGGTGAGGCTACATTACAAACTTCCGTCACTCCCATCGATGAACGCAAGTATAAAATCGAATAAACCCTAAATTGAAAAAAAAAATGAAATCGAACCTAACCGTAATCGTATCAGCTCCGTTGCCAAAGCAGCAACGAAGATCTTCTACTCTTGATGGAGAATTCGACACCTCTATTATTAGGCCTTCGGCCCCAAATCGGAAAACCCTGTTCAAATAGAAATTGGAGAACAACCTTGCAGACGAAGAATGAGAATCGGTGAAGCAATGTAAAAGACGTGCAAGGCAGATTAGATATGCAAGGATACCCGTCAACAATAGTATAGAAGGCATGGAGGGAGAGTTGTTCGAGCAGGTATGGAGGCGAAGTGGGAGAGAAGGAGAGCAGGCGTGGGAAAATCTTTCAATTAATTATACCGGCTGCAAATCTGCAATCAGCCTCACCTAACGTGTATAACTCGTGTGAAAAGACAGATATACCCTTAAGTACTGTTCCAGGGGATGGCCAACGACAATTTGTAAATCTAAAAGGAAAAGACAATAATAAGTAAATGACATACATACCCCTTCGCATAATATGGTTGTACAACATGCTTGGGGAGAGGTAATTTTGCTATGGATACTATTCATAGTAACATGCAAATGTTAATTGTATAATATAGGGAGAGGATCATTTGAGAACCAATTGGGTTTGAAAACTAAAAAGAACTAATCTCAGCCACTAATTTATATATATGGAAAACCCCCCATGAATTATAGTGGTCTCGCGCGTTGCGGCAGCGATAATTTATAACGGGTTATCCGTCATTAGTTCGGGCGTTACGACAACACGGCAATTTACATCGCGTTATTCGTTTATGTTAGAGTGATGCAACCCAATGACAATTTATAATGTGGTACGTATGCGTTAAGCGGCGATGACAATTTACAAGACTTGTGATATAGGGTGCAACATAGCGTTCAGCGGCGACGGCGAACTACAATCGTAATGATGAGATCATGACGCTTGTCGATCGTCAACTTACCATTGATTATGAGAGCCGAGTAGACCAATCAAGAACGAGATTCATTACGTACAATATCATAAATAATCTCTCGAGACCCCCCCCCCCCCCCCCACACACACACACACCCAAACTACTTAGAAAGCTATGACTTATAGTCCCGCTATTGCTACAACTATTCGAACAATAATGAAGGGGGGGGGGGGGTTTGAATTTGAGCAACGCATGTCGCTGTAGTTCAGCTTTAAATCGGTTGCTTCAAGAAATCTTTTTGTTGGTATGCCATTGGAAATCAACTGATCTGAAGGAAATAACCTGTAGAAATCCGAAAGAGTAAAGGAAACCAATGTCATATCTTTCTTTGGAAATTCAGTACTATCCTTGAAGCCAAAAAACAACCCACCATCATTAATTATGAATAATCAATAGTTTTATCCTATTTGTTTCCTCCGATTAAACAGACCAAGTAATAATGACTCACTTCTATTATTGGAAAAATAACTATATCAATCTTCAAGTCCACAGAACTCCAATTCATCTTCCAATAGATTCTTTAAGGTGTTGTTTGTTTTTTGTAAAAAGATCTTCTTGGTGTCTTTTGTCTGCGTCGCGAAGACACGCGAAGACAATATGGTTTGAAGACTGTTTGTTTTCTCGAATACGTTTTATTAAAAAACGTCTGCGAAATGTCTTCCTGAAAAAGATGGGGTTAAGTTGCTTCTTATGTCTTTTCCTCTCATTTTCCACTTTCTAAAAAACAAAACAGCAGACAGCAGAAACCCTAGGCGCCTCCTTCATCACCAGTCGCCGGCTCCTCCTTCATCACCAGTCGCCGGTTGCCGTCGTCGCCGGCTTCGGTGGCGGCTGCATCAGACCGCCGCCCAGCCCCTCGTCCCATCGTCCTCTGCGTCGCATCCTATACAGCCGCCGTCGTTCGCCGCCCACAGTCGCCGTCGTTCGCCGCCCACAGTCGCCGTCGTTACAGCACCCCACATCAGGTTCAGATCTATTTCTTTGTTTTATTTCAGATTTCATGGGTGTGAATCTGTTTTTGTTGAATTTTTCATGGATGTTGAATCTGTTTTCATGAATGTGTGAATCTTACATGGAGAATTTTATATCATTTGCTACAAATGCTTCAGATTTCATGGCTTCAATTGTATGAATTTTTGTTATTGCATAACATGGATGTGAATCTGTTTCTTGATGCTTCAATTGTATGAATTTTTGTTATTGCATAACATGGATGTGAATCTGTTTCTTGATGCTTCAATTGTATGAATTTTTGTTGCTTGGTAAATATGGCTTCAATTGTATGAGGTTTGTAATGCATATTCTTGTTGCTTGATCGCTAGAAATGGGAGAGAAACTACATTGGTCAAATGAGCGCCTCAAATGCTTATATTAAATGGTTTATTTTGCTTGAATATATTACAGAAATGTTGTTTGTTGCTTAGATTAAATGGTTGTTTAACACAGGTTCATAATGGATTATGATAAGAAATTACTTATGGTAATTCTTATGTACTTGTATCTCCGCTTCTATATGAGGAGAGGTTTGAAACGAAAGCGAGACAATGATTCGAAGATGACGGGTCGTCATTACACTTTAGAGTTATTGCAAGGGAATCCCAAACAATGCAATGAATTGCTACGTATGTCTCGTGAATCCTTTGTCCGACTTTGTGCACTTTTTAGAACAACATATTCATTAAAGGACAGTAAACATGTATCAGTTGAGGAAAAGATGGCTATGTTTTTTATGGTAATAGGGCATAACCAACGTTACGTGGTCATCAAACGTAGATTTCAACACTCAAGGCAAACAATTCATAAATTTTTTCATGAAGTATTAGAAAAAATGATGATTTTTGCAAAAGATATGATAGTACCAACTTCTTTCAATCCGAATCCAAACATTCCGGGACATAACAAGAGGCTACGAAGGGTTTTTAAAGGAGCAGTCGGTGCACTAGATGGAACTTTGATAAATGCAGTTGTCCCTTCTAAGAAACAAGATTTATACCGGGGAAGGGGAAAAGGGGATTGTAATCAAAACATATTAGCAATTTGTGACTTCAACATGATTTTTACGTTCATTGTGGCCGGTTGTGTGACAACCGGCAATTTCCCAGGTTAACCCCGTTAATAACTTGTGTTATATTTCGATAACGTCCGTTACCTCAGTTAGCTAGAATGGTTACACAAGCACTGCACATGAGTCTAGACGTCGGTTGACCAACTTGAATGTATATAATTTATAATTTTATATAAATTATATTTTATGATTTCATGAAAACGTTTTGTCATTTTATGTGACAATAATATTTATTATTTTTATGTGAGATATATGTGTATATATACACATGTTGCTTTATGGTTTTATGTGACGACGCGTCACGTAATCATACGAACATTTCTATAATTTTATTGGAATTTAAAAGCATAAAGTTATGAGGTTATAACTATGATATTATGTGGCCGTTAAAAGTTAATATTTATAAACATTACACGGTATGGCATGTTGAGATGTATACACTCGTTTGGCCACCGTTTACGTTTTCCGTTACTTTCCGTTTATCTCGTTAGCCTTTATAAAACTGAGGGACTATTTCTGCCATTTTTAAACCTGTAAGGACCCATTATGTAGTTACCCAAACCTATCCCAAAAAAAAATATGGTAGGGACTTATTTTGCCAATTTGACAAACTTGGAATTGAAGATCAGGGTAAAGAACGAAGTCGGATCGATCGCCGGTAACCGCCTCCTTTAATCTCCGATTTAATTCTTTTTGCCGGTTACGAACTAAATCCGTTGATTTCCCTTTTGAACCAACACCAACTTGTCCATTCTAATCATTTCAAACAAAAAATACGACTCTCAACACTCTTAGTTCCTCTCGATCTCCGGCGAACCACCGTACACAAAACCCGCACCCTGTCTCCAATCGAGTTTCTGCCACCGGTGATCACCACGGTCGAGCCAGCTACTGCTCAGCCGATGTACATCTCCTTCCAGTCACGATCATAGCCATAAAGGAACAACACAGGACCGTTTTTGACATCGGGTTCGAGTCGGTCGAGTTCATCGTTATTGTTTAGCGCTCATGTTTCATCCACGCCACTGAGGTATTCCTAAAATTCGATTTATGTTTGATTATAGCACTCGTGTTCATCTTTCCTAAGGTCTGTAATCGTTGCTTTAAAATCCAGTGTCGTCTATCATCTATGGAGTCGGGTTAATTAGGGTTTAAATGAAGAAGATGACCCTGTCGCAAAAGATTTTAAATAATTAAGTTACAAATATAAACGCAAACTAGGAACTGCCTTAGTGGTTCACTACTCAGTTTGGCACCTGGGGATCGCAGGATCGAAACCAGGCAACCACATTTCTTTTTTTCCTGTTTTGTTCCTGACTCGATTCTGGTGCGACCTGGTGATTAACAACAGTATTTTCGGGTCTGTGATCGAAGTGAATCCTTAGCCTGGTGGTAAGTACGCTCCATACCAGACCTGAGGTCACAGGTTCGAGTCCTGTGACCCCCTTTTTGGCTGTTTTATTATTAATAACGATTTTTGAACATTATTTGGCCTAAAACCCAAGACTACTATAACACGACTATTAAATCTAGACCCACGAAATTCCCATAAACCCTGTTAGGGTTCTCGTTGAACGTTCATACGATGAGAACGTTAAGATTTAAATAAATTTAAAAGTTCCATGATTTCGTTGTTGTAAAAAGAAAACAAAAATTTTAATATAGAAATATGTATAAATATATATTTGATTTATTGCCATACGAACGTTTTAAAGATGTTCCTTAAACTCTTGAATTTTGTCACGACATATAAATATATATATATTGACGTTTTTTTTTTTTTACAATTTTGACGACGCCTCGATATTTATATTTACGAATATATATATTTACCCGATGATCTCTACATTTATTATTTGGGATAACATACACACATTGATTTTCGTGAATCCTTGTGTCCTCGATCTGATGTCATTTTTTACTACTTTCGTAATAAATGATTTTTATCGCACGTTGGAAATTGTCACTTACGTCATATTCGGAATTACTTGTTATCGACAACGTCGTCTAGACTATGTGACTCATGTGCGGACACACACTTACGTATGTAAATTCAATAGGTGCTTGGTAGTTACGCAAGACTCGGAGTCTTACTAAATTGTAGCAGCGCACCCTAAGGTGAGTTTCACAACTATTACGTTACGTCCGGTTTTGGACGATAACACACGCAAACACGTTACACCCGGGTTAGGGTGATAACACGACAACGATTATGTATGATTAAAGTAGAAATCCAACATATATCACATGTTCACGTAAAATGCTTATCTTTGAAAGTCCTTACTTATCGAACCGTTAATAGTTTATAGCGAGGGGATATTGGGTAGTACTACTGGGTTCTGACAAACCCCACTCAGCGGGCACGAGATGCACCACCCGACTGGCGGTCGGACTGAGGACAATGTCAGCCTAAACTTACCGTGATCGAGTAGACACGGGGAAGGCAAACCACGTAAGGAATTATTCCTACAACTAATTGGTCAGCTTCGGTTGCGAACGTTTTAGTGACATGAACTTAGGCTCGCTACCTACGATATGGATTGTACTGTTAATATACATGCTTATATACGAATAAAAACTGTTGTATTCGTACTGCATAACTATACTAGTTATACTTATGCGCTTATGTGAACTCACCAACATTAGTTGACACTTGCTCTTATGCATGCTTTGCAGGACGCTAGGAGGATCTGATTTTTGGGCACGTACGTTGGCTAAAACCTTTTGTTTTGGGAATTCGTTTTTAAATCTTTTCAACTGGAACTGGTATTTACTAATCGGGCGTTTGCTTGCGCAACTTGACTTTTATGAGCTTCCGCTAAACTTTAACTCTGGCTTGATATTTCCCGTTTGGAAATATATTTATAATTTGAACCTTTAACTTATGTTTGATGTAACTAATGACTCGGGTCCTGGTCTGGTTCACACCCCACACGGTAAAACTCCGTTAGTGGAAATTGGGGGTGTGACAGGTTGGGAGGGTGTTGCACATGATTCTAGGATACTATCAGAGGCATTGTCAGATCCGCAAGCACCATTCCCGTTTCCACCACCAGGTATGTTATTGATTTTTTAAATAATTATATCTTACTTTAATATTCTAATTAATTTTCAATATATCTTTACAGATAAATATTATCTTTGTGATGCCGCGTACGCACACATACGCGGATTTATGGCTCCATATCGTAATGTGAGGTATTGGCTTGGAGATTTCCGTCGCAGGCGTCCGGTGACCAATAAAGAAAAATTTAATCAGGCACATGCAAGACTTCGAAACGTCATTGAGCGTTCTTATGGTGTTTTGAAAGCACGGTTCCCTATATTGAAGAGGATGGCACCATTTTCGTTGGCTACACAAAGGAACGTTACCGTTGCATGTTTTGCGCTACATAATTTCATAAGGAAAGAGGGTTTGAGCGATGACTTATTTACACAATACGATCAACCCAATGTGCCATTACCAAATACTCAAGTGCGTGTTGATGCTGATGAAGAGGAGGTTGAAGCTCATGGTACTGCATCAGATCGGGAATATATGACCCACTTACTAGATGAAATTGCAGAGCAGTTAATGCAATGAAGGGATTTTTTTTAATGTTGTTGTTGTTTTTTAGAATATTATTATTTTCAGTTGATGAGAACGTTGAAAACTATTTTGAACTTTAAATAAATCAGTTTATTTAAAATACAATTTATTTAAGCAGTTTGCAGAAGTTAAAAAACAAACAGTCTTCTTCTGGCAGACTGCAGACATTTGGTCCATGTCTTCTTCTGCAGATGCCTGCAGAAGTGGACTGCAGACTGCAGACTGCAGACCTCTGAAAAAACAAACAGCACCTAAATGTTCCCTAAGATCTTCGACTCGATGGTCAGCAATTCTTTGTGCGTCTCCTAACTGCAAATTGTAAAATACATACACAGTCACATGTGTACTTATCCAAATGTTTTATCTCATGCATACAATTAATAGTGTTAAATTATTGCAAAATATGTCTCATCCAATAGAATGCACGATACGAACAATACAAAGTTTTTTCACGTCATAACCCAAGTGAGCAGCAGTACATAATAAAAGCGAAACCAACTCATTGAATCAACCGGTTATTATACTGCAGTCATAGAATGGTTGGACATGCATGTTGGATCAAAGATCGATCGATTACACAGAATTGAAAGGAATTTGACTAGAAACTTGAAATCTTGTTAATTGAATTGTGTTGATGTCGATAGTCTGCCCATCGATATATACATACGTACGACACATACAGGGAAGTTGTAGACTTCCATTTTTGACCAAACAGACCCTGAACTAAATACATATTTACAATTTGACGGTAAATTTTAACTTTAGACATTGACATAGCTAACCCTTGGACTTTTATAAATACATAGATGAATATGATTATTTCTCACATTCACCCCCTAATCATATCATCTTCATTCTTGATTCTTCAAATCTTGAACGCCAAACAGTTCTCGCATTGTGATAAACTTGACTCTTGCTAGTGCCTTCGTCAGTATGTCTGCTCGTTGGATTTCTCCGCTTACATGTTCAACTTGAATCTGATCATTCTCTGATGAAGTGATATCTTTTATCAATGTGCTTGCTTCTTCCGTGAAACACTGGATTCTTCATTAATGCTAATGCTGAAATGTTATCTTTTCTTCTTTCCATCCCGTCAAATCTTTGAGTAATCTTTGTAACCACAGTGCTTGTTGTGCGGCTGCAGTGGCTGCTATGAATTCTGATTCACATGATGAGAGTGCCACCGTTTGTTGTTTCTGAGTGCACCAAGTAATAGGTGAGTTTCCAAAGTAGAAAACATAACATGTAGTGCCTCTTCCCTTTTCAGTGTTGACACCATAAGTACTATCACTGTAACCTGTTATCTTGCATCCTCCAGTCTTCTTGTAGGTTATTCCATGATCTTTGGATCCTTTGATGTAGCGCAGTACTTGTTTGATTCCCTTCAGATGATGTTCTTTTGGTTCTTGCATGAAACGACTGAGTAGATTAACTGAGTAACTCAGATCTGGTCTTGTATGTAGTAAGTACCTCAAACATTCCATTAAGCTTCTGTATTCCGTAGGATTCACCGGTTCTCCTTCTTCAGTTCTTGTGAGTCTTGTTCCCGGTTCCATAGGAATCTTTGTTTCGTTACAATCTAGCATATTAGTTTCTTTCAGGATCTTGTTGATGTATCCTGTTTGCTTGATGGATATTTCACCCCCTGCTTGGGTGACTTCTATACCAAGATAGTATGCTAGGAGTCCTAAGTCACTCATTTCGAATTCTTTCTCCATTTGTGACTTGAAATGATCTATTTCATTCTTTGGTGCTCCAGTAACTATGAGATCATCCACATAAACTCCAATTATTATAGTTGATGTGTTGCTCTTCTTTATGTAGACTGCATGTTCCAATGAGCATTTCTAAAACTTGAGTGTTTTCAGAGTATCGTCTAACTTGATATTCCATGCTCGTGGTGCTTGGTTCAATCCATACAGTGCCTTAGAGAGCTTGTATACTTTCTTCTCCGTTCCTGGTTTTACAAACCCTTCTGGTTGTAATACGTAGACTTCTTCTTTTAAGTCTCCATTAAGGAATGCGGATTTTACATCTAGGTGATGTACTTCCCATTCATTATATGTTGCAAGTGCTAGAATAAGACGAACTGTTTCTATTCGAGCTACTGGTGCAAATACTTCATCGAAGTCTATTCCTTGTTCTTGCACATAGCCTTTTGCTACTAAGCGAGCCTTATGCTTTGTAATCTTCCCATTTGCATCTCGCTTTGTCTTGAATACCCATTTAAGACCTATTTCCTTTTGATTGTCGCGTAAGTTAGTTAATTTCCATGTATTATTCATATTTATGGATTCTAACTCACTATTCATTGCTTCGATCCATTTTCTATCTTTAGCAGCTTCTTTATAATTTCTTGGTTCTTCTTCTGCCATCATTAATTCTCCATAGATAACTCGTGGATCTACACTTGGAGCCTTTTGGGTGATTTCAGTCAAGTCCCTAAATCCTTGTAGTGGTGTGTGATCAAAAGGTCTTGCTGAACTTCTGTTTGAATTATACACCATAATTTGTGATGAGTGAGGCTCATAGGTATACGTGTGAGGAGTGTTGGTCCTTGAGCTATTATGAGGCGTGTGGGAATTTTCAGAATGATTCAAAGGTGATTGATGCTGATCATTCTCATATGCACCTTCTTCTTCAGATTCTTCTTCTGAGTTGGATGACTCTTCTGTTTGAGTAACGTGAGTAGTCTCTAACTGCTTTTCTGACATTACAAAGTCAGTCTATTCAACATTCCCATTATCCATATCATCCAAGTATTCTTTCCAGTTCCATATTTCATCTTCCTTGAACTTTACGTCTCTGCTAACACATATTTTGTAGTTAACTGGATCAAATAGCCTGTATGCCTTTGATCCATCTTTAGATCCTAGGTAAACCATTTTAACACTTCTGTCATCTAACTTCTTCTGGTTAGGAATGGTTACCTTGGCATATGCTATACAACCAAATATCCTTAAATGATCCATTTTGGGTTTTCTACCCTTCAAGGCTTCGTAAGGAGTACTGTTCAACACAACCTTGGTTGGAACTCGATTTAGTATGTAAATAGCATGTCTGACTGCTTCAGCCCAAAAATCTTGAGGCATTTTTGTAGCTTTTAACATACTACGAGTTGTAGACATTATTGTCTGATTTCTTCGTTCGACCACTCCATTTTGTTGTGGGGAGTATGGGGGCAGTAAGTTGTCTTGCAATTCCATTGTCTTTGCAAAACTTAGTGAACTCGTGAGATGTGAACTCTCCACCTCTATCTGTCCTTAGCATCTTCAAATTTGTCTTTGCTTCGTTTTTCACCTTAATCTTGAATTCTTTGAAAGTCTCAAAAGCTTCATCTTTTGACTTAAGGAAATACACCCACATGTACCTTGTACAGTCGTCTGCTAGAAGGAACATGTATCTCTTTCCTAAGGGTGTTGGTGGTGATATAGGACCACATAGATCTCCATAGACTAAGTCTAAAGGTTCATCTGATTTTAATTTAGCCTTTTGTGGGAATGGAGTCCTAGTGTGTTTTCCTAATAGACAGGCATCACAGATTTGGGTTGTGTGACTGATCTTAGGTATTCCATGTACCAGTTCCTTTTGAGTCATCATCTTGATTGACTCGAAATTGAGATGTCCCAATCTTGCATGCCATAACCATGCCTTATCCTCCAAACTTGACATTAGGCAGGTTGGTGACCCGATCTTCAAATTGATGTTGTAAAGTCGGTTCTTCGCACGTTTGACCTTTAGTATAAGTTCCCTACTAGGGTCATAGACAGATAGGGTATCGTTCTCCATAATGACTTTGCAACCGATCTCAGTCAATTGTCCCAGACTTAGAATATTGCTTCTTAGACTAGGAATATAATAGACTTGAGATATAACTCGTTGCACTTGATTTTTTGCATTCTATCAATATGGATCCTCTGCCTTTGATAGTTACACGTGAACCATCTCCAAAACGAACATTTCCCGAGATCTTCTCGTCTATCTTAGTAAAATGTGTACGAGTTCCCGTCATATGGTTACTTGCACCGTTGTCTAAGTACCATAGACTCTTGTTGGTGGACGTGTAGTTCATTGGATGAACTTTTTCTTCATTAAGGAAAACTTCCTCATTTTCCGCAACCTTGCCATCGAAAGCCATCAACAGTGTTGGTTCTAAATATTCTTCTACAAGGTTAGATTGTTCAGTAATTTGATCTTTCTGACGACAATCTTTGGCATAGTGTCCAAATTTGTTGTAGTTATAGCATTTCTCTTTGCTCATATCCTTTTTAGGCTTGTTTCCTTTGCTAAAGTTATTTTCTCGCGACTTCTGAGATGAGGTTTCTTCTTTATCATTTTGCCTAAACTTCTTGTTTTTCCATTTCTTGTTGTAAGACTTGAATCTTCCTGATCCGTTGTTCCCAGATCCTTTTCCACGATTGTACTGGTTGTCTTGACGCGTAAGTGGGAGTTTGTCTTGACCGTATGTCTGTCCTCCTTTCTTCACTTTAATTGTTTCTTCGAAAGCCTTCAAGCGTCCTATTGTCTCGTTTAGACTCATTTCGTCTAGATCACAAAATTGTTCGATAGTGGCGACAACATGTGAAAATCTTTCGGGTACAGAACTTAAGAGTTTCCGTGTTAGTGCCGATTGTTCTAGCGTTGAACCTAAGGCGCTTGCCCGTGAGACGATGTTATTTAATCTGGAAGTGAAAGAATCTATTGATTCTTCCTCTTTCATTTGCAACAACTCAAACTCGGTATTGAGTGTTTGCAATCGTGCCTTCTGCACGCGATCTACTCCAACGTGACGTGTCTTTAATGCGTCCCAAATTTCTTTTGCCGTCTTGCGACTTGGAGTATCATATCTTCCGGTAATGCCTAGAATAAGTACGCGCTTGCGGTCTTGTCCTTCTTGACATTCGCTTCCGTATTGTCTGTCGGTTCAATCCTTTCCCAAAGTCCATTTGCCTCTAGTACGGTTTTCATTTGAATGGCCCATACCGTGTAATTTAGCGATTTTAATATAGGGCATTTGAAATTCGGTGAGGACACCGTTTCCTTTTGTACAATAATTGCGTTACCACCACTTGGGTTGTCACCGTTCGACATATTTTTCAATATCTTCGTTTTGAAAAATCAAAGTAGTAGAAAAAATATACTTTATGCAATTCTCTTCTAGAATTCGTATAGTATAATAGTAATAATCTAGAATTTGTAATCTAGATAAATTCCAAAATAAATAAACAATAAAACCTGGAATTTGATGATTCTGAATTCCCACAACAAACTAACAGCCCTTAGCCTCTGGGTTTTTGCGAAAAACTTGATGTCTTCCTGTGTGTTCTTCGTTTTCTAATCCACACAATCTTGAAACAATCTTTATTGTTTCCTGAATTCGATCAACCCGTCTGGTCTCTTTCGAATTTGTAATTCCGTGAATTAGGATTTGTAGGTTAAAAGCGATTTGTAAATGTTGAGAAAAAAACGCAGGGACGAAACTCGTTTCTCGACCCTTTGATTCACGAATAACAGATTTGTGGCAATCCCTTGATTCCACACTAAAATTCGATCAACCATTAATCGTAGTCTCTTTCGAATTTGAATTCGCGATCAATAATAACACCAATCTGCAAATCGATTTGAATGAATAGTGACATGAATCAAAGGATGATTTTCGGATCTTCAATCTTGAAATCGAAAGTGTAATCGATTGTGAAACGTGGCTCTGATGCAAATGTTGGATCAAAGATCGATCGATTACACAGAATTGAAAGGAATTTGACTAGAAACTTGAAATCTTGTTAATTGAATTGTGTTGATGTCGATGGTCTGCCCATCGATATATACATACGTACGACACATACAGGGAAGTTGTAGACTTCCAGTTTTGACCAAACAGACCCTGAACTAAATACATATTTACATTTTGACACTAGATTTTAACTTTAGACATTGACACAACTAACCCTTGGACTTTTATAAATACATAGATGAATATGATTATTTCTCATAATGCACACATACAAATACACACCAAGACATGGGATCACGTAAGTAACAATGAACAAAATACATAGTAGAGAAACAATCATTTTATTGAACACATTCTATGCATGATCTAAACAATGAACAAAATACATAGAATGATACCCAAATTAAAGCTGAAGTGATCAGAAATTAAAGCTCAAGAGACACTATGGATTCATATTAAAGTGATCAGAATAATACGTATGACTTTAGTTTAAGTTATATTAGAAAGTTTTCAACTATTAGTTTGGGTTGTGACTACTTTGGAAGATTGCTCTACTGGATAAAAAAGGCTATGATATTCTGGGTTACTGTGGATACCTGCAGGAAAGTATGAAGAGTAGGGACTGCGTTGGCTAAAGCTTCCCTTCAAGATCTTGGGAGGCTCAAAATTTTATTTTGGTTTTAAAGGGGCAGTGACTTTGTTTTTTCGGGATATCTGTTGGCCTTAATTATTGATCAAGTTTGACACACAAAGTTACGGGTAGATTATGTAATTACTAGAAAGTATAGTTTAGTATCTTTGTGTATTTGTTGTTAGTTCAGGGGTTGTAAGTGTCAAAGTTAAAAGTCTACAACCACTTTCAACCGACTTCAACCGTCATGTCGTATGTATATATATATATATATCGATGTATAGGCAGAAACAATCTAATCGAACGTGATGTTCGACCGAATAAAATTCTGGTTTCTCTGATTCGTGTCCATACTTGATGATGATTCGATGATTGATTCGTGATCCGGAGGGACCAATAAATGGTATCAGAGCCGAAGGCTCTATCAATCAATCGATTTCATCATCGTTGTCGGATTCGTGTTTGCGGTATTCATCAAAATATCGTAGAAAGTTTTGTTGTTTTGAAACCCACCGTTCGATCGCATTTTAAACAAATTGGAGTTGTTTTTGGTTACCGTAATCAAGAACAAAGGAGTGCTTGATTGGTGAAGTCGTGGGCGCCGGAATCGTGTTCGGTGTCACTGGGGTTTGATCGGACTGAAGGAAGGCAGACGAGAAAGGGCTGTTTCTTTGAGTCATTGTGATCGGACAGAAACAAACAAAAGGGGAACGAGATTTCCATTTTTGGGTTGCTGTGTTTCAATCGAAGGGAAGAAAAGGAGGAACAAAAGAAATTGTTTTCTTTTGTTGACATGGTGATCGGACAAAAGGAGAAAAAGGGAACAAACTTTTGTTTATTTTCTTTGTTGGTTGCTGTGAACGGATGAAAAAGGAAGAAGACCAGGGGTGTTTTTTTTTTCTTATTTTGAAATCAAAGGATTTCATTTTATTTGACAAAACATAAATCGAAGGGATTGCATCGAGTTTTAACGCCGGACGGTTGTTGATTTTTGATGCGCGAATCCGAGAAATTCAAGGATCAAAGTTGAGAACTTTGATTAAATGAACATGAGGAAGAAATCGAAGTTCATTCCAGATGTGGAGACGGACAACTCTCCATCGTCGTCGTCAATTTTGCGGAGTGGGGATAGGGTTCCTCACGTGAAGTTCAATTCGGAAGGCTGGAACCGAGTGCACCAGTCCGATGCAAGAGGCAAGGGGGTGACATCGGGTTTTTCGAAGTTTAATCTGCAAAACGAAGTTACGGGCAAAGGCAAATCGGTGATGGTCGATGAAGGGGGTTATATGCCAGACGGGTAGGGAGGACCAAGAAGAAATTTCAAAGTCAAAGGAGACTTTGAAGATATATGGAGAGCACGAACAAGAAATCCGTTACAATTGAATCGTGATCAATGTTGTTTCAGAAAGGAGGGATACGCCCAGATTGTCACTTTTAGATGCCAACAAGGTCGAGTCGGAGAACGAAGATTGCCTGCAGGATCCCGGTTCTAGAAGAGAAGGCGGTGGAATCACTAGGAGTCTTGCATGTCTAGACTTGGACAAGAAGAAGGATCAAAAGGGAAAAGCCGTTTTAAAAAACATGTCACGAGGAGCGAATGAAGAAGAAGACGGTGATTAGTCGCGCAAGAGAAACCAAGACATGGAAGATCAAGAAGCAAACTTGGATCAACAATTAGGGGGTTGTATGTTGGCCTTAATTATTGATCAAGTTTGACACACAAAGTTACGAGTAGATTATGTAATTACTAGAAAGTATAGTTTAGTATCTTTGTGTATTTGTTGTTAGTTCTGGGGTTGTAAGTGTCAAAGTTGAAAGTCTACAACCGCTTTCAACCGACTTCAACCACCATGTCGTATGTATATATATATCGATGTATAGGCAGAAACAATCTAGTCGAACGTGATGTTCGACCGAAAAAAATTTCGATTTCTCTGATTCGTGTCCATACTTGATGATGATTCGATGATTGATTCATGATCCGGAGGGACCAATAATATCTCTACCTTCTTGCATATGGATATAGAGTAAAATAGACAACTTGAGGCCTAAAAAGGGTTGAGTTTGGAAACAAATTCTCTAAAAGCCTTTAATAATAGATTAGTTGGAATCTTATCATCAAATTAAGAAACAAATATCTAAAGCCATACTCATTTACATGTGCTTTATATAACCAGTTGAATTAGATTTAAACCAAATATTAGATATTGAAAACATAAAAATTAACTTAAACATATATCAGATTTAACCTCTCATGTAGAAAGCATGAAGTTTTGAAAACCAAAATTATAGTTGAGGTTAATCATATAAGGTGGAATTTAACCTACCAGTGTCGAAATGTTGTAGTCTGATATCTAGGGAATAGAACTTAGAACTTATTCTTTATCCAGGTCCCGTACCATGGTTGATGAAATTTCACCTAAGCATACTGCAAGAACAAAATGCATAGTTTTATAAAGGAGTAAAAAACTATATTATTCAAATGATATTCTACTTTTTGTTATATTAATATACCATATAGTCAGACTACGGCCGCCAATCAGCTACAACACCATCACTCTTGGCACCAGGTCTATGACCATGAATAGAAGAAAACGCACCTATAAGTTTTTTATGCCGGTAGAAATATAGTCATCCATATTCTTACACTTCCATCACCTGGTTTAGAAAGACAGTAGCAAGTCACTAAATCAATAATTGCTTAATCAAGTCCAATTAACATTCATATCCTTTGAATTTGAAAAAAAACTTACAGTTAGTACATGCACGTGAAAACTAAAAATATGTTTGAGGATAGCTCTTCCAGCCTAAATCACCCAACAAAACCAAAACATTCAAGTAGAAATACTAAAGTGGGAGATAGGGAAATCAAATCATCTATTGGTTTTTGGACAATTTATTCCAAAAAAGACCAACATAATCTGTCATGAATTTATGATGCATCATATTAAATTTTTTAAATTTGAACACAAATAGAACTGTGACTGACAAAATATATACATGTGCCCATGCTTCCATGGAGTATTATAACCCGATATGCTTATCCGAAGCACCAAATTTAATAAAGAAAATCAAATTTAATAAAGAAAATCAGCGATAGCTAAAAAAAAACTACATGTACCACTTTTGAATCCATAACCAGTCTAGCATGCCTAAGATTCTCCTCCCATTGATACTGAATCATGCCATTTCAAAAGCCACAGTAGCTGAGCAAAAAGGATGTATAGCATACTGATAGGATCTAAAAGTACAACTAAAAAAAACACACCATGTACGGATCAAGTAAAAAAGATTATCCTCAATAAATAAGGAGTAGGTTTCAACATAGATATGATTACCAAAGGTCCAAAACCATTTTACCTTTCAAAATTATTTGGGTTCATCAGAGTCGATGGCTTCTATTTTTTTTCCAACCTGAAAACCCAAAACTTAAAAATAATGAGATGTGGATTATAGGTTTTAGCAACTGGGTCAATGGGTTGGAACAATCATGACTGTTTAAGAATTCCCACTAAAGCCAACTTTAAGATTTTAAGTCAACTTGCTGAAAAGTATCAGTGAATTAGTTGACCAATGTAAAAAATAGTATGCTAAGATACTTTTTAACATGCTACATACTGCAATAAGGGACATATGCTAGACCCTTTTGTATGTTGTTTTCCCAAAGCATTTATATAGTTCACCAAAGCCAGAATTATATTGGCACCATCTCTTAATTTTTGGCCACAATTATTTATTTCAGAAGCCAGTTCACTATCGCATAATTTCTGGCCACCTAAATCCACTTTGATTACCTGCAATGGGTCAATGACAAACTGGTGAGATTCGTTTTCCGGATTTCACACATTGAATATTTGGTACTAAATAGTTAACATTCAAAAACAAATGTGAGCAGTAATGGTACCAAATTGAGTCATGTCCAGAAAAGTTTGTCATCATTCAGAAACAAATGTGATGATATGAATGCTTTCATAACAGAACTAATATATAATAACTATGTAAACATAATATACCCCTGTCTTGGAATTTTCTGTATCACCATCCTTATCTTTACCACTCGAAGTGTATTAAAGAAAAAGAAAAAAGGACACACACAAACTCATAATGTGTATGCAAGCCTCAAAACTAATCCCCATGTTTCATTTGCTTTCAAAACAAACCCATCAAAGAATTCTTCTATTTTTTCCAGAAATTATGGTCCTCTCATTGCTTCCTATGAATCATCATGATAAGCCTACTTATCTTTTCATCATAATTATTATTTGAACTAATATAGTATTGGGTCGAACCCTATTTGAAAGAAATGGACATGACAAAAAAAAAACTTTTGCCAGTGAACAATACAACGAAATATACTATGAAAATTGGCATTAGATCTCTATACCAACTCTAAATTAAAATATATTTAGAATGGAAAAACACAGCATACAAGAGAACAAAACCGATGATTTAATGTAGTGACATGATATTTATAGTAAGAAAAAAAAAGTTCCACTAACCTCACAAGAAACCTTAAAAAAACAACAGCAACAACCTGCAAAAAAAGACTATTAACGGATGCTTACTGCAACAACTACACATATATCCAAAAGAAAATGCCTCAATGTCTCCATTCCTTTAGGTGAATGTGTTACCTACATAAGATTAAATAATGGAGTCTTTACAATAAATATTCAAACAAATAACTGCTTTTCCAATGACAGATAATCAGAATACCACAATATTGATGCATTTTTAACCAATTAATATAGCATGGTGCTCGCATCAGTTGATTTTCATCACAATGAAAACTTTACCAGGAAAGGAGAATGTGTGTATATAAAACCCACACGACTGATACTCCAACATTGTGCAGTCTTGTTTACATGATTACAAAAGAAACCTTAAAAACCTAATAAATCCCATACTAAGGATATATATGCATCCATATATGAATGCTCTTACTATAATGTGCAAACCTTTGTTCGCCTCAAGCCACATTTGTTCCTGCAAATTTCAAAAATCTCATTTGTAACAACTTAAATGAATTATACAGTGTCATGATTCAAATCAACTTGAATAGAGAACAACAACACCTTAACTTGAAGATTCGAAAGCCGATCCGGCATTGATTGAGTCTGCATATTGGGCAGAAGATCAGTATAAACGTTGATAATTGGATAATAAACAATCAAGGGTGTAGAAAAACACTTACAAATGCCCTTATAGACGAAATTTGCCTCAAAGTTGAGTCAATTTGGCATTCCAGTTGCTCGAGGAACAACTTCTATAAATCTTTGAAATAAGATACACAAAAGACCCCCCATGGAGATCAAGCCTGGTTCATTCGGTACATTTTGTAAAGTAGGTCATATAAAAATTAAGGAACAGTAAGATGGAACAAAATAAGCGATAATCTACCTGTTTTCCATCATCGGTAATGTACCTGTTTTCCATCATCGTTAATGTCAAGATCTACAGGTTAAACTTTCCTCGCAGATCAAACCTTTCTCCATATTACCAATCCCAAAACCCTAATAATCTCAATCCATTTTGATTCCACACATAATACCCAGTTCTCGCTTCGGTAGAAGATTAAATTGAATCGAATACAGAAACCAGTAAATCAAACTCTAGAATAAGTAACAATCGAAAAATGAACACACCTGTAGATCAGACTTCAGCCGAAATAGAATCCTCTTGTGGATTAAATGGTGGTTCTTGCGCTAGAGAGCGAATGAAAAACCACAAAGACGGGAGAGAGAAAGAGACCAGCTGGGGAAGAAAACCGCCGCTATAGCCTTTGTCAAGATGTCAGACGCGTCATCGGAGGTCTACAATTCAGTTTAACGTGATGCCCTATGAAACGATTTTGAATGTTGCATCACTGGAGAGAAAGAGAGAGAGAAATGCGAGAGTGAGACCAGTGCAACGAATTATGGATGCAAATTAGAAGAAATTGATGAATGATTTCCAAAATGGTGTGTCTGCAACACTTTGTATTTCAGTATTTCAGATCTATTTTGAATTAGGGCTGCAATTTAGAAGAAGCATCTTACCGTCCAAAAATGAGAGGTCGATCCTGCCGTTCAAAAAGAAAAGAGGGGACCGATCCGTGTGATTTCAACATTAAGATTTTGAGTTGTATTAAAGAATGCATTAACTACTTGTACATCATACTTTCCGTCTTGTATATTTCTTCAAAATTCAACATTCAACAAGCTCTCTCCAATATGTATATTATAGTATTATATATATATATATATATATATATATATGTGTGTGTGTGTGTGTGTGTGTGAGTGATAACGGTTTGTCAGGCCGTTTCAAATCCCCAACTTAGATTAAATTTGTAGTAGTGGAAGCTAGGGTTATCGAACCAAGGGAATATGTGGAAATTGATTAACTAATTAACTAAATTAACTAAAATTACTGATTAACCTAAAATTACCTACTTTGCCACTTAGCTGTTTTGAATTGTTGGGTGAATTAACTAACAAATTAACTAACTTTGAACTAAAAACTTAATTGAACTATCAAATGAGACAAAGCTAACCACTTTTGGATCCTGGTTGGCTACCGATCTAGGCAAAACCTAATTACTTGCTAGTGACACATAAACATGCCCCCCAATTGCTTCCTTGACCTAATAACCTAAGTTCCTAACGGGCTGATTAGTCCTGCCGCAAGAAAGTGCTAGATCATGTTAGGGGACCACTAAAACCCTAGGTTACTAGTTAGATTAAACAATTTAGCATGCGGGTGTTCAACGGTTGCAAGGATTTCGGAACAACTAGCAAATAACCGATTAGGAATAGAACGATTTTACCAACCAATCACCAAAAGCAGTTAGAGGTGATTAGCCGGACATAGCTAATGAAACAAACATAAACATAATGAAAGATTGCATTAATAAACTATACCAAATGATTGAAATCTCCAGAAAACTCCAAAACAAGGTTGAAATTCGTAACCCTAAGCCCTCTGATCGCACAATAATGAAGATGATCAAAAATACTTAACAAACAAGTTTAAATAATAAACCCTAAATTTTCTTCTGCCGACCAATTCGGGGCGTACCGCCCTAAATTATGGAATTCTGGGCGTACCGCCCGGATTGGAAACTTCGGCTGCTTCTCTAGACATTAGGGCGTACCGCCCTGAACTCTGCATCTCTGGGCGTACCGCCCAGGTCTTCATTTCAGGAACTTTTCTTCATTTTCTTCTAAGTCTTCACTCGTTCCCGCTCAGTTCTCGATCCCTGTACCAGTCAGCTTCTACTTCTTCATAAAAGCCCAGAGTTGACATCTTTTACTCTTGGTACCTCTAAACACAAAAACCGTGTAAATGCGATATAATCCAACCGTTATTATAAATAAATATGACAAAATACGAACAATAACGACGACACATTGGACTAACATCACATCCCCACACTTGACTTTTTCCGTCTCGGAAAAACTGCCATGGAATCATAATTGAGAAAATCAACTCAACATCATTTAACATTTTTATATCTATCAACCGATTGAATTCCACATTCCAACATGTATTCATATATACTAATTACAATTGCCAGTATTTCTATCCGACTAAACCAAACCACTGATCTTTGAGCCCCCAAGGTGTTTACATAAATTACCGATCATTTGTATTAACCCGCCAATGTGCCCCACATTCAGAAAGTTCTAGCTCAATCTAATCCCGACTCATATTCGATCAAAGTAAAGGGTAATAAAGATGTATTATTTATATTTTCCCCACCCTAGTTAAACTAGATACTCATATATCCCAAGAATGATGGATTTGAATGGATAATGAATTTGCTTGAGCATTTATTTGACTACTGATGCTTCTATTTTTTTCATTTTCTCTTCTTTTTTCTCTTTTTTTTCTTTTTTTTATAATTGGTTAATTTTAACTACACTTACCAACGGACATCATCAGAGGCATTCTTTCACAAGGTCTTACCCCCGAAATCATACGTGAGTGTTTTGCCCGCGAGATCCAGAACATCATCAGAGGCATTCCTTTCACAAGGTCTTACCCCCGAAATCATACGTGAGTATTCTGTCCCTTCACTCTAATTCATTAACCAATTAATTACCTAATATGCTCAAATATGGAAAAATGGGGCGCCGTTATTTCTCGGATTTGCTTTCGCAAAAAAAGACCATAACGTGCCAGTGTATTCTGAGGATATATAAGTTTCTAATTTAAAAAGGTCTTTTTCCTCCTAATCATCAGTTTCGATCTCACTCTAACTCCTAAAATGGAAACCCACTGGCAAACTAATTTAATTACATTTTTATACAAAATAACAATAAACACAAAGGGATAATTAAGCTTTACTAAATCAGTTGGGCCTACCGACACATCACAAATTAGATATATTTTCTATACTCTCCTTTTCCTACCACTTTTCCCTTTCTTTATTAATTTTATTTATTCCGAAAATCGACTCCCAATTGTACTATCATTTTCCATGTACCGGTAATTTTTCAAAAACAGATTCGACTCAAAAACTAAAAACTAAAAATGACTCAAAAATTGGAAAATCTTTTTGGATTTTTTTTTGTTTTTAAATTTTTTTTTTCTTTTTTTTTCAAAATAAATAAACAACTACCTAAAAATTGAAAAACTACTAAAAACTGACGTCCTGTCTCCCTCCCCACACTTAAGATCGACATTGCCCTCAATGTGATAGGAAACACGCACATAACGAATATACAGACACGAACGATAAAAATAAAATAAAATGATAAAATAAAATGCGACAATAAATAACAAATCATAATAATAAATAAAAAGAAGAATAAATAAAAAGAAACAAGTTGAAACGGATTCCCCTGATAACATCGTGAAAGCTCCTCGGAAGTCGTGCCAACGCCCTCTTGCAATAGATCGTGAATTCCAGAAATCGGATGGAAGAAGTAATGTAGGAATTACACATCTCAATCATGGTGCTAACAAGAAACACAACCATCATACCACATATATACATAAGCAAAATAAAGCACAACCACCCCAACCGGTTACCCCATACAGTACCCCCAGGTATCATATAGTGTAATATCATACAGACCATGATCTAGTAAAAACAAAATAACCAAAAAAAGTACAAGGGTAAAAGAAACAAAACCGATCAACAGTGGTAGTGATATCAGCATGACAACATCCTACTCCTCATCATCACCTCCAGCGTCATCTCCACCTGCATCTCCTCCAGCATCCAACTCCTCATCATCACCTCCCTCAGCATCATCTCCACCATCATCTCCCTCTGCGGGCTCCTGAAAGAAATCAGGGATAGCCATACCCTGATGGGTCATCATACAACGCATAGCACGCTCAATCCTCTCAAAACGCACATCTACATAATCCAAAACCGTCTCCCGAATCATCTCCAGTGTAACCTGATTAGCCCTCGGCGGTCTCTCTGGTCTCTGTCTCAGTGGCCTCTCCACCTGGTGTAAAATCCTATGCCGCCTCGCGGCCCTAGCTGCCTCATCTCCTACAACAACTCTATCTCTAACAGGCGCCCACTGTGGGGGATCAGTCATGGTAACCATCGAGGCCAACCTCATATCACCCAGCTCATAATGTGAAGTCTCAGCACCTATTGTCAAATGGGTCTCTAAATACCTACCCGGCTCAAACACTCCCAGTCTCCTCGCTATCCTCGTCATATAAGGCCCCATACTCAGATGGACGCCCGTCCCCGATGTCCTCCTCCTCGCAAAAGATGAAACTAACACACCAGCAATGTTGAGATCATGACCCCCAACAATCGACCGCAACACAACCAAATCCAGCTTCGTGCACTTCTCGACCCCAGAGCGGAGACCGAGAATAGTACACGCAACGATCCTATGAATATATCTGATAACAGGATCCCTAATCTGTGACTCGATCACACTATCCAAATACGAGACTGCCCCAATCTCATCCCAAAACGCGGCGAGCTGCAAATCAGTAACCCCCTGTGGGTGTGCTCGGCTAAAAACCCCGCGCGGCAGCTCAGCAAACTCCGGCGCCTCAACCTCCTCCTGCGAATACAGCCCTGACAAGACCGCGAACGGTGGGATGCTCATGTGATGAGTCCGACGGCCTAAAGCGAATGTCAGGGCGTTCCCATCTCCAAACTTCCCCGGACCCACCTGGAAAGTCGATAAAAACTCCACAGTAAGCTCCAAGTACTGGTGGTCATCCGGGGTCAACGCCCTCCTCCATCTCTCAGTCACTAAACCCCTGATCCTCTCTAGCTGCCCTAACTGTGCAATCAGCCCCCAATCGATCGTACGGTGATGTAGCAGTGGCATCACGACAAACCGCCTCATCTGCCTCTCCTCGTTCGACCCATGCTCGAACTTCAGCAACGAGTGATGCTGATGGTTCCTCCTCGCGACCGGCGGCGCTGGAACATCCGCCTCAGGTAATATCTCCGGCCCCCAGTAGCCAATGGTCCTCTGTCTGAATGGGGGAACCGGAACAGCGGCATCCGGATCTCCCCGTCTCCTCCGCTTGGGACCTCGTGTCCCGTAACTGGACCCTTGTTGGTGCGACATCCTGATTCACAAAAGTTAGCACAAGAACAACAAAAATGATAATAACCGGGACTTCCTACAATTGATCTCCACTTTCACAAACTATTTTTGGATTTTTTCGATTTTTCAATTTTTTTTGTTTTTTCAAGGTTTTTTATAAAAAATCTGTGAAATTCACCCCAGGGCGTACCGCCCAAAACTTGCTCAATTGGGGCGGTACGCCGCCCAATTTATTGCAGGAAACCCTAATTTCAATTTTGGGCGTACCGCCCTAAATGTTGGCAAGGTCGGCGGTACGCCGCCCAATCCGAGTCGCAAAACAAATAGCAATCGGCGAAAGCCGAGCAATCCATACAATATCCACATGCAATACACCCTCAGACAACCTCGTTCTTACTTCAAATCGGCTCAATATCGGCTAACCAATCAAAACTAACAAAAAGACTAACCTAAAACGCATACCGAGCTAATCAATCGCAAAATTAAGCAAACAAACTAAAAATAGAAACCTGGAAAATGCTCGGAATGAAATGGAAGTGTTCGGCGGTCACGAATTCGGCCGGCGACGCGAAGCTCGGCGGTAGCGGCGGTGGATGGTGGTTGAAGTAGGTGGCGGTGATTGGTGTTGGGTGGGGGTGACGAGGAGTGATGCGGTGGGTTGGGTTTTGAGAAACCGACCCACCGAAACAGGTTTTATATTTTTTTTCTCGTTTAAAAATCCGGGCGTACCGCCCATAATTATGAAGACTAGGGCGTACCGCCCGGAATTTAAAAATTGAAAATCTTGAGAAAATTTTCGGGCGTACCGCCCATAGTAATATCATCATGGGCGTACCGCCCATACCCTTTTTTGGCATAAAGTTTTTAAAATTTGGAGCCTCGAAAATTTTCTATCTCTGGGAAAAATCCTTGTTTTGCACCACCAAGCGTGTTTACTGCAAAATTTTGATTACAACTTACCTGGATCTCAGTATATAGCACAAATTCACTCCCGAGCTTCCCGATTTCCTGAAAACACACCAAAAACATAAAATCTAACAAAACTATGAAACACACAAAAATGAAACGAAAAATGAACCGCTGGGTTGCCTCCCAGTGAGCGCTAAGTTTTTAAGGTCTTCAGCCAGACCGTACTTCCCTTTCACGTTTCAGGGCTTTCAGAAGAGGGCGCCAAGAAATAATCGTCTTTGTCGATTTGCCCGTGAATGTCTGCCGAGTCCAAATACGGCTTCAACCTATGCCCATTAACTACCTGCTTCAGATGGTCATCCAGGTCCTCAATCTCGAAATTACCATACTCCCCCACACTTGTGATGATGTACGGCCCCGTCCATTTGCTTTTCAGCTTACCTGGAAACAATTTCAACCGTGAGTTAAACAACCATACCTTTTGACCTACCTGGAAGTCCATCTTCTTCAATCGTGCATCATGCACTTTCTTCATCTTATTCTTGTAAGCGGATGCACTCTCGTATGCCTCATCACGTAACTCTTCTAATTCTCCCAACTGGAGCTTCCTTTCTCTACCTGCAGCATCATAACTCAAGTTAACTTCCTTAACAGCCCATAATGCTCTGTGAGCTAACTCAACAGGTAAATGACATCCCTTTCCATAAACCAACCGATAGGGAGTGGTTCCAATAGGCGTTTTAAAAGCAGTGCGATACGCCTACAAGGCGTCATTCAATTTGGAAGACCAATCCTTGCGGTCGATTCGCACCTATTTTCTGTAAAATCTCTTTAATTTGCCGATTGGAAACCTCCACTTGACCGCTTGTTTGCGGATGATATGGGGTTGCAATTCGATGGTCTATGCCATATTTCTTTAGTAGTTTGCCAAATTGAAAGTTCTTGAAATGAGATCCCCCATCACTTATGATCACACGAGGGATTCCAAACCTAGAAAAAATATTTTGTTGGACAAATTTGCAAACTACACTATGGTCATTGGTCTTAGTAGCAATGGCTTCTATCCATTTGGACACATAATCTACCGCTACTAGAATATAAAGAAAACCATTAGAATTAGGGAAAGGGCCCATAAAGTCAATGCCCCAAACATCAAAAATCTCTACAACCAAAATTGGTTGCAAAGGCATCTCATCACGCTTTGTGATGCTTCCCATCTGCTGACATCTCGTGCAATGCTTCACGAATTCAAACGCATCTTTAAAAAGTGAGGGCCAAAACAATCCGGATGAAAGAACCCGCTGACCCGTCTTCTGCCCACTAAAGTGGCCTCCACACGCTGATGCGTGTACCAACTCCAACACTGCTTGTACCTCCGACTCCGGTACACATCTCCGGATTACTTGATTCGGTCCTACCTTGAACAAATCCGGTTCATCCCATATGTACTTGTGTGCTTGGGATTTCAAATGCACCTTCTTTCTCCTGGGCTAATGTTCCGGAATTGTACCTGCAGCCAAATAATTCACAATATGAGCATACCAAGGCAAATGAGAAACACTTAACAATTGTTCATCAGGAAAAGTCTCATTTATGCTCCATTCATCTTCTTCTGCTTCAATGTGGGGCAATCGGGACAAATGGTCCGCCACCACATTCTCACTACCCTTATTGTCTCTAATCTCCAGATTAAATTCCTGCAACAAAAGGATCCACCGAATGAGCCTCGGCTTGGCATCCTTCTTCTCCATCAAGTACCGAACCGCACTGTGGTCCGAATACACTATCACTTTGCTTCCCCAGATGTATGACCTGAACTTATCAAGAGCAAACACAACTGCATGTAACTCTTTTTCAGTGGTAGTATAATTCAATTGAGCCCCATCTAAAGTTTTACTTGCATAATAGATCACAACCGGTTTTTAATCTACCCTTTGACCCAAAACCGCCCCAACAGCAAAATCGGATGCATCACACATAATTTCAAAAGGTATGGACCAATCGGGTGCTTGCAAAACTGGTGCCTCAATTAGTTTATTTTTCAAAGTGTTAAAAGAATTTAGACACTCATCATTAAAATCAAATACTTCATCTTTTAACAACAGTTTGCAAAGAGGTTTGGTAATTTTGCTAAAATCTTTTATGAACCTCCTATAAAAACCGGCATGACCTAAGAATGCCCTAATGCCCTTAACATTCGTGGGAGGAGGCAACGTTGAAATTACTCTGATTTTTGCCATATCAACCTCAATCCCACGACTTGACACCACGTGTCTCAACATGATTCCCTCTTGAACCATAAAATAGCTCTTTTCCCACTTAACACTAGATTAGTTTCTATGCAACGCTCTAAGACTCGTGTTAATTGGTTCAAACAAGACTCAAATGATGTACCAAAAATCGAAAAGTCGTCCATAAAAATTTCAAGTGAATCCCCGATCATATCAGAAAAAATAGCCATCATGCATCTTTGAAAAGTGGCCGGGGCATTACACAAACCGAATGGCATCCTTCGGAAAGCAAAGGTGCCATAAGGACAAGTAAAAGTGGTCTTTTGTTGGTCATCGGGGTGAATGGCAATTTGGTTGTACCCCGAATAACCGTCTAGAAAACAATCAAACTTTTGACCGGACAACTTCTCAATTATTTGGTCAATGAAAGGTAGAGGAAAATGGTCCTTGGAAGTTGCGGAATTCAACTTCCTATAGTCAATGCAAATTCGCCACCCGGTTACCGGTCTGGTGGCTATTTCCTCACCTTTCTCGTTCCTTACTATTTGGATTCCCGCTTTCTTAGGAACGGTTTGAGTTGGACTTACCCATGTGCTATCGGAGATAGGATAAATAATACCTGCATCAAGCCATTTGAGTACCTCCTTCTTGACTACCTCACGCATGTTTGGGTTAAGTCTCCTTTGCGCATCTCTCGCGGGCTTTGCTCCTTCCTCGGTAATGATCTTGTGCATGACTATGGATGGACTAATTCCCCTCAAATCTGCGATTGTCCACCCAATAGCCGCCCGATGCTTCACTAACACCTTCATTAGCTCTTCCTCCTGTTCCTCAGTTAAACCTGCAGAAATAATAACAGGGAGAGTGTTATTTTCTCCAACAAAGCTATATTTTAAATGTTTAGGAAGTTCTTTAAGTTCAAGAGAAGGTGGTGATTCGAGTGAAGGCTTCAATTGTGAGTCGATATGCTCCGGTAAGCTCTCCACTTGAACAGATCATGGTGGTCTTTGGTCTCTCAGTGCCATCAACTCGTGGCTCCCATCTTCTGCTTCCATCTCCTTGACCATATCTGCGTAACCCCTGCCAAACAAAGCAAACTCCTCGGGGGTCCCATCCTCCTCATTAAAAGGAAAAAATGGAGGTATAAGACCCTCAACAATTTCAGCCCGGAAGCATTCATCGTCGTCCCGAGGGTTAGTCACATTGCCAAAAACACTTAACCGCATTTTGCGGTTCCCAAAAGTCATATCAACAGTACCCGACCTATAATCAATTTGTGAATGACTAGTGGCTAGAAAAGGTCGAGCCAAAATTACCGTTGGTTGAGCGGTTTTTTCAACTGACACATAATCAAGAACCAAAAAGTCTACCGGATAGAAAAATTCATTGACTTTGACAATCACATCCGATAAAATTCCCCGGGGGAGCTTAGGGGTCAAATCAGCCAAAATCACCGTAGTGTCGGCTTTCTTCAAGGGTCCAAAATCGTACTGGTCGTACAAGCTCCCCGGTAATATACTCACACTCGCTCCAAGATCCAAAAGGGCACGGGTCATTTGCAAGTCACCAACTTGAATTGAAATAATTGGTGCCCCCGGATCTTGGAGTTTCTTGGGCAAAATGCCTGAAATTATGGCACTCACATCTGCATTTGCATCAAGCTGTTTCAGAATCTTGTAATTCCGTTTTTAAGTGTACATGTCTTTCAAGTACTTCGCGTAAGCCGGAATTTGCTTAATTGCATCTAAAAGGGGAAGGTTGATTTTAACTTGTTTGAAAACATCCCACATCTCATCTTCTTGTGGGCCCCGTTTAGATGTTGTTTTCTGATTAGGTTCAATTAAAGCTTTTGGAAAAGGTACCGACTTTTTCTGTTCAACCACTTCACTATCTATCACCCTATTACCAGATTCATTGAAAGTTACCTTTTTTAAGTTCCTAGGGTTACTAGACTCAGTTGCAACTGACTTTGGGGTTGTTTGGTCGATTTTCGGCTCACTTTCATCGTCACTTACCCAATCCTCCACCACCCCATCAACTTGCAGTGGAGGTGTCCCCACCTTATTATCTACAGACTTACCTGATCGTAAAGTGGTGATCTTGTTGATTGGCACGTGTCGCGTGTTCTTCGAGCTGGAAGGTTGATTTTGTTGATGTTGTGGGTTGATGGTGGTGTCGCTCGGCAATCTTCCAGGATCCCGCTTGGATGACTCGGCCGCCAATTGGCCCAATTGTTTCTGAACCGCTCCCATAGTTTTGTCTTGGAGCTCGAACTTCCGGTCAAACCCTTGAACTCTGTCGGTCAACTGCCTGTGGCTAGCGGATAGCTGCCTTTGTTCATCTGCAATTGAGTTCAGTTTCTCCATCAAGGCGGCAAATTGCATTTGTCCCCCATCTTCTGGTGCCGGTTGAGCTTGTTGGTAGCTCCCTTGGGGCGGATTTCCACCTTGAGTGTAGGTGTTCCGTTGGTAGCCCCCTTGATTATACCCAGATGTTCGGCCTTGATATTGCGTTGAAGCTCCACCCTGCACATTAGAACTTTGAAAATTAGGATTCAATTGATTATTAGCATTACCATACCTGAAATTTGGGTGGTTGCGAAGGTTAGGATGGTAGGTGTTGGAGTTCATGGCTCCTTGCACATAATTGACATCCTCAATCTGCTGCACCACGGTTGAACAAGAACCAACTGAATGCCCCAACTCGCCACAACTAGTGCACACTGGAATTTGCGCACTTGCCTTCACCTCTTCGGGTACTCCCCCCAACTTCATTTGGGCTACCTGTTTCTCCAAGAGGAGTGTCTGTTGGCGGAGCTTCTCTATCCTTTCCTCGTCCTCATAGTCGACCGGTTTGACCGAAGCGGATCTCGATCGTCTTCCGTTTTGAGCAAGCCGCTTGGATGTGGCACTCAATCTTTCTATGTGCCCCCAATCCACCTCTTCCGTGTTAGTCAGAAAAGTTCCATTGCTGATGGAGTTCAAGTCTCGGATATCCTCAGGAAGGAGACCATCATAAAACGCTTTAATGAGATCCCAAGTGGCTATTCGATGATGTGGGCACTTGCGCAACATATCCTTAAACCGAGTGAATGCCTCATGAAATGGTTCTCCGGTATGTTGTTGAAAGGATCGGATCTCTTCTTTGACCTCACTAGTCTTGCTCATCGGGTAGTATTCTTCAAGGAACACTTCTTGCATTTGCACCCAAGTATAGATGCTACCGGGGGTTAGACTTTCGAACCATCTCCTTGCTCGATCTTTGAGGGTATACAGGAAGAGCATTAGCTTGACATCGTCTGTTGTGAACCCCGTGGCTCCAATAGGTATGCATATGGATTCGAAGCTATGAATATGATGATATGGCTCTTCGGTTCTCTTCCTATAGAATTCCGGCAAATGATTCAAATATTGAGGTCGGACCTCAAATGCTCTTCTATTAGCTCCCATTGGCGTGACTACTGCGGATGCACTCGGAACGACTATTGGCTTAAAGTGACTAGCCACTCCCTGAACCGGCGGGTTTTCTACCAATCTTGGGACTCCTCCTTCCATTTGAAGACGAGCTCCCCCATTGTTGAATTGTGGAACTCCTCTTGGGGGGAAGCTCTTGGCGCTTGTGGTGCAACATTTCGCTGTGGAGCTCGTGCCCGATTCCTTGGAGCTTCAACATATGGCTCCGCTCCATACCCATATCCGTCTTCATCTTCATTTTGGTCATACCCGTCTTGCCCCCACTGCTCCTCTTGTCTTTGCCAATCCTGTTCCTCATACACTGGGTTTTGTCGGAATTGGGGTTGGTTAGCTTGTCGGAATGGTTGTGGTGGTGGTTGTTGTGGTGGGGCCTGGCGGAATATGGGTTGTCGTGGTGCCTCGCGGAAGATGGGTTGTTCTGGATACCTAACCCGGTAGTGATAACCTTCCTCATCATGGTGTGAGGATTTCGGAGACAAGGATGGAAGAGAGTCACGCCCATGTACCCGAAATGGTGGGATATGAACCGGAGGAATGTTTTGTGGCATTGCGGGGTTCACTGGTTCATTCTGGGCTTGGTTTTGTGGATTCTGTTGGTCCTGATTGAGGTTTTGATTTGGGTGTGGATGTTGGTTGGGAATTGGGTCTTGGTTGATGTTATCATTTGGGTTCGGGTTCTGATTTGGATTTGGGTTTTGGTGGATGTTGGCATTTTGGTTGGGGTTTGGATTTTGGCCCTCCATGGTTCTTCTGTTTCTCTGCTCTGCTCGGTTCTGCCGAGCTGTTCTCTCAATCTCTGGATTGTAGATCAACGGTGAGGTATTGCGGGTATGCCGCATATGCATACACAATCACCTAAAACCTGCAAAATCAGTCACAAAAGAGCAAACCAATTACGCAGCACTGTTCCAGGGGGTGTAAATAATGCAATAGAACAGAAAAAATCAAAACTTGAACGGTCAAAATTTGAAAAACTTTCTGTGAAAAATGACCCAAGGCGTACCGCCCAGGAATGGATATTTCCAGGCGTACCGCCCAGAAGTGAATTTCGACAGAAAATAATTTATTTATTTATTTTTTATTTTTTTTTAAGTTGCAGAAAGTAATTACTGAAATAAAAACACTATTTTTTTTGTTTTTTGGATTTTTTGAAAAAATGAAATAAAAATGAAATAAAAAAGCGCACTAATTCTCCGGCAACGGCGCCAATTTGATAACGGTTTGTCAGGCCGTTTCAAATCCCCAACTTAGATTAAATTTGTAGTAGTGGAAGCTAGGGTTATCGAACCAAGGGAATATGTGGAAATTGATTAACTAATTAACTAAATTAACTAAAATTACTGATTAACCTAAAATTACCTACTTTGCCACTTAGCTGTTTTGAATTGTTGGGTGAATTAACTAACAAATTAACTAACTTTGAACTAAAAACTTAATTGAACTATCAAATAAGACAAAGCTAACCACTTTTGGATCCTGGTTGGCTACCGATCTAGGCAAAACCTAATTACTTGCTAGTGACACATAGACATGCCCCCCAATTGCTTCCTTGACCTAATAACCTAAGTTCCTAACGGGCTGATTAGTCCCGCCGCAAGAAAGTGCTAGATCATGTCAGGGGACCACTAAAACCCTAGGTTACTAGTTAGATTAAACAATTTAGCATGCGGGTGTTCAACGGTTGCAAGGATTCCGGAACAACTAGCAAATAACCGATTAGGAATAGAACGATTTTACCAACCAATCACCAAAAGCAGTTAGAGGTGATTAGCCGGACATAGCTAATGAAACAAACATAAACATAATGAAAGATTGCATTAATAAACTATACCGAATGATTGAAATCTCCAGAAAACTCCAAAACAAGGTTGAAATTCGTAACCCTAAGCCCTCTGATCGCACAATAATGAAGATGATCAAAAATACTTAACAAACAAGTTTAAATAATAAACCCTAAATTTTCTTCTGCCGACCAATTCGGGGCGTACCGCCCCAAATTATGGAATTCTGGGCGTACCGCCCGGATTGGAAACTTCGGTTGCTTCTCTAGACATTAGGGCGTACCGCCCTGAACTCTGCATCTCTGGGCGTACCGCCCAGGTCTTCATTTCAGGAACTTTTCTTCATTTTCTTCTAAGTCTTCACTCGTTCCCGCTCAGTTCTCGATCCCTGTACCAGTCAGCTTCTACTTCTTCATAAAAGCCCAGAGTTGACATCTTTTACTCTTGGTACCTCTAAACACAAAAACCGTGTAAATGCGATATAATCCAACTGTTATTATAAATAAATATGACAAAATACGAACAATAACGACGACACATTGGACTAACATCAGTGAGTGTGTGTGTGTGTTTTATCCAGCTTTTATGTGTTTGGCTGTTCTTGAGGAAACCTAACTTATGTGCATAACTACGAGGTATGTAAAAAAAGTACATGTGCTGGTATTTTGATCAATAATTCTGTGTTTTAACCTGTTCTGATCCATTATGGGCTAAGTTATGTTTGTGATGACTATTTGGGGTATCATTTTTACTTATTATGTTTGTGGCGACTATTTGGGGTATAATTTTTACTTTGCACATTTGACTTCTAGAGGTGAAAATTGAATTGTTCTTAGGACTAGCAAATATGAGGTATACACGACATTTATGAAAATGCTAATTTCATTGAGAGGTAGGCTTGGAAATGCCTTATGAGCGTCCTACAAATGCTCTTAATCTTTTGCTCTTAACGGCCAATATGCTACCCGGATCTTTCAGGCGATTGAAGTTGTAACTTACTTACCTTACATAGCTTACTTTCAACTGTTTTTATTAGGCATATCTACATATGTTGTAACTAACATTTTTTTTGACTTGCAACCATTTTCCCCTTAAATGGCAGTGGGTCATGATTCAACATGACATCTCCATATGGTAGGATAGGGTAATCTTATAGTTTTTGGTCTTCAGTACTACTACCTCAGCTATCATTTAACCTGCTATGAGTGGCTTTCTTTAGGTTATGTTAATCGTGGGTGTTTGGGGTGATAATTCAGCAGTTACTAATTGTTACAATCAATGTGATTGTGACCTGTTTTCATATGCCTGACTATATTGGTGTTAATAATAGGCGTTCTCAATTCTTATCACTTTTGAATCTATTGTCAAAGTTCTTAACTGATGGACACAAATTTTAACATGCCTTATGAATTTGGATTTTGGTTTGCTTGACTTATTATTAGTCAAACAATTGCATTCCAGGTTGCAGCCCCAAAAATTAGGCTCAAAGACCAGTTACAATATTCGTTGGGTGGCAAAATTTAAAAACAAAGATTGCCCAGGAAACTTTTTAAACCATGTACAACCAACATGTATAAAAATATTATATAAGCATTTCTTTTTGTTTTTTTATACTTGCCATATATCAATTGAAAGAAACATACAAACACATTCATAAAACAAGTCATTCACAATTTCTTAATTTATATGCGTTCTCAGCACAACAACACTTTCGCGACGATTTTACTCTAATCGATTGGCTAATCGAGTTTGTTATACGCTGCTACCATAAACTGAGTTTATAAAAACGGTCCGACTCCGCCGCGAAGCGCGGGTCGACCAACTTGTATTAAACATAAAGTAATTATCTAGCAACCTGCATCTTCACCATCTCCTCCTACATGGTAATCATAGCTTGACCAATAGGTGCATCAGAACCTAGCATACATACTTTTAAAAAGTCAGCTTACGCTGGTGAGTTCTACCGTTTAGTTCAAAACTATTTTAGATGTTTACCTAATTTTCACAACACATGTATATCACATATAAAATCCTAATACATAATCACTATGATAATATACCCGACGATCTTAACCGTGACCCTAGGCTTAACTTCTAGGTCACTATATTTAACCAACTCTTCTCACTTATTATGAGAAGTCCTGCCATTGCATCCTCTAGGCCCCCACCATTAGAGAAGCAGCGTCGTCCGTACACGGTAATCTTGGTCACCACCATTGGAGATGCAGCGAATCCTCATTTTTAAATCTTTTTAGGGAAGGTCCTCCGCTACTTCACACTCAATCACGACACATATAGGATAGTTGTTGTATTCAACCCCATCCGTACATGGTTCTCATATAATCATGAACATGGATAAGTCATTCATATACTGCAACAAATGAACAATCCCAATTTATCGTTGGTGTATGTATACAGGATGTACCAGCGGCGTATCCTCCACACTTCCAATATACCGGGTAACTTATACTATTATGTATAGGATGTACCAACGACATATACATCACATATTAATATAAGCAAATGCATCATCTGTTCTCATATAATCATACATATTCATTAAATGTTTACTAACAAATCCCTTGTCACTTGGTCACTTAATTTCAAGAAAGTGTATAAACATCACATTATAATCAATAAAATTGCATAACACGTATAAGCAACTTAGCAACAACTTCGTCATATAACACACTACTACAAAAACTGGCTTTCTTGACGTGCATTGCGTGTCAAGAAAGGGCCTTCTTGACACGCAAATGCGCGTCAAGGAAGCCGGGGCCAAGAAGCTTCTTGACGCGCGAACAATGACACGCTATCCATGACACTCCATTCTTGACACCCATTTTGCGCGTCAAGAAAGGGTGTCGTCTGTAATTAATATATTTTTATTTATAATATTTTTTAGTGTCGTCTGTTTATGACACGCGAATTTGCGTGTCATGCCTTTTATGACACTCATTATTGCGTGTCATCCTTTTAGTGGTTTTTTTTTTAAATATTTTTTTCTAAAATTACTGATTTCCCTATTAAATCATATTTCACAAATCAAAATACAGAATAGCTGGTGTACCAAAACAATGCATTTCATACATATAGCAATTGAAAAGAATTCGATTCCATGTTCATATATGCAATTCGATCACAACGACAAAAGTAAAATGTTCAAAGTTTACATGCATATATATTGGATCACTACTACTACTTCACGTCCGCGTAAATGAAATGGCAAGTGTAGGTCAACCATTCTTCACGAAACTCATCAAAATCAGCATCTGTATAAGCATTACTATCTCCACCAATCTGTGTAAAAGATAAAATACGAGAAAATAATATCATCAAAGATAAGTTAATTAATTAGATATGCTGCAACAAACAATAAGTATAAAAGAAAACAATTTGTAAGCTTATTATCTTTACCTAACTTTGAGTTCCATTAGACTTCTTTCTGTTTCTCCATTACCTAGTGGAAGCTGTTCTTTCTCTTTCTCCATTTGGCACCACCATTTATGTTTTAATTCTAACAGTGAGGTCAATTTGGCACCATCTAAAATCCATGATGTGTAGTGTTAAACTATCTTGCACTTATATGAATCAAAATAAATGTGAAGGTATGAGTTTCCACTAACAAGATGAAATCAAACTAGTGGTTTAGAAATTAAAATCTCAATGCAATCATAGCCGAACTGCTAGACATCGAGACGAAAGAGAATCTTACCGAAAAAAAATGTTTGAAGGGTTTTATTGTATATGAACCATACACAACATGTAAGAAGTACAAAATTCTAAATATGAATCATTGATCAAGCAATTAAACAAATTAAGTTTGTTCTTTTTGTTCTCGCAATATCTTAGTGTTCTGTATTGTACCTCACCCTATATATATGTATGTGATGTTTATGTGCTTGTCTACACACACAAACATACACACACACATATCTATATGTATTACATTATTACCTGGGTTTAGAGATGCATGCACTTTGGCAAATGAGGTAACATTGCCAGCAGGCTTCGAGTTGGGCAAAGAGCCTGGATATTTCTTGGCACATTTCTGGTCCACAGCCCTCCTTCCGTTTAATACTGCTGAAAACCTTGAGTAATTATAATCTTATTCGATAGAATATAAAAATGAACAGCGAATAAAATCAACAAACCAGACGGAGGTGTCCTAGCAATAGTATTTGATTTAGGGCGAAGAGAAGGTGCAACATAGTAACAGCTCTGCATGTAAAAAAAACTGCATAATCATCGGTTACAATCTAATCCATATAAAACATAGTTGTTACTGAAAATCCTAGTAATTTGTCAGTTCTTTAACCTGAAAGAAAGGATGCTGAAGAGCTTCTGAGGCTGTTGGCCTTTTACATGGATCCCAAGAGCAAAGTGACTACAAAGAAATCTGTATGGTACAAACCAAGAAACAGTAAGAGCAAATCCTTTCCTAACTAGCGATAAGGGCAAATAAATTTGTATGGTACAAACCAAGAAACATAAGTTCACTAAGGCCAAACAAATTTCCAATTCTATTCATTCTATGTAGTCAATTATTACCCAATAAGCCTAAGCACCTGAACGACTATCAACATAGAAGCTTCAAAGAAATCAGGTTACTATATCTATAACATCATTAAACCAGAAATTCAGTACCTTAGAAGTTGCTGAAAACACCAGAGGCTTTGGTTGCATCAAAACTTATAAATCAATTATAGCAAAGTACCTAAGTCTACTAAGGGCAGATATATTTTCAATTCTAGTCATATTTTGTGTAGTAATTTATAACCCAATAAGCCTAACCATCTGAACAGTTATCAACATAGAAACATCAAAGAAATCAGGTTACTATATCTACCCAAGAAATTTCTGAACACAACAAAGGCTTTCATTCCATCAAAACCTAGAAATCAATCATAAAAAGCTTTTATGTAGGTAAAAAATTACGCTAAACCAGTTTCAAATTACATTGTACTAAAGATTTTTTGAGGTCAGAAACATATTTGTTTACAGCGGCACTGTAGATACCAAAAAAATTTACTCTAGGGAAAAAATAAATGCAAGAAGTAAAGGCATAATTGAAATTAAAACCCGCAGGAGATAATCAGCTGATATTGATTAATTTTGGAAGTAGTGCTAACCTTTTAGGTAAGAAAGGAAGTTTTGTATACCGAACTCGAATAGGAAATGAAGAATAAAGGATACTGACATTTTCCATACGAATGAAAATGATGAATCTAGGGTTTCCATCGTCTTCAATATTGGGCAAATCAGGACTTGGGTGTTGTAATTGACGCTCCTGTATCAATCGAAATAGGAAATGACGAATCTAGGGTTTCCTCGTTTTCCTTTTGCTTCAAACACAATTGATCTCGTTCCTTAATTCGGTTTCCTCTAAAGTCGCGATGATGAGGAAACGAGTGTCTTAATTCGGCTTCAAACACAATTGACGCGATGATGATGAGAATCGTTGAGACGATGAGGTTTGGAGTTGAACGAAGACGATTGTGACCGTGGATGTGGGAGTGGGAGCGGGAGTGTATTTGGGGAAAATTTAGGGCAAAATATTGGGGGAAAATTTGGAGCCAAAAAATTAAAAAACAACACTTGATTCTTGACGCGCGGCTTTTATATGTCCTCCGTGTTTTTTTTTTTGAAATATGACAGAAATTCTTGACACGCAAAAATGCGCGTCATGAATTCTTAGGAATAACCTATAAATGACATTTTATTTTGACACTTCAGTTTTTGCACGTCAAGAATTATCGAGTGTCATCGTTCGCGTGTCAACGAAGGCAGTTTTTGTAGTAGTGACACGTATATATCAAGTCATAATTATCTTGAATACATTTTCATAAATTATGCATGTATACTAGCCCAAAAAATTAAAGCATTTAAAACAATTAAAAGTGGGCTTATAGAAGTCACTATATAAAATAGGGCTTGTAGAAACTCACCTTATCTCTTTACTCGTTACTTGGACAAAATCTCCGTTATGGTCCATAATTTAACCTAGTCGCCTATCAGATTGCACTAATGTAAAGCTAGATATTATGAACATCTCCTATGTTTATTTATATGATTCATTATCTTAATAATATCTCTATTATTAAGAATAATCATTTTAAAGGCCAAATAACCAAAACACCCTTATAGGCAAATTAACATTTTTATTGATAATATGAAGAAGTGCATTCCTATAAGTAAATGTTCACTCTGGGATCGCCTAGTGAGGTATTCCAAGTCCCAGTTGGGATTTATGCGACACCCACGCTTTACCAGAAACCCCAGTGTACAGGCGCGCTTACCCTTCCAGTCCGCACGAACTTCTAAATATCTGATTAACTCGGTATTTTCAATACTTTATTATTTATCAATTTTAAACTCATATGTCTCTATTATATATATAAACATGTTATAAGACCAAAAACCATGTCCGAATACCTCCAGGATTATTTAATATTAATTTAACTATATTTCAAAACCCTAATTTCACGTATTTCTTATTTTATTGTCAAAACTCATTTTATTATCAGATAAACTTAGGGCTTTTATTTTATGACGTACTTCAAAAGATGGGACCTTAATTCAATCCCGATCATTCAATTTTAGCAAAACAACATCTAGAAGACCCTAATTTTGACTCGTTTCTCAAAATCATACCAAACCTTTTCCAATCATGAAATTAACTTAGGGATTTCTTAAAACATGTTATTTTAAGCTAACATACAAAAAATCAGACCTTATTTCCAAACAGATTTCTCAATTTCAAAGAATCATGCTCAAGAACTCTAATTTCGGATCATCTTTAACAAGCACATCTAGGTGTTATGAATCACAAAATTGATTGAGGGCTTTTGTAATACATACCAAATAAAGCTTGACTGCAGAAAATTAGCTTCTAGTACCTCCTGGATCAACCGATTTAGAGCAATGAACGTTCTTGAGCGTTTTAGGGTTTTCTAAGCTATGATTTATGAATTAGCAAGTGAAATCTGATGAACTAAGGATTCTATTTATAGTATAAGGTGTGAAATATGGTCTAGACACGTCCCATGGTGACTAAGGATTGAAAACAACACGTGTAGAGGTCCAAAATGGCGGTTGAATTGGATAAACTCATTTTTGCCAACTTCTACAAGCCGTCGCGGTACGCGACGTTCTCTGGTCGCCACCCTCATGATACGCGAGACCCTAGCAGTCCCATTTTTCATTTTTAGCCCTTGATCTTTGGTTTATTGCAATTCCACCCCTTATACTTTTAATGTAATATCATTTTAAGTCCTTAAACATATTAGGATATATTCCTAATTATTTCTAACTCTTGAGACACATAAAACGACTATTCTAATCACGTATATCATCACGTATTTATCCATTTTTAACTTTGAAACTACGTATGCACATATATCTTTATGCACGCATACATATAACTCATATAATATATATAACATATAAATATGTATTCCCTTTATGTTAACATAAAAGTTGGGATGTTACAAATCTACCCCCTTTATATAGGTTTCGTCCTCGAAACCTGTTTTATTCCCATTTATCTCGTAACGAGAATATCTAACTAAGCAACTGTGGATTCGTCCTAAGGAAGACGCAATGTTAAGCTGTCCACGTTAGCTTGATCACGGGATCCTTGGCAATGCAATTATTATCTATTACTAGAGTTCTTTTTTCTTTTTTTTGGAATCACCATAAGTTTTTCTAACAAGTTACGGAGGTTCTAAGATCCTATTATCACAAACTGTCATATTCTAATGTCTAGGGCATAGGCAAGTAAAGTCCACATATTAATACATAACACGTTTAAGTAAACTTCTAACAGATAATCACGTTAACTAAATATTGAAGTTACCTGGCCGATAATTAGGTTTCAAAAACTTGGGATCCTCACCCCTAGCTTCTATTGCACTATAAGCTCTTGCAGGAGTAGTGCGAGGTCAAGTACCATTCCCTGCGGTGGATCGTAGAGGTGTAGGATTCAATGCCAACTTAGGGAAATTCTTCTTAAAATGTCCTAACTCTCCACACTCGAAACACCCCTTCCTTGCTATATCAGCCTTCGTCGGACAGGTTGAGACAACATGCCCAACGCTCCCACAGTTGTAACACTTAGGTTTCCCGTAACGACACTTCCCACAATGATTCTTACCGCACGTATTGCATTTCGGTATATGATTTCCGTTTGATTTCTTTCCAGTATCTTCATGAGTATTTCCCGATGATTTATTCCACTTCCTTTTCCGTTCAACTGGCTTTCCTATCTCTCCATAGATTTTGTCATACAAGTTTGCACTAAGATTCACTGCTGCCTTATAAGTTACAGGTGCAAATGCATTCACTAATTTTTGCACCTTAGATGGAAATTCTTGCGTGTAACGCTTAACTCTAATCTCTTCAGTCAACACCAAATTTTGAAGTAATCGAGCCATCATGTTGAACTTTGTCGTATACTCACCGTGAGTCATACATCCAGCTTCAATTCTCAAGAAGTTCATTCCAACCTGTCTAACTCATGCTGTGGACAGAAACTATCCATCAATTGCCTCTTCAGATCAGTCCAGGTCATATTCATCACTTCTTCCTCACCTATGGTTTGATTGGTCATCTCCCACCAGAACAAAGCTTCAGAAATGAACGAGTGTGCAGTATACTTCACCGCCTGAGTTTCTGAACACTCATTGATATTAATCACAGCTTCCATCTCATATATCCATCGAAACGTAGCCATAGCATCCTTCTTCTCATTAAATGACGGAGGTCTGCAATTCCGACTCCACGAATAACTCCACCATCAGCAACAGCTCCACGACCAACACCACGACCAGCTCCACGACCTGTGCCAATGTCAGCTCCATTGCCTCTTTCTATCTCAACAGCAATTACGGGTAATCTATCTTGTAAAGCTCTTGCTATTTCTCCAGCTAGTGAAACTCTTAGTTGATCATTTATGGGGCCTCTTCTACTAGCTTCATTAACGTTCTCGGGGTTTCCAGCTTTAGCATTAGTATATGGATTTGCACGCGTATTCTGTCTCGTACCAGTTTGTCCTATCGGAGTTCGAGCTCCACCTCTGCCTCCGCCCCTGCCGTGTCCTCTTCCTTCCATCTCGTGCTCCTTCAATCAAGACGCATATATAAGCATCCTAAAAATGGATTATAGATAGAACAGATAATATACCAGATTAGTAGATGCAGAGCTCTATGCAGTTACTGACTTGCCATACTATCAATGTATTAACTATCTCCCATCTTGATTATACCCAAGTCTACTTCCCGATGTCGCTCACTAGCGATCTAATTAATATTCCATTGCTTCAGCAGGCATTCCAGCCTACCTTAACACATTCTGGCCACATAACAGATGGAATTCCACATTGCTTATAGGGATTAGTTCCTAAGGGCAGTAGCTAGTTGCCATTAATCATTTCTGCTTACAGGCAAATGTTGGACAACTCCTATTATGGCCTAGTGTTTCTACAAATAGCGTCTAACTACTCCTATAGGCACTCCTAACTAAGGCATAGAGTTCTAGTTTAAGTTTATATACTGTCCAAAGTACCCAAATTTCTTAAACTAGTGCTCTGATACCAACTTGTGCACCTGGCCCCTCGCGGGCCGATGCTACATCATCGGATTTACTCATCAACACATGATTTAATCAGAGATCACAAAAACAGCGGTAAAACATTTATTTTTTAACAACTCGATTTCCTATACAGCGGAAACGTAATAAAACATAAGATATATTAAACATAAAGTAATTATCCAGCAACCCGCGTGTTCACCATCTCCTCCTACATGGTAATCGTAGCTTGACCAATAGATGCATCAGAACCTAGCATACATACTTTTAAAAAGTCAGCTTACGCTGGTGAGTTCTACCATTTAGTTCAAAAGCATTTTAGGTGTTTACCTGATTTTCACAACAAATGTATAACACATATAAAATCCTAACACATAATCACAATGATAATACCCACGATCTTAACCGTGACCCTAGGCTTAACTTCTAGGTCACCACTGATAACGGTTTGTCAGACCGTCATAAATCCCCAACTATATTTGAGTTGTAGTATTGGTAAGTTAGGGTTATCGAACCTAGGGAATATGTGGAAATTGACTAATTGATTAACTATCTATTATCTAACTTAACTATAATTATCACTTAACCTAAAATTGAACTAGATTGCCTCTTGGCTGTTTTTGAATGAGTTGGGGTGAATTAAATAAAATTAACTAACTTGAAACTAGAAAATTGATTAAACTATCGAATGGGAGAAAGCTAACTACTTTTGGATCCTGGTTGGCTACCGATCTAGGCAAAACTTAATCAACTACTAATAACACATAGACACGCTCCCCAATTGCCTAATTGACCTAATATCTTATGTTTCCAATGGGCTGCTTAGTTCCTGCCGCAAGAAAGTGCTAGATCATGACAGTGGACCATTAAAACCCTAATTTACTAGTTATTTAAACAAATTCAGCATGCGGGTGCTCAACGGTTGCTAGGAAAACCAGAACAATTAGTAGTTAACAGTTAGGAATAGAACGATTTTACCAACAAATCACCAAAAGTAGTTAGAGGTGATTAGCAAGACATGGCTAATGTGACAAACATGATTATAATTAAAAACTGCATAAAGAAACTGTACCGAATGATTGCAACAACTCCAAGATCTCTAAACAAAGTGAAAACTTCGTAACCCTAGTGCTCTGGACGTCCAAGAATGAAAGTGTAATCCCAAAAACTTAACAAACAAGTTTAAATACCAAAACCCTAAAAAATAATCTGTCGACCAATTTGGGGCGTACCGCCCCAAAATGAGTAACTCTGGGCGTATCGCCCGATATTCTTCAGTCGGCCAGTTTTCTTCATTTTAGGGCGTACCACCCTGTATTCTTCACCTCTGGGCGTACCGCCCCAGTATGTCTCTCAGGAACTTTCTTCAATTTCTTCTAAGTCTTCACTCGTTTCCCGATCTCAACTCGACTTCGTACCGATCAGCTTCTTCTACTTCATAAAACCTCAGATTTCAGCTCATTAAGCTCTTGGTACCTTGAAACACAAAACCAAGAAAATGTAATGAAATCCAACCATTAATGTTAATAAAAATAACAAATTAATAGCACTAACGGATGACACTTTGGACTAACATCACATCCCCACACTTGACTTTTTCCGTCTCGGAAAAACTTCCATGGAGTCATAATTGGAAAAATCAACCTCAAAATCATTAAGCATTTAATTTATCAACCATTTTCATTCCACATTCCAAAATGTAATCATATATGCTAATTGCAATTGCCGATATTTCGGTCCGACTAAACCCAACCACTGACCTTTGAGCCCCAAAGTGTTTATACATTACCAATCAATTGTATCAGCCTACCTATGCGTCCCACATTCAGAAAGTTCTAGATCAATCTACTACCGAATCAAATTCAGTCAAAGCAAAGGGTAATTAAGATAATATATTTAAATTTTCCCCACCCTCCTTAAACCAGACACTTATATATCCCAAGAATGGTGGATTTAATGGGTGAATGAAGTTGTTGAGCATTTATTTCTCTACTATGTATTTCTATTTTTTTCTTTTCTTTTTCTCTTTTTTAATATATTTGTTTCATATAGTTGGTTAATTTTAACTATGATTACCAACGGACATCATCATAGGCACTTTTTGCAAGATGCTATCCCTAAATCGTACATGAGTATTTTTCCCGCGAGATCCAGAACATCATCAGAGGCACTCACCACGGGATACTATCCTTAGTTTGTACGTGAGTATTTTGTCCCTTCACTCTAAAATTATTAACCAATTTATTACCTAATATGCTGAAATATGGACAAGATGGGGCGCTGTTATTTCTCGGATTTGCTTTCGCAAAAAGATCATAGCGTGCCAGTTTATTCTGAGGATATATAAGTTTCTAATTTAAAAATGTTTTTTTCCTCCTAATCATCAGTTTCAATCTCACTCTAACTCCTAAAATGGAAACCCACTAGCAGACTAATTTAATTACATATTTATACAATAACAAACATAATGGGATAATTAAGCTTTACTAAATCAGTTGGGCCTACCGGCACATCACAAATTAGATATACTTTCCATACTCTGTTTTTCTACCACTTTTCCATTCTTTATTTTTTCTTATTTACTTCTGAAAATCGATTCCCAATTGTACTATCATTTTTCATGTACCGGCCATTTATCCAAAGACAGATTTGAATCAAAACACTAAACTAAAAATGACTCAAAAAACAAACAATCTTTTTGTATTTTTTATGTTTTTTTAATTTTTTTTGTTTGTTTTTTTTTCAAAATAAAACAGAACTACCTAAAAATTCAAACTACCTCGAAAAATTAAACTGACGTCCTGTCCCCCTCCCCACACTTAAGATAGACATTGCCCTCAATGTGATAGGAGAACATACACATACGAATAAACAGACTCGGACGATAAAATAAAATAAAATAAAATAAAATGCAAAAATAAATAAAAAGGAAAATAAAAAGAAACAAGTTGGAACAGACTCACCTGATATCATCGTGAAAGCTCCTCAAAAGTCGTGCCAACGCCCTCTCATGCTAGATCATGAATTCCAGAATTCGGATGGAAGAAGTAATGCGTGAATATCACATCTCAATCATGGTGCTACCAACAAACACAACCATCATACCATAAATATACATATCAAAAGAAAATCACAACCACCTAACCGGTTACCCCATACAGTACCCCCAGGTACAGTACAATATAATATCATAGAGGCCATGATCAGATAAAAACAAAACAACCAAAAATAGTACAGGGTAAAAGAAACTAATTCGATCAGCAGTGGCAGTGAAATCAGCAGCATTACATCCTACTCCTCATCATCTCCATCATCACCTCCACTAGCACTTGCTCCAGCATCACCCTCAGTATCCATCTCATCATCGCCAGCACCCTCATCATCATCACCAGCATCAGCATCCTCGGGCTTCTGAAAAAACTCAGAGATATCCATACCCTGCTGTAGCATCATATACCTTATCGCCCTCTCTATCCTCTCAAATCTCGTATCCACATAATCAAGCACCGTCTCCTGAACCGTCTCCAACATCGCCTGACCGGGCCTCGGCTGCCTCTCTGGCCTCGGCCTCAGTGGCCTCTCTACCTGATGAGCAATCCTATGACGCCTCGCGGCCCTGGTGGCCTCATCACCCTGAACAACAACCTCTCGCACGGCCTCCCACTATGGGGGATCAGTCATAGTAACCATAGACGCCAATCGCATATCACCCAACTCATAATGCGACGTCTCAGCCCCGATCGTCAAGTGTGTCTCCCTATAACGCTCAAACACGCCCAGTTGCCCCGCCAATCTAGTCACATATGGCCCCATACTCAAATGAACACCCCGTCCAGACGTCCTCCTCCTCACAAACGACGAAATCAACACACCAGCAATGTTGAGGTCGTGCCCCTCAACCATCGATCTCAAGACTGCCATATCCAGTTTCGTGCATTTCTCGATACGAGACCGACGACCGAGAATAGTGCACGCGACAATCCTATGCAAATACTGAATCACTAGGTCTCGAATCTAGGACTCTATCAAGTTGTTAGTATACGGAACGGACCCAATCGTGTCCCAAAAAGCTGCAATCTGCACATCAGTAACCCCCTGGGGGTATGCTCGGCTAAAAAACCCTCGCGGGAGGGCAGCAAACTCAGGCGCCTCAACCTCCGCTTGTGCATACAAACCCGAAAGAACCACAAACTCCGAAATGCTCATATGATGCGTCTGTCGTCCTAAAGCAAACGATAACGCGTTTCCGTCTCCAAACTTCCTCGGACCCACCTAAAAAGTTGCCAAGAACTCCACTATAAGCTCCAAATACTGGTACACAGCTCCGACTCTGGTACACATCTCCGGATCAATTGATCCGACCCTACCTTGAACAAATCTGGTCCGTCCCATATGTACTTGTTCGCTTGAGCTCTCAAGTGCACCTTCTTCCTCTTGGGCCGATGTTCTGGAATTGTACCTCCTGCCAAATAGTTCACAATGTTAGCATACCAAGGTAAATTAGAAACACTTAATAATTGTTCATCAGGAAAGGTTTTATTGATTCTCCATTCATCTCTTCCTCTTCAATGTGGAGCAATCGGGACAAATGCTCCGCCACCATATTCTCACTCCCCTTCTTGTCTCGAATTTCCAGATTAAACTCCTGCAATAAAAGGATCCACCGAATGAGCCTCGACTTGGCATCCTTCTTCTCCATCAAGTACCGAACCGCACTGTGGTCCGAATACACGATAACCTTGCTTACCCAAATGTAGGACCTAAACTTATCAAGAACAAAAACAACTGCAAGCAATTCTTTTTCAGTGGTAGTATAATTCAATTGAGCCCCATCTAAAGTCTTACTTGCATAATAGATCACAACCGGTTTCTTATCTACCCTTTGACCCAAAACCGCCCCAATAGCAAAATCAGATGCATCACACATAATTTCAAAAGGTGTGGACCAATCGGGTGCTTGCAACACTGGTGCCTCAATTAATTTATTTTTCAAAGTGTTAAAAGAATTTAGACACTCATCATTAAAATCAAAAATTTCATCTTTTAGCAACAATTTGCAAAGAGGTTTAGTAATCTTGCTAAAATCTTTTGTGAACCTCCTATAGAAACCGGCATGTCCTAAAAACGCTCTAACACCCTTAACATTCGTGGGAGGAGGTAAAGTTGAAATTACTTTAACTTTAGCCCTATAAACCTCAATCCCACGACTCGACACTACGTGTCCCAACAAGATTCCCTCTTGAACCATAAAATGCTCTTTTCCCAACTTAACACTAAATTAGTTTCTATGCAACGCTCTAACACTCGTGTTAATTGGTTCAAACAAGACTCAAACGATGTACCAAATATTGAAAAGTCATCCATAAAAATCTCAAGTGAATCCCCGATCATATCAGAAAAATAGCCATCATGCATCTTTAAAAAGTGGCCGGGGCATTGCACAAACCAAATGGCATCCTCCGAAAAGCAAAGGTGCCATAAGGACAAGTAAAAGTGGTCTTTTGTTGGTCATCGGGGTGAATGGCAATTTGGGTGTACCCCGAATAACCGTCTAGAAAACAATAAAACTTTTGACCGGACAACTTTTGAATAATTTGGCAACGAAAGGTAGAGGAAAATGGTCCTTGGAAGTTGCGGAATTCAACTTCCTATAATCAATGCAAATTCGCCACCCGATTACCGGTCGGGTGGCTATTTCCTCGCCTTTCTCGTTCCTAACTATTTAAATTCCCGCTTTCTTAGTAACGATTTGAGTTGGACTTACCCATGTGCTATCGGAGATATGATAGATAATACATGCATCGAGCCACTTAAGTACCTCCTTCTTGACAACCTCTCGCATGTTTGGGTTAAGCCTCCTTTAAGCATCTCTTGCGGGATTTGCTCCTTCCTCAGTAATGATCTTGTGCATGACAATGGATGGACTAATCCCCTTCAAATCTGCAATGGTCCATCCAATAGCCGCCCGATGCTTCACCAACACCTTCATCAACTCCTCCTCATGCTCTTTAGTCAAACCTGCAGAAATAATGACAGGAAGAGTGTTATTTTCTCCAACAAAATTATATTTCAAGTGTTTAGGAAGTTCTTTAAGTTCTAGAGAAGGTGGTGATTCAAGCGAAGGCTTTAATTATGAAACGATATGCTTCGGTAAGCTCTCCACTTGAATAGACCATGGTGATCTCTGATCTCTCACTGCCATCAACTCCTGGCTCTAGTCTTCTGCTTCCATCTCCTTGACCATGTCTGCATATCCCCTGCCAATCAAAGTAAACTCCTCGGGGGTCCCATCCTCCTTAAAAGGAAAAAATGGAGGTAAAAGACCATCGAAAATTTCAGCCCGAAAGCATTCGTCGTCGTCCCGAGGGTTAGTCACATTCCCAAAAACACTCAACCGCATTTTACGGTTCCCAAAAGTCATATCAACGGTGCCTGACCTACAATCAATTTGTGAATGGCTTGTAGCTAGAAAAGGTCGACCCAAAATTACCGTTGGTTGAGCGGTTTTTTCAACTGACACATAATCAAGAACCAAAAAGTCGACCAGATAGAAAAATTCATTTACTTTAACGATCACATCCGACAAAATTCCCCGGGGGAGCTTAGGGGTCAAATCAGCCAAAATCACCGTAGTGTCGGCTTTTTTCAACGGTCCAAAATCGTATTGGTCATACAAGCTCCCCGGTAATATACTCACACTCGCTCCAAGATCCAAAAGGGCACGGGTCATTTGAAAGTCACCAACTTGAATTGAAATAATTGGTGCCCCCGGATCTTGGAGTTTCTTGGGCAAAATCCCTAAAATTATGGCACTCACATCTGCATTTGCATCAAGCTGTTTCAAAATTTTGTAATTTCGCTTTTGAGTGCACATGTCTTTCAGGTACTTTGCGTAAGCCGGAATTTGCTTAATTTCATCTAAAAGGGGAATGTTGATTTTAACTTGTTTAAAAATATCCCACTTCTCATCTTGTTATGGGCCCTGTTTAGATGTTGTTTTCTGATTAGGTTAAATTAAAGCTTTTGGAAAAGGTACCGACTTTTCTTTTTGTTCAACCACTTCACTATCTATCACCCTATTATCATATTCATTAAAAGTTGACTTTTTTAGTTTCCTAGGTTTACTAGACTCGGTTGCAACTGAATTTGGGGTTGTTTGGTCGGTTTCCGGCTCACTCTCACTGTCACTTACCCAATCCTTCACCACCCCGTCAACTTATGGTGTAGGTGTCCCCACCTTGTTATCTATGGACTTACCTGAATGTAAAGTAGTGATCTTGTTGATTGGCGCATGCCGCGAGTTCTTCGAGCTGGATGGTTGATGTTGTTGATGTTGTGGGTTGATGGTGGAATCACTTGGCAACTTTCCGAGATCTCTCTTTGCTGACTCGGCCGCCAATTGGCCCAACTGTATCTACACAACTCCCATTGTCATGTCTTGGAGCTCGAACCTTCTATAAAACCCTTGGACTCTGTCGGTAAACTGCTTTTGGCTGTCGAATAACTGCTTTTGACCGTCGATAAGTGAGTTCATTTTTCCAACATTGCGGCCAATTGAGCTTGCATCCCATCTTCCGGTTTTGGTTAAGCTTGTTGGTAACTCCTTTGGGGCGGATTTCCACCTTGAGTGTAGGTGTTCCGTTGGTAGCCCTCTTGACTGTACCCGGATGGCCGGCCTTGATATTGCGTTTGAGCTCCATTATGCACATTAGAACCTTGAAAGTCAGGATTTAGTTGCTTATACCTGAACACTGGATGATTTCAAAGACTGGCATGGTAAGTGTTAGAATTCATGGTCCCTTGCACATAGTTGACATCTTCACTCTGCTGCACCACGGTGGGACAAGACTCAACCAGATGACCCAACTCGCCACAACTAGTGCATACCGGAATTTGTGCACTTGATTTTACCTCTTCTGGTGCTCCCCCCAACTTCATTTGTGCTACCTGCTTTTCCAAGAGGAGTGTCTGATGACGGAGCTTCTCTATTCTTTCCTCCGCCTCATAATCAATGGATTTAACCGAGGCAGATCTCGATCGTCTTCCGGTTTGAGCTAGTCTCTTGGACGTGGCACTCAATCGCTCCATGTGCCCCCAATCCACCTCTTTCGTGTTAGTTAGGAAGGTACCATTACTGATGAAGTTCAAGTCTTGGATGTCTTCTGGAAGGAGGCCATCATAGAAGGATTTAATTAGATCCCATGTGTCTATCCCATGATGTGGGCACTTTCACAACATGTCCTTGAACTGGTTAAATGCTTCATGAAATGGTTCCCCGGTGTGTTGTTGGAATGATCGGATCTCTTCTTTGACCTCGCTCATCTAGTTCATTGGGTAATATTCTTCACGGAAGACTTCTTGCATTTGCTCCCAAGTGAAGATGCTAGCGGCGGGTAAACTCTCGAACCATCTTCTTGTCCGATCCTTTAGGGTATATGGGAAGAGCATCAACTTAACATCTTCCGTTTTGAACCCCGTTGCCCCAATGGGAATGCAGATTGACTCAAAGGAGTGTATATGGTGGTAGGGTTCCTCGGTTCTCTTCCCGTAAAATTCTGGCAAATGACTCAAATATTGAGGGCGGACCTCGAATGCTCATCTATTAGCTCCAAGTGGGGTGACTAACGCGGATGTGCTCGGGACGACTACCGGTTTAAAATGATTGGCTACCCCCTGAATCGGTGCATTCGCTATAAGTCTGGGAACTCCTCCTTCCACGTGAATCCGAGCTCCCCCATTTTTTGGTTGATTGAATTGTGGAACTCTTCTTGGGGGAGGATCGTGTGGTACACGTGGTGCAACATTCGGTGGTTGAGTTCTTGCACGGTTCCTTGGAACTTCAATGTGTGGCTCCGCTCTATACCCATACCCATCATCATATTCGTTGGAGTCGTACCAATCTTGGCCCCACCGCTCTTCTTGCCTCTGCCAATCTTGCTCCTCATACACGCGGTTTGGTCTGAATTGGGGTGGGTTGGCATTTTGGGGTTGTTGGGGTGGGGGTTGTTGTGGGGCTTGGCGGAACATGGGTTGTTGTTGTGGTTGTTGTGGTGGAAATGGTTGCCAACCCCGGTAGTGATAATCTCCCTCATCGTGTTGTGAGAGTTTAGGAGACAATGAGGGGAGGGAATTGTGCCCATGCACCCGAAATGGTGGTGTTTGTATTGGAGGGATGTTTGGGTCTTGAGCTTGTGGAATGTTCGGGTTCATTGGCTCATTCTAGGGTTAGTTTTGTGGGTTGTGTGGGTCTTGATTGAGGTTTTGATTTGGGTGTGGGTTTTGGTTGGGATTTGGGTTTTGGTTGATGTTGGGATTCGGGTTGGGGTTTGGATTTTGTCCCTCCATTGCTCTTCTGCTTCTCTGCTCTGCTCGGTTCTACCGAGTTGTTCTCTCGATCTCAAGATTGTATATCAACGGTGATGTGATGTCTTGCCGGAATGTCGCGTATGAATGCAAAATTACCTAAAACCTGCAAAATTGGTCACAAACAAGCAAACCAATTACGTAGTACTGTTCTACGGGGTGTAAATAATGCACTAGAACAGAAAAAATGAAAACTTGGAAAGTCAAAAATCTCAAAACTTTCTGTGAAAAAGGAGCCAAGGCGTACCGCCCGGAATGTGGAAATTCCAGGCGTACCACCCTAAAAGTGAATTCGACAAAAATTAATTAAATTTTTTTAATATGCAGAAAGTACTAACTGGAATAAAAGACACTATTTTTGGGTTTTTTTTTTGGATTTTTTTGAAAAATTGAATAAAAATACAAATTAACTAAATTTAACTAAAATCAACTAATCAATGGGAGCACTAATCCCTCGGCAATGGCGCCAATTTGATAACGGTTTATCAGACCGTCACAAATCTCCAACTATAATTGATTTGTAGTATTGGTAAGTTAGGGTTATCGAACCTAAGTATGTGGAAATTGACTAATTGATTAACTATCTATTAACTAACTTAACTATAATTATCACTTAACCTAAAATTGAATTAGATTGCCTCTTGGCTGTTTTTGAATGAGTTGGGGTGAATTAACTAAAATTAAGTAACTTGAACTAGAAAATTGATTAAACTATCGAATGGGAGAAAGCTAACTACTTTTGGATCCTGGTTGGCTACCGATCTAGGCAAAACTTAATCAACTACGAATAACACATTGACATGCTCCCCAATTGCCAAATTAACCTAATATCTTAAGTTTCTAATGAGCATCTTAGTTCCTGCCGCAAGAAAGTGCTAGATCATGACAGTGGACCATTAAAAACCTAATTTACTAGTTATTTAAACAAATCCAGCATGTGGGTGCTCAACGGTTGCAAGGAAAACCGGAACAATTAGTAGTTAACAGTTAGGAATAGAACGATATTACCAACCAATCACCAAAAGCAGTTAGAGGTGATTAGTCGGACATGGATAATGTGACAAACATGATTGTAATTAAAAACTGCATAAAGAAACTGTACCGAATGATTGCAAGAACTCCAAGATCTCTAAAAAGGTGAAAAATTCGTAACCCTAGTGCTCTGGACGTCCAAGAATGAAAGTGTAATCCCAAAAACTTAACAAACAAGTTTAAGTACCAAAACCCTAAAAAATAATCTGTCGACCAATTTGGGGCGTACCGCCCCAAAATGAGTAACTATGGGCGTACCGCCCGATATTCTTCAGTAGGCCAGTTTTCTTCATTTTAGGGCGTACCGCCCTGTATTCGTCACTTATGGGCGTACCGCCCCAGTATGTCTCTCAGGAACTTTCTTCAATTTATTCTAACTCTTCACTCGTTTCCCGATCTCAACTCGACTTCGTACCGATCAACTTCTTCTGCTTCATAAAACCTCAGATTTCAGCTCATTAAGCTCTTGGTACCTTGAAACACAAACCCATGAAAATGTAATGAAATCCAACCGTTATTGTTAATAAAAATAGCAAATTAATAGCACTAACGGACGACACTTTGGACTAACATCAACCACCATTGGAGAAGCAGCGACTCCTCATTTTTAAATCTTTTTAGGGAAGGTCCTCCGCTACTGCACACTCTATCACGACACATATAGGATAGTTGTCGTATGCAGCCCCGTCCGTACACGGTTTTCTTGGTCACTACCATTGGAGAAGGAGCGGCCCTACATTTATAACCAACAACTTTATACTTAAATATATTAGGTAATTTACTAGTGTTAATGACTTAATCTCCAATCAAGTATACTGCACACCCCTAGTTAAATAACTAGATGCTTTAGGTTTGTTATTAAATAGTGACAAGTCATTCATATACTGCAACAAATGAACATCCCGCGATTTATCATTGGTGTACGTATACAAGATGTACCAGCGGTGTATCCTCCACACTTCCAATATACTGGGTAACTTATACAATTTTGTATAAGATGTTCCAATGGCGTATCCACCACATATTAATATAAGCAAATGCATCACGTGTTCTTATATAATCATACAATCAATAAAAAGGTTTTTGTCTAATATGTTTACAACCTTTGTAACGGGTTTCACAAGAATTAAAAAATGTTGAAATTCTTTGAAACACATTGATACTCTTGCAAGAAATAGCAATTGGGAAAAAAAACTTGGTTTTTTCCTCAAATATATTTATTTGGTTAAATGTTATCTATATAAAATATAGATGTATAACAACTTGGTGTTGTTGCTTTGAGCAGATTTGTTCAAAAACCTAGAGTTTCAAATGAAACGAGGACATGAAAAGACGAGTACGTGGAGTTCCACTGAGGGAGTACCTCAAGACAAGACTCACAGAACTATCTTAGGGTTCACTCCGTCATTTTATGCTAAGACACGATTGATTGCATGCCGAGGATGGTTCATAATATCTGGAGCAACAGTTCATGCGTGCTCTAATCGGCATTCCTTTAAGGAGTATCGCGCCATCAAAAGTTGCATAATGCTGCTAGATAGCACTAAGTAAGAGGCAATTGGGATTGGTACTGTAGAATTAAAGGTGTCTACAGGATGTTCCCTTACCTTGGAAGATGTTGTCCATGTCCCTAGCATTAAGAAGAATGCTATATGGGTGAGCAAGTTGAATATCGATGGCTACTCGATATTATTTGCATCTACAAACTCGTGGAGAATGTTTCGTCATCAAAACTCTGTTAAGTTCCCTACATTGGTGAAGCTTCACCGAAAACTTCACTGGGACGAAAAGTCACGGATCATAATCCCGGGGTTGGGGTCCCCCCCCCCCCCGGTCACCATTATCCTTCGCCCTTGGTTCCATGCGGTTGGAATTGTTATGGGAGGATTGCATCGACTAACTCTTTGGAGTGATGTTAAAGAAGTTGTCGAGATACCTGATGATGAGAGTGTGGGGAACAACAACTCTATATGATGTTCTGTTTAATAAATAAGACTTTCTTTTGTTTGCTTTGATATTTATTCAAATTATTTCCATTCTGATAATGCAAGAAGTCAGTTGCACATGTATAAATTGTGAGTTAAAATTAAACATGTAAATCATATATGAAACACCCCACACAATGGTAGATGATAAAGTGTTTCAAAATACACTAACATGGTATATCTTGTAGTGTTGATAGGTTTAACATAATACGGATGCAAAAGTGTGAATTGTGACGTATTGTAACACCCCAGAATTTCGTGACTTAATTTATATACGTGTGCTATATCTGTTAAGTAGCTGGAATACATGTGATATAATATATATATATACATATAATAGAGAAACGCCACGATTCACGTATGAATATTCGACACGACATTCAATGAAACGTCAAGAGGCGAAATTATAAAATATGATAGATAACGAAAAATAAAGATAGTGGGCGCAGACGGATCTTAGATCCGAGATATAACGAAGTGGGAAAACGCAAAATAGTGAATTGGGCCCGGTTTGTAATAAACCGTATTTAAGCACGAATATCACTAAAATAGCACCGAGGCGAAAATAGAATATTAGGTACTATTAAAAACTTGATTTATAATCGTTACAAAATATATTTACGATATTCGGCACGAAAACGGTGGAATCGGTAACCATTGCTGTTACGCGATAATAACCGAAATTAATTCGGTTAGCCGTTCGAAATAATTATAACGCCTCGACAAAGTATAAATAATTATTATAATATCTATGAAGCATTTCAGTCAAGAAGACGCATTCGGTCTGTCAAACGGCCGAGACCACGACAATGATTAGACACGCTTCTACCGCGTTATAACTGAACGCTCACCGGTTAACGTTTCAACCGAAGAATAAATATATTAACTATATTTATTAGAGTCCCGTAATATTTTAGATGATCGGGAATTTTTTTTATGAACTGTTTATAAAATGTTTAATTAATTAACGGGTTCAGAATACCGGTTGTATACCTACTTATTAATATTACCCCGTATGAAATATCTTTAATATTAACTTGATCATTACTCTTAACATTTTGTCTGTCGATTCTTTTTGAGTGATTCATCATCCAAAAACATGAGTCAAGTAAACATACGTGGAGAAATCTTACCAATCAAAGTGTAGTATAAATATACATTTGCATTCAGGTGAAACATACAAATTCTCCAATTCACTTTTATACACACACAAATAAACCAGTTACGACAAAATTAAGAAAACAAAAATTAAGAATGAGAGAGAGAAAGCAGCATAAACTCTCCTCTCTCTCCCTTCGTTTTTCCGTCGAGACACCCTCCTCCCCGTTTGTTTTGTTTTGCCGGCAACACCAACCCACTTCACCGATCGAAGTAGACTGGCAGCCCGTCCGACCAAGCACTCTCCCTCTCCGACGAGCCAAGCAGAAACCGGTGACCTTGCTCTCTTCGTTTTGCCGGCCGCCACCCACCTCCTCCGATGTAAAAACCCAGCAAGTCCTGTCTCCCTCGACGCCGGCTCTTCACGATGATTCTCTGATGAGCACAGCCGAGCGATAACAGCTTCGTTCGAGCAGGTCGATGACCTCCATCCGTTCCCGGCGAACATCCCTCCAGCAACCGACGAAACCTCATTCCCGTTCGTATATCCGGCGAACCCGACGGCTCCAGTAGGTCTCCCTCACCCTTCCCTTCGTTCAAGCACCCAGCAGAGACCCCCGGTGACGAGGTACGGAAGCCGTTCCAGTCTCCTCATCAAGGTGATGAAGATGATGATGTTTTAGTTTTAGTGTTTGGTTGATATTTCGGTGATATTCGGATGATCTTTCGGTAACATGTGTTCAACGACGGGTGATGGTGGTGACGCCGATGAATTGTCGGGATGGTGGAGGATGGTGGCGGTGGTTGGCGGATGTTAAAGACGGTCCACGGTGGCGGCAAACGGGGTGTAAACTAGTGACGTTAATAAAACCCGTCTATACTTTCGGTCAACGTTTCGCTGGTGTAACGAGGTCCAAACGACGAACCGATAACGGGGAAATGCTCGTGGCGAGAAACTAATCAGGAAGGACTATTCGTTTATCTAAAACGGACCACTTTATTATCTTGGTTATTCGGACTCGTTTCACGACCTGTCAAGAAGGTAATCACGTTATATATTTGTTATTATTACAAATATTATTGTTAAGTTAAAGTTTATATGAAATCATAATAGAACGAGATAAATGATATAAATATATATTTAAGACAAATAAATATATATATATATATATATGATTATTAATCAATTTTAATTAATAAAATTGATTAAAGGAATATAGTTAAATATTAAATATATATAAACGTATATACATAATATAAAGGTTAACGATAATGATAAATTAATTATCAGGTTAAGGAAATGTTTAATATATATTTTTGGAACATATTTAAAATATGTTTAATATATATTTAAAGTGTTAATATTGAAATTACGGTTTTCTAGCCGCTGTGCTATCAAATCCGAGTAAACGGTAATGAACTAAGCTTTGAAATTTTAAAGCATGTTATAAAATGTCATAACAGATAATACCCTAAGTCAGTTTTGAATGAAAATGAGTTTTGATAAAGAAACGAGAATAACGGGAAATTAGGGTTTCCAAATATGATTATTTAATATAAAATAATCCGAAGGGTATGGAGACTTGATTTTTGACATGGAACTATGTTTATATATATAATAAGTATATATAAAGTTAAAATGGATAAATGATAAAGTATTTCAAATACCGAGTTAATCGGATATTTAGAAGTTCGCACGGACCGGAAGGGTAGACGCCTGTACACCGGGGTTTCTGGCAAAAGCGAGGGTGTCGCATAAATCCCAACTGGGAAATGGCATCCCTCACTGGGCGATCCCGGAGCGAGCGTTTACTTATAGGAATGCGTGTCTTCGTAGTATTAACAAAAGAAAAGGATAATGGCCTAAAAGGCATTTTGGTCATTTTGACATTTAAAAGGAATAAACTTAATAACTAAGTATTATTAAGTTAATAAAGAGTCAAAATAAACATAGTAAATTTTATTATATTAAACCTTGCGTTAACATCGTACAATACGCGATTAGGTTTAATTGGATGGCATAGCGGAGGTTTTCTCTGAATTAACTGCTTAAAAGAATAAGGTGAGTTTTATGAGCCCACTTTTAAATGTTTTAAATGTTTTAATGTTTTCGGGCTGATATACATGCAATGATATATATTCAACTGTTTACTTGAAAAGTATTTGAGATGCCTTTACTTGTTTTGTGTTGATACACATACGTGGAAAAGTTATAATACTTATAACTATTTTAAAGTTATTATTACATGTTATTTATATTTTCGGAAAGGTTATAATAAACGGGTAATGTAAATGATAAAACTTTTATATAAACCTTTGAGAAATAGAAAAAAGTGAATGTTTTGTCTAAGCCTATGTATGTAAATAAGTGTCGGGTAAATATGATCTTATTAGCCTTGTTATGCAAGACCCATAACATTATATTTATGAAACGCTTAATTCCATATACGGGCAATAGACTGGTGTTGAAATGGTTCTGAGTCCAAATACAAGAGTTATTTACATGGACTTTTGAAAAGGATGAAAAGATTTAAAAGGTTGAAAATGTTTTAAACTAAGCAGATATTGTCTAGTGAAAAGGGAAAAGGTGGTTGTGCAACTAGATGTGGGGAATGACGGTTCCTCGGGGTAACGACGGTTACTCTATGAAAGGTTTTGGGTGGCGACAGTTGCCCGAGGAGCTAACGTGGTTCCAATAGACAATGCTTAGTTGAATGAATGGTTAAATATTTTGGTATAATTCTGTTATGTCTTATACCTGATAAAGGATAAATGATTAAATGTTTTGGTATAACTCTGTTATATTTTATACCTGATAAATGTTTATAAAGAAGAGGTCGTTAGGCCCAAATGTTTGAGGTAAACCTTTCAAGGAAAGGTAAAAGTTTTAAATACTTAGAACTCACCAGCGTAAGCTGACTTTTAAAAGCATGTATGTCAAGTATCGGTGATGTTTAAAGTAGCAAGAGAAGGGCTCTAGCAAGGGCAGATTAGATGGGCGAGCTATCAGGAAAGACTCGATAGTAGACTGGCATAGCTATAGATAAGATCTAGTTATAGATTATGTTGTTATCTTCCTTACTGTTGTAACTTGTTATATATATAAACGAAAAGTTTTTAATTTCCGCTGCTTAGTTATCTCTGTTGTACCATGTGTTCATGAGTAAATCCGACACGTGACCCTCCTGGAGCCAAGACTGGGAGTGGGCGTCACAAGTTGGTATAAGACCCTTGGTTTAAGAGATTTAGATACTAGCACGGTATCTAGACTTAAACTACAACTCTTGGTAAACAAAGTAAGGTAAGATAGGGAATGTAAATGCCAGTCAGGATAGTCATGCCCGTAGAAAAAAATGTTGCACGAGGAACATAGGAGGTAGGACTTAAGGTATGCGAATGCAGAGAATACCCGATTGCAATTAGCTACTGCAAATTTGGTATTTTACCCAAATGAACATATCATAGGTTCTAACTGTTGTGTGGCCTAGTGCGGGGTAGGTTAATTGACAGTGAGATACGTGGTCAATAACTTGTAAAAATGCCTAGAGGAAGGTAGTTTTAGAGGACCGGTTTTATAATTTCCGCTAAAGAATAAAAGGAATAGTACAAACACCAGGGATGACTGTGATGAGAATAACTGGGTTTTGAACGCATCATAATTATATAAGTGCACGTATATAATTATCATGAATTCAAAATTTGGAGACTTCACGTCACATGAGTTCCTTAAGTGTCAGACTATTTTGATCGTAAGATCAAAAGATTAGAAATCATAGTCATGATAGGAATGCAAATAGGACATCCGATACGAAATCTGATGTCAGTAAAGACGAGTACCTTCAGCAAAGAAATAAAAGCCGTTATGTTAGAAATAGTGGCAGAAGCATTGAAGGTTACGTTGCTATCGATTGCTAATCAACTTCCGGAAGCTTTGACAAGATGAATGTCAAGTAAAGCGACCGCTAGTAGTGCTAGTCCCAAGGAAGCTTTTGCTAGAAATAGATTCTCGATGAAAGACAAACGGAAACGGTACGAGGATGAAGAAGGTCTTGAAGACAATGACGACGAATTCCACAAGAAGGCTAAGGGGGCTTCTGAACAAAGAAGGCCGATATGCCATATGTGCGAGAAACGTCATCATAAGAATTGCATTAGAGAACTCAGGAACCGTTGAAGATGAAAAGAGTTGTAGACAAGACTATAATGTCGCCTTAAAACAAGGAAACTGTAGACGTGATAGACGCTATCACGGTAAAGAAGAAATGAAAGTTTCTATGGCGAAAATAGTGGAAACAACGTTCCAAGCTATGTTGCTACCTTCAAGAAGACCATCACTATAAGTGATTGGCCGGAAGGCTCGAAGCGGAAGCTAGCAGTTGAAGTTAAGAATGGCTCAAAGAAAGATGATGAAGGTTACCACAAGCTGGATCGAGAATCCACGAGCTTAGGAATATGGAGGTCCAGAGTATACCAGGAAGAACTTACGTCCTAAGGGATGCTGTTTCTTCAACAAATGGCAGGATGAAAGCACATGATGATTGGATGAGCTACAACATAAGGAGAGGTAAAGCATTGTCAAGGAATCCCGTAGTCAAGCTACCTTAGACATCTTAAGATTACGTCTTCCTTAGGACAAATACGTCAAAATAAATGACCTCAAGACAAAGGTTGATACACGGACGAGCCTGCCGATTCGAAATTGGCAGCAATGGCAAACTTAGAAGTCTGAATTCGATATTAGGAATTGTCACACAGTGTATTGCACCGATGCAAGTAAATGATCAAAATTTGACAAATGTTCTTCTTAAGATCAATGTCAAAGATAGAAATAACGATAGATAAATTTAGACGTTGAATGAATTGACTCGCGAGATGCTACGCGTAACTCATCTGTAACCGAAGGAAGACTCAACTTCATATGCAAGGATAGTGATGGCTTGGCAGTAAAGATTACGAAACGTGGAAGTATATGGGTCAAGAGGTAAGTCATACTCAACGTATGCCATTGTCTCGGAGGCAAGACCAAGAAGCCGAAGAACGTACCAGAGCATCCATAGAGCAACTCGATTGATGAAGAAATGAAGTTCCAAAATCAGCTTGACGCCAAAAGCAACGTCAAGGGCAACACCAGAAGCAACAACGCCAGCAGCAACAACACTAGAAGCAACGACGCCAGAAATAGAAACACCGTACCAGTCATCTCCAAAAGAAAGAAGATTTCTTTAAACCAAATATATCGCCTTAGGATACTCCAACAATTTCAAGAAGAAGGACGGAAGTCAAGGATATGCATGGACTGCGAAAAGAAGCTGTCAGTGAGAAGCAAACATCTTTTGCCAAGGATCACCAAACTATTCAACTAGCTAGAATGAGCAAGACGATTCCTCAAGAAGGATCTGAAACCAGATCAGCACCAGCCAAAGAAGTAAGAATAAGACGATAAGAGGATGGCTTTTTCGGAGCAAATACCATTACAAGTTATTAGTAATGTTAGCGACTGCTCCTTCAATCCTAGAAGTCTCGTAGCTAAGCATGCAGACAAATGACGTTCTAAAGTTTTCAAGGAATGGAGTAAAATGCACAAGACATTGGAAGGAAAGAGAAGAATGCTATACGTAGGTTTTAAAGGAAGTTTATATGATCAACGTAATAGATCCTTTCGAAACAAAAACAGTAACACGTTGGAAGCCGCCAAGACTTTCCAAAGTTCGTAACGCCATTAGGTTGACTAAGAAAATGTCAAGTCCTTTTGGAATCCTAATCAGTAGCAGGCATAGGAGAAAGCAATGAACGGATTAACCCAGGCATCGGTACAATCATTACCGATTAGGCCTAGTGGAAAATGAATTTGCAGCAGTAGTGTTTACACTCAAGAGATGCAAACAGCAAACGAGGTTGTACGCAAAAGTCCAAACTAGTTATTTAAGTAAGTTATAAATAGTCATGAATTATACTGACTTTGTTGTGGTTAGAATAGTAATATCGTCCTGCATCCGACTAGTAACAGTACACCTCTAGTTGTATCATGGGTGTGGTGGATACGCCGTTGGTACATCTTATATATATACACCTGAGGTACAACCAGAAGTGGCACTAGAATTAGTCTCGTGCAAGTAGATATTATGGGCCACTGTGGAAATCAAATAAGTAGCATTCATGAATACATATCACTTACTAACAAGTGACAGAGGGACTGTTGATGTCCAGAAGAGAAGTTCAAATCTTATAGCATACGAATATATGTTTGAAGTACGTAGAAGGTTAAAGCAGAATGACAGAAGCTTCGCGATAAATTTCAACTTTAGGAAATTCGAAGCAAATTCCGGTGGGATTCATAATCAGGCTACCCTATATGTAGATAAAGAGTTATGACACCACCTAGATAGTATGTGATTGATAAAAGGACGAGTCTCTTTATTTTGAGAAACATATTCTCCCAAATCGTTAGCTAGACTGTTCGTTAGGTTTACGTTCCTAAGAGTACTAGAATCAGTTATAGAAATGTGGTTCACATTTAAATTATGAACATGACTTCGTGAATGGAATAGTTAAAGTATTACCTTATAGGTAATAGAGAATAAATGATAGACTGTCATAGAAAGTTTGTTACGATGTTAAAATCGTAACCCAGGAACCAGAGGGTTCATATGAGATGGATGCATTAGATGCATAGAAAAGTTTTCGGATTAATCCGGGGAAAGAAATGTAAGATGTGAGAATCTCATTTATGAGATTAAATCACAGTTTGAGCAGGTTTCGAGGACGAAACCTTATTTAAGGGGGGTAGAGTTGTAACACCGCAGAATTTCGTGACTTAATTTATATACGTGTGCTATATCTGTTAAGTAGCTGAAATACATGTGATATAATATATATATATATATATATATATATATATATATATATACATATAATAGAGAAACGCCACGATTCACGTACGAATATTCGACAAGACATTCAAGGAAACGTCAAGAGGCGAAATTATAAAATATGATAGATAACGAAAAATAAAGATCGTGGGTGCAGACGGATCTTAGATCCGAGATATAACGAAGTGGGAAAACGCAAAATAGTGAATTGGGCCCGGTTTGTAATAAACCGTATTTAAGCACGAATGTCACTAAAATAGCACCGAGGCGAAAATAGAATATTAGGTACTGTTAAAAACTTGATTTATAATCGTTACAAAATATATTTACGATATTCGGCACAAAAACGGTGGAATCGGTAACCATTGTTGTTACGCGATAATAACCGAAATTAATTCGGTTAGCCGTTCGAAATAATTATAACGCCTCGGCAAAGTATAAATAATTATTATAATATCTATGAAGCATTTCAGTCAAGAAGACGCATTCGGTCTGTCAAACGGCCGAGACCACGACAATGATTAGACACGCTTCTACCACGTAATAACTGAACGCTCACCGGTTAACGTTTCAACCGAAGAATAAATATATTAACTATATTTATTAGAGTCCCGTAATATTTTAGATGATCGGGAATTTTTTTTATGAACTGTTTATAAAATGTTTAATTAATTAACGGGTTCAGAATACCGGTTGTATACCTACTTATTAATATTACCCCGTATGAAATATCTTTAATATTAACTTGATCATTACTCTTAACATTTTGTCTGTCGATTCTTTTTGAGTGATTCATCATCCAAAAACGTGAGTCAAGTAAACATACGTGGAGAAATCTTACCAATCAAAGTGTAGTATAAATATACATTTGCATTCAGTTGAAACATACAAATTCACCAATTCACTTTCATACACACACAAATAAACCAGTTACGACAAAAGAAAGAAAACAAAAATTAAGAATGAGAGAGAGAAAGCAGCAGAAACTCTCCTCTCTCTCCCTTTGTTTTTCTGTCGAGACACCCTCCTCCCCGTTTGTTTTGTTTTGCCGGCAACACCAACCCACTTCACCGATCGAAGCAGACTGGCAGCCCGTCCGACCAAGCACTCTCCCTCTCCGACGAGCCAAGCAGAAACCGGCGACCCTGCTCTCTTTGTGTCACACCCCCAAAATACCAGTAACGGAGTTTATACCGTTAAGGGGTGCGACTAGACCAGGATCCACAACCATTAGTTACAAATACTAAACGAATCGGAGTAAAGTCCAAGTGTTCATAATCAAAACAGTTTTTTTAAAAGTACGCAGCGGAAAATAAACATAAGTATCTTAGCACTAACCACGTGCTTAAATTACAAAACATGAATTATTATTAAATTCCCAAGTTTGAGTTTAAAATAAGAAATCTTCAAGTGCCATGCCAACCTCCAGCGGATACTCCTTAGCGATCTGCAAAAGTTTAAACCACACAAGTGTCAACCTAACGGTTGGTGAGTTCACGGTGGGCATGACATGCATTGGCCCGGTCTCATAATCGTATTCATCAACATGTAATAAGTATTAGTTTTATAAACATTGCTAAGTGGTGTATTACCTAATATGCACTAGTTAAGTAAAGTTAAAGCGGTCAACCGATATCGCGGGTAGCTAATCCGTTGTTCCATGCACTAAGGAAGTTTGTACCAAAGCTGACTTATTTTGTGGGGGCCGAGCCATCCCGTACGGTGCGGACCTACGTCATCGCGGTTCTTGCCTCCCCCGTGTCCTCCCCGGGACTACGGTCAAATAGGCTGATATTGTTCCTCCGTGCACTCCCCGTGCCACGGGGCGGAGTTTGTCAAACTCCAGTAGATCTACCCAACATCCCCTCGCTTCCACAAATTAATGGCACAATTAAGTTGAGGACTTTTAAGTTTTTAAGGCATCCTTAGAAATCATGTGATATCATTGGTTTAGACTTTAACCTACACTAGTCATATTAAAACGGTTTACTTTGGGGTTCTTATGAATCCCGAAAACATTTTTCAGTTTCGTTTTAGAATTAGTTGTTTAAGTATTTCACAAGTGCTTCCCATAAAGCACTTCTAGTTCATCAAGTGGGTGCCAAGCATTCCCGAATTCAAGTTCATCAGAGAGGTGCATAGCTCTCATAAGGTTGTCAGCATTGTTCTTCATTTAGTTATTCAGCGTGACCCAAACGGGTTCACGGTAAATGGGTTAGTGACACTCACCTTGGGTTGCACTGCTACACTGGCTATATAATCCAAATATTGTTTGTTTAACGAAGACCTATGAACACGTTTAGGTCTTAAGTATTAGTTTCATGTCTAATCTTTACTTAACGTCACTATGGCCCATAACATAGCGCGTTGCAACTATGACTCGACATACCGACACACGACACCAATGGTTGATCATAAACAAGGGTTCACATAAATCAGATATCAAGCATGTTTCATCATGGCATAATCATGTAAGTCATGGCATAACACTTAAGCAAATTTCACAAGTTTGGTTTTTAGGTCAGGTCTTAGTTTCGCTAGCACAGTTTCGCTAGGCAGTTTCGCTAGGTGCACGGGCAGCACTTTCGCTAGGCAATGCCCGGTAACACAGTTTCGCTAGGCTAGTTTCGCCCGAAACTGGTTTGAACTTTCGTTCAGGTATTTCGCTCGATAGTTTCGCTCGAGCTGGTCTGGTCAGGTTACCCGGCGACACTATAGTTTCGCTGGGCAGTGTCGCTGGAAGGAGATATAGTTTCGCTACTTAGTTTCGCCCAGAGAACACGCAGTTTCGCTGGTCGCGAAAAACATACGGATTTGCCTAAAAATCAACCTAACAGCTTCTGATCATACATGCAATTCATTATCTAGCATCCATAGGCATTTACCAACATAAATCAAGTAGCTTTAACACGTTTAACATGCATTTTAATCATCAAATCTCTAAAAACACTTCTAAACCCTAAAATGACCAAAATTGCATAAATCATCATCATGGTTTGTTTTTAAACGTAAAGTTACTGACTTTATGATAAAACTAGCATCCCTAAACAACATGTTAGCAGATCAAGCAATTACATGAGGGTTTGAGCATGCTTTTAAAGAAAACACAAGGAAAAGACATAAAGAAAGGTTTTTGGAGACTCACGATTTGATCTAGGATCCAAATGGGTGTTGTCTCAAGGCTGAGATGATGATTCTTGATGGTTTCTTGGCTGACCAGAATCTCCAGGAGAAAAGAGTGTGTGTGTGTTTGTTGTGAAATGTGGCAAATGAGGCTACTAGGGTTTATCAAGATTATTTATATCAGGAGCCAGTTTCGCTGGCAGTTTCGCTGGCCAGGCGAAACTAGCTCTGGTCTCGTGATATTGGATTGTCTTAGCTGGCTACCGGGCGACACTATAGTTTCGCCCGTTAGTTTCGCTGGTCACTAAAACAGGTCAATTTTCACATAATCAAGTATTTACAATTAATCATGCTATTCACAATAATAAGTCATGTATTTAAATCACATTGCACATAAAGACAATCAATGATGAACACATAACACATATGGACGGGTTCGGTGATCAACCAAAGGTCGTGGACGTATTCGGCCTAGTTATGCATTAGTTACTAAGTTAACACTTATAACGTAACTAACGGGTTTGTCTAACGGAAGTTAACCTTGAAATTCTCGGGTGTCACATCATTCCCCTGAAATTGGAATTTTCGTCCCGAAAATTATTCTTGTGTCGTAGCGTTCGCAGCATCAGCTGTCGTCGTTGCTGTCGTCGCTGGGGAAAGAAAGTAAAAAGTTTTAGGGTTGTCACATCCTCTTCCTGTTAAGGAATTTTGGTCCCCAAAATTAAATCATACCATGAGTTTCCGTGGACGTTTGCTCAAACAAGTGAGGATACTTTTTCTTCATCTGATCCTCACGCTCCCAAGTATATTCAGGTCCACGCCTTGAGTTCCATCGCACCTTGACGATCGGAATCTTGCTACGTTTGAGGGCCTTCTCCTCGCGTCCCATGATTTCTACTGGTTGCTCAATAAATCTCAGATGTTCGTCGATTTCCAATTCCTCCAAGGGAATTATTTCGATGTCTTCAGCCAGACATTTCTTTAGATTGGAAACGTGAAACACGTTGTGAACTCCATCGAGTTCAGCAGGGAGTTGCAATCGATAGGCCACCGGGCCTACTTCCCCAATAATTTCAAACGGACCGATGTAGCGAGGATTTAACTTTCCACGCTTCCCAAAGCGTATCACTCCCTTCCAAGGAGATACTTTCAGCAATACTTTGTCACCCACCTCAAACTTTAGAGGTTTTCGGCGTTTGTCGGCATAACTCTTTTGTCGATCACGTGCTGCAGCTAGCCGTTGCCTGATTTGAATAATTCGCTCGGTCATATCATGGATAACTTCCGGTCCAGTGAGCCCTTTCTCACCCGTTTCAGCCCAATACACGGGCGATCTACATTTTCGGCCATAAAGTGCTTCAAAAGGTGCAGCACCTATACTTGAATGATAACTATTGTTGTAAGAGAATTCCACCAGTGGAAGGTGAGTCCCCCAATCTTTCCCAAAGTCGAGGACGCAAGCTCGGAGCATATCTTCTAAGGTTTGAATGGTTCGTTCCGTCTGACCGTCAGTCTGCGGGTGATAAGCTGTACTCATGTCTAGTCTGGTTCCTAGTGATTCTTGCATAGATTGCCATAGTCGGGAAGTGAATCGAGGATCTCGATCAGAAATGATAGTCTTAGGCACACCGTGAAGCTTCACAATTTTATCACTGTACAGCTTTGTCAATTTATCCATATTATCACTTTCCTTCATCGGAATGAAATGTGCCGATTTGGTTAATCGATCGATGACAACCCAAATCGCATCCGGTTGATTTGATCGATGAGGTAGTCCTGTTACAAAATCCATTGAGATATCCTCCCATTTCCATTCTGGGATCTTTGGTTGTTGTAGTAAACCAGAAGGCTTTTGGTATTCAATCTTGACTCTTGAGCAGGTAAGACACTTAGCCACATATCGCGCAATGTCAGCTTTCATGTTCGGCCACCAATAAAGATTTTTCAAGTCCTGATACATTTTATCTGATCCGGGGTGTACCGAGTATCTTGACTTGTGAGCCTCGTCCATCACGAGCTCACGGAGATTTCCAAACAAAGGAATCCAGATTCTGTCATTATAGTACGTGAGTCCATCGGACTTAACTTCAGAATGGCCATCTACACCACGCAGTGCTTCAGCTGCGAAGTTTTCTTCTTTCAAAGCTTCTCGTTGGCAGTCACGGATCCGATCCGGTAATCCTGAATGTATTGTAAGTTGAAGCGCTCGTACCCGACGAGGCTTTTCGTATTCTTTTCTGCTTAGGGCATCAGCCACCACATTTGCTTTTCCCGGATGATATTTAATGGCCAAATCATAATCGTTCAGTAATTCAACCCACCTTCTTTGCCGCATGTTGAGGTCTTTCTGATCAAAGATGTGCTGTAAACTTTTATGATCGGTGAATATTGTGCACTTTGTTCCATATAGGTAATGTCTCCAAATCTTGAGTGCATGAACGACGGCTCCCATTTCCAAATCATGCGTTGTATAATTCTTTTCAGTATCCTTTAGTTGCCTGGACCCGTAGGCAATCACTTTATCTCGTTGCATCAACACGCAACCGAGTCCTTGGATTGATGCATCGCAATAAACCACAAAGTCGTCAACTCCATCGGGTAACGCAAGAATTGGAGCCGAACATAACATATCTTTAAGCGTTTGGAACGCGCGCTCTTCTTTCTCACCCCATCTGCATTGCACTCCTTTGTGCGTTAAGGCCGTTAAGGGTTGGGCCAATTGAGAGAAACCCTTAATAACCTTCGATAATATCCGGCAAGTCCTAAAAATTGTCGGATTTCTGTTGGCGCTCTTGGGGTAGACCAGTTCTTTATTGCTTCCACTTTGGCTGGATCGACATGAATTCCTTCCTCATTAACAATGTGTCCAAGAAACTGGACTTCGCGGATCCAAAAGTCACACTTTGAAAACTTGGCGTAGAGCTGTTCCTTGCGGAGCAATTCCAAAATAAGACGCAGATGCTCCTCGTGTTCTTCCTTTGTCTTAGAGTAGATCAAAATGTCGTCGACGAAAACTATCACAAACTTATCGAGGTACGGCTTGCACACTCGATTCGTCAGATCCATAAATACGGCAGGTGCATTGGTTAGCCCAAACGGCATAACCAGGAACTCGTAGTGTCCATACCGAGTTCTAAAAGCAGTCTTAGGAACATCCTCTTCACGAACACGAAGTTGGTGATAACCAGACCGTAGATCGATCTTTGAGTAGTAGCTTGATCCTTGCAGTTGATCGAAGAGATCGTCGATTCGAGGAAGTGGATACCGATTCTTGATCGTAACTTTGTTAAGCTCTCGGTAGTCAATGCACATGCGAAACGTTCCATCCTTCTTCTTAACAAACAGTACCGGAGCTCCCCATGGAGACGAACTTGGACGAATAAACCCCTTGTCGAGTAGCTCTTGTAGTTGCGCGGAGAGTTCGTTGAGCTCGCTTACAGCCAAACGATACGGAGCGCGTGCAATCGGAGCGGCACCTGGAGCCAAATCAATCCCAAACTCAACTTGTCGAAATGGAGGCAAGCCAGGCAGATCTTCAGGAAACACATCTTGGAAGTCGCGAACTATCGGGTAATCGTCAATTTTGCGCTCGGGATGTGTCGTGTCAGTGACGTTTGCAAGAATCGCGAAGTGACCCTTACGGAGGCATTTCTGAGCTTTAAGGAATGAAATAACGCCGGTGACTGTTCCACCTTTCTCACCTTGAACCGTTAATACTTTACCGTCTTCGAGTGGGATACGAACCACTTTTTCTTGGCATAAAATTTCAGCTCGGTTTTCGGATAACCAATCCATTCCTACTATGACGTCGAAACTTACCAATCGGGAAAGGCATAAGGTCAATTCCTAGGGTATGTTTATACCGTTAAGGGGTGCGACTAGACCAGGATCCACAACCATTAGTTACAAATACTAAACGAATCGGAGTAAAGTCCAAGTGTTCATAATCAAAACAGTTTTTTTTAAAAGTACGCAGCGGAAAATAAACATAAGTATCTTAGCACTAACCACGTGCTTAAATTACAAAACATGAATTATTATTAAATTCCCAAGTTTGAGTTTAAAATAAGAAATCTTCAAGTGCCATGCCAACCTCCAGCGGATACTCCTTAGCGATCTGCAAAAGTTTAAACCACACAAGTGTCAACCTAACGGTTGGTGAGTTCACGGTGGGCATGACATGCATTGGCCCGGTCTCATAATCGTATTCATCAACATGTAATAAGTATTAGTTTTATAAACATTGCTAAGTGGTGTATTACCTAATATGCACTAGTTAAGTAAAGTTAAAGCGGTCAACCGATATCGCGGGTAGCTAATCCGTTGTTCCATGCACTAAGGAAGTTTGTACCAAAGCTGACTTATTTTGTGGGGGCCGAGCCATCCCGTACGGTGCGGACCTACGTCATCGCGGTTCTTGCCTCCCCCGTGTCCTCCCCGGGACTACGGTCAAATAGGCTGATATTGTTCCTCCGTGCACTCCCCGTGCCACGGGGCGGAGTTTGTCAAACTCCAGTAGATCTACCCAACATCCCCTCGCTTCCACAAATTAATGGCACAATTAAGTTGAGGACTTTTAAGTTTTTAAGGCATCCTTAGAAATCATGTGATATCATTGGTTTAGACTTTAACCTACACTAGTCATATTAAAACGGTTTACTTTGGGGTTCTTATGAATCCCGAAAACATTTTTCAGTTTCGTTTTAGAATTAGTTGTTTAAGTATTTCACAAGTGCTTCCCATAAAGCACTTCTAGTTCATCAAGTGGGTGCCAAGCATTCCCGAATTCAAGTTCATCAGAGAGGTGCATAGCTCTCATAAGGTTGTCAGCATTGTTCTTCATTTAGTTATTCAGGGTGACCCAAACGGGTTCACGGTAAATGGGTTAGTGACACTCACCTTGGGTTGCACTGCTACACTGGCTATATAATCCAAATATTGTTTGTTTAACGAAGACCTATGAACACGTTTAGGTCTTAAGTATTAGTTTCGTGTCTAATCTTTACTTAACGTCACTATGGCCCATAACATAGCGCGTTGCAACTATGACTCGACATACCGACACACGACACCAATGGTTGATCATAAACAAGGGTTCACATAAATCAGATATCAAGCATGTTTCATCATGGCATAATCATGTAAGTCATGGCATAACACTTAAGCAAATTTCACAAGTTTGGTTTTTAGGTCAGGTCTTAGTTTCGCTAGCACAGTTTCGCTAGGCAGTTTCGCTAGGTGCACGGGCAGCACTTTCGCTAGGCAATGCCCGGTAACACAGTTTCGCTAGGCTTCGCCGAACTGCTGCAGTTTCGCTAGCCTAGTTTCGCAGGGAAACTGGTTTGAACTTTCGTTCAGGTATTTCGCTCGATAGTTTCGCTCGAGCTGGTCTGGTCAGGTTACCCGGCGACACTATAGTTTCGCTGGGCAGTGTCGCTGGAAGGAGATATAGTTTCGCTACTTAGTTTCGCCCAGAGAACACGCAGTTTCGCTGGTCGCGAAAAACATACGGATTTGCCTAAAAATCAACCTAACAGCTTCTGATCATACATGCAATTCATTATCTAGCATCCATAGGCATTTACCAACATAAATCAAGTAGCTTTAACACGTTTAACATGCATTTTAATCATCAAATCTCTAAAAACACTTCTAAACCCTAAAATGACCAAAATTGCATAAATCATCATCATGGTTTGTTTTTAAACGTAAAGTTACTGACTTTATGATAAAACTAGCATCCCTAAACAACATGTTAGCAGATCAAGCAATTACATGAGGGTTTGAGCATGCTTTTAAAGAAAACACAAGGAAAAGACATAAAGAAAGGTTTTTGGAGACTCACGATTTGATCTAGGATCCAAATGGGTGTTGTCTCAAGGCTGAGATGATGATTCTTGATGGTTTCTTGGCTGACCAGAATCTCCAGGAGAAAAGAGTGTGTGTGTGTTTGTTGTGAAATGTGGCAAATGAGGCTACTAGGGTTTATCAAGATTATTTATATCAGGAGCCAGTTTCGCTGGCAGTTTCGCTGGCCAGGCGAAACTAGCTCTGGTCTCGTGATATTGGATTGTCTTAGCTGGCTACCGGGCGACACTATAGTTTCGCCCGTTAGTTTCGCTGGTCACTAAAACAGGTCAATTTTCACATAATCAAGTATTTACAATTAATCATGCTATTCACAATAATAAGTCATGTATTTAAATCACATTGCACATAAAGACAATCAATGATGAACACATAACACATATGGACGGGTTCGGTGATCAACCAAAGGTCGTGGACGTATTCGGCCTAGTTATGCATTAGTTACTAAGTTAACACTTATAACGTAACTAACGGGTTTGTCTAACGGAAGTTAACCTTGAAATTCTCGGGTGTCACACTTTGTTTTGCCGGCCGCCACCCACCTCCTCCGATGTAAAAACCCGGCAAGTCCCGTCTCCCTCGACGTCGGCTCTTCACGATGATTCTCCGGCGAGAACAGCCGAGCGACAACAGCTTCGTTCAAGCATGTCGATGACCTCCATCCGTTCCCGGCGAACATCCCTCCAGCAACCGACGAAACCTCATTCCCGTTCGTTTATCCAGCGAACCCGACGGCTCCAGTAGGTCTCCCTCACCATTTCGTGGAAATCTTCCAAACAAACGGTTATTGCTAGATCCACGATGGAAGCAGAATTCATCGCTTTAGATAAAGCTGGTGAAGAGGCAGAATGGCTACGTCAAGTGAGGATATACCAAGATTGCCTAAGGCGGCAACGACCATATGTATACATTGTGATATCCAATCGGCAATTGGCAGAGCTTATAGCACAATGTGTAATGGTAAAAATAGACATATAAGTGTAACACCCCAAAATTTTATGACTTAAATTATATATGTGTGCTATATTTGTTAAGTAGCTGAAATATACGTGATATAATATATACACATAATAGAGAAAAGTCACGATTCGCGTACGAATATTCAGCACGACATTCGAGAAAACGTCAAGAAACAATGTTATAGAATATGATGGATAACGAAATATCATCGACGCAAACGGATCTCAAATCCGAGTTATAACGAAGCGGGAAAATGCAAAATAAAGATTTGGGCCCGGTTTGTAATAAACCGTAAAAGCTCGAACATCACTAAAATAACACCGAGGCGAAAGTAGAACATCAGGTATTACTAAATACTTGATTTATAATCAATATAAAATATAATTGCGGTGTTCGGCACAAAAAAACGGTGAAATCGGTAAACGTCATCGTTACGCGATATTAATCGAAATAAGTTCAGTTAGCCGTTCGAGATGATCATGACGACTCGTCGAAGTATAAATAATTATTAAAATATCTATGAAGAGTTTCAGTCGGGAAGACGTATTCGGTTCATAAAACGGCCGCGACTGCAACGCCGTTTGGACACACGCTTGTGCCGTGTAGTTGAATAAATATTCACCGGTTTACGTTTTAACCGAAGAATAAATATAGCAATTAATATTTAGTGGACTCCCATAATATTTTAGATGTTCGGGAATTTTTATAAACCACTTGCGAAATATTATATTACGAGTTTAGAATACGGGTATAATACCTATTACTAAATAGAACACCATATTTCTTTTAATATATGGATATTGCTCTACACACGTATACAGTTTGAAGGATAGACAGATCTCTATGTGATTCATCAAAAGAAAACATTACTCACATACATACGTGTCTATTATATACGAGGATCTACCTTCTCAAACTTTACTATAAATACATACATATTACAATCCAAATCATACACACAATTCACACACACAAATATGTATTACACGACAAAAGAAAGAAAGAGAGAAAGAAAGAAAGAGAAAGAGACAGGAAGAAGAAAGACGCGGCGGCAGCTCCAGCCCCTCCGTCCGACCCTCTCGACTGTCGGCGCACCACCCAGCCACCTCCGACCTTCTCCGTTCGATTGTCCGGCAGCCCTTAGCCCTTCGTTTTTCCGGTGGAACCCAGCAGCCTCCTCCTCTCGTCGGTTGAACCTGCAGCACCTCTCCTCCATTTTTCCGACGACCCAGCAACAGCGACTTAGAGCCGCTAAATCCGGCGGACCCTCGCGGTGATGGAAGAACTGGTGGTGGCTGCGGTGATCTTACAACGTCACAGAAGCGGTGGCGGCGACCTTGCAGCTGCACCGGCGCACCAGCAGCTCCGCCTGCTCTCGTTTTTCCGGCGACGCAACTCCGACGAACCCAATAAACCGAAGCAGTAGCAGCAGCAGGTTGTAGGAAGATGGTGGTGTTTGCAAACGGGTTTAAAACCCGCTACAACCGTTCTCTTTTCGGTTGATGTTTCGGTGATGTACGGTTGAAGACAGGCGATGGCGGTAACGGTGATGAATCACCGGGACAGCAGTGATGAAGGTGGTGGTAGACGGTGGTGGTACGGCGAGTGTAGGTGGTCGTAATTCGAGCTAGAAAAAGGGACGTCGAGTTAACTGTCTTCACTTTCGGGCGACGTTTCGGTGACGTAACGAGGTCCAAACGACAAACCGACAACGGGGAAATGCTCGTAGCGAGAAACTAGTCAGGAAGGACTATTCGTTTATCTAAAACGAACAACTTTATTATCTCGGTTATTCGGACTCGTTCCACGACCCGTCAAGAAGGTATTCACCTTATATTATTCAGTATTATAATTTGACTTAAATTCAGACATGAATAATATAAAAGTTAATAGAACAAGTTAAATGGTTTAAATATATATATATATATATATAATTATACTTATTAATCAGTTTTATTTATTAAAATTGATTAAAAAGAATATTTAGTATTTAAATATTAAATATATATAGACATATATATTTAATATAAACGATAATGATAAATTAATTATCGGATTAAAGAATGTGTTTAATATATATTGAAAAATATATAAAAAGTGTTTAATGTTGAAATTAGGGTTTTCTAGCCGTTGTGCTATCAAAACCGAGCAAACGGCAATGAACTAAGCTTTGAAATTTTAAAGCATGTTATAAAATGTTATAACCGATAATACCCTAAGTCAGTTTTGAATGAAAATAAGTTTTGATAAAGAAATGAGAATAACGGGAAATTAGGGTTTCCGAATATGATTGCTTAATATAAAATAATCCGAAGGGTATGGAGACTTGATTTTTGACATGGAACTATGTTTATATATATAATAAGTATATATATAGTTAAAATAGATAAATGATAAAGTATTTCAAATACCAAGTTAATCAGATATTTAGAAGTTCGCGCGGACCGGAAGGGTAGACGCCTGTACACTGGGATTTCTGGCAAAAGCGAGGGTGTCGCATAAATCCCAACTGGGAAATGGCATCCCTCACTGGGCGATCCCGGAGTGAGCGTTTACTTATAGGAATGCGTGTCTTCATATTATCAACAAAAGAAAAGGATAATCGCCTAAAGGGCATTTTGGTTATTTTGACCTTTTAAAAGGAATGAACTTAATAATAAAATATTATTAAGATAATGAAGTATTAAAATAAACATAGGAAGTGTTTATTATATTAAACCTTGCATTAACGCGATACAATACGCGATTAGGTTTTGGAAGGCATTGCGGAGACTTTGTCTGAATTAACTGCTTAAGAGAATAAGGTGAGTTTTATGAGCCCACTTTTAAATGTTTTAAATGTTTTAATGTTTTCGGGATGATATACATGCAATGATATATATTCAACTGTTTACTTGAAAAGTGTTTGAGATGCCTTTACTTGTTTTGTGTTGTTACACATACGTGGAAAAGTTATAATACTTATAACTATTTTAAAGTTATTATTACCTGTTATTAATTTTTCGGGAAGGTTATAATAAACGGGTAATATAAAGGATGAAACTTTTATATAAAGCTTTGAGAAATGAAAAATGTGAATGTTTGGTTTAAGCCTATGTATATGAATAAGTGTCGGGTAAATATGATCTTATTAGCCTTGTTATGCAAGACCCATAACATTATATTTATGAAACGCTTATTTCCATATACGGGTAATGGACTGGTGTTGAAACGGTTATGAGTCCAAATACAAGAGTTATTTAGATGGACTTTTGAAAAGGATGAAAAGGTTTAAAAGGTTGAAAAGGTTTTAATCTAAGCAGATATTGTCTAGTGAAAAGGGAAAAGGTGGTTGTGCAACTAGAAGCGGGGAATGACGGTTCCCCGGGGTAACGACGGTTACTCTATGAAAGGTTTCGGGTGGCGACGGTTGCCCGAGGAGCTAACGTGGTTCCAATAGACAATGCTTAGTAGAATGAATGGTTAAATGTTTTGGTATAATTCTGTTATGTCTTATACCTGATAAAGGATAAATGATTAAATGTTTTGGTATAACTCTGTTATGTTTTATACCTGATAAATGTTTATAAAGAAGGGGTCGTTAGACCCAAGTGTTTGAGGTAAATCTTTCATGGAAAGGTAAAAGTTTTAAATACTTAGAACTCACCAGCGTAAGCTGACTTTTAAAAGCATGTATGTCAGGTATTGGTGATGTTTAAAGTAGCAAGGGAAGGGCTCTAGCAAGGGCAGATTAGATGGGCAAGCTATCATGAATGACTTGGTAGTAGACTGGCATAGCTATAGATAAGATCTAGTTATAGATTATGTTATTTCCTTACTATTGTAACTCGTTATATATATAAATGAAAAGTTTTTAATTTCCGCTGCTTAGTTATCTCTGTTGTACCATGTGTTCATGAGTAAAACCGACACGTGATCCCTCCTGGAACCAAGACTGGGAGTGGGCGTCACAATAAGACGTAGACATAATACGGTACAACGAATAATATCTACTGGAATTATCACTGTTGACTATGTGAAGTCAAAGGATAATATTACGGATCCGCTAACAAAAAGCCTAAGTAGAGAGTTAGTTCAGAGGTCGTCCATGGGAATGGGACTAAAGCCCTTGAAAGCTTAAGTTCATATGAAGGAAAACCTAACTCAGTTGACTAGAGATCCCAAGATATGAGTTCAATAGGACAACCTAATTGTATGAACTAGTGATATCACTGTAGGGGAAGATTTGATAAACCCACACACTTTAAGAAGGGGATGTATAATTGGAATCGGTACATCTCCTAGTCCATTCCTAAAAGTGACAAGTACGAGGTTAAGCGTATGGCTTTTAATGATTCAGCTGAGGCAGACACACGTGGTGAATAACCTATGTGAGAGAGAAGTGGGGTCGCTTCGAAGGGTATTGAGAGGTGGAACAATACCTAAGAGCTTTCGCAGAACCAAGCTAATGTTCATGTCCATAACAGACATAACTATGAGGACTTGATATTGTCAAGGAGAGTCTTGTGTGAAGCACATTGTCGCCTACATAAACGACAGACGAGTTCAAAGGCATCACCGCCTACTCAGAGCCAGTAGACTAAGTGTGTTTCATGAGTGAAGGTTTAAAGGGTAAGACCTGCCTATTGTATGCAAGATTCAACCGTTGGAACTTAATCGGAATATGTTGCTTCTGAGATCAACCTCCATTCATGTGGGGGATTGTTGGAAAAACTGTGTGTGAATGAGATGTTAATCTTAAATAAAATTTTGGCTCAAGTTTAGGAATGTAGTGCATCCTATCCCACATTGGTGGTTGAACAAAAGTTCTTCTAGTTTACAAGGATAACCCTCAAAGCTTTGAATAACTCATGTGTCATGTTTTACTCTGGCTTATGCCCTCGCGCAGGGAGGGGGGGGGGGGCGAATTTTGGCTATTTGGGTAGAAATTCTGAACCCGTGCCCGTGCAACCCTCGGACACGAATGCAGCTCCAAAACACTAGTTCCGTGCTAGTCGGGTTTTTGTTTTGAGCGTATTCTAGTAGGGACTTTTTGTTTTTTAAAGCTGAAAAATCTTTTGGCTTCCAACTGGTTAGTAGTCATTGATGTAGATCATTAAACCTGGTTAATGTCCATAATGCACATTAATATTCATGTATTATATATACATGGATTTGGGAGGAGATGTAGAGCACACGTGAGACACACTAAAATCCACACGCAAAAACATAAAGTTACGAATCTGTCTACAACAACTTCGTTCGTTCGTCTCAACGGCCTTTTGATTCCGACTTATTTTCCAGGAAAGTTATCTAGTCCGGCAGTACACGCTGCTTCAGACAGGTGTACCCTGAGAACAGACGACGGATCTATTTAAGGGAATTGTGTCAAACACAAGTCCGGTTCCTTCGCTTTTCTTGTCTTCTACTTTCAGGGATCGTTCCTGCCATCAGTTCGTCATCCGGTTCACTGCGTCTTCGATTTGGTTAGATCGTCAATTTCTTATCTAATGCTTCTGATTTTGTGAAGATTATTCTGAATTGGTTTACACATATGTTCCAACAGTATTATTACCAGGTTTCATATGCGCGCTTCGCTGCGCAGAACCCATGTTGCTGTTTGTGGGTGTTGTTAACAATTCTGTGACTTGTGAGGATCCGGTTACAATAAACACCAAACGTTATTATATTATAACCATAATAGCAAAAAAATATTGGTGTTTATAGTGTCTACATTGCTGTTTCTAAGTACTTACACAATCATGCACAATTGGCAACCTTGATGAGACAAAATATATGTAAATATCTGCATTTTCTAAGCTGCATGGCATATGCATATTTTTGCAGTTTTGTAGGAAGATGGAACTGCCAGATGTTTGTTTTTATATTAGCTCTTATTTCTTGTGGTTTTGCACAGAAAAAGTTGTAAGAAATATATCAACTACAGTGAGGAGGAAAAAACCAAGTAAGAAACCAATCGGGAAAAAGCACGAAACCTCAAATCCAGATCAAATAAGTTGAAAAAAAAACATGTCCAAGACCAACTAACATTCCTTTAAGCATATTAAGTAACCCTATATATAAAAATTGCCATAAAAAACATAAACAAATTTGATAAAATCTCTTGTAAAGTTTACCCCAAAAAATTCCAAACAAAAAATGACACCTCAATAGCTTCCATGTAGTTAAGAAACTATATTAGAAACCAATACACAGCATTATTAACAACAATATACTGATAAGATTCACCAATCATTACACAAATGACAAATGCCTTAGCATATAAACAATACAATCTCAACCAATTAGTACCTAATTACAACAACATGCATACACATTTTTGTACACAAAAGGAATATAAAAAACTAATTAGATAAAACTGAAAACTGCAATGAATGGAACAAAGCTAATTACTTTCATGCATACCTAAAAAAAGCAGAATCAAAATAAACTGCAAAAACCAAAAACACAGCCTTAATTTCAAACCAACATGTAGAAAAAAATCCACTTCCAACATAAATCAAAAGAAACATGTAAACACATTGCGATACCAAGAACATAAAACAAACAAAAAAACCATACCAATTTGAAAAAAAAAGTACCCTAACTCAGATAATACACCCCAACAGCACCATATTTTCAAAAATTGACAACCGAAATCAAAGAAAAATTATAGAAACAAACAATTACAACTGGGATAGCTATTACCCGCAAAATTACAATGCCAAGCATCAACGATGATAGCTACTACCCGCAAAATTGAGATACAAACCATCAACGGTGAATACCAAGAAAACGAAATCAAAGAGCAAAACTTACAGTGCTTTAAAGCAGACGAAAAGGAACACGCAACAATTTATTCATCGGAGCTCTTCTTATATACAATCTCACAAATTAAACATGTACGCAATACATATTGAGGATTGACCATGAAAAAACACGTGTCAAGCACTATAGGAGAACATGTACCAAAAGCACATGAAGTTGTACCATATAAACGCACCTGCCTTACTGCATGAGAACTTGTAACTTGCGTAGATGAAATTGCACCTTTAGTTGTCTAATGTATATATGGGAAATTTATTTACTATAGATTAAATATAATTTATTAGATTTCAACATGTTATCATGCTTCATCAAGTATTTTATAAAAATTGTCTTAAAATAAGTTTAGTTTGATTGTTTGATATAAGGATGACAATTCCTGACCCAACTCCAACATGACACAAAGAAAATCAGGTTTTGGTTGACATATCTAACACGTTTAAAAGCGAGTTGTGTTTGGGTTGATATGTGTAACTAAACTCATGTTTAGGTTGACTTATTTAACTAAACGGATTGTGTTCAAGTTAACATGTTTAACCTGTTTAGTTAAACAGATCGACCCACAAACATCTTTTGCAAAATATGTCGACCCACTAACTTGTTTATGACCTATTTCTGACTCGTTTTTAACCACTATAACCATTTTCTACAACTTATTAGCCTGATTAACACGTTAACAACTTTGATTATTATCCTAGAACCTGTCAACCCAGGTAACTCATTTTGATAAACAAACAGATTAAATGATTTACAAAGTTAGAGTTAATATCTACAAAATAATAAATGATTACAATATTGGATACTTTTCATCACCATATTTATTTTCAGAGATTCTTTCCCACCTAAACATTTCACTTCAATTCATTTAATTATCTTTAAAATCATAATTTTAAAGATTTAATTTTCACTTCTTCATCTACATATACCAATTATTCAATAATCAAATAAATCTCAAATATGTTATTTAATTATTTAATGTAATTTAACATATAATTCTGATGATAAGAAGAATATAAGTAAATTAATTGTATAATGATTTCCCCGTGTAATACACGGGTTCTATGTTAGTTTTTAACATAAATAAAAATACCGGTTAATTTCATGTTTCACAATGCCTGGGAAGCAAAATTCAAACACATACATATTCTATATTTAGAACCCCCCTTGCAGAATTCGATGAGAAAACAATCAATTTTAATAGTTCCCGCCACCCGCTATTCCGACGTTCTTCCAGTTTCCACATTGTAAAGGTAATACGCATAGCTATGGATATGGATGTAACAGAGCAAATAAATTGAAAACCCATTTTAGAGAATATACGTTCGCTAAAAAGCCATTGGTTTCTGGAAGAATTCGTGATTCACATTTCATTCAATTCATTCTCTCTATCAATATTTTCATGTTCGTTGATCGATTCCGATAGGTATCATCTTTTTGATTTCGAAATTGTCTGATAAACATATAATATATATATATATATATATATCTGGAGCAGTTTATATTAGGTTAAATTGCAATCGAGGAGGATTTCGAAAGAAACCTTGTCAATATGGCGGTTGATTTGATAAGAAAGCATGTTATCATTGCCACAAAATGTTGCTATAGATTAGCTTCTAGGCATCCCATTTTGGTGTTTGTGGTTTTTGCTTCGATTTGGTTATACAAATCATTTCCTTTATTGTTTTACCTTTTGGTATATTCTTCTCCTGTGATTGCATCTACTCTTTTTCTGCTTGGAACTCTGTTATTCTATGGTCATGAGAATGAATCAGAATTACAAAAGGAAGGAAAACCACACCATCATAATAAGATTCACAACCTAGAAATTGGGGGTATGCGAAAAACTGAAATTGGTGATCCTAAACTTGGAAGGTTGATTGATAATGGTGCGACAAGGGGCAATCGAAAGCCGTTTTTGGTGAAGCGTTACGTGACCGGAAATGGTAAGATGGATAGTAGTGATGGATCGAGAAGGAGCTCAGTTGACACCTTACGTAATACTCGAGGGCATATTGATGAGGATATTAAAGGATGGGAAACAGGATCTGATCTTCATGAAAGCTCTTCTCCAAGTGCTTCAATGGTTGATATTTATTCAATGCTTGATGAGCTTCGTCCGCATTCAGAATCAGAAGTTCCTTTCCCGCATGTTAGCACGGATGCTGCTACGGACCAGTCTCTTGAATCAGGTGAGTTTGTTAATGATACTGATGATGATGAGGAGGAGGAGGAAGATGATGATCAGGAAGATTTGGAAGTTAAGGAGGATGAAGAGGGAAGTGATATTACATGGAGAGAAGATGACCAAAGGAATCTCATGAATATGGGAACATCAGAGCTAGAGAGAAATCAGATTTTAGAGAATCTTATTGTGAGGCAGAAAGCACTAAAAAACATGAGGATGCAGGCTGAGAAAAAAATGGAAAGCATAAGTCCTGATCTTCAATTTAATTCCACTAACATTTCAGCTTCTAGAAAAAAGCATTTTGATCATCCTAGTCATTTCTATGACAACAATCTCGGGTTTGCTCAGCCTGTTATGATTCCAAGAAGAAACCCTTTTGATCTTCTTCATGACCCAAGTGGACAAAAATCCGATCCCACTTTTCAGTCTGACTCTGTAGTGTTCCGAAAACATGAACCGTTGGGCCATCGCCAGGAGATTTTTGGTTCAGGCCCCTCAACTTTCGGATCATACCCTACACCTGAACGATTTGCTTCTGCTCGAAAATCAACTGGTTCATTTCATATTCCTGATATGAATGACTATACCATTCAAAGACGGCGGTTTTCTGAAGATAATCATACTGCGAAGCTTCATCCGTATGCACAAAGAGATGACAGGATGAACGAGGTTGAGAGAAAAATGGAAAGCATAAGTCCTGATCTTCAATTTAATGCCACTAACATTTCAACTTTTAGAAAGAATCATTTCTATGACAACAATCTTGGGTTTGCTCAGCCTGTTATGATTCAAAGAAGAAACCCTTTTGATCTTCCTCATGACCTAAGTGGACAGAAATCCAATCGAGTGGGTCCCACTTTTCAATCGGATCCAGTAGCGTTTCGAAAAAATGAACCATTGGGCCGTCGCCATGAGATTTTTGGTTCGGGCCCCTCAACTTTAGGATCTTACCCTACACCTGAACGAATTGCTTCTGCTCGAAAATCAACTGGTTCATTTCATATTCCTGATATGAGTAACTACACCATTCAAAGAAGGCGATTTTCTGAAGATAATCACACTGTGAACCTTCGTCCTGATGCACTAGGAGATGACATGATTAATGAGGTTAATGTAAATGATGGGAATAGAGGTATACAAAAGGAAAATTTGTGTTTCCATCATGACCAAAGTGGACAGAAATCCGATCGAGTGGGTCCCACTTTTCAATCGGATTTTGTAGCATTTCGAAAAAATGAACCATTGGTTCGTCGCCACGAGATTTTGGGTTCGGGCCCCATAACTTTAGGGTCATACCCTACACCTGAACGAATTGCTTCTGCTCGAAAATCAACTGGGTCATTTCATATTCCTGATATGAGTGAGTATACCATTCAGAGAAGACGGTTTTCTGAAGATAATCGCACTGTGAAGTTTTGTCCAAATGCACAAGGAGATGACAGGATGAATGAGGTCGATGCAAATGATGGGAATACAGGTATGCGAAAGAAATTTCTTGTTTTCATAAATTGATAATGTAACATCTTAATAAGGAGCGCATGAGACACAAATTTGATTAAATATCCAGGTTCTAAAGAGAAAACCTTCACTAAATCAACCTCCTCATATTATGATGTACCTGATGACATATCTAATGAAGATGATGATAATGAGGAAGCAGAGTATAGATCCCCAGTGGCACAAGATTCAAAAGAGATGCAGGTAATTTTAAACTTAACCTCTCATTAACTCTTTTACGATTCTTACTAAATTCTCTACTTTTTTCTCCTACATCAGCATCTCTAGATTTAAACATTGTTCTTAAAATATAAGGGATAAATATAACGGTTTGGTAAACATACAAATCTATTACACATAAAAAAATATGATGTAGAGTGTTTCTTAAAAGTTTTTAATTTTTATGGATAAATGTGCTTTTTGGATAAATTATAAAGATAAAGATAAAGAACCTGATGTGAATGCTTTCATCGGTCCAATATTATCATCAATATTATTATATTGTTAGATGATATATAAATTTCGTCATATAGATCAAAGTTCACAACGGGTTAGAGTTAAAAAAAAAAAGCTAATATATGAGATGATTTCAGATCGAGAACTCCAGTGTTGATTATTCTGCAGCAACTGAAGGTGGGTTGCCTCAAGGGCCAAGTGAAGAGCACCACGGGCTAAAATCATGGTTAACCGGATGGAAAGCATGAAGATCACTTATGTGAAGGTCTTCTTAAAGATGCTCCCACTTTTTTAATTTATACTTATTCTTTCTAGAGTAATGAAAGTATAGGTTTTGTGGATACCATTTTTACTTTTTACCCTTGTCGAATTTTGATTTGGCAAAACGGTAACATCATTTTAAACTTATTAGAATCGCTAGTTGTCATGTTGTGTGGTTTTCTATTTGGGTTCCAATGTTAAACGAGTCGATAGTTAAGTTAGAGGTTTTTTTAATTGAAATGACAGAATTTATTGAAACAGATGAAGCTAGCCAGAGACTAGTGATGATACACAGTAGGGATACAGACAACAGCAACCACATCCACCAGAACTACAAAGAAAAGAACACAGAACAAGGAGGAACAAGGAGGAACAAAGCATAAAAACCCCAACTTGCAAAGTGTTTCCCAGCCACATGAGAGCTTCCAGCAGATAGACCCAAACCACCCTTTAACCCCTTAAAATACATGGCCCTAACCGCCAAGCTTGAAGCCTCATTATCAACTTGATCCAAAGACTTGGCTTGGCATATTTTATGCACTCCATAACAGCATCAAGGATACCCCCACACACACCAAAACACAGACACCACCTCCCCCCACTTTCTCTTAATTTTCTTACTTTCTTTCTAGTTTCCTCAGGTCCTGACACCAAAGCCACCAAAGCCAACACTGAAGCGACCACCACCCCGAACCAAGATCCAAACCGAAAACCGCCACCTTCTGAAGATAACACGGAGCACGACAATGCTAATAGAAAATATACAGTGACTTCCAACCACAGTGATCCATCATGCCTTGTGAACTTAGTAGGATCAAATTAAATTAAGATCTTAACACACAGATTCCAATCAGGAGAAGCTAAAGAATAACACCCCAAACAAGCATGATAATACCCATCTTGAGCAACCCAACCCACTACACTCCCACTGCATTTCATCTGCCCAAAAACACATCCAGATCATCCATTCTTTGTCCCAAACCACGAAAGTTATACCCCCAAAACGTATCCCCCATTTCAGTATAAAAACACTAATACTGAAAACAAGAACACCACAAGAAATGAATAATATAACATGAACCGAAGTGCATTAGTTATCTTCCCCCCCCCCTTTTTTATATCAACCCAGTCCAATTTCTCCCACCCACAGCCCATCTAACACACGCCAAAGAACGCACCCAGTATATAATCAGACAACTAATGCACCCACCAAAACACACCCACACCAAGATATGAACCCGAGACCCCCACCCAGTGAGAGAAAATTACAGCCTCCTAAGGCAGTAAAACCTTTGGAACACAAGAACCTTTAAAACCAAATAGGGAACAAGACGCATTCACCAGCATCAAAATTGCACACCCCATATTCCACTCCCAACTCTTGCACCACAATCCCCACAATTATCCTAACCATTTGCTTTTTCTATTTCTCCCTTTTCTTTCTCGCTCTTCCTTTTCTTTTTTTCTTTTTTTCTTTTTTCTCCTTTTTCTCTCCACCCGCACCCTTCCAGCCCCCCAGCCTTGATCAAAGCATAGCAGTCTACCACACCCCACAGTGGCCAGCCCCACTGTGTTCAAAATACAAGGCACCTAAATGATTGATTTTGGTTGTATGATCCATTTTTCAAGAAAGGGGTTGATTTGGGTTGTTTTTCCTATAACGACTTGTTTCAACCCAGTAGACTATGAACCAAAATCCCCTATCATTTGGTGGAGTGGATATCCTTTTACCTTCTAATGTGGAGGTCAAACGTTCAACTATCACCTAACATAAAGAGTGTAAGAATATTAGAGAGGTGAGCCAGAAGCTTTAACACAGTGGACCTTTGGGATAGATGTGCAACACAGAGGGTCTTGGTTACTCGCACGGGCTGTGGTCGTAGCATGTTGTGGGTAACATTGTTTGCCACGATAAGACCCCCGGGTAACCAGATGTTTGCAGTTCAAAGAAAAAAAAAAGATTTTGAGCCTAAAAAATTAAAATTTTCTTAAAATGTCATTGTTTTCTCTATACCCGTTCTGACCTCACCTGTCTCGACTACTTTTTCAAGCTTAGCATCTATAATAATCAGTGTTCTTGAGAAAAAGTTGATTATTTGCAACAAATTGACAAGTTTATTAACTTTTTTTTTGAACGGCAAATTTGGATCACTGACGGGGGCATTACCCACCCACCCGATCATCTCCAATCCCCATCAGGAGGAAACTAACCATAAGTGAGAAAACCCCCTGGCCCAGCTTGTAACCCCAGTTATTTATTTTTTTTTTGTTACAAATGGGACAAGTTTATTAACTGATTATCATCTTTCAAGTTTCTATAATCAACTAACAAGACAAGCCACGTCATGCGACCGTCAATGTGCATTTAGTGGCGTGGATTGTGTCCCTAAAATAGGTGGGTAGACCCAAGGCATGAAATCTTGGTGTTAGATATCCGAACACGAATCTTTTAAACTTTTTTTAAACGGTAAATTTGGATCACTGACGACGCATTACTCACCCACCATCATCTACAATCCTAATCAGGAAGAAACTCACCATAGGTGAGAAAACCATTTGACCCAACCTGTAACCCCTATTTATTTATTATTGTTACAAATGAAACTTACCTCCCAATTATAATGTCTTTGGATACCTCCCATAGCCAATTAGGTTAATTAATATCTCTATAAATAACTCTATGTTATTATTTTCTTTAAAATAACTCATGGTTAAATATTCTATATTTCTAAACCACACCTAGATAATCGATCACCAAAATATAAATTTCACCTGTTTGTTAAACCAATGTAACCCGGATGAAAACGTTAATCAATCGCAACCGAACCTATCGTTTTCAAAATTTTCAAGCACTAAAACATGGAGCACGAGATCTTTCTTGTTGAATAAGTTCCCTCTACAAACAAAAATTAATAATAAAAAAAATTAATGGAAATAGTGTTCAATCTGCTTATGAAGTTAAACGTTACACATGGACCTTGTATGAAGAGATTCATCTTGCCAAGGCTTATGTTCCCATGTCTAAAGATCCAATCATCGAGAACAACCATGAACTTCATATTTTCGGGAGCCGAGCTGAAGAGTATTTCTTGACATGGGAAGATATACGTGGAAAGAGGACCGCACATAACCCAAGGTCGTAATAGCACATGATTAAGCACAAGTTAAACAAGTTTAATAAAATTTGGGAAAATCTTAGGGATACCATGGTGTACCTAACTTGGATACATCATGGTGTACTTAACAATGATTAGCATGTTATGGTGTACCTAATAATGATTGTCGCCGGAGGAAAGTTTGTGGTCGCCGGAGTTTGTTTTTCAGGCTTGTTAGCACACCTGTGATTCTCGCTATCGCGCCGCTACGGGCTAGAGATCTCTTTGGTGGGTTTTGTTAGGGTTTTTCCCATCCTCACCATTGATCGTATCCTCCGTTTGCGGGGTGGTGTCTGGGAATACGAGCTTGTTCTAACGGGTTTTGGGACTTCTGGGCGACGGTATTATTCCAGCGGTGACTGAGTTCTTTATCATGTCGGTGAAGGAGGCAGTCGGGAGGGAAGAACATGTCGAAGAAGGCTGGACGGAGGTTGTGAAATGTAGAGATGCGAAGAAAGGATTCAAGGTGGACTTCAGAGAACTTGGGGAGGAGGAAAGAGGTTGTGAAATGTAGAGATGCGAAGAAAGGATTCAAGGTGGACTTCAGAGAACTTGGGGAGGAGGAACTGGTTAGTTTTTATGTGACTAACCTGCCGGACACATGCAAAAAGGAATGGTTGGCGGAGGCAGTGGAAAGTTATGGTTGTTTGGTTGATACCTATATTGCAAGATGAATAAAGAAGGGCATGTTTTTGGTTTAATCAAATTTAGATGAGTCAAAAACAAATGGGAGCTAGAGAGGAGGCTGCATGGGGTTCACGTGGGAGTTATGAAGGCCCGTGTGAATTTACAAAAGTTCAATCGAGAGGGTGTGCCGGTGGTTCAGAACCCGGAGGCGGTAGACGCTATGGCCGAGTCAAAGAAGGTGAGTAGGGTTGGGACTGGGGAGTGTTCGAGACCCCCAGTGGGGAGCACATTGGAAAAGGGTAAGAGCTTTGCTTATGCTGTCTCTGGACGTAAGACGGAAGAGAGAGGGACACCCGGTAGAGTTCTCAACATCCAGAAATGTTTCACGTCGGCGTTTCAAGCTTGGCAAGGAAGTGCTTTGTTGGGAAAGGCTTCGGATCTTTTCCATCTGTGTAACTTGGATAAGCTTCTTCGGTGCAAAGGGCTACCGGAATGTAATGTCAGGCACTTGAGGGGGGGGGGGGGTTTCATGTTTTGTTAACATTTAAGAATCAAGGCTTTGCACAGGATTTCTTGGATTTGGAACAGAAATGGATGGAGTGGTTTTGTTCCTTAGTCTTGTGGAGAGGCCAATCTTTTGATTCGGAGAGGATAGTTTGGCTTAGCATAATGGGGGTGCCTCCTCAGCTCTGGGAGGGTGATGTTTTTAATTTGATTGCTGCTAGCTTTGGAAAGGTTATTCATGAGTCTGATGCGGACTTAAGGAACTACGACATGGCTAAAAGCTATGCCGGAATCTTAGTGAAACAATACCGTAAAGTTGATAGTGAGATTACGCTGAGGTGGGATGACTGTGAGTTTGTTTGTGGTGTAAGGGAGATTCACGATGACTGGTCACTGGATTTTATTAAGGTTTTCACTGGATCCGGTGGTGGTAACACGGTTCCGGAGATTGCGTCCCAGATCTCCAATGAAGGCGGGGTAGGCCAGGGGGCGAGGACGGTAATCGAACAGTCAGGGTTGGTTGTTGATACCTGATATGTGCGTCGTGTGAAGTATCAGATAAAGGTCAAGATCATGTCAAGTTATGTCTGACCGAACTAGGTCCGAACCTAAAGTTCGGACTGGCCGAACCTAAAGTTCGGACTGGCCAAACCTGAGGTTCGGACGAGGATCGGACCAGCGGGTATAAATAGGTGATTGGTCTTTGTAATTGTAGAGTTCTGGGGGGTGAGATTTCTTAAGTGTGTGTTTTCAAGGTGTTTCTTTGTGTTGTGTTTCTGAGTGTTTCACTGATTGTAATTGTTCATTTTGATCAATAAAACAATCGGTTAATTACGTTTCGATGTCCGATTAGCTAGATCGAGTAGACGATCCGATGCTCACGCATTTTCAAGTGGTATCAGAGCTTTCTGGTTCACACTACTGATCTGTGGTTGCTATATTTGGATTTTTGAAGCGTTTTTTGAAGTTTCTCGAGTTTGTTTTCGTGTTGTTCATCAATTCTATCGAGTGTTTGGTGTCAAAATTGTTCCTAAGTCATTTTCTATCAGTTTTTCTGAGTCACAGTCTCGAGATTTGTCAAAATTCGTCCATTTTCGCGCGTTTTAGAAAAATGAGTTCGAAGTTCGGATTTGTCTGATCAGGTTCGGAGTAACTGCTCCGAACTTGAAGTTCGGTCGATATTCGTCAAGGTTCGGAGCTGTCTCGGTCAAGGTTCGGAGTGATTTGAGGTTCAGAGCTAGATCGGAGTCTTTGAGGAGTTCGGTCTGTTGATTTTGACTCGGAGCAAGTTCGGACAACATTTGGAGTTTGGATTTAAGTTCGGACAGAGTTTGGAGCTTTGTTATAAGTTCGGAGAGAGTTCGGCCGGCAGAATCTTATTTTTTCGAACGATGTCGGAATTTCAAGCTTTTGCCGCAATGCAGAGCGTGATGCAAACTATGCTAAATTTTGATAACGAAATCGGAACAAGTCAGAAAGTTCTTAAATTGTTGAAGTTGGAAGATTATCACAATTGGGAACAACGTTTTTCAGCTTACATCAGCACAAATAATGTGGATTTATGGATTCCGATTCGCAAACTTTACATGCATCCACAAGCAGATGGAGATTTTAAAAGAATACAAGATTTTGATGGTGATGAAAGAAAACTTTATGAGCTTGAAGAAAAAGCCTATGGTTATCTAACAATGGCTTTGCCTACTGAGTTGTTGCATCAGTTTAGTACGTGCAAAAAGTCAAAACAATTGTGGGATGCATTGTCTGCTAGATGCGAAGGAAATGATCAATACAAGAAGAGTAGAAGAAAAGTGCTGAACAAAGAATTTGAAAATTTTCAACATTATGATAAAGAAACTATTCCTGCACTTGTATCCAGATTTTCACATCTGATTAGTGAAATGAAGGTGGTGAACATTGAAAAGACTGAGGAGGAATTAAAAGAGAAATTAATGGAAGCATTACCAGAAAAGTGGGAAAATTATGTTTTGTTGCTTACTCATGACAAAGATTATTCCGCATTATCATTTCATGATTTAACCGGAAAACTTCATGCTAGAGAGATGGAAATGATGACTTCAAACAAGGCTACTGCTACTTTGCAAAATCCTGAATTATATCATGGTGAAAATACAGCAAGTATGAATGCTAAAGCTAAACCAAGTTTGAGTTCTGCACCAAGTACAGCTTTCTTGACTGGAATTTCTGATAAATTTGGAAAGCAAGTCTTCACAGGGTTGTAGTTTTATAATTCCGAATATTTCAAATCAGAATGCCTTTTCTGCTGAATCAACAGAAGATTGTGCTAAAATGATTTCGGCCTTGATTTCATCATCTTTTGGTTCTATTATTAAAAATGTTGCTGATGCAAAGTTAACCAGTGAGGATCTTGATGCTCTTGATGATGATCAACTAACTGAATTGGATGTATCTTGGCAATATGCTATGTTGTGCCAAAGATCTAAGAGATTCTTTAAGAAACATGGAAGGAATATTTCTGGTGATAAATTGGGTTTTGACAAGTCCAAATTAAAATGTTACAAATGTTCACAACTTGGACATTTTGCTAAAGATTGTCATCAGGCACATGCAAATAAGTCTGGTGTTCCTCTATCACCAAAGCCTAGTTTTACTCAACCATCTACTAGTAACACAAGCAAGACCACAGCTTTGATGGCTCAAAATGATGGTGTTTATGATTGGGGTCAACATTTTGGATATGATACATCAGCATTAATTGTCACACATGACCAAGATGATTATTATTCTGATTCTAGTTCATATGATGCTGCTGAAACGGAAAAGTTTGAATCTAAGATTGAAGCTTTGATGAAAGAAAAAGAATTTTTGGTTGAGAAAGTCAAGAGAGTTACTGCTGATTTCAAAATGATTAATTCGAAGTTGGGTATTTCTAAGGAAAATGATAAGGAATTGGTTATGAAGAATGAATGTTTGCTTAAAGAGATTAACTTGCTGAATGAAGTTTTAGAAATTTCTAAGCAAGATAAAAGGGAGGTTGAAGCTGCAAAAGCCAAGATTTGTGAAGAACGGGATGAGTTGGTGAAAGATGTCAAGAAATGGAAGGATGAAGCGGAAGATGCGGCTAATGATTTTTAGAATTTATTTGACAAATCCAAGATCAAGCTTGATTTGCTTACTAAGAGTGTTGAAGAGTCTGCTGCTAAAATTGAAGTATATCAAGTTGATATGGAAAAGTTGTTGGATGAGAAGCGTGAGTTGGTTAGTGTTAACAAAGTTCAAGCTGCGAATTTGGAGATTCAGAAGCGAAATGAGAATAAATTGAAAAAGGAGTTACATGAAGGACTTGAAAATCTTCGTATGCAAAAGTTTGAAACTCACAAAGTTGCAAAGCGTTTGATTGCTAAAGAAAAGGAATTTACAGAAGCTCAGCAGCAAATTTCTGATCTCAAAGTTCAAGTTCTTGATGCTAATAGGTTGTTCAACAATGTTTCAAATTCTCAGGTCTTCACAAGCTTCTTAGCTAATGATGCAAATTTTGAGAAAATGTTTGATAAGACTGCCTCACCCCTTGCTCATATCAACGAAGCTGTCAAAGAAGTGAGGGAACAAGTTGATGAATTTGATTATTCAAAGGTTTCGTCATCTATTGCTGAGGATGATAAAGTTGTGTCGAAGAAGAAGAACAGGAAGAATAAGAAGAATAAGGAAAAGAAATCAGAAGTTTCTCTTGCACCAAAGTTTGTATCTGGATCATCGTCTGCTGATAATGAGAAGTCGACTACTTCTCGTGACAAGCTTCTGTCTCAACCGGAGTTTGATGAAAGGATTTTTTATGATCAAAAGAATGTCACTGAAGTAAAAGCTGAATTTTCTCGATCAGCGAAGCATGGTCATGGTTCACCTGAGGAGAAAATTTCTGGAAAGCATGAAGGATTGGGTTTTCACGGGATGAAAAACAAAGCTGAAAAGGTTCCAGCATCATCGTATCCAGATTTGAAGAAGTTAAAGATGAAACAAGTGAAGAAGAAAGTTTTTCAAGCTGATAAAATTCAACCCGAGCGGTTTTACAAACTCAAGGGTTCGGATCAGTTATTTTCTGACAAAGAATTTCCACTTCATTGTGTTGATGCTCGGAAGATTTCTGAAGTTTTTGTGAAAGCTCAAGTTTCGTCTGAAAGTTCTCAATATCTAAGCCCTACATCTAAATGGGTACATGATCACAGGCATCAGGTATATGATTCTCATTCTAATCATGTTAGAGATATTCATGTGTGTTCTTCGCAGGTACATCACCGATGGGATAAAACGACAAGAATTTGTTATATCTGTCGTCACCCAGGGCATATGGCAAAAGATTGTCCCTCACATGCTGTTTCATCACAAAGGTTTCAAAAGAAATCAGTTTTTGGTAAACCTGCCACCACAAAGTTCTTTGATGAACAAGGTAGAGTTTTTGATGAAGTTGAGTCTACATTTTATCATAAACAAAACAGTTTTGTTCCAATGTTTTCAAAAGCTCAAAATGTAGTTTCCCCATCACAGTCACCTGTGATTGCTTCATCAAGAACTGACTTACCAAAACAACAACACTGGAAACCTAAGGTGGTTTCTAAGCAAAACAAGGACACTGGTCGACCAGAAGCGATCCGCTTCGGGTCATTTTTGGACTAATTAGTTTAACCAGTGTGCAGGTACTTCTAGAAGACCTATCGACGATTGCAAAGTGTTGATGGAGGAGTATTCTACTTAATTTAAATTTCCTGATACATTTTTCTAATCTGCAAATTCTGATTTCTAAAACTGAAAAATATCCATGTTGATTGATCAATTTTCTTTGCTTACAAGTTTTTCTCAAAAACCCAAAAATAGTGTCTCGTTTTTGTGTAAAATGAAAATCCAAAAATAGAGTTTCATTTTAAAGGGGAGAATTGTAAGTAAGGGGGGGTATCTGAGAAAATGCATGTTATGGGGAGAAATTGAATACATGCCAAATATATAATGAAGGAAGGTGAATACATGCCTAATATATAAAATTGTGAGAAATTCATCATTGGGAAATGATGGTACATTGGCTTACGTATCTGACTCATGGATAGAGTAGATGAAAGAGCCATAAGATCATTGTTTGTTATGCTTGGTAGATTCGGCAAATCAGAAAGTATTCAAATGTGATATACACTAAATACTAATGCTTGACCATGTGGATAACATCTTGATGCATATTTCCATGACACAAAAAGAAGAATAAGTGTGAAAATCAAAATGAGAAGTCACTGTGTATACATGTGTTCTTTTTGCAAAGATTTAAACTTGTTTGAGTTTCTTTATTTTGTCAAACGATCGGACTTTCTCTGCGTATCGAAAGATCGACCTGATTTTTGTTCGTTTGACGTTCTGCTTTATTTTCATTGGTGTTTCGTATAATCCATCGGACTTTCTCTGCGTGTATGGGAGTACCGACCTGATTGTTGTTGGGTTATACAATTTCAGCTTGTTTTATTTTCTTATTTTGTTAAATCCGAGGCCCTATTTCTGTATTGAAAGATCGACCTTAAGGTAGACGATTTAACGTTCTTATTTCTTTTTGCATGAAACACAGTTAACTATATCATGAAAATATTGTGCATTGTGAAAAATCGCAAGTGCTGTCACAGAAAAGGAAAAAGAAAGAAAAACTGAAAATGTCTGATTATGTTTGATAGTGTGGGATACACTGGTCAAAGTAAATATAATCAAAATCTTAACGTATCCAGGTGTTATGAGTATGATTTTGCCTGAGTTTAAGTTGGACAAATTATACCAGCAATCAGCATGACTTATGTGCTTCGATTAATTAAAATTGAAGTGCGGTTCAGTGCGTTATGTTCAATATGATCCCATATAGTGATCTTTCTCATACCAAAAATAGTGTTTGATTCTGTATTGTGATTTCATTTCTTTTCGGAAAAGAACAAAAAGATTTTCGGTGTGTTTTAGCATAAACTTTGAAAAGTCAAAAAGATTTTGTTTCTGCTTTATTTTTGATCTGATCAACACGTGATACAAATCAATTTTCAAAATCATATCTTGGAGTCTCAAAGAGACGTTTTGCGCCAAGATTATTTTAAAAGTTTGAACAGGTTGTTATGTGCATGTTATCACAACTTCAAGTCTTCTGAAGATGTTGATAAAAGACCAGAGATACACTAAAATGTCATCAAGTATTCAAGATCAAGCTACGATCGAGTTGAGGAGGAGTTTGTTTGAAGATTCATTTCATTGAACGAACGGATTCTACGCTTGAGGGGGAGCTTGATTGAAGATACAATGTTGATGATGTTGAAGAGATACTGCACACGACGAGGGGGAGTTTGTTGATACCTGATATGTGTGTCGTGTGAAGTATCAGATAAAGATCAAGATCATGTCAAACTAGGTCTGGCCGAACTAGGTCCGAACCTAAAGTTCGGACTGGCCGAACCTGAGGTTCGGACGAGGATCGGACCAGCGGGTATAAATAGGTGATTGGTCTTTGTAATTGTAGAGTTCTGGGGGGGGGGTGAGATTTCTTAAGTGTGTGTTTTCAAGGTGTTTCTTTGTGTTGTGTTTCTGAGTGTTTCACTGATTGTAATTGTTCATTTTGATCAATAAAACAATCGGTAAATTACGTTTCGATGTCCGATTAGCTAGATCGATTAGACGATCCAATGCTCACGCATTTTCATTGGTCGGTGATAGTGTGCATGAGGGTGTCAAGTCCCGAGACGAGGTTTTGGTCACAAAGGTGGTGGGGGAAATCCAAGTGTCTGCGCTGGTGGGGTATGAAGCAGGTGGGTCCAGTGGCAAAAAGAATTTGGGAGGTGATCGTGAGAGTCTTCTGGGCCAGGTGGGCCTTGATGGATCTCATGCTGTTTCTATCCTTGGGCCCAGGCGTGCTATGGTTAGAGATGGGCCTAGCATGGTGGTTTTTGAGTCAGTGGAGGAATCTAGGGGCAAAAGAGTAAAAGGTCTTTTGGATGAGATTGATCTAAACTTCCCTCCTATTCCACCAGGGACCAAAAAGATAGTGGTGGAAAAACCTAGAGATATTTTTAGAAGATTGAGAAAAAATTCAGTACCAAATAATGACTCCTATTCTTCTACCCGGGATATGGGGTCTGGAGGTTTCGGCAATTGTTTGATTCAAAACTCGTCGAAGGAGGAGGCACTGGATGAACAAACTAGACGGGATTTGGCCTTGGCGGACGAAGTCATAAACTCCCTGCAGGCTGCGGCGGTGGTCGGAATACAACTCATGGAATGCGAAGATAGAGTTAAGGATTTGGTGCTCGAAGATGGTGTGGTCAAATCGGTCTGATGGATTTCCTTTCGATTAACTGTAGGGGTTTCGTGGATTGGTAATATGAAATCGTCGAATCGGGCTAGTTTTCTCTGCATCCAGGAGACTCATGTGGCTATTAGAGAGGCGCTGCCTATCGGGGGGCTTTGGGGTAACAAGGCTATGGAAATGGAATGGGTGCCGGCGTCAGGAGTGTGCCTGGTGACTCAAGATAGATGTAATGTAGTAAATATTTATGCCCCGCAAAGTAAATCGAGGAAGAGGAGGCTTTGGGAGGAGCTGTTAGCGCTTATGCAAGGCAGAGAGGGATGGTGGGTTTTTGGGGGTGATTTTAGCGAAGTTCGATCCGAGGAGGAGAGACTTGGTTCGGCGTTTCATCAGTCGGCTGCTAATTGTTTTAATGATTTTTTTTTCCGGGCTGGATTACATGAATACAATATGGGAAGTTCCGCATATACTTTCTCATATGGTCGGGGGATTAATTTTAGCAAAATAGATAGGTTTTTGGTGTGTGGAGAATTTTTTCACAAATGGCCTCATGCTTCTCTATTTACTGTCCTGAGGTTATGGTCTGACCATAATCCTTTGGTCCTCAAATGTTCCGAAGTAGATTTTGGCCCAATCCCGTTCAAGTTTTTTTATAGTTGGATAAAGAAAGATGGGTTTCAGGAGGTGGTGAACGGGGCAAGATCCTCATTCATGGGTTCCGGGAAAGCCGATGTTATCTTGCGAGATAAACTGAAGTGGATCAAAAGTGCTTTAAAAGATTGGAACAGAAGATCTAAAGAGACCGAGCGCATCGTGGAGGCTAGACTGATTGAGTGTTGTATTAGTTTCGAGGAATTATCGGAATCTAGAAGTTTGGGTCAAGACGAGTTGGAGGAATGCTCTTGCACTAAATCGAAGCTGTTGGGTTTAGAAGGTAGTAAGTTGGAGGAAATTCGGCAGAAAGCGAGATGTAAATGGGCCAAACTGGGAGAGGAGAACTCCGGCTTCTTTCGTCGGTTGGTTAAGTCCAATTTTTTTAGTTGTCGTATTAACAGGCTTAGGGTGGGCATTAGATGGATATCTAATCCGATTGAGATTAAAAAGGTGGTTTATAGACATTTTAAAAGAATGTTCAAGGCCCAGGATCAGTTGGCCTCCTATGCATTGCCCTAATGTGTGTAGGATTTCGGAGGAGGATGCAAGGATTATCTCAGAGCCGTTTTCTAGGGAGGAGATTAAGAGAGCTGTTTGGGAGTGTGGTGGGGATAAGGCGCCGGGTCCGGATGGCTTCAACTTCAAGTTCATTAAATCCCAATGGAGTTGGATTAAGGAGGATTTTTTCAATATTCTTAAGGAATTTCACAATGATGGTATCATTAGCAAGGGCTGTGGTTCTTCATTTATCCATTTGATTCCCAAGAGGAAGGATCCATTATTATTAAATGATTATCGGCCCATAAGTCTTGTTGGTTGCATTTCGAAGGTGATTTCCAAAGTTTTAGCCCTTCGGCTAAAGCCGGTGCTTAGCTCGGTGGTGGGGCATAGTCAAATGGCTTTCGTGGAAAATAGGTGTATTCTTGATGGCCCATTGATTATAAATGAAGTCGTGTCGTGGCATAGGAAGTCCAAAGTCCCCGGGATGTTTTTTAAAGTGGACTTTCATAAAGCCTACGACTCGATAGATTGGAGGTTTCTCGAGGCAATGCTTGATCAAATGGGCTTTCCCGTCATATGGAGGAGGTGGGTTAAAGGGATCTTGGAGGCCACGAGAGCATCGGTGCTTGTTAACGGTAGTCCTAGTTGGGAATTCCAATGTCATCGTAGGATTCGCCAAGGTGACCCGTTATCTCCTTACCACTTTGTGATTGTGATGGAAGCTTTTCATAAGATGTTGGATAAAGCGGTGTCGAGTGGTATTTTGGAGGGGTTAGTGCTTCCTAACGGTGGTCCGGTGCTCTCTCACTTGTTCTTTACGGATGATGCTATGATAATGGGGTCGTGGTCTAATAAGAATATTTATAATCTCAACCGCCTTCTTAGAGCTTTCTTTCTTACTTCCGGGCTTAAGGTCAACCTCGAGAAATGTGGTTTGTTTGGTGTTAATGTAAACTCCGATGAGGTGGAGGAGTGGGCTGCTAGGTTGGGTTGTAAGAATGGGGTGTTCCCATTTTCGTACCTCGGTCTTAGAGTGGGTGATAATATGGACAGAATGAAAAGTTGGGAGCCGGTAGTGGATATTTTTCAAATTCGTTTGGCGTCCTGGAAGGCCCGACACTTTTCGATGGGTGGTAGGATTACGCTTACTAAATCGGTGCTCGAGAATCTCCGTTCTTATTTTTTTTTCGATATACAAAGCCCCGATGGCGGTTCTGAACAAACTTGAAAGGCTACGTTTTAACTTCCGTTGGGAGGGGGGTCGGACGAGAGTAGGAAGATTCATTGGGTAGGGAGGGACATGATGTTTAAGCCTAAAGATCAAGGTGGGCTTGGCATCGTTTTCCGCTTCAAGTTGTAAATGAGAGTTTACTCGTGAAATGGGCCTGGAAGCTAAATGTGGACCTCTAAACTGTGGTGTAGAGTGGTTTGTTGTTTCATTCTTATAATAACAGCAAGGGGGTTATCCCGTTGAGAAGATCGATGACGGGAGTCTGGAAAAACATTGCTACGTCGGTGTCCAGGCTGGACATGTATGGCATGTCCCTTAATGAGCTGATTCGGGTGGATGAGGAGGGTGTTCGTTGGGGGGGGGGGGGTGATAGCTCTGATGGGTTTTCTACTAGAGCCATAAGGAAGATTATACTAAGGCAGATAAACGGTCCGATGTTGGTGGGTGGATGGGAGTGGAGTAAGTGGATTCCGGCAAAGGTTAACATCCTTATGTGAAGGTTTTGGCTTCATAGATTGCCGACCCGTGCTGCGTTGGCGAGAAGAAATGTCCAGGTTAGTTCTATTTTCTGTCCGTTATGTGGGGAAGCGGAGGAATCCGTCGATCATCTATTTTCGGCCTGCTTGGTTGCGGCTGTGGTTTGGCAAGGGGTGGCCGGTTGGACTGGTTTGGCTTCGTGTTATGCGTTTTTGGTGGATGATGTCTTGAGGTTTCATCTATCGTGGGAGTCGGGATCTACGAAAAGAAAATGGGTTCATGCTATGGTCGCCGCTGCGTGTTGGGGATTATGGAAGGAAAGGAATCGGGTGGTTTTTGATTAAAAAAAAAAAAAAAACTATCAGTGGCTGGGGTTCTCAAAGACGTCCGAATCTTATGCTCGTTTTGGGTTAGAAATAGAGGGGGCATCGATCTGATGGAGCATCTGGGGTTTAAGGGCTCTGTTCGGGGGTGTTGTTTTTGGGTTTGTTTTGTTTGTTTTGTTTTCCCTTTGTCTGCTCTATCTCCTTAATGGAGCTTTTGTAAACCTGGTGTTGTTTTGATGGTGTTTTTGGTGTTAATGAAAGTGTTGTTCAAAAAAAACATGGAGTGGTGTCTAATAATGGTGTCCCTAAATGGTGTTTTTTTTAAAGATTTTTGTTTTTCTCACTCATATTTATATTGGATAAAAAATAGTTTGTTTTTAATAATTGGTTTTGAAAGTCAAAAATAAAGTTTTTTACAAATAATAATATGAATATTTTTCTTATAAAAGTTTTATTTAATTTTAATTGCTAAAAATATTTTTAACTTCATATATAATGCTTTTTAGATAGAAAACTGTTTGCTTCTCAAAACAGTTTTTAATTTCTCTAAAAGTTATCTATATACGTTGAACACAAATTTTGAACACATTTTAAAATAAATTTATAAAAGGTTTTTATTTAGATTTCAAAAACATTTTTTGAATGATATAGAAATCTTACTTAGGAAAACATTCGTAATGTTTTAGATAATATTTATAAGAACGTTTAAAACATCTCTCAAAAAAATTATTTATTACTTTAAACGTTTATAAGTAGAAGTTTTATAAAAATTTATAAGAACACCATGGTTTAAAAAAAATTGATTGAAAAGTGAAAACGTCTAAAAATTTTCCCTGTATTAAGAACACCTTGTCGTATCTTTTTAAAAGATTTTGTTTAAAACATTTTTTTTGAACGACATGTTATAAAACATTTATAAAAAGCATTTCAAACACAAAACATTTATAAGAAATATATGTAGAGAACATATTTATTGAGAAACATTTATATATCGAAGAACATTTCATAAAAAAGTTAACAAAAACAATTTAAAAAAAATCCTTTTTAAAACAATATCATGTACAACACAATATATTATTTATAACCTTTTAAAAAAGGAAATCTTAGGGACACCATTATATACCTAACTTGGGTACACCATGATGTACTTAACAATGATTAGTATGTAATGATATACCTAATAATGATTAGCATGAATTGATGTGTCTAACAATAATTAGTACATACATAATATTTAATTATTATATTATTATTATTACATAATAATGATTACCTAACAATTATTATTATTACGAGTAAAAGACCCGCGCGTTTCGGCGGGTTGTCTATTTTTCATATGTATCTGTGTAGTTTTTTATAGAACCTAAATTTTTACAAAACTCGTGAATCGTATGATAACGTTAAGGTCTTCGTAAGTTTTCTTTTCTTTCGCGTTATTGCAACAGCAAAATCATTGAGACAACCTGCAGTGGATATGATTTAGTATCCATGCTTCAATATCAAAAGACCATCACATGGAAATATGATGAGAGCAGGTTTGCAAATCTAATACTCAAGTAAGGTACTTAAAAAAAGTAGAAAATAAAAAGCAACATTACCCAAAAATCTTGTAGGCTTGAATCGAGAGAAGTGGTCCCTGAAGTACATGGCTTTAAGCGTCCATCTTCCTGGCCATTAGTATAAAAAACTTAGGGGTATTAGCAGGTATTTCTCAAATTTAAAGCATTTGTAGTGTTAGATGCATCTAGAACAAAGGTAAAAGGAATAAATGCTACCTGCATTTGAGAAAACAACTATAAGAATTTGCAGAACACCCAAAGAAAAGTATAAGGTATCCAACCTGCATATTAAAAAAAGAGTCTGATACAGAAGTTCAAAGTGAAATTCAAATCAAAGTTAATTTCTATAAAACAACAAATGGTAAGGAAACAACAGTTAGAAATAATTGCATAAGATAATCTAATTAAAAAACATATATTAAAGTTAAATTACAAAAGCACATGAAAGACAATTTCATAAATTCAAACCTGCAAACAGGGTAAAGATTGAATATTCGGTCATGAGAAAGTATACCTGATCAACTGATGTAAGAAAACTGTAAGCACACGTAGCCAAAACCAAGTTAATGGATTTAAAGCAAACGATAATAACCACTATATAGTACGAATTGGTTAATCAAATTCTAACTGTCAATTATGTTTCTATAAATCTAATCACGAAATGAACATGATAATTTGTATAAATTAGAAATATAAATAAAATATGATAGAGTGTTGCAGGAACTGTAGTAGGGGCACGTCGTTGCAGGCCACTTGTAAGACTGATTTGATGCTCCAGTTGAGTAGCAATCAGAATCGTTGAGCTGTTGAGTGTGATCTGTGCTAATGATGAAGTATTGAAGATGCTATTTGGCAAACTGCAAGTGCATAACCGGATTTAAGGCAAACTATAATAGCCATTATATAGTACGAATTGGTTAATCAAATTCTAACTGTCAAATTATGTTTCTATAAATCTAATCACGAAATGAACATGATATACATCAGGATATCTTAGAAATTGCAATGGAAAAGCAAATCTTAACTACACATAAACAGTGTACCATGTACCCAAAGAACCCTATGTCCCTGCAAAGAAACAAATTGCATGTGAGATGATGATTTTAATAAGCGAAGATGAAAAACCCCAAAAACTCAATGTTTAAGTAAACATAAACAAATCGAACAGGGAAGGTCAACCGCAAAGCAATGATTCAAAGTTTTGTTAATCGTGTTCATTTGAGTGTATCTTGTGAGGCACTTTCAGTTGAAGGTCAGCTTTAAATCAGATTCATAGTGAACTACTAATGTTGACAATTTCAGAATTGAAGTTTGCGGCAAATTTTGTAACCCTCATCTCAATGGTAACATCAATTCCTTTCGCTAGTTCATCTTTATCGATTCCTCATTGGTAGTTGGGATACAACATAAATTAATGGGCACTTCATGCCCTAAATATTTAAAATCCCAATTAACTCATAACTTAAAAAAAACAAATTTGAGTTTCAAATAAGCCCAATTAAATATACTACGAAAGAACAGAAAGAGCAAATTCATAAACATGCATTCGAGGTTTACCACTCTGGGGTGACTTGAGTAAGGATGGATAGTATATCTCGAAGCTTCTAGTGATCGTCACTAATACGATGCTTGGTTTAGTGATATCGCGCAATCCGATCTCGTTTCCCCAGTCCCCACGACATCTTCCTCTTTCTCGGAGATTGCTAAACGATATTGAACGGTTGAAGATTAAGAAAATCTGGAAGAGCAAGCAGCTAATTTGATTCAGTCACCCACAGTTTCCTTCAACGGATTTCCGTCGAAAAAAACACCATGGAACTCATTTTTCAACAAACAAAACCCCAAATTGAATAAACAGTAATATGAAAGTATATCAGATTTGGGTTCTTCAAAACCCTAAAACTAATCCTCCACAATAGCCTCACGAAAAGGCCAAAAAAACGCTCTTCGTCGGCCACCATAATTGTCGTCGATCTAGGGTTTACCACCATGGTGATTGATCTCTGTCGCCGATCTAGGGTTTTACCGGCATCGTGATTGATCTCTCAGAAAGAAAGATAACGATCGCCGTTCACTGGATCGCCGCTTCGACGCCTCACCATCATCGGAGACGGAGCAACAACCTCAGCGATGGTATGGTCGCCGCTTCGACGTCTCACCATCATCAGAGACGGAGAAACGACCTCATCGTCCCTTTCATCGGCGATAGTATGCGTAAGCCACAGAGAAATCGTCGCTTTCATCGGCGATGATATGCCAGAGAGAAACAGAGTGCGAGAGATATGTGTTATTATACGGAGCTCATATGGGAGAAACGTGGCATAACCAATTAGAAAATTCAACACGTTGAGGCCACCGCCCAACAAAACGAATAGTGAGCTGCCATAGGGATAAGTGATTGATTCATTTAAAATAGAAATTATATAATTACAGAAAGGAAAAAAATAAATGCTATACAGCAAGATTTGATCTTGAGACCCCCAATTAAAATACAACCACCTTACCATCCAAACAACTTTCAAAATTGAATAATTTCTGAAACATTTAATACAAAACATTATAAGGCATATGATTAATTAAAAAAAATATAAGACAACTAAATGCCACATGGCATTACACAAAAACGCCACGTGGAGGGAATAGTCACAAACCAGTGTATACATCAGCTTTGGATTTTGATATATAAAGAAATTATTATTATTATTATTATTATTATTATTATTATTATTATTATATTATTCTTATTATTGTCATTATTATTATTGTTATTATTATTAATATAATTGTTATTATAAACATAAATTTTATATTAACTTTATTATAATTTGAAACGACGACCGTATCGTACTATACGTCACCTATATTATACAATTGTATTTTATAATGGTATGTGAGTGTGCGTATGTATAAATGAATGAACAAAATAAAAGTCATACTCGTAACATATGTCGTATCTTTTTGTATGGTTTATAAATAATAATAATAATAATAATAATAATAATAATAATAATAATAATAATAATAATGATAATAATAATAATAATAATAATAATAATAATAATAATAATAATAATAATAATAATAATAACGAGTAAAAGACCCGCGCGTTGCTGCGAGTTGATTGTTTTTTTATCAACGTACACTGCGATAGTCAGAGTTATTACATAAAACATTATACACAGTCACCGTACATTACGATAGTCAAAGTCATTTCATAAAATATTAAACATCCTCTAGTCGTTACCAAAAAATTATCGAAAGTTAACAAAAGCCATTGATGCATCACAAAAGCAAATACATAAGAAAAGCAACATTTGCATCACAAAAGCGACTGTTAAAATCCATCACATGACATAAGATATGTGTAGTGTTTGCACTTGAAAGTAGTACCTCATGCGTATTTTCTGACCAATGCGAATACCGTGGCGGTCAGCAAAGGAGTTCCAGTCATAAACACTGAACCTGTGATTGTAAAATGTAAGGTAAAATTAGTATTTGGAAGAAACCGACCCGAATGAGACGGGTGATGGTGGCGCCATGTGTATTTTTCTATATCTATACCTAGTGTAGGTTACCATGTTGCTCTCAGCATGAAGTATGTAGGCTTCAGGGTCACCGTCTTCATAGATAAGGTCAAGAACCATCTCATCATAGAACCCAGCTATGTTTGCAAGTGTGGATGGTAATTGCTACATAATATGTATAGTAATAGTTACATATCTAATAAGTAAATGTTTAAACGTGGTATGTGTCTGATATATAAAGGTACTTACAAACTGTTTATGAACAACCACGACCTCATCAAAAGAAGGTTGCCCTGTATCTTCAGTTGTGTATGTATCATCAGCACCAGGAGAAAGACAGTGTATGTTGCAGCCGTTAGTCGAAAACACATCCAGATAGATTGTGTAATCGTTTTCAAGAGTGAATGTCATGAAGTATGCTGGTCCTATAGGAATTTGATCTACAATTTTCTTCCAGCCTTTGCAAATGTAGAGGTCTCCATCAATTTTTTTGATTCTTACATTCCACTGCTCTTCTTCTGAAAAGATCAGCTTCACTGGACGACGTGGTGCTATGTTGTTGTAACGTTTTTCAGAAAAGGCTGCTAGTATAGGAAAGGCAATATGAATTAGTGTTTGTCATATTAAGGAAATGATAAGTTGAGAAGTAAGAAGAAGTTACCAGCTGGTTTGTTGTAGTGTCAAAAAGTATCTCCCAGAATCTGTTCATTTCTGAACCAGTAACAATGTTTTGTATTAGCAGTCATAGAAATTAAATGTGAGTATGCATATGACCTAAATTGACCTGATAAAGTATTTGGGTTTTACATGCAGTGAATACCGGGGTCTTAACTATGAATGTCAATATGAATCAGTAGCTAATATGTTAGATTAACACATGCAATCACTAATCTTAGCAGTTGTAGGTAAGTAGAGGTCAGAAAACAGGGAACTACTTGCATTTCAATTTCTTTACTTTCTCTTTGGAAATTACTTTATAGAAACATGAGAAAAACGTCACTTTTAACAAAAAAAACAAAGAACTAAGAATAATTAGATGCAATCTGCAATGAGTATCAGAGCAATTTGATATAAAACGATCTTGTGTGCTAATCTAACATGAATCAGTAGCTAATATGTTAGATTAGGACATGCAATTAGTAATCTTAGCTATGAAATGAAGATCAGCATTTGAAATCAGTAATCTTGATTTTTATTACGATAAGAAGCCCTAGAACAGTACCACAAAGTGGTTTACATGTAGACATGTGACGTCTAACAAAAAATCCCAGCTTCTAGTTCATGAGCAGGTTCATTTTTCTTCCTTCTTTGTTGGTGGTTCGTCTTCCTTGGTTTGAAGGCTTACTCTTTTGGTTGTGCTTTTGTTTTCCTTGTTGGCGCCTTTGGTTTCCTTATTCAGTAGTTTGTATTCGACCATTGGTGGGGTTGATATTGCTTTGGTTAGCTGTGGATTTGCTGTCGAGACCCTTACAATGTTGAATTTGATGACTGCTACATAGGTGGCTTGAATTTTAATGTGGAATTTATCAATTTATTTAGTTAAATTGAACTAAATAAAGAAAATCACAAAATTGGTGTAAGGAGAGACAGTGAAACTTACAATGATAATGTAAGCACAATTTTCAAGCAATCACAACCCTCCAAACAAACTATCTAAAACAGATTCATGCCAAAAAAAAAAAGGTAGAAACTTACAGTGAGAATCAAAGAAGAATGTTGCCAGAAACAGAAACAGAACCTAACAACAAAAAACATAGAAAATGCAACGCACATTAACAGTAAGAAATTATGCAATGTTTGCTTACAAAGCAATAATATCCATTCTAAATCATCCATACACATCAATAACCACTAAAATTAACCATTCTACCAAAAAGATTCACTGGAATTCACAATCTACAACCTCTGAGCAAATAAGCAATTGAACCCATGAATATGGAATTGAAGTCAGTAGACAATTTATAAATCAGAGGACGATTAGATGAAAAACCGAACATGCATTCCAATCCCTAACTACAAAATCAAAATACGAAGCTAAGAACAGCATACCATATCACCAACGGCGAAGAAACAAATACGCAATTGAAAATTTCGAAGGTCAGATCTAGCTCCGATGCCTACACAATTCAAATTCAATTGTTAATAGCAGCTCCGACGATCGTTGTGGAAGAATAAGCATAGTTAACGGCGGCCAGAATGCGCGAGAACAACGTGGTGTGGAATGAACCTAATCAGTAACCCGAGGATGCGTAAAATCCCAAAACCTATTGACCCGAGGAAGACCGAATGGAAGGAACTGGAAAAGCGGTGGATGCAGGTAGCAATAGTTGACTGAAGCGGTGTGGCGCCGGCAGAGGTGGCTGAGGCGGTGCAACGCCGACAGAGGTGGCGTCAATCAACTGCAAGGTTAAGGAAGTAGCTGGTGACGGAGGTGCGACGGGAGTGGAAAACGAAGGCGGAGAAAACAGAAATCCGATGAACTTATATACCAACCTAATCAACGATACGCGTGTCTATAAGAGAAACATGCGCAGCGAGACAAAGACACGTATCAGACACGCGTCAACGAAACTGGAAGGATGCGTGGCAAGAGAAAAAGAAACGAAACCTAAAAAAAATCAGAAACCCGGAGGTTAGAACCCAGAACCTCGCAACTGAAACCATACGACACTACCGCCGGACCTGAATCTTAAACTGATAAACCAACAGAAAATTTAGTATAAAACATATAGAGGGAACGCGAATTTAAAAAAAATATATATAAGAAAAAACCCTCCACATGTCCTCCACAGTAATATGACACGTGGAGGGAATAGCAGGAGTTATAGTGTACACCTAAGCATTCAGATTTGATTAATAAGGTAATAATAATAATAATAATAATAAACATAAAATTTAAATAATTTACGTTAATGTGGAACAACAACAAGATTTATATTAATCCCAGCGGGTCTAAATCGACCTGGGAGGTAGGGTTGGATCCTCTAAGTTCATATTGGATTGCGTCGTATTTTAAATGTTTTAATTGTTTAATATTTTTAAATTATTTGAATCGTTTTCTTTAACATACGTTTATTTTGGAAAATGTTGTAAGGAATATTACGCTTAGAAGATTTCCGGCTGAAAGCCAGTTTTGATAAGTTTCGGTTGAAGTTGAAGCGGAATTCTCAACTTCAAGCAGAACCAGCTGTTCAAGTGAAAAGAAGCAGTTTTGTCAGCTAGCGAATATTCCGAGTGAACTCGATTATCCACCAGATAATGAGTTCAACCAGACTTTTCCTGAGATGTCTTTTCAGCCAGTCCAATCCTGCAAAAGCTTCACGTTTGCTTCTAAATCTATCCAAGCCGCTCTCCAAAAGTAGTATAATGCTGATCACACGCAAGTTATTCCAATTGTCAAAGTTTATGCTTTTGGTAGTTTATATTTGACTTTGTATTAAACGGTTTAGATTAAATCGTTTCAGATCAATGGCTGTCATTTATCTCATCTGCACTATATATAGCATAGTTAGCCCTTGGTTTTACACACAGTTCTTGATCATCTTGTAATAGTGTAACTTTGAGTTAATGCAAATAGTGCCGAGTATTTCTTACTTCGTTGTTACTATACTTATGCAAATCAAACACTACCTTATACAAGAGAACTAAATCTGCTAGAGTAAAGTGAAATATAACTTTAATTCCGCAGGGTTATATTTACAAGTAGATGGTTCTTGTTTTAGTTTAATCGTAACTAATAACGATCCTACAAATGTGTTTTTTATTCTTCGTAAATGACAAAAAAAAGGTTTATATATAAAAGAAAAGTTGAAGAAATGTTAATAAAAAGTTTTTTTTTAACGGAACATGTTTATAAAACTTTTATGGTAAACGAAAAATGTTTATAGAACAATTCTAATTTTAAAAAAAAATCTTAATTCTTTAAATATGATAGAGCATAAAAGTTTTAGTCATGTTCCGTTTTAAATAAAAAAAAAGTTTTTATATACATTTCTTCAACTTTTCTTTATATATAGAACTTTTTTTTTGTCTTTAACCTTAATTATACTATGGTGTATCTAAATCTTGGGTACATCATGGTGTACCTAACATGACCCTTTAAAAAAACTTTCTTTAACCCCTTTTTAAATGATGTATATAAGTATAAACTTGTTTTTATCCAATTAGAATAAGATAGAGAAAAAATAAACCTTATTAATTGTCAAACACAATTCTCAAAGTTCATAGGATCACACTTATTATTAGTACATCTGGACTTTATCATGGTGTATCTAAGGGTAAGAGTAATACTCTTCCCACACTCCCATTTCCCCACTCCATTTTTGGTGCCACCTCATCATTCCCCACCCCTTCCCATTTTTCCCCATTTTGTGGATTATGGTTTCCCCACTTCCCCATTTCCCCAAACACTTTTTTATAATAAAATATTTAAAATAAAATAATAATAAAAACAAAAACATTTTATAAATAAAAATTAAATCTAACATTACAAATTAAAAAAAAATCCTAAAATTACTTATTAAATCCTAAAATTACTTATTAAATCCTAAAATTACAACTTAAAAAAAAATCCTAAAAATAATTCTTGAAGAGTTTGGCTCGAATTTTTTGAGCAAGGGATTTAGCCTCCTCGCTTTGGTCGCGTTCAACCCTATCGAGCTCACGACACATTTGCTCGCGTTCCATTAGTTCGAGTTGTTTCTCTCGTTGTTCTCGAGCTTGTCGTTGAAGTTCGATCTTTTCCCGTTGATACTCGTTAAACGTTTGAAATTCAGAATGGTAAGCTCCACTCGAAGACGCTTTTCCTTTTCCTTTTGCTTTTTGTTTTTCTAAGCGTTTAGCTTTTTGGGTACCCATTGGAAGTGGATCTTCGGTTGGGCTCTTGGGAGACATTCCACCGAGGTTGAGATCGAAAGGAATGGATTGGGCTTGCGATGGATTATCGGTGTTGAAGCTCCTATTTGAATCGGATGTTTTGCTTCTTTTAGAAGCACCTTGGTCATCACTATAGCAACCATCGTCCACCGTAAATGCCGCTCGCCATTTTTGAGAAAATTTCACCACATCCCAAACCTCCAACATGTCGAAAGCGGCCTTGTTTTCTAGTTTGAATCGATGATGGGTCGCCTTCATAATGTCTTCTTCGCTTTGCCCACTCTTTCGATTACCGAAAATGTGGATGTAGGTGTTGTTGAACTTGGTGACCTTCCTGTTCATGTCGCCCCACTTCGAGTATAATTGATGCTTGGTGCGAACAAAGCTTTTTGGATCGTCGAAGTCGGGGGTAGGATAACACAACAAATTGTGCCAATCTAGGGTAATTTTGTTCCAAAAAGAATTCCTATTTTGGGCATCTCCTAAATTAAGAAAGAAAAAAAAAACTTGTTAGTAAACTTTAAAAAATGTTAGTAATCTTAAAATAAAAAACAAGTTATAAAATATAAATTTTACCCGTAATCGAACTCTCCTAGGAATCGACCCAACATCTCGCCAACGCCACTTCTTCTTTGACCGCCCAAGGAATGGATATCCTTTTTTGACCGTCGTTGGGTTGAGACGTTTGACCAGTCTTCCTATTTCGTTTGGCGGGCTGCTTCTTCCTTTTTGTTTGAGTGGGTTGGGTGGGTTGGGTTTCCATAACAAATTCGGGTTGAGAATCGGTTTGATTGAATGGTTGAAAATCCTCGGAACGAAGAAAATCATAGTCGGCCCAACCGGCGGAAGAATCCGCCATCGTCGGTACATAACCGGAACTTCCAAATGGGTTTTGGTGAGAAGTGGGGGTTGGTGGCTCGGAATCGTTGCGGTTGGAAAAGAATCGTTGAAGTTCGATATGGTGTAGGTAAAATTTAGAGAGGAGTAGAAGATTTTATAAAATTTAGAGAGAAGTAGAAGTTGGGTGTGAAAATGGGTTGAATGGTGGGGTTTAAATAGGTAAAAATTTGTAAAAAGTAAAAAAAATTAATTTAAAAAAAAAATAGTTATGACCGTTGGGTGGGGGGGGGGGCACTCCAACGGCTCTCTCCCCATTTCTTTTTTCTCGGCGTCAGGACCCCAAAACCATTCCCCGATCGGTGACCCCGAGATGTGGATTCCGGTGTTCCCGATCCACCGAACGATCCCGATGGCCCCCGATTCCCCTCTCCCGAACCCATTACTCATACCTTAACCTTGAGTACACCATGATGTACCTAACATAACCCTAAAATTTTCATACATAACATAAATAGGTGGAAATTGGTATGCGGGATGATCAACTACTGAGTATTTGACATATGTGAGGTTAAACCCTACTACGATGTAACAATAGATTGGTAAAATAATTCGGATAAATTAATATGCCTATAAATAACTCCCCATTATCATTTCCTAAGATCTATAAACAAACCTACACATTCTCTTATATTTCTAAACCAAACCAAGAAAATGAATAACCAAAACATAAATTTCCCCGATTGTTAAACCAATGTAACCCAGATGAAAACCTCAACCCAACTTATTACTTCCAAACTTTGGGTATCAGCCATCACAACAACCTCAATCCATCCTACTTCTTCCTAATGCTCAGTTTGATATGGACTCAGTCAACCTCAAGACTCGAAGTAAATCCCCGCAATTACTTGACCAGGGCTCCTATGATCACAGTGTCCAAAAAGAAGAATGACAACCTTACAAAGAAGACCATGTCAAAGGGACAACGCCCTCCAGAATCTTGACCCTATAACAGAATGCCAATCATGGCATCCAATGATGAGATCTTGACTATGTTTTCATAGGTGAAGCGACAAATATATCAGCAACAAAAAACTAATCAAATGCCGATGGCCAAAATGAAGAAGAAAAGATCTGAGATGAAAAACACCAACGGATATGACCAACACACCTTTGCAGCCCGGGATCTTGGATTATGACACCCCAAGATCCTAACAAAACCAACTGAAAGATTTTATCCCGAAGCAGATTGGACTCAGGATTCTAGATGCCATCCTATCTACCAGAATAACTAGTGCCTAAGATCTTGCTCACACTTATGAACATGAAGGGAATATATATATATATATATATATATATATATATATATATATATATATATATATAGAAAGAGAGAGAGGGGAAGGATCGGGCATAAACACCCATTTTTTGTAAAAACCTAAGAACATTAGTTAATGAGGGGTATTTTTGGCATCACATAAACTTTATATTCACGGATTCAATTAGAATCTTAGGCTCAATCACACCCGACTCCCAAATTACGTCCCTCATTCATTAACCTCCGATTCTGAGTCGTAATCCTTCAAACTTTCGCTCCTAAAATCGCGATTTTCTGGTGAATCTCACTGAATCATCATCATAATTCAATTCGATTCCAGGTAATACATTCAATGTTCTAGTCGCACGTATACAATTCATTATGGTAAATTGAAATTCGCTGGTTTACTTCGATTCTGACATTGCCTTTGTGTTTTTCAGAACCCCGTATTTGCATATGGACCTGTCTATTGATAATGGTACCTTAGTTGAAGACTCTGCACCTGTTGATGATGTATCTATCGATGCCAGTTGTGATTTTGATATTGAACACATCGACAACAATAATTAGCTTATTGGGATCACCGGATCAAGCACATCGTCCAATGTTGCATCATCTTCCTCATCATCTACATCAGAATCTCAATTTGCTCCTCCTATGGTGTTCATAGGTGTTGAAGAACATGGTAACAGATACTTCAACTTAGAATTTCAAAAGTACACATGTGCAGTTTTTAATTTATGTTTTATTTTGTTTTATATTCTTTTCAAATCATGTTTTTATACTCTGATTTTGTTATGTGATGCTTTCTAGTGTTGTTCTGTGTTTAATCATGTTATTGATATACTGTTATTATTGTACTTCCCTATGATTGCACATGTGCACCAAAGCTGTATTTTGGACCAAACTGTATTGTTTATCCAATTTTCTCATCATAATGTTTTTTTTTTGTTTTTATTACTAAGTGGCATTTGGGCAATATATTTTAGATATGATGTGTAGTCAAATGACGTTAACATGTTTTCCCTTGTTTCTACATAGTACACTTAGAAATTAGAAAGTATATAGTTATTTATTTCAATAGCATATTAAACATTCAATACCTACTGTTTTATTTATCTTTCTAGACTTTATAGCTTATTGCACTCTATTTACTTTTTCCATCTTACACTCATGGAATACAATGGCCTTCTGAACATTGAATCAGTTATACATTTATCCCATTTTAATAAACAATTAGTTTGTTGATATTGTTTACTTTCGTTTAACTTTAGTGTGTTTTGTGTGCATTCAGATGGTGCGCGTAGCAGTGTTTTTGGTACCTCTGATGGAACCAAATATCGGAAGCCTAATGTTGGCCCTTCCTACATTCCTGTTTTGGGATCGTTTTATGATAGTTGGGAGCACGTCACTGATATGTATGATGCTTACGCTGCTAAGGCTGGTTTCTCCACCCGGTTAGGCACCCACCGAAAGATCAATGATGCTACTAGACACATATACATTCTATGTAACAGGGCTAGAAAACCAAAACTGCAGAATTTCGATTCTATGAACCCTGAACCAGTTTCTGCTTGGAAGACAAGCCGCTCATCTTTAACTGACTGTGGTGCATGTATACGGACTAAGTTCGACCCAGAGACACAAAAGTACACTCTTTTATATGTTTGTTGAAGCACACAATCACAAACTCATTGGCCCTAAATTTAAGGATTTTAGTTCCAAGCGTCGTATGCTTGATTTTTTGACCCAGCAATTCATCCACCAACTTAGCCTGAACAAAATTGGCCCTTCTGTTGCGCATAAGGTTCAGTGCTCTTTGAAGGGTGGACATCACAACGTTCGTGGTTCAAAAACTGAATTCAAAAACTTTGCTCGAGCGATTCGTATCTTCATTGGCGATAGGGATGCCAAACTTGTGATGGACACGCTAGAAGAACGTACTAAAAATCTACATAATTTCTTCTACGAGTCTTTAGTTGTTGGTAACGAGCTCAAATCACTTTTCTGGGCTGATGACGTTTCACGGTGCAACTATGAAGTGTTTGGTGAAGTTCTTGCATTTGATGCAACTTACAAGACTAACCAGTAAGTAATTTTAGACAAAAACTATTATTGTTTCAAATTATGCGACTCTTTTATCTTTATATGATGCTGTTGTTTTCAGTTTTAAGATAAATACTCCCCATGTGCATCAAAGTTACATTTTTTAAATAGTTCATAACTTAAATTGCTTTTTTTTTGTTACTGATACCGTATGATCTTTGTACCGTTTACTGGTGTTGACCACCACAAAAAGTGTGTAACTTTTGGTGCCGGGTTGATATCGGACGAGACGATTGAGTCTTATACATGGCTGCTTGAATGCTTTCTGAAAGCACATGTTACTCAGCCTAGGTTGGTGCTTACCGACCAAGATAGTTCAATGAAATCCGCTATTGAGACTGTTTATTATCAGTCTGCCCATAGATTGTGCATGTGGCACATCATGAGGAAGCTGCCTTCCAAAGTACGTTTACTTTTATATATATATATATATATATATATATATATATATATATATATATATATATTGTTTTAGTTTCATTAATAAGTGATCATTAGTACCATCATGTGAATTTTTATATATTATTCATACATCTGCCATATTACTTACCATCGTTATATAATTTAGATTGAAGATGGCGCAGTCGAAAATGCAGCCCTTCGCAGATCTATCCACAAAATTGTATGGAACCTGATAATCAAACCATGCGATTTTGAAGAAAAATGGCAGATGCTTATGGCAGAATATGGATTGGCTGATCACGAATGGCTTACCACTATGTACAACATGCGAGGATACTAGATTCCTGCGTACTTTAGAGACCTTCCCATGTGGTGTCTGATGAAGACAACATCTAGATGCGAGAGTTCTAATGCGTTGTTCAAGATCAACTCTAGTGGTGGCAATACCTTGTTGCAGTTTCTCATGTGTTTTGACACCGTCATTGACGCACAGCGTAATAACCAACGCAAGCTCGAGTTTGATACAAACACAACAGTACCTAAGATCCACACACGACTTCCAATTGAAAAACATGCGGCCAGTTTGTACACGATCACGATCTTTAAGGAAGTTCATAAAGAAATAGAGCGAAGCCTCTATCCGTGTTCTGGTGGCTTAACGCGCACTGTTGGTACTACCAAAATATACACCATTGCTCATGCAAACATGCAATTCGTTACTGTCAATGAATTTGAGGTAATTTGTATTTGTTAGTCCCTTTTAATGCACATGTGAGCTTTAACAAACCATACATTTACTTTTCTGATATCATTGTTGTTTTTGTTTGCTTGATGCTTCCTGAAATTCATGTGTGCATTGTACTTATTACTGATTTCATTTGCATATTGTGTTACAACTTTATAGTAATTTTCGCAATCGCTAGTTATGATGCACATGTGCACTGATTACAATACCTTCAATTTGTTCATGAGTGTTGTTATATCTTTATGTGTATATGTTCATGAATATTCTTATACACGTGTATCTACCACTTGTGTGTATTTTCAATACGATATTAGTCCCATCCAATCAAAACTGTAGGTTTTTTTGCTCATGTGCATTTATGATTTAAGTTTTACTACCCTTGTATACCATCTTTCTGTTAAATGTTTAATCTGACCATTGTGTTAATATGTAACAGGTTTCACTTGTTCTTGCTGCTAAGACTGTTTCGTGCTCGTGTTTATACTTTACACACATTGGTTTTTTATGTCGGCATATTTTCTACGTTTTCAGATGCAATCAAATAAACCAGATTCCCACAAAATACGTGTCTGCGTGTTGGACGCGTAATGCTCTTCTGTAACATCCCGAAACCTATTTTATTTTAGGATTGATATAAAATAGTTGGGTGGAGTTTGGGGTAAGGATGCTTTAAAATTATAAACCAATAAGAACTAGTTGACATTTTGTTAGGTACTAAAAATTATATGTAACTAATAGAAAATGTCATGGAAGATGAGGGTGTTCTATGTAAGATAAAAGTTAGTGGTTAAATTTATAAAAAAGGGGTATTATAGAGGGGGCAGTATGTAAATATGGCATTAAAAGAGAAGTCTTGGACTTCTCCCATGGAAAAAAAACGCAGAATGCGTATGAAGAGGGAGGAGCCTAGGGTTGAGCTAAATCCATGAATCAAGCTCATCACATGTGCAATTGATGGGGGTTTTTAGCGAATTGGAGCTCTAACACACCTTCTCCACGATTTTCTTCCTTTAATTCGTGATATGGGTGCTAGGTATGTTCTCTTCTCCAAGTTGTTCATGTATGATACTTCTTAATTGGTTAAATTAAAGTATGAAATCAGTTGTAGAAGGATCCTAGATGTAAATGAAGCCTAATTCTTAGGTTGCATTTGTAAGTTCTTGTGATCTAAGTGGATGATGAAAATTAGTTTAAGCCACCTCTCAAAGTTGGAACATGATCATGAGGATGAGTTAGAATTTCTAAATTAAACCCCAAGTACGCTTGATTATGTGAAGAAAAAAAAAGGGGTTGTAAAGTTTACATAGAATTGTGAATTGAGATGCAAGTATGTGAAGAATGGGTAAATTGGTATGTTAAAAGTGTATGTGATAAATTAGGCATTTTCATGCACACCAAGTGTTTGTGAAAATGCCTAAAAGAGATGTTGAACTTGGAAGTGTCTAGTTTTGACAAATAATAGTTAGTAAGGTACTTGAGAATCAAGTATGATTATGTTGTGGATTATTAAGCTAAGTGCTTAATTAATTATAGGTAAAGGTGGGGGAAGCTCAAGCCATCAAGAATGCAAAAAAAAAAATGAAGACTCGAGGTAACACAAGAGTATTTAAAGTAGTATATTGCAATATATATATATATATATATATATATATATATATATATATTATGTGGTGTGACCATGAATGGAGTTATGGGTTAGTTGAATCTAATAAAGGACTATATGGTGTTCAGTGCGTAAAATTGACGTAGGATGTTTGTAGTTATATAAAGACTACGACATCGTAAAGAAACGTAAAAAAAAAGTGTGCAAAATTTTCTGTTTGGGTTAAGAGTGTAAACATGAAGTATGTTATGTGATCGTGTGCAATATGATGTATGTGAAGTATGCTATGAGAATGTGTGTAATATGACTCGTTTGGGTCGAGTGTGTATAACTGAAAGCATGTTGTGTATAAATGCATGATGCGACCCGTTGGGTCGAGAGTATATAACTGAAAGCAGGTTATGTGTAAATGTATGATACGACCCGTTGGGTTGGGTGTGTGCGAATCACCAACGTGTGATGAGCAAAAGTGTGGAATGACCCGTTGGGGGTAAAGTGTGTGCGAATCACCAACGTGTGATAAGCAAAAGTGTGGAATGACCCGTTGGGGGTAAAGTGTGTGCGAATCACCAACGTGTGATAAGAAAAAGTGTGGAATGACCCGTTGGGGGTAAAGTGTGTGCGAATCACCAACGTGTGATAAGCAAAAGTGTGGAATGACCCGTTAGGGGTAAAGTGTGTGCAAATCACCAACGTGTGATAAGCAAAAGTGTGGAATGACCCGTTGGGGGTAAAGTATGTGCGAATCACCAACGTGTGATAAGCAAAAATGTGGAATGACCCGTTGGGGGGTAAAGTGTGTGCGAATCACCAATGTGTGATAAGCAAAAGTGTGAAATGACCCGTTTGGGTAAAGTGTGTGTGCATATCACCAATGTCTGATGTGCAAAGGATGTAGAATGACCCCTTTGGGGTAAAGAAGTGCATATAACACCCGTGTGTGATATACAAAGTAAAAATAACCCGTTTGGGTCGAGTGTGTAATTATGAAGTATGGTGTGTAAGTGTGTGATACGACCCGTTTGGGTTGAGTGTGTAATAATGAAGTATAATGTGTAAGTGTGTGATACGACCCATTTGGGTCCAGTGTGTTTAAATGAAGTATGATATGTAAGTGTGTGATACGACCCGTTTGGGTCGAGTGTGTAATAATGAAGTATGATGTGTAAGTGTGTCATATGACTCGTTTGGGTCGAGAGTGTATAAATGAAATATTTTGGAAGTGAATGTGTGTGATACGACTCTTTTGGGTCGAGAATGTATAAATGAAGTATGTTGTGTGTGTATGTGTGTGATACAACCCGTTTGGGTTAAGATGAGTAACACTAGTAGTATATTGAATGTTATAGAAACGTGGTTTGAAATTCATGCTTAATAGAAGTTTTGGTAAGAAATGACTTGGAGTCATGATTGTGAAAAGTTCATGGTTGAAATAAGAATGCAAATAGAGAAATTGCCGAAGTTGATTGGAATGAATGTACCCGTATGGGTTAAGTGTGATTGTTAGATTGAAAGTGGTTAATAATAACTAAAAGTTGCGATTGCGCCTTCGGGTGAGTGTGATAACTTGATACAAGGGAGCTTGTGTCAAGAGAAGGATGAAACTAGCTATATTAATATTAGTTGGTTAAATTGTAAAGTGTGCATATATGTGTGTCTAGTGGTAAAGTTACACATGAGTATTTCTTATGTGTAAAGATGTTAAATTTTGAACTACTAGATGGGTGAAAGTAGAAATTAGCATGGGTTGGGCTTAACGGGTCAACAGGTTGGCTCGATAAGCTTATTGATGAAAATATTTGGAATGTGAATTTTATGTTAAAAACCTTGCTCTTTGATGTTCACAAGTTGCAGGGAAATTTATGTTTGGGGAATTTGAGGTAAAATAGAGGGGGTAGTAGAATGGCTGGAAGTGGGATGAAAAAAATGACAGAATCTCGAAACGGCCGTTTCAGAACCCACCGCAGCCGTTTTGAGCTGCTGTGAGGAAAAAAAAAGTGTAATAGTCGCAGCAAAGCGATACGCTTGGGACATGAGTTTAATGTTTGATGTTTGTTTTCTGTTGAATCCTTAATTGGGGTTATGGGGAGGGGGTGAGTGTCATTAATACTAACGTGTTTCTAGTGTTAATGACAGGTGATATGCAGGTTTGACGGGTCAAGATCGAGCATGAGGACTTTTCGAAAACCGAACACCAATCTTCTGGAAGTTGTTGGTATTTTGTGAATGTCTTGAATTATTAAATTCCATTGTAACTCTGATAAACATTGGATGTTAAATGAACCCTTGATTTGTAATCAGTTGGTTATAACCCGGTTTTAAGAAGGAATGCAAGCGAAATTTTCTGGCCCGTATTTTTTTAGAATGATTAAACGGTTTAAATTACTGGTGGGGTGTTACATCTTCCATCAAGGGTGTATGCCATTGCAAATCAATACTCGGTTGATACAAGTGAATCGGGTGTTCTTAGGAACAAAATTATGGATATCGTTTCGCAATGTACAGATCGTCTTAGGCGTCAACCAGATCAGCTTGCAGCATTTTCAAGCCAACTTAAAGAGTTAAAGACGCGCATATTTTATGAAGTTCCTTATGACCCCGCGCAAAATCAAACAAGTGCGATTATAAGTGACATACTTCATCAGCCCGAGTTTGGTACTTCTTCTTTCATTCCAACATAATGAATTAGAAACAATGGATGTGGAACGGATAAGCGGTTGATTGGTCTGGGTGAAAAGGCTATTGAAGCGTTCAAGAAGGCTCCAAGATTGTGTAAAAAGTGTAATAAATACGTATACAACCATGATTCAATGAACTATGACAAAGTCTGACTTGCTGCCGAGGCTACTGCAGCTGCTGCTGCTGCGGCTGCTGCTGCAGGTGCTTCTGCGGCTGCTGACCCGTTTAGTTCACGTGTGTTTCTGTCGGCCGACTCCGGTAACCAAACAGCTGCTGTCAACGTTGATGTGTCTCTTGACCTTCCAACTGCCCCGCGAGTACGGAGACAGCCTCCCCGTGCTGCTAGACGTTCGTCTGCTCGAGCTGCTGGATCACCTGCTACTTGAGTTTTTTTTTTTGTTTTTTTTTGTTTTCATGCCTTCATAAAGATTTTTCATGATTGATAATAAGCATTTTGTTTAGATGCATTGTCTGTCCTCGTATTGCTTATTGTATCTCTTGACTGGTTTACTTTAACATTGGTTGTTATGAATACTATTGCACTTTAATATTTGTTTTGTTTTTTTATTTTATTTTTTCATTTTGCTTATTTCCTAATTATTTATCTAATTCCTTATTTAAGTCTCCCATTAAGTGTGTTTCCATCCATTTATATTGGGTTGTAGGTGTTTGTGTTTATTGGTTTACGATTGTTTGTCAGTTGATTCAACTGTGCACATGTGTGTCATACATTTTTTATATAATAGACATTACTTTTATCCATTAGTTATTAATTTAGATTACAACCTAACTGTTGTTGTTTGTTTTTTTTTTCAACTGTTTGTCAATTTGTAGATGTATTCTAATATGACCGCATGTTCTTTTGTGGCTGTACTTTGCCAACTAATGATTCACATGTGCATCATTGGTTGTTGTATTATAATTTAACTGTTACATGTTATACCATCCGTAATTAACAGACTGCAAAGCTTGCATTGTATCATTAACCTGTTGGCTTTCATTATACCATTAGTGATTTTTTATTCACATGTGCATCAAGATTTCATACGTGATATAACTAACTGTGATTACACATTACCAAGTTTAAACGACATAACAAACAACCCTGCCAAAAAATCAGAATACTAGTGTGTTTTTTTTATGCTAACTTCCAACTGATCCTGCATATTTTTAACTAAACACTTAATGTATAATAACAAAACGGGTTAGCCTTATATACTTGATTCCAAAATGCTCTCGTTCCCTCCTGTCCCTTCATTCAAACCTCACACGCTTTCCCTTGGCGTCTTTCTTCAACTTTAACACCTTCTCTTCTGTTGCATCCTGTTTTTTCGGTTCTTCCCCTTTGATATCCTCAAGCCCTTTCACGATCTTTTCATACTCTCCATCCAGCTTTTATATAAACTTTTGTACCTGCATTGCTGCAGCCTTGTTGCTGTCATCATTTGACACCCTTTGTAAGTTCCGGTTTGTTGTTCCTGAACCCTTCAGCGTTCTTTCCCCGGATACATTTGCTGCTGACGACAATAGTTTGCAAGCATACCTCATTCTTAAGTTTGAACCTGCGTTTCTCTCTGTTTGTCGTCATTTCTGAACCCATTATCAAACCCGCTTGTCCTTCCTTTGTATGATTCCATGTTTCTCATTGCATACACACTAGAATCTGTGTATTCTGTCTTTGTTGTCCATGTTGACTTCAACAGCCTTGGTTTTGTTGCCGATATAGACATAGCTTTTGGATGGCTGACTTTTTGTAGATAGCTCCATATGACGTGTTTCTACAAAAGATTACAAAAAAACAAAAAAATAAAATAAATCATTGTGTGTCAATTGCAGCTTTTTAATGCGTGTATTTTGTTAATATTGTAGGGATATGATCATGTAATAGTAAGCGTATGTCCGGAAATTATTTAAGCCTACGGGGTCACACGTCTCGACACCAAATGCATTAATATTAATTAATAGTTAATTAATATTTATCACGAATTATTTAACGAGGTTTCGTTAAAAACTGACAGTTAATTGTTAACAAAGGGTGTTAGTTGTAATTAGAGAGAGTTGTAATTGGATTACGATTGAGAAAAGGCTTTGGATAGGGCCTCTAGTCGATTTCGATCTAGGGCTCCTATACCAATCCTTAACTTGTTTATCAAGTCTTTTAAACCTATATATAGACCCTCTGGGTTTAAGGTTTAGCTGCTGCTTTTATCTGATAAAAGGCAAACCCTAATTCTCTCTCTCTTCTCTCTCGAATTCGGCAACAAGAAAACCCAAGGGGGGTTTCGGTTCTTGTGTGGTTCGACCAAGGCCAACTTGAGTGGAGGTGTTCGTGATCAAAGTGCTAGCACATAGCATTGGTGTGTCGTGTGTGCGATCGTAGAGGGATTTGCTTTAAATCCTCCAAGAGATCAAGTCAATCCGAGCTCATAAGGTAAACATGTTCTATCCGGTTAGTTAGATTAATTCATAGGTTTCTTTCCGCTGCGTACTCGTGAGGTAATTTGTTATATGACCTAACAGTGGTATCACGAGCCACCTATGATTTTAATTAATTACCGGGGATAAAAACTTGGAAGGGGGTTAACCAAATCAGATTCTAGCTTTTCGATCCAATTAAAAATCGTGTTTTACAATTGGAAAAGGTTTCAAAAATTGGTAAAAACGAAAAAATTCGATGGAAAACGACTTTTTGACCCGATCGAAAAGTTCCTGATCAAAAACCGCTTCTCGACCCGATCGGAAACCCTTGTTTTCCGATCGGAAACTCATGACCCGATCGGAAACCCTTGTTTTCCGATCGGAAACCCTTGTCCCGATCGAAAACCCTTGTTTTTCGATCGGAAACCCATGTTGGATCGGAAACCCGTGTTCCGATCGAAAACCCTTTTTCCGATCGGAAACCCTATCGTAGATCGTAAACCCTTTTTCCCGATCGGAAATCCTAATCGAAAAGTGATCTTCTCGATCGGAAACCCTGATTCCGATCGAAAACTATATATTGTGGATCGAAAACCTCTAGCCGAATCGGAAACCCTAATTTTAGGTCTAAAATTTGATTTTGTGATCTAAAATTGAGAACCCAAGTTTTTGTTATTTGATAATCAACATGTTGTACCTTTATTTTAAATGTTAAAAAGAAAGTAAAAACCATGATGTTTCATGCAAATCGTTCATGGTTATTACTTAGATCAAAGAGGATTAAAATTAAAATTATGTTAGATAATTAGAAACCCTAAGATTATGTGATTATTGTGATAATTGTGACATAATAAAAGGTTTTAATTGCAAGTTTGTTTTATGAAAATCGAAATTTGCTTAAATATCTATTGAAATATGATTTTTTTTATAAAATAAAATTTGTGTCCTAAAAACTCAAAAGAAACACCGGCTCACCCATTTGAACACACTCTAAGAGAGGTATAAGTCGGGTCGCTCTGCTTCCCTAAAGGGGTAGGTTTTTAATTGCAAAAGTTGTAAACCTCACCCCTACGCTTCTTTGTGTGTTGCAAATGGAGCTACCGAGCTCTTTTGATTTGGAAGACAAACTAAGAATTTTATAAACACATTATGTAGTGAAGATATGCATGAATCTTCACACATAACATTTTGATCACACATCAAAATTGATTTGACCCAATCAAGACTTAAGTATTTGCCACCCAACTCGTAAAGGACACTTGTGGGTGTTACTCTACTCATTGGTACACAATGGTAGATTAGCATCTGCAAGACAAGTTCCCACTCATTGGTACACAATGGTGGACAATTTGTGCGTTCTTGGTTGGACGACTTAAAGCGAGCTAGGCGGTGAGACCCTTAGCCCGTGGCAAAAGATGGGATGAAACATGACTACAAATCACTTGGTGCAAGTTGTAGGTCCCATAAAATCTAGGAATTGTACTTGGAGTACAATTATTGATCGTCACTTACCTTTTGAATGCATCATTTCTAGCAGATCAACTGATGAAATGATGTCATGTCAATTGGATCCTAGCCTTAATAAACTTAATTATTTAAAATGTTTAAACATTGGGTAATTAAATTTATTAAGGAAAAGATTATCAAAAATACTGATTTTTGAACTTAATCTGTTTTGTAGATGGCAACAAACCCTCCTCAAAACAATGTTGGTCATGCTTTTTGTCAATTGTTTGAAAGAGAAAAGCTGAATGGATCAAACTTCAATGACTGGTACCGTCAACTGAGGATTGTCCTTAGAGTTGAACGGAGGACCGATGTCCTTGAACATCATTGGCCGACCGAGCCAGCTGCTGATGCTTCTGATCAAGAGAAAGCGTTCTACAATGCAGAGTATAGCAGATTCGATGAGGTTGCTTACATGATGATCTCGAGTATGACTCCCGATCTTCAGAAGCAATACGAATTTCATACACCTTGTGATATGATCAAAGAGCTAAAGAAGATGTATGAAAAACAAGCTGGTGTTGAATTGTTCGACCTAGTTGTGGAACTCCACGACTTGAAGCTTGAAACTGGTAAATCGGTCAGTAGTCATGTGCTCAAGATGAAGAGCTACTTTGACAAATTGGAATCGCTCAATTATGGGTATAATCAGGCTGTGGTAGTTGGCATGATCCTCAAATCTCTTACGAAGGATTTTGAGGGTTTTGTGCGCAACTACAACATGCATAGTATGACTAAGACTATACCTGAGCTTCATGCTATGCTTGTCGAGTATGAAAAAACGATTCCTAAAAGGGCCACTGAAACACCCCAAGTTCTTATGATCAAAGGGGGAAAGATCCAAAAGGCTAAACGACCGCAAAAGGCGAAGGGCAAGAATGATGGTAAGGGAAAAGGCAAGGCAGTTGCGCTTGTTCCTAAAACCAAGCAAACCCCTCCGGCCGCAAAAGAGCATCCGGCTAAAGACCAGATCTGTCACCATTGTGGTGAAGTTGGACACTGGAAGAGGAACTGTCCTACCTATCTAGCTGAGTTGATGAAGAAGAGAAAGAATACTAGTGGGACTAGTACTTCAGGTATCTTCACAATTGAACTATTTTCCTTTTCTAAGAGTGATTCATGGGTGTATGACACCGGCTATGGAACTCACATCTGTAATTCGTTACAGGGTCTTAGAAAGAGGAGGAAACTAAAGCCTGGAGCTTTGCAGCTGTTCGTTGGAAATGGTTTGCCAGCAGCTGTGGAAGCTATAGGAGAATTTCATTTAATTCTGCCTTCTGGGTTATTAATTGTATTAGACAATTGTCATTACGCACCTTCTATCACTAGAGGTGTTATTTCAGTTTCTTTGTTGAAAAACCAAGGATTTATTAATGCGTTTAATAATATCGGTATTTCAGTATCTAAAATTAATGTTCATTATTTTGATGCTATTCCTTGTGATGGCATTTATGAAATTGATATGCGTGGTTGTGTTTCAAATAATTCAATGTTCACTATTAGCAAACGAGCCAAAACTAGTTTGGACTCTACCTATCTATGGCACTGTCGTCTTGCCCATGTTGGCAAAAACCGCATTGAAAGACTTCAACGTGAAGGGATCTTACAATCAAATGATGAATCATTTGATAAATGCGTTTCCTGTATCTCAGGAAAGATGACAAGAAAACCCTTTCCGAATAAGCCGCAAAGGGCTAAAGAACTACTTGGACTCATTCATACTGATGTTTGTGGCCCATTTAGACATGTGTCAAGAAAAGGTGCTAGCTACTTCGTGACTTTCACGGATGATTTCAGCCGTTATGGTTATGTTTACTTGCTTAAACATAAACATGAGGTATTTAAAACATTCAAAGAGTTCAAGAACGAAGTTGAAAATCAACTCGGTAAGACCATCAAGATCCTTCGATCGGATCGTGGTGGAGAATACTTAAGCCAAGAGTTTAAGGATTATCTTAAAGCGTGTGGAATTGTCTAACAGCTTACTCCTCCTTATACTCCTCAGCATAATGGAGTGTCTGAGAGGAGGAATCGTACCTTACTAGAGATGGTGAGGTCGATGATGAACCTTACAACTCTCCCAATACCATTTTGGGATTTTGCTCTAGAAACCGTTGTACGCGTTCTAAATATGGTTCCAACCAAGAAGGTTGAAAAGACACCATATCAATTATGGCATGGAAAATCCCTGTGTTGTCTTACTTAAGAGTCTGGGGATGTGAGGCACTTGTGAAGCGTGATACGCCTGACAAACTACAACCCAGGACAACTAAGTGCATCTTCGTGGGATACCCAAAGGAAACAATGGGTTACTACTTCTATAATCCTTCCGAAAACACTGTTCGTGTTGCTCGATATGCTGAATTCTTTGAAAAGAATTTTATAGCTCAAGAGAACAGTGGGAGAATTGTAGAACTACTAGAAGATGTGTCACCTTCTGAAATAACTAGCAATCATCAACTTGGGGGGGGGGAAATGTTCAAAGTGATGAACCTCAAGTCGATGATGTTGCGATTCCACTTCGTAGATCCGAAAGGGTAGTACGTAATCCGGATAGATGGATTGGTCTAGTCGAATCCGAGGATGACGTATCAGGAGATCTCAATGAGCCTCCGAACTTTAAAGCAGCATTATCAGATCCGGAATCTGACAAATGGCTTGAAGCTGCGAATGTGGAAATGAAATCCATGCAAGATAACCACGTTTGGACCCTGGTTGATCTTCCTCCTAACGCAAGAACCGTTGGGAGTAAATGGCTCTTCAAGAAGAAGACCGACATGGATGGAAATGGACACACCTATAAATCTCATCTCGTGGCGAAAGGTTATACTCAACGTTTTGGCGTTGACTATGATGAGACCTTTTCACCAGTAGCAGACATAAGAGCTATTAGGATTCTCTTAGCCATAGCAGCGTACTATGACTTTGAGATATGGCAAATGGATGTTAAGACTGCCTTCTTAAATGGTTACTTGGATGAAGAAGTTTATATGGATCAACCTGAAGGGTTCATTAATCCAAAACATCCCAACCAAGTATGCAAGCTTCAAAGGTCCATTTATGGACTAAAGCAAGCATCGAGGAGTTGGAATAAACGGTTTGATGAAGAAATCAAAAAGTTTGGTTTCGTTCAGAATCCCGATGAGCCATGTGTATATCGCAAAGCTAGTGGGAGTAATGTTACTTTCCTTGTCTTATATGTAGATGACATACTGATAACAGGAAAACACATTCCAATGTTGCAAGATGTAAAATCCCATCTTGGAAAGTGTTTTGCCATGAAAGACTTGGGAGAAGCAGCATTTATTCTTGGAATCAAGATCTATAGAGATAGAACTAAGCGGTTGATTGGACTAAGTCAAAGTGCTTATATTGATAAGATCTTGAAGCGATTCAAGATGGAGAATTCCAAGCGTGGTAATGTACCTATGCAGGAAGGACTTGGTCTATCGGTCAAACAAGGTGCTTCTACACCTGATGAGGTGAAGCGTATGCAAAGAGTCCCTTATGCTTCGGCTGTAGGATCTATAATGTATGCGGTAAGATGCACTAGACCTGATATAGCATTTGCGCAGAATATCGTTAGCCGTTATCAACAGAACCCAGGTGAAAGTCACTGGACTGCTGTTAAGACCATTCTTAGGTACCTACGGGCTACTAGAGATTTGTTTTTGGTATATGGGGGAAATCCAGATCAAGAACTCAAAGTGACTTGGATACTGTGATGCTGGATTTCAGACTGATAGAGATGACACGAAGTCTCAGTCTGGATACGTCTTCGTTATGAATAGAGGCGCTGTGGATTGGAAAAGCAAGAAACAAACCACAGTTGCTATGTCTGCAACAGAGTCTGAGTACATTGCTGCTTCGGAAGCTACAATGGAGGTTGTCTGGATAAGGAAGTTTATTAGTGGGCTTGACATTGTCCCCACAAGTAACTTGCTGATCGACATGTACTGCGATAACTCGGGTGCATTGATCATCGCCAAAAAACCTGGAGTTCAGAAGGGCGCCAGACACTATGCCAGGAGATATCACTATGTTCATGAGCCGATCGAACTAGGTGAAATCAAATTACTCAAAGTTCACACCGATATTAACTTAGTTGATCCTTTCACAAAAGCTTTGTCGAGGCCGAAGCTTGAAAGGCATGCCGAGGGCATGGGACTTAAATTAGCTAGTTAAATCATGTATGTCTGATGTTCGGTATTTGGATAAGGGATGGTAAACAATTTCTATTTGCATAATGAAATAAAGTACTTGATATGTTTGATTTCATTTAATAGTAAATTGTGTCCTGTATTTGCATGTTTAATCCTTGAGTACTTGTCAAGTATTCTAAATTGTCCATTGTCGATTAACTATATGGGAATATAGTTAAACTAAGACAAAATCTGAGTGATTTGTTAGGATGGTCCCACCAAACTCACATGGTATTCATTGGATGCATACTGGACTGACCCACTAACGAATTGTCACTTTATGGATCGGCGTCATTAAGTGAAATTCGTAAATGGTTGCTTTACTTATCCTTAGACTTGAGATACAAGCAGGTCATGCATGTATGGATTGCACCTGCTTGATATAGTTCTAACTATCCTGAATAAGGTAGTACAAAAGGACTATTTTCAGTAAGTGTATTGAAGTATGTGACATGACACGTGTAGTCAAGAGGATTTGTTCCTTCAGCTTTGTGCTGAAGAAGATACCACTGGGCCCCTCATTGGACTAATTAAGATGTTTGCATGGCCGTGCCCAAATGAAATCTAGAAATGTCTCGATTTGCAATTTGGTAATCTTAAGTTAGTTGAGAGAATGAGAAACAGAATCGTTAAAGTATGAAATGACTTGATCCATATTCATATTTAACACGGTATCGGTAACAAAGGGATAGTAAATGACTGTACCATTTAAATACACTTTGAGAAACTGTACTTAAATATTTCTGGGAGCATTGGCGTGTTGCTAGATGCTAACCAATGTTATTACCTTTACTATTGCAAGCTCAAGTGGGAGCTGTAGGGATATGATCATGTAATAGTAAGCGTATGTCCGGAAATTATTTAAGCCTGCGGGGTCACACGTCTCGACACCAAATGCATTAATATTAATTAATAGTTAATTAATATTTATCACGAATTATTTAACGAGGTTTCGTTAAAAACTGACAGTTAATTGTTAACAAAGGGTGTTAGTTGTAATTAGAGAGAGTTGTAATTGGATTACAATTGAGAAAAGGCTTTGGATAAGGCCTCTAGTCGATTTCGATCTAGGGCTCCTATGCCAATCCTTAACTTGTTTATCAAGTCTTTTTAACCTATATATAGACCCTCTGGGTTTAAGGTTTAGCTGCTGCTTTTATCTGATAAAAGGCAAACCCTAATTCTCTCTCTCTTCTCTCTCGAATTCGGCAACAAGAAAACCCAAGGGGGGTTTCGGTTCTTGTGTGGTTCGACCAAGGCCAACTTGAGTGGAGGTGTTCGTGATCAAAGTGCTAGCACATAGCATTGGTGTGTCGTGTGTGCCATCGTAGAGGGATTTGCTTTAAATCCTCCAAGAGATCAAGTCAATCCGAGCTCATAAGGTAAACATGTTCTATCCGGTTAGTTAGATTAGTTCATAGGTTTCTTTCCTCTGCGTACACGTGAGGTAATTTGTTATATGACCTAACAAATATAACTTACCACTTTGTGTGTAGTCCCCTTTGATGCGTATGTTTTGCCCCCATTTGTTATATGACCTAACAAATATAACTTATCACTGTTATAGCGGGTACATCTAAGTCAAAACCCATGATGTATAAATGATCACCATCCTTTATCGGCACCACGATCGTCTTGAACGATTTCATGTCCATCAGTGATTTGTCCCCCTCAACCACATCCAGCAGCCTGTTCTCAAACTTTTCCACCCTTTTTGGGTTGGTGTTCTTTTCGGATATTACCGATTCGTTCTGAAATCATAAGTTTTTGTAACATGTTAGACTTGGTGCCCATGTGCATCAATGTTCCCTTACAAACATATCAGTTTAGTTTTTTTTTTTTTTTGAGCTTACCATTGTATCCGGGTATAAAATCAGGCGTTGCTGCCCTTTTTCTACTGCTGCCTCCTCAAAATTGAGCACCGCTGCCCAGCAACTCACTACATTTGTGTCGACCTTTTTTCCCGGAATTAGGCTCCCTATCACGTACGCCTTTGCGGTCAGACCGTAGAATGTTGTGAACAGGTCTCTCCTGTACATCAGAAATTTGTTCTAATCAATAGTTTGACTAATTTTAATTGTTAGTTCACGCGTGTATCATTTTACTAACTTTGTGTTATATGTGTTCATTAGGCAGGGTTTTTAACTATTATTTTAAATTAGTATACGATTACTTACATGAATCCACGCTTAGCGTTTTCACCGTCACCTTCTTTTGTTTTCACCGTTTCATCATCTTCACCTTTGTCATTATCTTTATCAGCCTTGACTTTCTTTTTGGATTGTTGGCATGCCATCAAATATTTCCATAGCAGTCTATCTCTCTTGTTTGCTGCCCTGTTTATGTCCATCATCCCTTCCTCATTAATTTCTTCTTCTGTATTATCTTCTTCTGCTTCTTTTGCATTTGTCCTCACTTCTTTCTCAACAATGTCTTATTTTTCCACTTCGGGAATGATCTCCATTCTTTCTTCCTTTTCTGATTTCTTTTCGTCTCCTACTTGATCTTTAACTTCAACATCCTTCATGTGTTCGTATTGAACAGATTTGCCCACCATCTCCTTGTATGCTTCCAACACTTTTTTTTTGCTGTTTTTTGTCTTGTGTACCCTGCACGGATTCCGGTGAACTTTGTGAGCTGTCTATCCCCATGTCGAATGATGGCATTGTATTGTCTACTACCTTCTTTGACTTCTTTTTTTTTTGCTTTTTTCACGCCTTTTGGTGCCTCTTCTGTTGTGTTTTCTACCTCCTTGCTTGTTCCATCGTCTCCCCCCTTGTTGTGCTTGTTTTTATTGAGCTCGATCGCGTCTTTGTAGGTTGAGTTGTGCACTTCTACATAATCCTGCACTTCTGCAACTTCTGGAAACTTTGTGTATGTTTCTCCTAATGCCATCTCAACTTCCCTCTTTGTTTCTTTAATCAAGTTAAACACTTCCTTCAGCCTATCCAAGTGTTCCTGAAACATGCATTTTAAAGTTAGAATTTATATATATATATATATATATATATATATATATTTTATACACATGTGCACTGACCTCCAATGTGCTCTGATCTGTTATTTTTCTTACTCCACTACACCCTTCCTGGTCACTGTCATCATCTTCTTTATCAATATATGTGTCTATCTGTGTTCCTAGACCGAATCCCCCATTTTGAATCTCATATTCTTCCCTCAGTTTCAACATGTCTTGTGTCCAAAAGCTTATCGGGCTTATTGTACGATCATTGTATATCCCTGAGCATATTATGCTATCCACGTATATTACCTGCACGTTTGTTTTAAGTAAATCATGTTAGTTTTTTTTCATCGTTTTAATACATGACATGTTACAAATTTTTAGTATCTTACCATCAACAACGCCATTGGTCCTGTGAACCTGGATTCGGGGTCGAGCCTATCCCATCCGGCCTTACACCTCTTGAGGGCGTCTATCACGAATCTGTTCCAGTTTATCTTGTCCAAGTCCATGTCATCTCTTATATATGACATCAGTTCGAGCTTTATCTTCTCGTTGTTTCCATACTCCACCATAACACTTCCAAATAGCGCTATGAAATCCATCTTGAACAATGTTCCAGACTCGTTTCTGTCTTTAGCCATCTTTTTTTGCGACTTGAACCCGTGACGCATTTGTTCTGCCGTATCGCGCCCTCCACGCCTTAGCTGTTTCAACTGGACTGTCTGATTGACCATCAAGTATATGTCCTTCATTTTCAGCCCAAACAACTTTGTTATCTTCTCCTCGTCTACACTCACCTTTACAGTCCCGAGGTCAATCTGCATCTCTTCCGGGTTGAAGTTGTCAACTACAAAATACCCGATCCTTCCAGGTATTCCGTCCACGCGGAACTTCAGAATTTGTCCCATCCCCATCTCCGTTACGGCTTTTCGTTGATTTCTTGAAAGCTTTCCTGTTGCTTTGCACAATTGCACTGGTGCTGTCCTTATCCTTATCGACGGCCATTTCTTGGCTTCTTTTATTGTTTTTGTACCCTTCCCACCTTTTTCTGCTTGTGTCCTCTTTCTTTTTGGTTTTCTGTGCTCTTCCACCATGTAATCTGTTGAACATGCATAGTCTTATATTAATTCACATGTGTATCAAATTATATTAAGTTGATGCACGTGTGCTTTATTATACGATTATGATGCATATGTGTGCTTACCTATAGTAAAACATACATACAATTAACTAAATACATAAACAAGTGTAATATACAATTGTATACCTTCCTGGCTGCTCTCAATGGGATCGTTGTCAACGTCATTACACGCGATCTCTTTTGTTCTTGACCTCAACTGTCTTGTAGGTGTTCCTTCTACAATCCAAATACATCCAGCAAAATAAATTAATTTGTATACAGTAAAAAACAACTAAATACATTAATAAGATTAAATAGAAATATAATTAAATAAACCAAACAGTCAATCAATCAAAGTGTTCGACGTTCATGTTTACCTTTCTCTTCATTCTTTTCTGGTTTATTATCGTTCACTACCACTGCTAGCTCCTTGTTTTTTCGACCTTGTGTCCTGGTTACAATCATGTATCCTGTAATAGCAAAAATTAAACTGTTATTGTTTATTTCCCGCTTGTAATTCTCATTTATACTGAATTTGTAGCCAATGTTTCAGATAAATAAATAAATAAATCTGAGAATCAATTTACCTTCCGCATTGTCTTCCGACTCTTCTTCAGTGCTGTGTGTGTTTGTGTTAACGGGCAATGGACTTGAGTTTTTACCCCCTTCATCATCATTGCTTCCATCTATGTTGCTATTGTCGCTTGCATCCTCCATATCTTCCGACTCATCCTCGCTTTTTTCGTTTTCTTGTGAGCCATCATCTTCAACCGGGTCTTGAATATGTTCTTTCTTTCTTCATTTTGATTGTTTCTTCTTACTCTTGTCTTCATCTGTTTTTTTTTTTTTTGCACAGTTATTCAAGGTTAATTGTTGGTGCACATGTGTAATGTAGTTTGTTATGATTTTATGGTTCTTATCATGTATTAATTACTGTTTGTGTTACAATGCACATGTGTTTTATATCACACGTACATGTTACAATTCATGTTTTTAATAGATTGCAAATTTCTTTTATAAATAATATAATGTATTATTTGCACGTGTGTGTTATGATGCACGTGTGTGTTATAACCCGTTTGTGCTGCTATATCTACATAATATCAAAAAATTATACCTTCTTTACCATTTTGTTTATCTTTCTCCATTTCTGACACTTCCTTTTTTGTTTTTTATTTTATTTTAACTTTCCATCGTTTTCTTTGTTGTATACGACCTTCAGCTTCTTTCCTGCCACTGTTTTTTTAAATATTAGTAAATATACATTTATCTTCTTTTTATATAGTACATGTGTTTTCAATTTAACACGTGTGTGTTAGCTTACAATTTGTTAATGGCTGCTCTTTGTCGCTTTCGTAAACAACGTCTACTGTTTCTGGCGTGTTTGTATATTTTGATTTAAACTGTCCAGCTATTATCGTGCTTTTTCTATCTGGCTCGATAATACAACACGTCATAAAAATATGATAATAAAAATAAATAACAGTATATAAATGTAAAATAATGATAATATGTTGAAGGGAATAGATAAGTTTACGCTTCACACGTTCCATCTGCTTCCTGTTAATCTGAAAAAAAAATATCAATTAATAAAAAATGTTATATTAACAAACAATATTGTCACGAAACTTGATATATAACCTGCATTTATATTGTCGTACACGTGTGCATTGTCACTATTGTTTGTCTTATTTGATTTATTTTTCAATATTTTTGCACATGATTTTTTTAAACACATAATAAAGCTCACTGCCAGTATCGGTTTTAACGATTCACACGTGTACCATGTCTATGTAATATCTGATTACAACATTAATAATTTGGTACACCTGTGTATTGTTGTATGTTGTTTCTAGAATATGACATGTTATTTTATTATCAGACAGTACATGTGCATTGTGTAGTGTTTAATGTGTTTTCTTATTTTCCTAATCATAGTTGTTCCTAAAATTTTATACACAGTTCCCACTCATGTTGTGTTACACATGTGCATCGTTCATGTAATGTGTTGTGTTCTTAACTAAAACATTGATGTTCTTCTACAAATTGTTTTTCTATATATTCTATGCTTATTGCTTTCCTGATTGTTTTTTTATACAAAATTTTATATCGTTTGCACTTGTACATAGTTAACACAAGTGAACTACTGCTGTGCACATGTGCATCATGTCTATTATTTTATTCTGTTACATATTTTTGTGTTGTTTGGCATCCTTTTTTTTCCTTCTTATCCGAGTTTTGTACCCAAATTCTGGTATACGGTTTGTTGTTGTACAAAGTTACACATGTGCATCAATTTTGTGTATATGTTACCCGGATCGGTGAATGTGTTAATTAGTTCATCAAACTATGTTAATTGTACAGGCTATTTGCAATTGCATGACGAATTTACTGACTAGATTCTCAAATGTAGGTTTAAATCGCATATACCGCTTTAAACTACTGTGACTATCTAGATTTTTAAATCGAGGTTTGTGATGTGCGTTGGTATACAATTATTGACTAATTTTGACCGAGTATTGTTGTTTACCTCTAAATCGTTGCTCCTTTGTCTGGATCTTCGTCTCCGAACCTAAATTTTGGAGTGCTTTTCAGATTCTAGTGATGTCTTCTTCGGATCGCTCTTTTTTCCGTCGAGATTTATGGATATTACCGGTGACTTAGGGCGGTTACTCGATCGGGGCGAGGGAGGAGATAATTTTTTAATGAGAATCTGAGATTTCGCGAATGGAGTCTCATTCAATTAGGTCAAAATTATATTTCCAATAATGCCCCTCTGTGAATTTGATGGTTTTTAAATTTAGAACTTACAGTTTTGGCCTCTCCCTTTGTAAATTTCTCTTGTTCTCGGGTTTTCACAAAAAGTTATGTTTTCATAGGATCTCAACCCTATATATATAGTGAAAAGTTCATTGTAGACACCCCCATAAGTGTAGACAGGTAGACACCCTTTTTCACCATTAGATCTCTTGATCTAATGGTTGTGATTAATTTTCTTTTTTCTTTTTTTCTTTTTTTCTTTTTTCTCATTAATTAGAAACTTTCACATGTGAAAAAGAGTTATTTCACATGCGAAAGTGTCTACAATGAACCTCACCCTATATATATATATATATATATATATATATATATCCACCAAATTCCCTACATCCTCTACATCCACTCCTTTTTTTCAAAAAAAAACACCAAAAAAAACACTTTCTTTTAAAAAAAAAATTTTAAAACATCATATGTCAAATCGCTATATATTCTTTCTGGAACACCTTTTTTAAAAAAATTTATGTCGTTTTTATTATTTTTTCTAAAAAAAAGCCAAAACATACAAAAGAATTAAGAAAAATTCAAAAAAATGTGTGTTTTGATGTGTCTAGAATAATGGTGTTTTTAGAAAAAAAATTTAATTAAAAAAAGTGTTTATTTTTTTTTTGAAAAAAAAATAAACCGAAAAAAAACACCAAAAAAAACACCACAAAATTTAAAAAAAAAGTGTCCTAGAAAGCTAACATAGCGATTAGAGGTGTAGAGTTTTTTTTTTTTAAATTTGTTAAAAAGTGTTTTTTGGCGTTTTTGTGAAAAAGAGGGTGGATGTAGAGTTTTTGGTGGATGTAGAATAACTCACCTCTATATATATATATATATTTATATATGTTTTTGGTGGATGTAGAATAACTCACCTCTCTCTCTCTCTCTCTCTCTCTATATATATATATATATATATATATATATATAGGTAAAAGATCCGTGTAGACCCCTTATTTTTTGTAGACCCCGTAGACCCCTTATAAAACTCAATAAAACTCATTAAAACTCAATAAAAATAAAACTCAGTTTTGTTAATTTAGTTTTTTTTATTTGCAATAAGCTTTTAAGAACAAAAAAAGACAATTAAAAAAAAAGAAAAACGAAAAACATTTAAAATTGAACATTTTAAGACAATGAGTTTTAAAAATCAATGAGTTTAAAACTCAATAAACTTAATAAAACTCAGTGTTGCGTTTAAAACTCATTATTTTAAAACTCATTGTCTTAAAATGTTCGATTTTTAATGTTTTTTGTTTTTTTTTAATTTATTTATTTATTTTTTGGTTCTTAAAAGCTTATCGTAATAAAAAAAACCAAATTTACAACACTGAGTTTTATTTTTATTGAGTTTTATAGGGGTCTACGGGGTCTACAAAATTTAAGGGGTCTACACGGAACCCTTCCCTATATATATATATATATATATATATATATATATATATATATATATATATATATTATGGATGAAAACCTTTGATTAAGACACACATATATCACCTTGTATATCAAATTCCCAGACTGAGATGTACACTAATTTTTGACTATTCCCTCCATGTGGCGTTTTTGTGTAATGCCATGTGGCATTTAATTGTCTTATATTTTTTTAATTAATCAAATGCTTTATAATGTTTTATATTAAATGTTCTAGGAATTATCCAAACCTGAAAGTTGTTCGGATGGTAAGCTGGTTGAATTTTAGTTAGGGGTCTCAAGATCGAATCTTTCTATATACTTTTAATTTTTTGCTTCTGTAATTATATAATTTCTATTTTAAATAAATCAAATCACTTATCATTATACAGTTGTTATTCACAATCACATTACGCGTGTATTGCGAATCTGGTACCCACCGTTTTAGGTAAACTGGCGGAGGCTACGTACTCTACACGTCTCCCTCTCTGCTATCTCTACCACCACTTTTTTCTCTCCCTTTTTTTCCATCGATCTTCCTCTCTGCACTTCAATTGCTTCGCCGTCGAACTACTGCCGTTGGAGTTGCTGATTTCGGATTAGGATCAGGGGCGGACTTACGGCTTGGGCAGGGGTAGCCTCCGCTACCCCTGAACTTTTACCCCGACGTGCAAATTTTTTTTTTATGGGTTTTCGGTATTTCGCTACCCCTGAAATGGTTTTTTCGCTACCCCTGAAAATATATTACGCTACCCCACCTAATTTTTTTATCATTTATATTTGAATCCCAAGATGAAAATATAATCAAAATGCCCGTTAATAACAAAGAACCGAGCAATTAATTAGTTTGTGCAATTGAAATAAGAAACTTGTAAGTATAAGGGGGTGTTATGTAATTTCTTTAAATTAATAAAAGTAAAAAAAATTAAAGAAATCAGAAAAGGAGATCAGATGCCTCCCCCACCACACGTGATTTTAATTTCAAAATTGTGTCCCCTCCTCCAAAGTCAAATTCTTCCGAACCCCACCCCCCCCCCCCGTCCCCTCTTTTCCGACCGTTCGGTCCGACCCGCACCACCGTCCACCGGTGACCCGTGACCGTCGCTGCCGGCTTGCCGTCCGGCGTTCTTCCACACTACGCCGCTGCCGTCCAGAGTTTTCTCGCCCCTGTTCCGAACCCCCCTGTCCCCTCTTTTCCGACCGTTCGGTCCGACCGCACCACCGTCCACCGGTGACCGCCGCTGCCGGTCTGCCGTCCGGCGTTCTTCACACTACGCCGCTGCCGTCCGGCGTTCTTCCACAGGTTGTATTGGTCTCTTATCCTATTTTATTGTTTTAGACTTTTAGGGTTTATTAATTTAGAGATTTTAAGAAACCAATGTTATGTGGAATTGTTAATTGTGTTAGTAAATACCATTTAGGAAGTGTTTTAAATGACTAAATCATAACTTTGTATTGTTCTCTTGAATTATTGTTTTAGGGTTTACCTAATTGCTAAAAAGATGAAACCAAAGCCTAAACAAGCTTTAATTAGCAATTTGTTTAAGAGAAAACAACCGGAAAATGATGAAACTACTCAAACTAGTAAAAAACCAAGTCCAAATGTAGAGACTAATTTGATGCAAGATGATGTTAATATTAATCAAGAAACTTCAACACGAAAGACTATTGATTTGGATTAGTGATAATAACCCGGATTTTGGTAAGTACACCTTAGCAAATAACAAGATGACATCCCCATCAAGGTTATGATGGTGCAAGCAACATGCGAGGAGAGTATAATGGATTAAAGGATTTGAGTTTGAGAGATAATCCTTCAGCACATTACATACATTGCTTTGCTCATCAACTTCAGTTAGTGATCGTGGCCGTTGCAAAAAAAACATGATGGTGTTAAAGAGTTTTATGAGTATCTCTCCATTGTTGTTAATACGGTTTCCGCTTCTTGCAAACGGAAAGTTATGATGTTGGAGGCAAAAAATCAAGTGTGGAAAAAGCAATACTTAAAGGTGAAATTAAAACGGGAAAGGGATTAAACCAAGAGGTTTCGCTTGCACGAGCTGGGGATACACGATGGGGTTCTCATCATAATACTATCACAAGTTTAATGAAATTATTTCCTCAAGTTGTTGAAGTACTTGCTTATATTAAAAAAGATGGAGAAACCTCTCAACAACGCACTAATGCAAAAGGTATATTATCATATCTTAAGAAGGTTGAATTTGTGTTTTATATGCACTTGTTGGATAAAATCTTATGTCTCACAAATAGTATGTCAAACCATCTTCAAAAAGAGGATCAAGACTTGTTACAAGCGGCTAAGTTGATAAACGGGACAAAACTAGCGTTGAATGATCTTAGACAAAAGGGCTTTGGTGATATGTTAGCAAAAGTCACATCTTTTTGTGAAGATCACAAGACTGAGATGCTAAATATGACGAGAAATTATGGCAATCAAAGAAACCGAAAGAATGTCCTTACCAATCGACATCATTTTGAAGTGGAAGTTTTTAATACGGTTTTGGATATGCAAATTTCCGAATTTGGAAATAGATTCAATGAGGTTTCAACTACTTTGATAGAAAATATGTCGGGGTTAAATCCTTGTGAATCATTTTCTAAGTTCGATACATCTAAGATAGTGGCATTTTCAGAGATGTATCTGAATGATTTTAGTAACGGTGAAAGAGGTTGTCTTTTAGAAGATCTTACGGTTTTTTATCACACCGTTAAGGAAGATGATAAATTTAAAAATTTGGGTGGAATGAGTGATCTTGCTCGTGCAATGGTGGAAATCGGAACCCATAAGACATTTCCTTTGGTTTATCGGGTATTAAAGTTGGCATTGGTTTTACCGGTTGCAACGGCAACAGTTGAAAGATGCTTTTTAAAGATGAAGCTTATCAAGACGGATTTACGTAATCGAATGGGTGAGGAGTTGTCACACCCCCAAAAATCCCACGCGCGATAACGCGCCGCAGGGAGCGTGACAAACCAGGATCGCCGTCCATTAGTTACACCAAACGATAAATAATTAATAAAAGAGTTTCATATTTCATTAAAATATAAAATTAGAGTTTTAGAAATGCGGAAGCGTAAATACAATTAAAAGTACTTATTTAAAATCTTTGTCACCCAAAGTGACGTGGCTTGTTCAAAGACATTAAAAGCGTTCAAAACTCATGCATGCGTACTCGTGATACTCGAACATCCGCAACCTGAGAAATAACATGCTAAAAAGTGTCAACACAAAGGTTGGTGAGTCCACAGGTTTATCAGTTCATAAACAGTTAAAGTTGAAAGTAGTGCCACTGTTCAAAAACAGTTCAAGTTGTGTTTAAGATTGACCATTCAACAACGGTCAAGTTGAGTTTAAGATTGACTGTTCAACAACAGTCAAGTTGTAAGAGCATAATCACTAATATATATCAAATAGCTAGCTAGGCTATATACATGAAACTTCGCACGTTGATGGTCACCGAAGCTAACAGTTGTTTACAGTTTATGCAGTTTGCCTTGTTGTGTTTAGGACGAATATAACACCCGTTCGATATCCAATCGTGCCAGAGCGACTGGACCGGGTGGGGTTTGTCAGGCCCAGTAGTACTACAATATATTTCCCGCTATCGTCATTAATATTAACGGTACCATAGGAAGGACTTTGTTGTATCTGTGCTTCAAGTACTTCAAGTGATATATAAAAGTCTAATTATCTCAGTTGTATAGTTCATGCATGTTAATCTCCCCCAAAAGGATTAAAGCAGTAAAATGGGTCCGTGAAACTCACCTTAGGTTGCACAGCAAAATTCCAGATAAACAGTTAAGCCAAATAGCAAATACGAGTCTTGTGCAAGCAATCAATCACCTAACGAGCATAAATGTATAAGTGTGTGTTCTATAACTAATAAATCTAACGTAGACGACAAAACGAGTGATCGTGGAATTTAAAACAAGTCGAGGATGGCACGTGTGCCAAATCCGAGCGATTATCGAAATAACGCGAGAAAATACAATATATATTTATATTATATATCTTTTTCTAGGTTCAAAGATTTCAAAAAAAATATATATATATATATATATATATATATATATATTTAAACCAAACGTGCAATTGATGTTAACAACGGGTTCACGAAACAAGAAACGTATAAAAGTTCACATAAAGTATCATTTGTTTCATTAAACCGACGACAAATGATTATTTATATTAGGCTATGCAAATATATCTATTTTACCATTTTACATAGAACCATGATTTTTGAGTTAATCTATATAAAATATGAAAACTATATTTTAGTTTAAAACGACAAGGTTTACGGGTTAATAGTCAAAAACATAGTTTTACGGGTTTAGACTTTCCTAGGAACTCATTTAATCAAATTTTAGTTTGAATAAATCCCTTGAATTATCAAATAAAAATAAACAGAGAAATTTGGAGGTTACACGGGTCGAACCCGCGACCTCCCATTCCCAGCACAACAACCAAACCACCCGGCCAGCGGCCTGTTTGTGTTAGAAATCCGATTGTAACCATTTTATCTATAGGCGCGAACCAGAAATGAGGTTGGGGAAAAATAAGGGAATAAAAATGGCGAGACCGGGACTCGAACCCGCGTCCCTCGCGTACCAGTCCAGCGACCAAACCGTCTGTGCCAGATTGGCGTCTGTTACAAACCCGGTATGATTAATATATAACCCGTACCCGCCTGGCTTCATCTTCTTCACCCAAGAACTCCGGTGGCCGAAGTTTTATTCCGGTCACCGGAAAGTCGCAAAAACACAAATTAAAACTTAGGGAATGCGCGATTAACAGTAAGGAGTGTTTACCATGTGACGGAGTTGCGATTTTGATATGTTTGGATGCCGAAACGAAACCCGAATAATTTACGAACTCGAACTCCGGGTCACTGCGATGCTCTGAGGTTGCTGCTGTTGCGTTCGGGATCACCCAGAAGTGATGAGTGATGGTCGGTGATGGTGTTGCAGGGCTGAAACGGTGGTGGTTCTTGGTGTTCTTCTTCTTCGCCGGAAAACAGAAAACGAGATGGAGAGAGCAGGGAGATGAGAGGTGCGAGAGAGGACTGTGAGAGTTGTGTCTCGTGAGTCTACGCAAATGATATTTGAGTATCATTGAAATCAATTGATGGTCCAAAATGTAACTGAGGAGGGATGATGATCGGAGCGAGAATGCGAGATGCTCGGAGGTGAAACAGTTAGGCGCCTTGAATGTCGTAAATGACATTCATTTCAACTTTGGTCGATTGTCAGTTCTAGTCCCTCCACATTTTACAATGTATAAAACAGGTTTGTGGTAATTACATAGTAGCCCCTCCAGATTTAATTAATTAGAATCATGTTTAGGAAACGACAAAATGACCCCTGCAGTTTTATAAAAATCTAATGGCTCTAACTGAGTTAACATGAAATGTTTTCAACAACAAATATACGAGGAACGTCCAAATATATCAATCGTATAGCTTTTATAAAAATAAATATAGAAACCTTGTTTTAGTAAAATAAATCATGGAATATAACTCCACAATTATATGATTTGAAATCACATAAAATCATAAGTTATTTATTTGAAGCACATAACTAAATGATTAATAATTTGTTATTAAAATCCTTTAATTACACAAAATTGTAAATATCATTAAATCATATCATATATATATATATATATATATATATATATATATATGTACTTCTATATTTTAATTCCATATAATTTAATTCCACCATTATTTATTTAAGTTGTAACCTATATCATTAAAGTCTCATAAAGTTATGACTAAAGTTTATAATTATATACTTCCATGTTTACATAAAATCATAAATATAAATCTATGACTTAGTAATTAAAACTCACATAGAATGATAAAATACATGTGAAATATATACCAATATATCACATAAAATCATAAAGTGAAATCATAGAGTTTCAACGTTTAATTTTCCGTGCATGCTGATAGTAATGATCACACAAAACCCTAATTGCTAAAGTCAACACAATCAATCACATAAATGTTCACACAACATTTAATACGGTTTACGTTCAGATAATGTCAGAAAAATGACCTGAAAAGTCGGATTGTCACAGTATCCCCTTGTTGAAGAATTTTCGTCCTCGAAAATTGCGTAACGCGGTAAAAGTTAACGAGCTAGACACAAAGAAAAGAAAAGAAAAAAAATTCTCAGTCGTCACATCATCCCCTTGTTGAAAGAATTTTGTCCCGAAATTTAAATTAGTAATAGCTGCCATAAGGGTCGAATTGACAGTAACGTATCAAAAGAATTCAGGTTCCCTACTCCAAAAGCAGTGATGAATGTTATGATTAAGAATGTGTACCCACGTTGAGGAGATGTCAATTGTTTAGAGGTTCTCAAAATAAATTCAAAACGAAAATATAGAAAATGATCTTCTTATCAAGCGTTCTCCTACGAGAAGGGTTGAACACATGAAATAGAGGAATCGGGTTGAATGGCAGAGCCGATCAGAGTGACATGATAACACAAGTATCAGAAATCTAAATTTCAATGCGAGGAAGAGCCATAATACATCCGAATAACCTCCTGCTATTGTACCAAGTGCTAGAAGTGAGATTTCCATTTCGTGTCTGCTCTTGGTTAAGATGTTCGCAGTTACCAATAACCCAGGTGAATGGGATAGAAGAGAATTTGAGTATATGAGAAAATGTGTGTGCATCAAGTCAATCAGTTTTTAATAAACCTATTGTCTAACAAAAACGTAAACGTCTTGTCTTACCTACCAACTAGCAATTAGCATAGAATCACACAAGACTGATCAAGTTAACATGAGGACCCATTGATTGATTTAGTACTTTATGGAGCTATGACCGCTTAAGTTCACATGATTCATAATAACATTCAAATTCACATTTCACCCAATAATGGTTCAGATAACATACGAGTTTCTACGAAGATTTCTTTTAAAGGTTGATGTGGTCAAAGCGTACTAGCATGCAATCTATCATGGAGGTTTTACCATACAACGCATACAATTGTCCTAACATCTGATATACTATCATACAATGCTAATATGGCATCTCTTGAGCATATAAGTTCATAAACTAACCAACACAACCCATACGGTGCAAAGTTGACGGGGCAACTTCACACAGTCTTGTCATTCCCACAGAGGTATGAGACTTAGGACCTTGTATGGTGTATGGTTTTCACACTCAATCAATTTAATACATTCACAACATGTCATTTTCTAGCTCCTAACACGTTCATACACATAACAAATCATGCAATTCTACGCAACTCATGTTTAAACCAGCACTTCAATAATTAATCAGTTTATATACCCTGAACATAGTATTAGATTCTCAAATCTTAGCATGCATAATGTGACATCCATGAATTTCAAGGTTTACTTCCGTTAGACAATTCCGTTAGTTACGTTATAAGTGTTAACTTAGTAACTAATGCTTAACTAGGCCGAATACGTCCACGTCCTTTGGTTGATCACCGAACCCGCCCATATGTGTTATGTGTTTAACTATTTATTGTCATTATGTGCAATGTGATTTAAATGCATGATTTAGTATTGTGTATAGCATGACGATTTATGAATCGTGTTTATCTTGCTTAGAATGTGAAAATTGACCACTTTTGGTAACCAGCGAAACTACCGGGCGAAACTATAGTGTCGCCCGGCAGTCTATTGGCTCACTCGTGATCAGAGCTAGTTTCGCCTGGCCAGCGAAACTGCCAGCGAAACTAGGCTCTGATATAAATAATCTTAATAAACCCTAGTTCTCCTATTTGCCTCATTTACATGAAAACACACACATTCTTCTCTGGAAATCTGGTCAGCCGAAAACCCTCAAGAGAAACCAAGATCTCAGCCTCAAGACAACATCCATTCGATTCCTTGATCGAATCGTGAGTCCCAAAACCTTCCTTTATGCCATTTCTATGTGTTTTCTATGTATTTGTTCATAAAGCATGCTTAAACCTTCATGATATTGTTAGATCTTCTGTAGGAATGCTTAGTAATGTTAGATCTGTTATAAAGTTTGCAACTTTACGTATGAAATCCAACCATGATAGAGATTTATGCTATTTAGGTCATTTTAGGTCAAAAATGTATTTTGGCGATTTGATGATGAAAATGCATGTTTAAGGTGTTAAAGCTTACTGATTTATGTTGGTAAATGGTTATGTATGCTAGATAATGAATTGCATGTAATATGGAAACTGTTAGATTGATTTTTGGGCTGATTTATGTGTTTTTCGCGTCCAGCGAAACTGTACTGTTCTCTGGGCGAAACTATGTAGCGAAACTATGTATATCTCCTTCCAGCGACACTATGCAGCGAAACTGCAGTGTCGCCGGGTAAACCAACCAGACCAGCTCGAGCGAATCTACCGAGCGAAATTCCCTGAACGAAAGTTCAAACTAGTTTCGGGCGAAACTAGGCTAGCGAAACTGTGTCAACAGTTTCGAGCGAAACTAGCCTAGCGAAACTGTGTCATCGGGTATTGCCTAGCGAAAGTGCTGCCCGTGCACACAGCGAAACTGACTAGCGAAACTGCTAGCGAAACTGAGACCAGAATCCAAACTTGTACAATTTACTGGAATGTTATGCCATGACTTACATGATTATGCCATGATGATACATGCTTTGATTTCTGATGTATATGAACCCTTGTTTATGATCAACCATCGGTGTCGTGTGTCTGTATGTCGAGTCATAGTTCCAACGTGCTATGTTATGGGCCATAGTGACGTTAAGTAAAGATTAGACACAAAACTAATACTTAAGACCTAAACGTGTTCATAGGTCTTCATTAAGCATACTTGGATTATTAGCAAGTGTAGCAGTGCAACCAAAGGTGAGTGTCACTAACCCGATTACCGTGAACCCGTTTGGGTCATACCGAACAACTAAACGAAAACCATGCTGACAACTTCGAGAGTGTTAGGCACCTCCCTGATAAACTGGAAAACTTGGAGTGCTCGGCACCCACTTGATGAACTTGAAGTGCTTTATGGGAAGCACTTGAGAATTACTTAAACAACTACTTTTGAAACGAAACTGAAAACACTTTTGAGATTCGTGAGAATCCGGTAAACCGTTTTAATATGGCTAGTGTAGGTTAAAGTCTAAACCACATGATATCACATGATTTCTAAGGATGCCTTGAAAACTTAAAAGTCCTCAACTAAATTGTACCATTAATTGTAAAGCGAGGGGATGTTGGGTAGATCTACTGGAGTTTGACAAACTCCGCCCCGTGGCACGGGGAGTGCACGGAGGTACAATATCAGCCTATCTGACCGTGATCCCGAGAGGACACGGGGGAGGCAAATCCGCGATGACGTAGGTCCGCAAAACCTGATGGCACGGCCACTACAATAATAGTCAGCTTTGGTACAAACTTCCTTAGTGCATGGAACAACGGATTAGCTACCCGCGATATCGGTTGAGCACTTTAACTATACGAAACTAGTACATACCCGATAACGTAGGTTACGGACAATACTTTTACTAAACCACGATACTATGATTCTGATTAACACAAGCATTGCTTTTCACAAATAAATTGTACATAAGGATACGTTTACACGATTATGATTTATGAGACCGGGCCACTGCGTGACAAGCCCACTGTGAACTCACCAACCGTTAGGTTGACACTTGCGTGGTTTAAACTTTTGCAGATCGCTAAGGAGTATCCGCTGGAGGTTGGCATGGCACGAGAGGATGTTTATTTTATTTAAACTAAACTTGGGAATTTTAAAACAATGTTTATGTAAAGCACGTGGTTAGTGCTAAAGATAATGTTTTCCGCTGCGTACTGTTGAACTGTTTTCATTATTATTATTGGACTTTACTCTGATTCCTTTAGTATTTGTAACTAATGGTTGTGGTCCTGGTCTGGGCGCACCCCTTAACGGTATAAACTCCGTTAGTGGTTAATTTGGGGGTGTGACACATAAACACGTATGTTTTATAGACATTTCCCATGAGAAGATCAAAAGCAAACAAACTATTTATCATGGTTAAATGGTCCAACAGCCTCTCACATACTAAAATGTAACCGGCAACACAATGATTTTTGTGACAAAAGAAATGAGGTCCAAAGAGAAATCCAATCAAGAGCTCGCAACCATTTAAAAGGTAACATGTAGCAGTTTGTGTTAGAAAAGAATTACTAAATTTTGTTAAAAACTTTTCATGAAATAACATAGACAATTAGGTTCAAATTCAAATTGGAGCTTAGTAAACACATCATCATGCATATTACCTTGGTAAGGTATTCCAAAAATAAGGGCGAAAGTTCAACAAAACAAAAGTGTAAACTATGAGGTACCGAATATCGAAAAGTGCTCTGCAGGAATACGCATGGCAACAAGCCAGAGAATAGAAAATAGGGGAAAAGTGCCAACGGCTCAGTTCGTGAATTCGAGTAAGCGATGAGATAAAAACTTATGATAATCACAACTACACATTTCAAGGATGGCATGTGATTTTAAACTGGCACTAGTGAAGATACCATCAGGGAGGATGCAAATAACGTAACGGATAGTATAAAACTCAAAGAGAAATGTATAGCGCGCTTGACAGGATTTGGCAAGGAATTAGCGTAAATAGATATCGAAATGAACGTGTCAACAGATATACAATCAGATTAAGTAAATGCCTCATTAGGGAAATCTTCATTGCTTAAGCTCACCAGTGTGCCCAATATCCTTGGTGCTCTTGTGCCTCATGCGTCATGCTATCTTTCTTGTCAAAACAGTGGTTCAAATGGTCTTCAAAAGTAAGATAAAGTACGAAAGTGTTATAAAAAAAGGGTGTCTTGCGGAACACAAAACATCAGGATGTTCAAAAGTAGTTTTGACTTGTGGTGCCTGTACATATGCGTCTTTGCTAGGGTTTAGTGCAAGTTCACCGCGGGTCAAAAGATCAAACCGGGTGTTCCATTGAAAAAGATCAGGGCTATCACCTCAGTGAATGCCAGAGAGTTTGTAAAAACAAAACAGTCGACCTAAAAGTAGTGTCCATTAAACGAAAGTCGATCTACTTCATGACACATGTTTCTAAAAGTTGGAGTTTCTCATGATGAGGCTCTTGTGTACGACTCTAAAGTCAACCCTTGGTCTGGTATTGGTTCCACATTAAACGTGCCACCAATGTTTATATATAAGGTGTACCGCAGCTAACCCACCACACTACTAGCACCTTGAAGGCGTACCGGCTACCGACTATTACTAGCCATTAGTCAAACCACTTGGGATACTTTTAACGGGGATAAAGTAGGTCAAGTTTCTCCCATACGCTTGAATGTAAATGGGGGTGAGAGATTAAAACCTCAATACGTTATGCAACAAAAGGTGTAAGAGTTTTCATTCACAATACCAGAAAGATACGTAAGGTTTGCTATTCTAGTGAAGGTCATCGAGAGGTTGGCACGTGCAGTGCAAATATCATAAAGCTTCGGAATTCATCAAGACGATCAAAATTTAAATAGGCCACAAGGCTTAAGTTCAAGCGAGGGGTTCATCAATAAAAGTTTTATGAAAAGAACGATGAGGATTCGTGTACCAGAAACTTGTCGATAGTTGTTATGACATGAGCGTTAATATATATACATATGTATGGATAACTTGGTGTACTCAATGCGTAAGAAGGGAAAATGCAGGTCGATGGTATAATTAGATGTAGATAACAAGAAGTTCACGTTTGATGGGTGTAGATAGGGTTTCCATAAAAAGCTTGGTATTGTTATTGCGATTGAAGCACAAGGTAGTCTCATCATCAATGGTGTTAATAGGACAAAAGCTACCAAAAGTGTAACACTTTCTGGTTCAAAGCTTGAAAGTTCATCCAAGACAAAAGGATTACAAAAGGGCAAAAATCAGAAACTGTCGATTGTTAAATCATAAAAGGTTCAAATCACATAGATAAGTATCAATAGTACAGGTTCAGTAGGTCAATCGAAATAGTCATTATGTTAAAATTAGAAGTCATCGGTTCGAAAATCAGGAAGGCTTTTCACTAATATTACCCCCATTAAAGAAAGAAAATATGCTTGTGGTGAGGTAATCGGTTTGTACAATCGTGACGATGTTATTGGCAATAAGTTTAGGTTTGCATGCTAAAATCAACAGTAAGAATCTTCAAGGGGAAAACTTCACAAGTGCTCTCAACCAAGAAATATGTTCCAGTGCCCGCGATATATGATTCATATAATTCGTTTATCCAGTGTTGTCTGGGTTTTCGTCTGGTTAAGTTTCGTGTAAGTTGCCACACAATCGCAAAAGTTCCAGGGATTGATGTGGCTGATAAGGTCGTAAGATTAGAGTTACGATTCAGGATGAATCAAAAACCAGTAAGAGATTTCGTCAAGAGTTTTCGTAGTCAAGAAAAACTTGTCATCTAAGTACACGAGTGAAACGATGCCCCTTCAAGACTAGAATTCATAATATGTTTCAATAGAGTTCTCGAAGGGATTAGAATCCATATATATGAGAGATATGATCATGTGTGATAACGTTAACAAAGATAGATGGCTTTGATTATCCGGTTGAGTTCAACATATTCAACATTCAATGCCACGAGGAAAAGAGAGAGAAAAAAATACAGGAATTTGGTCCCAATACGGCCATTGGCTTGCCTAGTAGGATTCTCCAGGATTTCCATATACTGCAAATTACATTTACGTGTGCACCCGTAATTGTGATTTACTTTATATGATCACCCTAGCTAGTTCCTCTTACTTCAGCTACCAGGTATGGTGTGGCCACTAGCCCATGGTTATCATGACCGGAATTTGTTAAAGGGACAAGTTTCGAGAATAAAATGTTCGCTTTAATTGGAATGACCCACCCAAAGTGAGTCAGTCAGAAATTTAGCTCAACAGGATCTGAATAGGTTTTATCACGCATACCGACTTGATCAACAATCAGATATGTAAGGAAAAAAACTTCAGTGAATACGCATCAGGTATTGTTTAGTTTACAAGAGTCTCATTTAAGTTGCTTCATTCTAACGCCACCATACGATAGAAACGAGAAGGGAAAGATCTTAGAAGATCAGAGCAAATATGAAAACGATTAGGATAACGAAAACAGATTGAAGTGTCCCATAGGAAACCACTTGAATTCACACACTACCGCCACTACTGAAGTCGAACGGTCGCACTATAATCACGTTGTGATAACATTTCCTAAACAGGTGAATTTAGGGGTATATGTGGGGCATGTATAACAAAAATCTCCCAAGTTATGGGAAAGGTTAAAGAATAGGAAGAGGTATCACTCCACCTCCCTAAGTAAGCACTCGTCCAATGCCCGAGTACTATACCCAATCCTTCAATCTAGAATAATCCCGAGCAGCAAATGACTCGTTAAGAGTGAAGATATGATCCTCTGATCTGATTCGATGTCTTATCGTCCATGGATACTAAGCAAGAGGTACACGACTCAGAGAGGTTAAGGAAAATGACACAAGACTAACCGGCTCCTCGCCGTGAGTATAAGGGGATCGATTGGATGATGTAAACAACAAATCGTAAACAAGGTGCGTGTAGGAGTGAGTATCACGATGCATGAGAGAAATGTTTAAGTGCAACTAATGTAAAACAGTTACAGTTTGAGACAAATCTTAGTTCGCTGTAACCAATGGCTCTGATACCAATCTGTCACACCCCCAAAAATCCCACGCGCGATAACGCGCCGCAGGGTGCGTGACAAACCAGGATCGCCGTCCATTAGTTACACCAAACGATAAATAATTAATAAAAGAGTTTCATATTTCATTAAAATATAAAATTAGAGTTTTAGAAATGCGGAAGCGTAAATACAATTAAAAGTACTTATTTAAAATCTTTGTCACCCAAAGTGACGTGGCTTGTTCAAAGACATTAAAAGCGTTCAAAACTCATGCATGCGTACTCGTGATACTCGAACATCCGCAACCTGAGAAATAACATGCTAAAAAGTGTCAACACAAAGGTTGGTGAGTCCACAGGTTTATCAGTTCATAAACAGTTAAAGTTGAAAGTAGTGCCACTGTTCAAAAACAGTTCAAGTTGTGTTTAAGATTGACCATTCAACAACGGTCAAGTTGAGTTTAAGATTGACTGTTCAACAACAGTCAAGTTGTAAGAGCATAATCACTAATATATATCAAATAGCTAGCTAGGCTATATACATGAAACTTCGCACGTTGATGGTCACCGAAGCTAACAGTTGTTTACAGTTTATGCAGTTTGCCTTGTTGTGTTTAGGACGAATATAACACCCGTTCGATATCCAATCGTGCCAGAGCGACTGGACCGGGTGGGGTTTGTCAGGCCCAGTAGTACTACAATATATTTCCCGCTATCGTCATTAATATTAACGGTACCATAGGAAGGACTTTGTTGTATCTGTGCTTCAAGTACTTCAAGTGATATATAAAAGTCTAATTATCTCAGTTGTATAGTTCATGCATGTTAATCTCCCCCAAAAGGATTAAAGCAGTAAAATGGGTCCGTGAAACTCACCTTAGGTTGCACAGCAAAATTCCAGATAAACAGTTAAGCCAAATAGCAAATACGAGTCTTGTGCAAGCAATCAATCACCTAACGAGCATAAATGTATAAGTGTGTGTTCTATAACTAATAAATCTAACGTAGACGACAAAACGAGTGATCGTGGAATTTAAAACAAGTCGAGGATGGCACGTGTGCCAAATCCGAGCGATTATCGAAATAACGCGAGAAAATACAATATATATTTATATTATATATCTTTTTCTAGGTTCAAAGATTTCAAAAAAAATATATATATATATATATATATATATATATATATATTTAAACCAAACGTGCAATTGATGTTAACAACGGGTTCACGAAACAAGAAACGTATAAAAGTTCACATAAAGTATCATTTGTTTCATTAAACCGAAGACAAATGATTATTTATATTAGGCTATGCAAATATATCTATTTTACCATTTTACATAGAACCATGATTTTTGAGTTAATCTATATAAAATATGAAAACTATATTTTAGTTTAAAACGACAAGGTTTACGGGTTAATAGTCAAAAACATAGTTTTACGGGTTTAGACTTTCCTAGGAACTCATTTAATCAAATTTTAGTTTGAATAAATCCATTGAATTATCAAATAAAAATAAACAGAGAAATTTGGAGGTTACACGGGTCGAACCCGCGACCTCCCATTCCCAGCACAACAACCAAACCACCCGGCCAGCGGCCTGTTTGTGTTAGAAATCCGATCATAACCATTTTATCTATAGGCGCGAACCAGTAATGAGGTTGGGGAAAAATAAGGGAATAAAAATGGCGAGACCGGGACTCGAACCCGCGTCCCTCGCGTACCAGTCCAGCGACCAAACCGTCTGTGCCAGATTGGCGTCTGTTACAAACCCGGTATGATTAATATATAACCCGTACCCGCCTGGCTTCATCTTCTTCACCCAAGAACTCCGGTGGCCGAAGTTTTATTCCGGTCACCGGAAAGTCGCAAAAACACAAATTAAAACTTAGGGAATGCGCGATTAACAGTAAGGAGTGTTTACCATGTGACGGAGTTGCGATTTTGATATGTTTGGATGCCGAAACGAAACCCGAATAATTTACGAACTCGAACTCCGGGTCACTGCGATGCTCTGAGGTTGCTGCTGTTGCGTTCGGGGTCACCCAGAAGTGATGAGTGATGGTCGGTGATGGTGTTGCAGGGCTGAAACGGTGGTGGTTCTTGGTGTTCTTCTTCTTCGCCGGAAAACAGAAAACGAGATGGAGAGAGCAGGGAGATGAGAGGTGCGAGAGAGGACTGTGAGAGTTGTGTCTCGTGAGTCTACGCAAATGATATTTGAGTATCATTGAAATCAATTGATGGTCCAAAATGTAACTGAGGAGGGATGATGATCGGAGCGAGAATGCGAGATGCTCGGAGGTGAAACAGTTATGCGCCTTGAATGTCGTAAATGACATTCATTTCAACTTAGGTCGATTGTCAGTTCTAGTCCCTCCACATTTTACAATGTATAAAACAGGTTTGTGGTAATTACATAGTAGCCCCTCCAGATTTAATTAATTAGAATCATGTTTAGGAAACGACAAAATGACCCCTGCAGTTTTATAAAAATCTAATGGCTCTAACTGAGTTAACATGAAATGTTTTCAACAACAAATATACGAGGAACGTCCAAATATATCAATCGTATAGCTTTTATAAAAATAAATATAGAAACCTTGTTTTACTAAAATAAATCATGGAATATAACTCCACAATTATATGATTTGAAATCACATAAAATCATAAGTTATATATTTGAAGCACATAACTAAATGATTAATAATTTGTTATTAAAATCCTTTAATTACACAAAATTGTAAATATCATTAAATCATATATATATATATATATATATATATATATATATATATATATATATATATATATGTACTTCTATATTTTAATTCCATATAATTTAATTCCACCATTATTTATTTAAGTTGTAACCTATATCATTAAAGTCTCATAAAGTTATGACTAAAGTTTATAATTATATACTTCCATGTTTACATAAAATCATAAATATAAATCTATGACTTAGTAATTAAAACTCACATAGAATGATAAAATACATGTGAAATATATACCAATATATCACATAAAATCATAAAGTGAAATCATAGAGTTTCAACGTTTAATTTTCCGTGCATGCTGATAGTAATGATCACACAAAACCCTAATTGCTAAAGTCAACACAATCAATCACATAAATGTTCACACAACATTTAATACGGTTTACGTTCAGATAATGTCAGAAAAATGACCTGAAAAGTCGGATTGTCACAGGAGTATTTGAACAACGCTCTACTTTGTGCGGTGGAAAAAGAAAGTTTTCTTAAAGTAAAAGAGGAAGATGTGATGGCTCGATTCCATGCGTTTAAAAACCGAAAAGGAAACATCTTTTAGGTACGTATTTAACTTTACATTGTATAAATTATCGATAAAATTTTTGTTTTGCAATATAATGTTGGTTAAAAAAAATTTTGACTGCGACCCCTAAAATTTTGTTCTGGATCCGCCCCTGATTAGGGTCCTAGAGGTAATCGGAATATTTTTTCCAGTGACTTAGTTTCTCTCTCTTAACTCTAGTGATTTGTCTCTTTCAAGCTTCAACCTAGATCCATGGCTGACTTTAAAGACAAACATCAAGAGGTTATCCCTAAAGGTGAATTTGTGGTGGACAACGATTTGTAATTTTCTTATGTTGATTATCTTTCTTTTGTTCCTCTTCGGTCATTGACCGTAGTTTTCAACTGAATTGAAATGCATTCCATTGATTACGTGAGATGCAGATTGTTATTAATTGTCATTTGTTTTGTGCCCCAATTTTGAAAATTTCGTTATCTGCTTCTTTCTTCTCTTCTTAATTTCTTAAATTTGTGTTTTGGGCTAAATTCTCATCCCCCATTTTCAAGTAATATTGCGTATTCACTCATTTAATTTTTTAGCCCATCCCCCATTTTTAGCTAATATTGCGTATTTACTCATTTAATTTTGAATGAGGCTTTGATTATTGCTACTAAAATTAACTCATCATTTCATCATTTCTTAATTTCAAATCAGATTCTTTCTTCACAAGATTTATGTAACGATTTCTTGGGTTTGCCTATGAGTTGTTACTTTTTCGTTCCGGTACATCATGAAGTGTGTTTAAAGTTGGTTATTATCAATGCATGTCCTTATTGATTTTGTTTTTGTTATTTCATCAACTTTGTTGCAGGTTTCTGTTTATGCATATGTTGATCAGAGACGTCCCAGAAATAGGTACCATTAGAATGCATACAAGGTGTTTGATGGAATGCCTCTTCTTTATTCTCTCTTCTTTATGTCACAGTCTATCTTTCAAATTTCATCTACAATTATGGTTATGTCACTTCCACTTTATCTTTCATGTTTCTTCATAAAAAGAAGACAAATTGTCATGTTTGATAGAGTTTTTAAATATCTTGCATATGAACCAGATCAATTTTATTAACCTCTCTCTAAAGGTATTGGGCAGTCCATTGAACTTATGAAGTTAAAACTGTTAAATTATGTTGTAATTGAAAACCATGTCTTAAGTGTTAGAGCAGGTTCACTTTGTGCTAATGTGGGGATCAATTATGAAAGAAGCAACACATGGGTTAATTTTTATTGTTTCAAAAATCTTTCATATCATTAACAGCCCCTTTGGGTAATCACGTATTCTATTACTTGCTGTTAATAACTATGTTAATAGAATAATGTGAGTCTAGAATTACATTTAATTTTTGTTGATTCGTAAGCCAAATAATATGTTTCCCTGACTTAAACTGTTAATTGCTTATATGCTTTCTTTATCATAAAGAATAATAGCTTATATATTTCATCTATGATTTTGGATGACTTGCTGACCTGTGTTTCGTCATGCGTTCAATTGGTGATATAAAATGTTCATAATGTATTCCATAGAATGTTTATTTTTTTTAGTGTGTGTTTTGCGCCATAGTATGTTTCATGGAATGGTTCTTTTTTTATCACTGATTTTTTTTAACAGTCTTTCTTATGTAAGAATATTTCGATTGAGTAACAGGTTGTATAAGGCACACTTGAAGGGTGGTGAAAAGGAGGATCAAAATCACTGTTTGCTTACTGATACAAAGGAGTCCAAAATGTGAGACTCGGATGAAGTCGCTGAGTTTCGGATAGAAGGATTTATGGAATTATCAAATACTACAAATTGTAGTAACTATGTGCTTTTTGACGAGCAAATGGCCTGGATATGAAAGCCTTATTCTCAAGAATCGGAAGACGCCGAGTTCGTGATCAAAGGCTTAGAATATTATGCAAATTCTACAAATTTAACAAATGATAGGAATGAAGGTCACGCAAGTGAGGATGGTTCGTTTGCAACTACTGGTCCAAATTCATCAAATTTTAATTTAAATATTGGACCATTAAGCAACATGCAGACATCCAAGGTACATGCAGGTACTGATCTAACATCTCCCAAGAAATTCAAACTTCCTCATTGAGAAGATCGCATAGGGCAAAACAAATACCCTCAAAATTAAAGGACTTTATTGTGGAAGATGGAGTTCAGAGACAAACTCCAATAGAAGAATTGTTGCTAACCACTAAAGACGAACCAGACAAACTCCAATAGAAGAATTGTTGCTAACCACTAAAGACGAACCGAGGAATCACCAAGAAGCAAAAGGAAGTGACGAGTGGGAAAAAGCTATGAAGACCGAACTCGGCTTGATTGTCAAGAACGGAACGTGGGTCTTATCCGATCTTCCTAAAGATCAAAAGATGATAGGGTTGAAGTGGTTATACAATATTAAGAGAAATTCGGACGGGAATCAATTTAAAGCAACTAGACCGCTCCAATTGATACAAAAGGCCGACATGTTAACTAAACCGTTAGCTCGAGTAAAGTTTCAAGAGATGCGGAAAGCTTGTAGGAGTGGAGGACCTCACCAATACGATTCGAAAATTGGGGGGGGGGGGGGGGTGATTGTTGGCAATTTCCGTAATTGTAGGTGCAAGTCGGCACCTATCCAAAATTCGGACGGGAATCAATTTAAAGCAACTAGACCGCTCCAATTGATACAAAAGGCCGACATGTTAACTAAACCGTTAGCTCGAGTAAAGTTTCAAGAGATGCGGAAAGCTTGTAGGAGTGGAGGACCTCACCAATACGATTCGAAAATTGGGGGGGGGGGGGGGTGTGATTGTTGGCAATTTCCGTAATTGTAGGTGCAAGTCGGCACCTATCCAAAACTCTAGAGATGCAAGATGGCAATTCCTATAAAGTAATCATGCAAATCGGCTGATTACGTGATATGCATCCAAATTCAAATTTGTGGATTTAGGTGTTTATTTTATTTTAATGTTTCTTTGTATCCAATTGCAAGTAGGTAATTGGTTATAAATAAAGCTAACTAGGGTTGAGGGAAACATGAGATTGTATGCTAGGTTTTGAGCTATATTTTTATAGTATTCAATAAACTTGGAGAGTTATTCCATTGAAAAATATAGTATTCAATAAACTTGGAGAGTTATTCCATTGATTGTGTTCTTGTGTTTCTTTGATTCCAATCTTGAGTATTCACCATAACTCATTCCAACTTGCAAATCATCAATTTAAAATAAGGTACAAAAAATCATCAATTTAAACAATAAGGTACCAAAAATCATCAATTCTCAATCAAAAACCCATTTAAACATGGAAATTGTTTATGAAATATGTATGTAAAGAAGATCCTACGCATCAAAGTTCATATTCACTTCAAGGAATGGAATAAAACTAACCAAGTTTCATGGGTTTTCATTGTTTTTATGAACTTGTGGATATAAAATCCTTTCATACTTTATAAATAATACTGCTACTTTATAAGCATAATTGAGATGAGACAAAGACAACCTTCTTTATCTTATTCTTCCTCATAAATAATCTTATTTTCACATAACATCAATTGAGAAGTAATTATATGACCGAGTAATACAAGACTTATCGATCTTAAATTTTATGACCTTCTGTAAATGGATAATGAGATATACGAAGCATGACACTCGAGGTATCATATCGCAGGATATTTATAACCTTTTATTAGAGTGATAGACCAACTAAATTTAGTCTTTAAATTGCTTTATCCAATAATCTTTACGCGAACATCTAATTGCATATAGAATGCAATATATACCCTAAAGTCGAACTATACAATATACAATCCAGTACTTTAATAAGTGAAGATATATATTGCCACGTGTTTGTCTCTCGTCTCTCTCGCATCTCAAATTCGCGCCAAGCATATCCCCCTCCTTTTCCTTCTTTAGTCTTCCGAATCGGAATCGCAGCAAATTTCAATCGCATATTCTAACGCTAAAATATTCTAGATCGGAATTTCAATCGGATCGAAACCTTCAACTTCTTAATGCGCTCGACCTTCCCAATTTCCTTCTTTCATAATTACATTCCTTCTTTAGGCTTCTTTTGTTATAACCCTCCCTTCTTCTCGCTTCAAATCAGTTTATCATCAGTCGGCGCCATCAATCGAACCACAATCATCGAACCCATTTTATTCTTTCAATGGAGGTCTTCAATTTTGGAGATGATCAATAGGCAAAATTTATGCTCAAATCCTAATCCTTCTTTACGTCTACCCCTTTGATTCTGCTATGTTAGCAGCATGTTCGTAAGTTTAGTATCAGCAATCATGATTTAAAAAATCTATAGAATTTCGCACTCTGCTCACATATCTGTACATCATCATCTGCTCTCTTTGGATAGAAGCTTTACTTGCCACATTACCAAGAGAAAAGTCAATAGGGTTTTTTGTTTTCCTTGCGATGGAGTTTTTGGCCGGAGATGCATTGAAGTGTCTTCACACCTTTCTCATGTTTCCCTTTCTATTAGGTAACATATTTCGCAATTTTGTTTTCAAAGTGTATCATTTGTTGATTACGAATACGTTTGTTTTATGGTCACCCAAGCTAATAGAGAAATTAATTTTAGTATCAAGCAATTCCTGATGTGTATGGACATTTTGCAAATTGGAATTGTGGTTTACATATCGGCTATTTTTTCTTCTTTGCTTTAATGATAGATGTAGCCAAAAGGCTTTCGATATTTGCAAGTAATTTTGAAAGGTTAAGTACATCTGGTTTCTTATGAGTTCTAATTTTGCCTCACCTTCTCTGCCCTTTGGCTTGCTTTGAGATTTGCAGGTATCATTTGGATATTTACATTTCCTTTTGGTTAACCATATTAGACCATGAATTTTTGGTTTAAGTTCAGTCTTCCGAATCGGAATCGCAGCAAATTTCAATCGCACATTCTAACGCTTAAATATTCTAGATCGGAATTTCAATCGGATCGGAACCTTCAACTTCTGAATGCGCTCGACCTTCCCAATTTCCTTCCTTCATAATTACATTCCTTCTTTAGGCTTCTTTTGTTATAACCCTCCCTTCTTCTCGCTTCAAATCAGTTTATCATCAGTCGGCGCCATCAATCGAACCACAATCATCGAACCCATTTTATTCTTTCAATGGAGGTCTTCAGTTTTGGAGATGATCAATAGGCAAAATTTATGCTCAAATCCTAATCCTTCTTCACGTCGACCCCTTTGATTCTGCTATGTTAGCAGCATGTTCGTAAGTTTAGTATCAGCAATCATGATTTAAAAAATCTATAGAATTTCACACTCTGCTCACATATCTGTACATCATCATCTACTCTCTTTGGATAGAAGCTTTACTTGCCACATTACCAAGAGAAAAGTCAATAGGGTTTTTTGTTTTCTTTGCGATGGAGTTTTTGGCCGGAGATGCATTGAAGTGCCTTCACACCTTTCTCATGTTTCCCTTTCTATCAGGTAACATATTTTGCAATTTTGTTTTCAAAGTGTATCATTTGTTCATTACAAATACGTTTGTTTTATGGTCACCCAAGCTAATAGAGAAATTAATTTTAGTATCAAGCAATTCCTGATGTGTATGGACATTTTGCAAATTGGTATTGTGGTTTACATATCAGTTATTTTTTCTTCTTTGCTTTAATGATAGATGTATCCAAAAGGCTTTCGATATTTGCAATTAATTTTGAAAGGTTAACTACATCTGGTTTCTTATGAGTTCCAATTTTGCCTCACCTTCTCTGCCCTTTGGCTTGCTTTGAGATTTGCAGGTATCATTTGTATATTTACATTTCCTTTTGGTTAACCATATTAGACCATGAATTTTTGGTTTAAGTTCTGTCAATTAGATGGATCTCTTTCAAAGCAAAATATGGTAACGAGGAAAACATGTGGACAAATATATGCTAGGAAAGAAGTCAAAGTAAGCTATCTTATTGCAATTTTTCTTTTTATTTTGTTTAAACTTGAGAAATTGTAGCTACTCCTTGTTATTAAAGGTCAAAGTCTACATAAGGGAGTTGATGTGTTGCAAACACATCCGGTTTTCCTAAGTCTTTTGTTATGTATTTGAGTCTAATTGAGTCGGTTTTCGTTAGTTTTAGTTTGCTTTTAGTTGAGTTGCGTCTTTGAGTCGGTTAGTTATGTTTTCTCAAGTTTTACAGGATTTTGATGAAGTCCCGAGGCCACGAGGTGAAAATGAGGAAAAGTGAAAAAGAAGTGCTGAACAAGCTGTCCCAGGCGTATCGCCTGGGACTTGAGGAGGCCTAAGCGATACGCGCGGAAAGTGGAGGTCAAAGAAAGTCAAAGTCGGTTAAACCCGACTGTTTTGTCGCGACACTAGTTGTAGGCGTATCGCCTGCAGAAGACACACTTCCAAGCGATACGCTTGGAAGTCTAAAACCCGCAGAAATTGCTTAGTCGATATAAATTCGTCTTTTAGGGTTTCACTTGGCATTCTTCGACTTCCAGACGATTTCAGGAGCAACCAGAGGCGATTTTCAGAGCAGAAGAGAGCTGGGATCACAAGGGAACATTGAGAGATCAAGTTTGCATTGTAATTCGCTATCGGGTTCTTCCGTTTACTTTGTTTTTTCAATAATTGCTATCATGTTTTTGAATCAAGTTCCAGACTTTGTTATGTTTATCATTCAAACCATGATTGTAGGCTAAACTAATTATGCCACTTAGACCATTGTGATGAGTAGTTGAATATTTGATTTTATTCTCGGTTTTGACTTATTGATTGATGTTGCGATTCTATTAAATTCCATATATTGCCATGGTTGATGTATATGTGTGTTATGATCAGTTCATTAGTTGATTGTTAATGCTTGATTTACCCGCGAATGTCTTTCGGTTTAGGTAAATTGACTAAAGTAGTTAACTTTAAGGTTGATTGCTAAAGTGTAGTTAGGGTTTCCTTGACTATTGCATTAATATTTAATTGATAATTTGGTTATAATGTGCTGCTGAACTAAAGACTTAAAAGGTACAGGTTCAACGGGTAGTTGGGTTGGTTCAAGTTCTAGGGTTGCATTGTCTCAAAAGGAAGTGTCCTAGGGTTTTGTCTAGCTTACTAGTTCGTGTCATTCATAGTAATCATTGGTAGCTCCGGTTAGTCTAGGTGTGCCTTAGGTATATCCGAGGGTGGCTAGGGTAATTGAAGTGGGAAGGACTTAAAAGGTGAACCCTTGTTCGAGCGTTAGAATCGTTGTCTAGGAAGGACTTAAAAGGTGAACTAGCGACCATCAGATTAGTCAGAGCCGAGGTAAAGTTAAGTGTCAATTGCGAGTCTAGGTCTAGGTGGTATATCTCTCCTTCATTTGAATTTCCCCAAAGGTTTCTTGCGGTTGTCCGGTTGTTAGTTGAATTAGTTAACTTCAGTTAATCCCAAATCAAATCAAAAACTAAAATTACTCAGTATTTCCATTTCTTAGGTCTAGGTTAATTCTTGTCTAGAGTAGTGTCCTTAGGTTCGATATCCGGTCTTGCCTTAGCTATTCTACTATCCGATAGGTACACTTGCCTTAGGGTTCGGTCTAGTTTAGGTATTTTCGGTAAAATTAGGTGTGTCTAGGTCTAGTTTAGGTCTAGGTTTTTATAGTAGTTTTTAGAGTCGTTCCGAACACATCAAGTTTTTGGCGCCGTTGCCGGGGACACTTGGCAATAGCAAGACTAACTTAGGTCGTGATTAGGAAATTTTGAGTCTTTTTCTTAGGTTTTCCGTGTCTAGAGTTCTTAGGATTTCCATTCTCGAGTCTAGAGTTTTAGGTTAGTTTTTTAAGTCTAATTATTTTCTTATTTATTTTTTTTGTATTTTTTTTATTTTGTCTTCTGTCATGGCAAAAATTGATCTACAGAGCTTCGTCGTTAACCTCCAACAACTCTTGGATGATATGGCTACATGGAGTAAATATGATCCTAGGTTACCTCGAGGCATCGCGGTTGCACAGGAATCTCTTAAGATGATAAAACGACTTCATGAGGAAAACATGCCACGTTGTATGAGCTGCGGTGGACCACACCACTACAATGATTGTCTGGTTCGTGTTGAGATGTGTAGAGAAATTTGTCAAAGGATCTTTCAAGAGCGAGAGGAAAGAGAAAGGCGTACGGGGGAGTCATCAAGGACGGTGTTTGAGGAAATCCGATATCAGGAGACGTTAATGGACGCTGAAGTCCCACCTCCGGTTAATCAGGGTATCCAGTGCATTTGTGATAATGATGACTGTGATTTAAACCAGTGGACAAATAATGGTTCAACGGACGCCACAGAGATTATTGAAACAGAAGAGTTGATAGTAGAGGAGAAAGATCCAGAAGACGACATACATGAGGATAAGGATGTGGAGCTTCCAACGGATGAGGACATGTCTGAAGATGATGCATACTCTTCGGATCCAATTTGGGATTGGTCGGAGGAAGAGGACAATATTGTGTGGGATGAAGAGTGTGAGGATGAGATCGCAGCGAGTGCAACAACAAATGAGGTAGATGAGGACGGATGTAAGGAGGTGCTTAAAAAGTGTGATTCGGATGATTTATTTGAAGCACAAATGGTAGAAATGTTTGGTGAGGAGTGGACGACGATGTCACCAAAAGAGTTAGATGAGGATTGGTTTGACCCGGAGGGTGATTTGCAAAAACTAGAAGAGATGTTATACGGGGAGCCGATCAATGAAGGTGAAAATGTCCAACTCGAGGAAGAGTTTTGTGAGGACCCGATAGTGAAGGAAGGTGATGAGGTGTTAGAAGACGTCCCACTTGGTAGGTTAGCTAGTGATAAGGATGACCATGTGTTTAGTCCAAGTGTGGGGACGTTAGAGGATGTGGATTGTAAGAATGACCCGAGGATGAGCTTTATCATAGTTATTAGGTTAATTCCGGGTAGGTTTAAACACTGGTGGGTTGACTGGTTTATAGGTGTGATTTTTGGAGGTTTGTTAGTTAAGGCCCTAGGGATTTTAAACTATTTGATGATTAGGGGCATGGTTAGTAAGAATATTAAGGAGAAACCACCTGATTAAGCTGGTTGAATAATCGGGAAAAGCCCGAGTTGTAAATTTTTTGTAACTTACTCGTTAAATTTTTCCTTTGTGTGCGTTTTTGGTTTTTTTTTTGGTTTTGTGTTTTTCGGTGTTTGCAGGAATTTCGGGAGGCTCACAATCGGGCGATTCAAGATGATGAAATTTGTTGGAAGAGTCCAAGTTCCAGGTTCGATGATATTTGCGCGTTCACGATTCATGATTTAGTGGAGGACCTAGGAATCAAGCTCGCCTTCATCTATCAAAATCAAATTCAGGGGAGTTTGTTCCTATTTATTTTTCTTTTTATTTTCTTTTGCATTTTATTTATTTTTTATTTTAGTGTGCTTTATTTTTATTTTTATTTTTATTCCCATCACACATTGGGGACAATGTGTCATTTAAGTGTGGGGATGGGAAACTTGCGTCTTGAGTCTTTATTTTATTTGTAGTGTGTCTGAAGAAAAAAAAAAAAAAAAAACATGAAAAAATTGTTCGAAAATGTCCAAGAGTTTGGCTGCAACATAATGGAAAATGATAGGTAAAACTGGGAATTGGGTTTCTAATTTTGTGCTTAAATGTTAAAATAATGAATAAAAGTCAATAATATGGTAATGTGGATAAGTATGGTTGAATGGAAAGCATTACTAAACTATGATGTGTCGGTAGGCCCAGCTGATCTAGGAGTAGCTTAAATAGCCTGTGTGTTTATTGTTGTATAAATATGCTAATCAGTTTGCTAGTGGGTTCCCATTTTAGGAGTGATAGGAATGCTGAATCTGATGATTAGGAAGGAAGAGACCGCTTTAGGCTAGATACTCCTATGTCCTTAGAATTTCAAATGAGCATGTAGTTAATAATTTGGCTAATGAATTAGAGTGAAGGGGCAAAATACTCATGTACAAACTAAGGATAGTATCCCGTGGTAAGTACCTCTGATGATGTTCCGGATCTCGCGGGCAAAATACTCATGTATGATTTCGGGGGTAAGACCTTGTGGAAGAATACCTCTGGTGATGTCCGTTGGTAAGTTAGGTAAAAGTAACCAATTATAAAAAAAAAAAAAAAAGATGGAAAAAATGAGAAAAGAAAAAAAAAGAAAGAGAAAAAATGATAGTTTAGAGAATAAATGCTCAATAAGTGCATATAAATAAATAGTTATTCTTTGGACATCCTAGTATCTGGTTTAAGGGGGTTGGAGAAAATATATAAATTTAAATCAATTATACCCTTTGCTCTGACTAAATATGATTCGGTAGTAGGTTGAACTAGAGCTTTCTTTAGTGGGATCCATTGCGACTGAACATATATCTGGTAATTTTATAAACACATGGGGGCGAAAGAAAAGGTTGGTGGTTGGGTTTAATCGGATAGAAATATCGGCAATCGTAGTTAGGGTGTTATTACGTTATGGTTTGTGGAATTGTTTGGTGGCTATTGAAGTCTTAATGTTAAATGTTTAGAAGTCAATTTCCTGGTTATGATTCCATTGCAGTATTTTTCGAGGACGAAAAAAGAGTCAGTGTGGGGATATTTGATGTGTTGCAAACACATCCGGTTTTCCTAAGTCTTTTGTTATGTATTTGAGTCTAATTGAGTCGGTTTTCATTAGTTTTAGTTTGCTTTTAGTTGAGTTGCGTCTTTGAGTCGGTTAGTTATGTTTTCTCAAGTTTTACAGGATTTTGATGAAGTCCCGAGGCCACGAGGTGAAAATGAGGAAAAGTGAAAAAGAAGTGCTGAACAAGCTGTCCCAGGCGTATCGCCTGGGACTTGAGGAGGCCTAAGCGATACGCGCGGAAAGTGGAGGTCAAAGAAAGTCAAAGTCGGTTAAACCCGACTGTTTTGTCGCGACACTAGCTGTAGGCATATCGCCTGCAGAAGACACACTTCCAAGCGATACGCTTGGAAGTCTAAAACCCGCAGAAATTGCTTAGTCGATATAAATTCGTCTTTTAGGGTTTCACTTGGCATTCTTCGACTTCCAGACGATTTCAGGAGCAACCAGAGGCGATTTTCAGAGCAGAAGAGAGCTGGGATCACAAGGGAACATTGAGAGATCAAGTTTGCATTGTAATTCGCTATCGGGTTCTTCCGTTTACTTTGTTTTTTTCAATAATTGCTATCATGTTTTTTAATCAAGTTCCAGACTTTGTTATGTTTATCATTCAAACCATGATTGTAGGCTAAACTAATTATGCCACTTAGACCATTGTGATGAGTAGTTGAATATTTGATTTTATTCTCGGTTTTGACTTATTGATTGATGTTGCGATTCTATTAAATTCCATATATTGCCATGGTTGATGTATATGTGTGTTATGATCAGTTCATTAGTTGATTGTTAATGCTTGATTTACCCGCGAATGTCTTTCGGTTTAGGTAAATTGACTAAAGTAGTTAACTTTAAGGTTGATTGCTAAAGTGTAGTTAGGGTTTCCTTGACTATTGCATTAATATTTAATTGATAATTTGGTTATAATGTGCTGCTGAACTAAAGACTTAAAAGGTACAGGTTCAACGGGTAGTTGGGTTGGTTCAAGTTCTAGGGTTGCATTGTCTCAAAAGGAAGTGTCCTAGGGTTTTGTCTAGCTTACTAGTTCGTGTCATTCATAGTAATCATTGGTAGCTCCGGTTAGTCTAGGTGTGCCTTAGGTATATCCGAGGGTGGCTAGGGTAATTGAAGTGGGAAGGACTTAAAAGGTGAACCCTTGTTCGAGCGTTAGAATCGTTGTCTAGGAAGGACTTAAAAGGTGAACTAGCGACCATCAGATTAGTTAGAGCCGAGGTAAAGTTAAGTGTCAATTGCGAGTCTAGGTCTAGGTGGTATATCTCTCCTTCATTTGAATTTCCCCAAAGGTTTCTTGCGGTTGTCCGGTTGTTAGTTGAATTAGTTAACTTCAGTTAATCCCAAATCAAATCAAAAACTAAAATTACTCAGTATTTCCATTTCTTAGGTCTAGGTTAATTCTTGTCTAGAGTAGTGTCCTTAGGTTCGATATCCGGTCTTGCCTTAGCTATTCTACTATCCGATAGGTACACTTGCCTTAGGGTTCGGTCTAGTTTAGGTATTTTCGGTAAAATTAGGTGTGTCTAGGTCTAGTTTAGGTCTAGGTTTTTATAGTAGTTTTTAGAGTCGTTCCGAACACATCAAGTTTTTGGCGCCGTTGCCGGGGACACTTGGCAATAGCAAGACTAACTTAGGTCGTGATTAGGAAATTTTGAGTCTTTTTCTTAGGTTTTCCGTGTCTAGAGTTCTTAGGATTTCCATTCTCGAGTCTAGAGTTTTAGGTTAGTTTTTTAAGTCTAATTATTTTCTTATTTATTTTTTTTGTATTTTTTTTATTTTGTCTTCTGTCATGGCAAAAATTGATCTACAGAGCTTCGTCGTTAACCTCCAACAACTCTTGGATGATATGGCTACATGGAGTAAATATGATCCTAGGTTACCTCGAGGCATCGCGGTTGCACAGGAATCTCTTAAGATGATAAAACGACTTCATGAGGAAAACATGCCACGTTGTATGAGCTGCGGTGGACCACACCACTACAATGATTGTCTGGTTCGTGTTGAGATGTGTAGAGAAATTTGTCAAAGGATCTTTCAAGAGCGAGAGGAAAGAGAAAGGCGTACGGGGGAGTCATCAAGGACGGTGTTTGAGGAAATCCGATATCAGGAGACGTTAATGGACGCTGAAGTCCCACCTCCGGTTAATCAGGGTATCCAGTGCATTTGTGATAATGATGACTGTGATTTAAACCAGTGGACAAATAATGGTTCAACGGACGCCACAGAGATTATTGAAACAGAAGAGTTGATAGTAGAGGAGAAAGATCCAGAAGACGACATACATGAGGATAAGGATGTGGAGCTTCCAACGGATGAGGACATGTCTGAAGATGATGCATACTCTTCGGATCCAATTTGGGATTGGTCGGAGGAAGAGGACAATATTGTGTGGGATGAAGAGTGTGAGGATGAGATCGCAGCGAGTGCAACAACAAATGAGGTAGATGAGGACGGATGTAAGGAGGTGCTTAAAAAGTGTGATTCGGATGATTTATTTGAAGCACAAATGGTAGAAATGTTTGGTGAGGAGTGGACGACGATGTCACCAAAAGAGTTAGATGAGGATTGGTTTGACCCGGAGGGTGATTTGCAAAAACTAGAAGAGATGTTATACGGGGAGCCGATCAATGAAGGTGAAAATGTCCAACTCGAGGAAGAGTTTTGTGAGGACCCGATAGTGAAGGAAGGTGATGAGGTGTTAGAAGACGTCCCACTTGGTAGGTTAGCTAGTGATAAGGATGACCATGTGTTTAGTCCAAGTGTGGGGACGTTAGAGGATGTGGATTGTAAGAATGACCCGAGGATGAGCTTTATCATAGTTATTAGGTTAATTCCGGGTAGGTTTAAACACTGGTGGGTTGACTGGTTTATAGGTGTGATTTTTGGAGGTTTGTTAGTTAAGGCCCTAGGGATTTTAAACTATTTGATGATTAGGGGCATGGTTAGTAAGAATATTAAGGAGAAACCACCTGATTAAGCTGGTTGAATAATCGGGAAAAGCCCGAGTTGTAAATTTTTTGTAACTTACTCGTTAAATTTTTCCTTTGTGTGCGTTTTTTGGTTTTTTTTTTGGTTTTGTGTTTTTCGGTGTTTGCAGGAATTTCGGGAGGCTCACAATCGGGCGATTCAAGATGATGAAATTTGTTGGAAGAGTCCAAGTTCCAGGTTCGATGATATTTGCGCGTTCACGATTCATGATTTAGTGGAGGACCTAGGAATCAAGCTCGCCTTCATCTATCAAAATCAAATTCAGGGGAGTTTGTTCCTATTTATTTTTCTTTTTATTTTCTTTTGCATTTTATTTATTTTTTATTTTAGTGTGCTTTATTTTTATTTTTATTTTTATTCCCATCACACATTGGGGACAATGTGTCATTTAAGTGTGGGGATGGGAAACTTGCGTCTTGAGTCTTTATTTTATTTGTAGTGTGTCTGAAGAAAAAAAAAAAAAAAAAAACATGAAAAAATTGTTCGAAAATGTCCAAGAGTTTGGCTGCAACATAATGGAAAATGATAGGTAAAACTGGGAATTGGGTTTCTAATTTTGTGCTTAAATGTTAAAATAATGAATAAAAGTCAATAATATGGTAATGTGGATAAGTATGGTTGAATGGAAAGCATTACTAAACTATGATGTGTCGGTAGGCCCAGCTGATCTAGGAGTAGCTTAAATAGCCTGTGTGTTTATTGTTGTATAAATATGCTAATCAGTTTGCTAGTGGGTTCCCATTTTAGGAGTGATAGGAATGCTGAATCTGATGATTAGGAAGGAAGAGACCGCTTTAGGCTAGATACTCCTATGTCCTTAGAATTTCAAATGAGCATGTAGTTAATAATTTGGCTAATGAATTAGAGTGAAGGGGCAAAATACTCATGTACAAACTAAGGATAGTATCCCGTGGTAAGTACCTCTGATGATGTTCCGGATCTCGCGGGCAAAATACTCATGTATGATTTCGGGGGTAAGACCTTGTGGAAGAATACCTCTGGTGATGTCCGTTGGTAAGTTAGGTAAAAGTAACCAATTATAAAAAAAAAAAAAAAAGATGGAAAAAATGAGAAAAGAAAAAAAAAGAAAGAGAAAAAATGATAGTTTAAAGAATAAATGCTCAATAAGTGCATATAAATAAATAGTTATTCTTTGGACATCCTAGTATCTGGTTTAAGGGGGTTGGAGAAAATATATAAATTTAAATCAATTATACCCTTTGCTCTGACTAAATATGATTCGGTAGTAGGTTGAACTAGAGCTTTCTTTAGTGGGATCCATTGCGACTGAACATATATCTGGTAATTTTATAAACACATGGGGGCGAAAGAAAAGGTTGGTGGTTGGGTTTAATCGGATAGAAATATCGGCAATCGTAGTTAGGGTGTTATTACGTTATGGTTTGTGGAATTGTTTGGTGGCTATTGAAGTCTTAATGTTAAATGTTTAGAAGTCAATTTCCTGGTTATGATTCCATTGCAGTATTTTTCGAGGACGAAAAAAGAGTCAGTGTGGGGATATTTGATGTGTTGCAAACACATCCGGTTTTCCTAAGTCTTTTGTTATGTATTTGAGTCTAATTGAGTCGGTTTTCATTAGTTTTAGTTTGCTTTTAGTTGAGTTGCGTCTTTGAGTCGGTTAGTTATGTTTTCTCAAGTTTTACAGGATTTTGATGAAGTCCCGAGGCCACGAGGTGAAAATGAGGAAAAGTGAAAAAGAAGTGCTGAACAAGCTGTCCCAGGCGTATCGCCTGGGACTTGAGGAGGCCTAAGCGATACGCGCGGAAAGTGGAGGTCAAAGAAAGTCAAAGTCGGTTAAACCCGACTGTTTTGTCGCGACACTAGCTGTAGGCATATCGCCTGCAGAAGACACACTTCCAAGCGATACGCTTGGAAGTCTAAAACCCGCAGAAATTGCTTAGTCGATATAAATTCGTCTTTTAGGGTTTCACTTGGCATTCTTCGACTTCCAGACGATTTCAGGAGCAACCAGAGGCGATTTTCAGAGCAGAAGAGAGCTGGGATCACAAGGGAACATTGAGAGATCAAGTTTGCATTGTAATTCGCTATCGGGTTCTTCCGTTTACTTTGTTTTTTTCAATAATTGCTATCATGTTTTTTAATCAAGTTCCAGACTTTGTTATGTTTATCATTCAAACCATGATTGTAGGCTAAACTAATTATGCCACTTAGACCATTGTGATGAGTAGTTGAATATTTGATTTTATTCTCGGTTTTGACTTATTGATTGATGTTGCGATTCTATTAAATTCCATATATTGCCATGGTTGATGTATATGTGTGTTATGATCAGTTCATTAGTTGATTGTTAATGCTTGATTTACCCGCGAATGTCTTTCGGTTTAGGTAAATTGACTAAAGTAGTTAACTTTAAGGTTGATTGCTAAAGTGTAGTTAGGGTTTCCTTGACTATTGCATTAATATTTAATTGATAATTTGGTTATAATGTGCTGCTGAACTAAAGACTTAAAAGGTACAGGTTCAACGGGTAGTTGGGTTGGTTCAAGTTCTAGGGTTGCATTGTCTCAAAAGGAAGTGTCCTAGGGTTTTGTCTAGCTTACTAGTTCGTGTCATTCATAGTAATCATTGGTAGCTCCGGTTAGTCTAGGTGTGCCTTAGGTATATCCGAGGGTGGCTAGGGTAATTGAAGTGGGAAGGACTTAAAAGGTGAACCCTTGTTCGAGCGTTAGAATCGTTGTCTAGGAAGGACTTAAAAGGTGAACTAGCGACCATCAGATTAGTTAGAGCCGAGGTAAAGTTAAGTGTCAATTGCGAGTCTAGGTCTAGGTGGTATATCTCTCCTTCATTTGAATTTCCCCAAAGGTTTCTTGCGGTTGTCCGGTTGTTAGTTGAATTAGTTAACTTCAGTTAATCCCAAATCAAATCAAAAACTAAAATTACTCAGTATTTCCATTTCTTAGGTCTAGGTTAATTCTTGTCTAGAGTAGTGTCCTTAGGTTCGATATCCGGTCTTGCCTTAGCTATTCTACTATCCGATAGGTACACTTGCCTTAGGGTTCGGTCTAGTTTAGGTATTTTCGGTAAAATTAGGTGTGTCTAGGTCTAGTTTAGGTCTAGGTTTTTATAGTAGTTTTTAGAGTCGTTCCGAACACATCAAGTTTTTGGCGCCGTTGCCGGGGACACTTGGCAATAGCAAGACTAACTTAGGTCGTGATTAGGAAATTTTGAGTCTTTTTCTTAGGTTTTCCGTGTCTAGAGTTCTTAGGATTTCCATTCTCGAGTCTAGAGTTTTAGGTTAGTTTTTTAAGTCTAATTATTTTCTTATTTATTTTTTTTGTATTTTTTTTATTTTGTCTTCTGTCATGGCAAAAATTGATCTACAGAGCTTCGTCGTTAACCTCCAACAACTCTTGGATGATATGGCTACATGGAGTAAATATGATCCTAGGTTACCTCGAGGCATCGCGGTTGCACAGGAATCTCTTAAGATGATAAAACGACTTCATGAGGAAAACATGCCACGTTGTATGAGCTGCGGTGGACCACACCACTACAATGATTGTCTGGTTCGTGTTGAGATGTGTAGAGAAATTTGTCAAAGGATCTTTCAAGAGCGAGAGGAAAGAGAAAGGCGTACGGGGGAGTCATCAAGGACGGTGTTTGAGGAAATCCGATATCAGGAGACGTTAATGGACGCTGAAGTCCCACCTCCGGTTAATCAGGGTATCCAGTGCATTTGTGATAATGATGACTGTGATTTAAACCAGTGGACAAATAATGGTTCAACGGACGCCACAGAGATTATTGAAACAGAAGAGTTGATAGTAGAGGAGAAAGATCCAGAAGACGACATACATGAGGATAAGGATGTGGAGCTTCCAACGGATGAGGACATGTCTGAAGATGATGCATACTCTTCGGATCCAATTTGGGATTGGTCGGAGGAAGAGGACAATATTGTGTGGGATGAAGAGTGTGAGGATGAGATCGCAGCGAGTGCAACAACAAATGAGGTAGATGAGGACGGATGTAAGGAGGTGCTTAAAAAGTGTGATTCGGATGATTTATTTGAAGCACAAATGGTAGAAATGTTTGGTGAGGAGTGGACGACGATGTCACCAAAAGAGTTAGATGAGGATTGGTTTGACCCGGAGGGTGATTTGCAAAAACTAGAAGAGATGTTATACGGGGAGCCGATCAATGAAGGTGAAAATGTCCAACTCGAGGAAGAGTTTTGTGAGGACCCGATAGTGAAGGAAGGTGATGAGGTGTTAGAAGACGTCCCACTTGGTAGGTTAGCTAGTGATAAGGATGACCATGTGTTTAGTCCAAGTGTGGGGACGTTAGAGGATGTGGATTGTAAGAATGACCCGAGGATGAGCTTTATCATAGTTATTAGGTTAATTCCGGGTAGGTTTAAACACTGGTGGGTTGACTGGTTTATAGGTGTGATTTTTGGAGGTTTGTTAGTTAAGGCCCTAGGGATTTTAAACTATTTGATGATTAGGGGCATGGTTAGTAAGAATATTAAGGAGAAACCACCTGATTAAGCTGGTTGAATAATCGGGAAAAGCCCGAGTTGTAAATTTTTTGTAACTTACTCGTTAAATTTTTCCTTTGTGTGCGTTTTTTGGTTTTTTTTTTGGTTTTGTGTTTTTCGGTGTTTGCAGGAATTTCGGGAGGCTCACAATCGGGCGATTCAAGATGATGAAATTTGTTGGAAGAGTCCAAGTTCCAGGTTCGATGATATTTGCGCGTTCACGATTCATGATTTAGTGGAGGACCTAGGAATCAAGCTCGCCTTCATCTATCAAAATCAAATTCAGGGGAGTTTGTTCCTATTTATTTTTCTTTTTATTTTCTTTTGCATTTTATTTATTTTTTATTTTAGTGTGCTTTATTTTTATTTTTATTTTTATTCCCATCACACATTGGGGACAATGTGTCATTTAAGTGTGGGGATGGGAAACTTGCGTCTTGAGTCTTTATTTTATTTGTAGTGTGTCTGAAAAAAAAAAAAAAAAAAAAACATGAAAAAATTGTTCGAAAATGTCCAAGAGTTTGGCTGCAACATAATGGAAAATGATAGGTAAAACTGGGAATTGGGTTTCTAATTTTGTGCTTAAATGTTAAAATAATGAATAAAAGTCAATAATATGGTAATGTGGATAAGTATGGTTGAATGGAAAGCATTACTAAACTATGATGTGTCGGTAGGCCCAGCTGATCTAGGAGTAGCTTAAATAGCCTGTGTGTTTATTGTTGTATAAATATGCTAATCAGTTTGCTAGTGGGTTCCCATTTTAGGAGTGATAGGAATGCTGAATCTGATGATTAGGAAGGAAGAGACCGCTTTAGGCTAGATACTCCTATGTCCTTAGAATTTCAAATGAGCATGTAGTTAATAATTTGGCTAATGAATTAGAGTGAAGGGGCAAAATACTCATGTACAAACTAAGGATAGTATCCCGTGGTAAGTACCTCTGATGATGTTCCGGATCTCGCGGGCAAAATACTCATGTATGATTTCGGGGGTAAGACCTTGTGGAAGAATACCTCTGGTGATGTCCGTTGGTAAGTTAGGTAAAAGTAACCAATTATAAAAAAAAAAAAAAAAAGATGGAAAAAATGAGAAAAGAAAAAAAAAGAAAGAGAAAAAATGATAGTTTAAAGAATAAATGCTCAATAAGTGCATATAAATAAATAGTTATTCTTTGGACATCCTAGTATCTGGTTTAAGGGGGTTGGAGAAAATATATAAATTTAAATCAATTATACCCTTTGCTCTGACTAAATATGATTCGGTAGTAGGTTGAACTAGAGCTTTCTTTAGTGGGATCCATTGCGACTGAACATATATCTAGTAATTTTATAAACACATGGGGGCGAAAGAAAAGGTTGGTGGTTGGGTTTAATCGGATAGAAATATCGGCAATCGTAGTTAGGGTGTTATTACGTTATGGTTTGTGGAATTGTTTGGTGGCTATTGAAGTCTTAATGTTAAATGTTTAGAAGTCAATTTCCTGGTTATGATTCCATTGCAGTATTTTTCGAGGACGAAAAAAGAGTCAGTGTGGGGATATTTGATGTGTTGCAAACACATCCGGTTTTCCTAAGTCTTTTGTTATGTATTTGAGTCTAATTGAGTCGGTTTTCGTTAGTTTTAGTTTGCTTTTAGTTGAGTTGCGTCTTTGAGTCGGTTAGTTATGTTTTCTCAAGTTTTACAGGATTTTGATGAAGTCCCGAGGCCACGAGGTGAAAATGAGGAAAAGTGAAAAAGAAGTGCTGAACAAGCTGTCCCAGGCGTATCGCCTGGGACTTGAGGAGGCCTAAGCGATACGCGCGGAAAGTGGAGGTCAAAGAAAGTCAAAGTCGGTTAAACCCGACTGTTTTGTCGCGACACTAGCTGTAGGCATATCGCCTGCAGAAGACACACTTCCAAGCGATACGCTTGGAAGTCTAAAACCCGCAGAAATTGCTTAGTCGATATAAATTCGTCTTTTAGGGTTTCACTTGGCATTCTTCGACTTCCAGACGATTTCAGGAGCAACCAGAGGCGATTTTCAGAGCAGAAGAGAGCTGGGATCACAAGGGAACATTGAGAGATCAAGTTTGCATTGTAATTCGCTATCGGGTTCTTCCGTTTACTTTGTTTTTTTCAATAATTGCTATCATGTTTTTGAATCAAGTTCCAGACTTTGTTATGTTTATCATTCAAACCATGATTGTAGGCTAAACTAATTATGCCACTTAGACCATTGTGATGAGTAGTTGAATATTTGATTTTATTCTCGGTTTTGACTTATTGATTGATGTTGCGATTCTATTAAATTCCATATATTGCCATGGTTGATGTATATGTGTGTTATGATCAGTTCATTAGTTGATTGTTAATGCTTGATTTACCCGCGAATGTCTTTCGGTTTAGGTAAATTGACTAAAGTAGTTAACTTTAAGGTTGATTGCTAAAGTGTAGTTAGGGTTTCCTTGACTATTGCATTAATATTTAATTGATAATTTGGTTATAATGTGCTGCTGAACTAAAGACTTAAAAGGTACAGGTTCAACGGGTAGTTGGGTTGGTTCAAGTTCTAGGGTTGCATTGTCTCAAAAGGAAGTGTCCTAGGGTTTTGTCTAGCTTACTAGTTCGTGTCATTCATAGTAATCATTGGTAGCTCCGGTTAGTCTAGGTGTGCCTTAGGTATATCCGAGGGTGGCTAGGGTAATTGAAGTGGGAAGGACTTAAAAGGTGAACCCTTGTTCGAGCGTTAGAATCGTTGTCTAGGAAGGACTTAAAAGGTGAACTAGCGACCATCAGATTAGTCAGAGCCGAGGTAAAGTTAAGTGTCAATTGCGAGTCTAGGTCTAGGTGGTATATCTCTCCTTCATTTGAATTTCCCAAAGGTTTCTTGCGGTTGTCCGGTTGTTAGTTGAATTAGTTAACTTCAGTTAATCCCAAATCAAATCAAAAACTAAAATTACTCAGTATTTCAATTTCTTAGGTCTAGGTTAATTCTTGTCTAGAGTAGTGTCCTTAGGTTCGATATCCGGTCTTGCCTTAGCTATTCTACTATCCGATAGGTACACTTGCCTTAGGGTTCGGTCTAGTTTAGGTATTTTCGGTAAAATTAGGTGTGTCTAGGTCTAGTTTAGGTCTAGGTTTTTATAGTAGTTTTTAGAGTCGTTCCGAACACATCAGGAGTTCATGAGCAACGAGTGTAGCTACACCTTGTTATCTCGGCTGCGTGATGAGGGTACCGACTCCGAGATTGATATCATTTCCTTGGGCGAAGAGGGGGGGGGGGGGAGGAAAAAGAGGGAGAGGTGTCCCTTACCAACAAGAGGAGAAAGAAAGCTAACGATGCTGCAACGAGTGTAAGTGTCTCTCTCTCTCTCCTTCTTTTAGCCCCCGTTTACCCGACGAGTTTGACAATTTTGTTCGTAACTTGCAGGCAGTGGGGTCGGAGTTCATTGACGCTGGTCGTGTGACAGTTGGGGAACAATTGAAAAGATCTGCTCGTTCTGAAGAGCAGAAGACTCACAAATTCGTTGTTGACGACAACGATTTCGCGTCGTCGCCCCTTCGTGAGGTTGACCCGACTGTTGCTGGTCAGGTCTTCGTACCTGAATGGGGGATAACGAACGACTCTCGACTAGACTCTACAAAACTATGTCGGGAGTTTGCTCGTTTGAGCATCCCGGTGGGTGCTCGTGTCGATACTGCCAAGGAGACTTCTGAAGAGGCCCGTCGGAGGGCAACGTTCAAGTTCACCCGGGCCTATGTTGCCAGCATAGGCATGGTCCGACACAATGCTAGGCTTGAGAAGGCCTTTGGGGACTTGAAGTCTTGCTTCTCGCTCAAGAGGTCCGAGGTCAGGAAATTGAAGAAAGAGATTGGTGACCTAAAGATAAGGTATGCTAGTGTTGATCTTGAAAAGGTGTCGGCCTTGGAAAAAGAAATCAAAGAGCTCAGGGCTGGGAAGCTGGCCGAAGCTCGCGCTGCCCTTGAGGCATCGGTGAAAGAACATGAGGGTTCTTTCGGCGATCTTCTTAAGCGGTGCGATGATGATGTTGCTCGCCATGCTGTGGAAGTAAAGGGGCTAAGCGCCGACCTTGATAAGGTGAGGGATGAGAAGGACCGACTGTCTAACTTGTATAAAGGTGCCCAGGGCCAAGTGAAGCAGTTGGTCGATGACCGATAGTGGCTGGTCGAAGAGGGTTTTCAGTTTGTTGTTGGCCGACTACATGGGAGTCGGCCGTATAAGGAAAAGGTTGGTAAGTTCCAGAGTGCTGTAATGAGAAGGGGGGCTCATCTGGGTTTTGTAGCTGGTTATGAGCATGCCACTGCCGAGAAATCTCTAGCCGATGGAAAGTATTATAGGCCGGAGTCGGGTGTCGCACTGGAAGAAGCAGCCAAGAAATACGTTTAAGTGAAGTACAAGTACTTGGACAGCTTGTCTGATTGCGTAAATAAGACTTTGGCTGATCTTCAAGCTGTCGACCCGGAGGTGGATTATCCGGTCGAGACACCGTTTGGAACGGTCTCTGCTCCTGTTGGGCCGACAGCGACTGCAAACCAAGACCCAGTTTAGATAGGGCTTTGTTTTGTGATTTTTCTTTCACCCGATTAGGTAGTACCGTAATGCCGGTTGGCTTTGTATTTAATGGGAATGTCTATATTTGATGCATTGTGTTGGCTCTTAGCCTTTATACTTCGTATGTTGTGTTTTTCATTTTAATTTTAAAGTACTTGTGACAAATGACGTGGACGTGTCTACTTAAATAACCGAGTTTGAGTGATTCAGCGTGTCGGTTCTATAATTATATTGACATTGTAAATTGTGATTAAATACTATCGATCCACGACTTGAAATAACACTTAAATTGTGAAAATAAGATAAGTGAGTGGTTGAACATTCGTCAATGTCATGTTGCCGACTTCGAGTGCGTCGGGTATAGTCAGGATACGAGCGTGTCGGTATCATGAGTGTGTTGGTTATGTAACCACGTTGAAAATATAAATGGATGTACGATCCATTAGATGTTAAATTAAAACATAGTGTGCACTTTATACCTAGGTTCGACCGAAGTCTTTAGGTCTATGTGGTCCAATCTATGCCCAATGTTCCTTGTGTCGGTTGTTAACTGGCCGAGTGGAAAACTTGGGAGCTTGCTGGTCACCCACTGATGAGAGCTGTGAGAGATGAACGACAAGGTGTTTCCCTGTATAGCCCAGTACAGATAACCATCTTACGAAAGTTGTCGTCTAAGAACAAATGTTGGGTTGGTTGTTTGTTAATTATGTCGACTGCTGCGATCAACTTTCTATGGGGCGACTGCTACGAGTTCCTTCCGGCCTCGCTATGAAATTAGCTAAATCTATGCCAAGGTTGTTTGTGACCGATGTGGCTGATTTCAGTCTATAAATCATGTAATAAGTGATCTATTATTGTAATCTTGCCGACATTAGCCAGTCGGTTCGAGCAATTATAATTAGATGCACGTATTTATTTAAAAGAGACACAAATTTAAGGCATTCGGTGTTGACTTTCATTAAAAATAGGATGTGTAGAGATCCTTTTAAGAAAACATGTCGGACAGGATGGGATTTTGTTAGCATTTTTTGAGTTGCATTGCGTTCTAGTGTCGTGGAACGGCCTTTCCTTCCATAGTTACTAGCTTGTAGGATCCTTTGGCATGTGCCTCACTAACTTGGTATGGTCCTTCCCAGTTTACCTTGGTTTTCTTGCCTGCTTGCTTCGTTGTGTCGGAAGACATAATCTCCGGGTCGAAAGGTGACTTCTCGGACCTTTCGATTATAGCACCCTTCCATTTGTTTTTTATATTTTGCCTCATTGATTGCAGCCATGTCTTGGCGTTCTTGCTTTAGAGCTAAGTTGACGAGTAACTCTGAGTCATTAGTGACTTTTGAGACATTTTATGTACGGTATGTCGGCATGCCGATTTCTGCTGGTATGACTGCTTCGGAGCCGAAGGTCAAACTGTAAGGAGTGTGTCCATGACTTGTTCGCTCGTTGGTGCGTGTGACATCCGATCCAAAAATTAGGTCAAACCCTCTCTCTGTTGACTTTTGTTGACTTTTATTACGTTATAATTATGTGATTTACTGTTTTAAACCGCATGATTAACTGTGTTCATTAAATGATTAACTGATTTAAATATCGCGCAAAATAACTGTGAAATATGAACGTTTCATATTATAATTAATGGAATTTTAATAATAAGAAATTAAATATAAAATTTGATATTTTATATTTTATCAAACTGATTCAAACTGTTAAAACATTTCATGAACTTAAAATGTAATAAACGTTACGTTGTCAAGACTTAGCCAAACAAATAAAACCGATAAACCTATTGGGCTCGGTAAGCCCAATAAGCCCAAACATGTCCGGATCAACCCGAAAATTTACCTGGAAGTTCACCTCGACCCACTGAGTGTTCGGACCAAATTAGAAACCCGACCCGAGGTCCGAAACGTATTGGGCCGAACCCGGCCCAAAGCTGGTTCTCTTTTCTCTCTCGGCCCACTCGACAAACCGGCCTAACCCGGTTTCCCCTCCCCTCGCGGCCCGACTCCGAAACCCGGCCCATCCTCCAAAACATTAACGGGCTTCGGCCCGTTCCATTTATAAAACCCGACTGGGCCTCGGCCCATTCTTCTACCCGATTTGGGCTACGGCCCATTCTCAAACATTAACGGGCCTCGGCCCGTTCCACCATTAAAACCCGTAATGGGCTACGGCCCATTCTCCTATCAACTTCAAATGGGCTTCGGCCCATAACCCCTTTTCCATTCCGATTGGGCTTCGGCCCAATTGTTAACAAATTGATTAATTGGTTTTAAACCCACCTATTTTATAAAATAAAACCCACTAATGTTTTCATAGAATTTGGGCCAACAACCTTTATGAAAATAAAAACCACCATTCAATTTGATTAAGTATACTTGGATTATACTTTATAAAGTTATTATTTTTATAAACTCTTAGCCCCTTCATATTTTATAAAAGCTTCAAAACTTTTATAAAACTTATAACTAATTAACCAAAAGCTAGAGATTATGAGGAGGTGACAACACATAATTACCCAATGGGTAATTAGCCTAATCTAGCTTATAAAAGAAGGGACTAAGCTCACTTATCCCCCTTGCACCAACACCCAACTCTCTCCCTCTTGTCTCCCTCTAACCGACTGGCCACCACTGCCGCCGCCGACCGGCCCTGCCCCGCCGCCGCACCACCTCCGCCGACCACCATAGCCCTGCCGGAAGCCGCCGCCACCCTCCCTTCCTTCTCGGTTTTGCTCACAACCTCTTTGTGAGTCTTCTAAACCCCCTTTTTTTCCTATGTTTCACTACCTAAATGAACCACCAAGTCTTGACAACTAACCACCATAATCTAGATCTTTTCTTTTGGAATGCTTGGTTTGCAAGAACAACTAACACAACTCTTTCTCTTAATCTCCATTCTTTCAAGATCCGTTCTCTAGGTGAAATACATTGTGAACCCTCATGGATAGTAGCACATGTGCACCTTGATCTTCTTATGAAATCCAAGGATTTCATAGTTAGTTGCTTGCAAATCTTAAGCCTCTTCATGTTTAATAAAATGGGAATCTAAGACTAATAATATTACATGTTTAGTATTGTTACATTTGGTCCTAACATACATTTATGTTAGTAGATTTATTATATTTAAAAGTCCTAACATATGAAAATATGTTAGTAGATTGTCATTTAAATTTCCTTGTCCTAACATATGAAAATATGTTAGTGGATTGTTGTTATGTTTAATTACTTTTGGTCCTAACACCTAAAAGTGTTAGTAGATATGTTTATGTTATATATTTACTTGTTTAAATTTGTCCTGAGGGCATGGGGTATACCCATGTGGTGTGGTGGTGGTGTGGTCGCCACGTAGACGCTGACTGGACCACATGACACCACCACATACATGGTGGTATACCCATGTAGTGTGGTCATATTTTTTTAATATTTTCTTTTTCTTTTCATTTTTGTTTTTTCTAAATGATTTAAATTAACAAATAAATAAAACTAACAAATAAATACAAAATACAAACACCATAAAAACATTAATTCGGCTACTTAAAATTTAAAAAAAAAAACATTCTCGAAAAAAAAACCAACACTACACATTTCCCCTCGAACGCTCGTAAATGTGATCGATCAAATCCGCCTTGAGCTGGTTGTGTATTTCTCGGTTTCTTATTTCTTGTCGTTTCGCCCGTTTTTCATCCTCTTGAATTTCAGGATATGTAATATCCAACTCCTCCTCGTGAAACTGGCAAATAACATGCTCTACATCCTCAAGAGTCATGTTATGGAGAATCAAACACGCTCGCATCACGTTGGCTATTTTGTCTTCGTGCCAACATCTCGCCGGGTTGCTGATGATTTGCCACATCAGTTTTAGACGGGAGAAAGTGTGCTCGATGTCTTTCCTTGCAGCACTATGAGCCTCTGTGTACACTTTACGTCTCTCACCAACGGGGGCTGTAAAACCTTTGACAATGGTAGAAAGTTCGGGATATATCCCGTCCCCCAAGTAATATCCCCGTTTGTACATGTTTCCTCCTACCTGAAAGGAGGAGTCGTGCTCCTGTCCCTCAATGATGTTATCAAATATAGGTGAGTGATCCAAAACGTTGATGTCGTTGTTAGACCACGAGACACCAAAATATTGTAGAGGGGTGAAACCCATTCTACCTCTCGTGTCGGATCTCTGAGTGAACCACGGCACCTCTCTGACTATATCGTCTGCGTAGAAACAACGAACGATTCATACGAAAACGTTGGTGAAATGCTTCGGCTGGATAGACACAACCATCTCTGAAATAATCATTTAGTAAACTTTCATGGCCTTGTTCACGATCACGGTTGAGATGAGCTCTCCGGGTGGCTACCCGATTCGCTCGTGCTAGCAGTCTTCGTTGATGATGATTGATAATGATTTCCATAAATTTTTCGGCGACATCATCGGAAGAATCGTCGGACGAATCATTTGAGGAGAGTAAATCCATATTTTTTTTGAATTTGTGTGAGTTGTGTTGGTTTAGTGGTGAATATGTGTGAGTAACTTGGTTTAAATAGTAATATTAAAATCAAAATTGATTTTGATTTTGAAGTAAAATCAAAAATTGATTTACGTGATTTTGATTTTGATTAAAATTGATTTAAATTAAAAGAAATTGATTTTGATTATGAAGTAAAATCAAAATTGATGTACCTGATTTTTTTAAAGTAATTGATTTTGATTTTTGAAGTAAAATCAAATTAAAAGTAATTGATTTTGATTTTGAAGTAAAATAAAAAATCAAAGTAGTTGATTTTGATTTAAATGCATAGTATCTATTCTTAAAGTTTATTTACGTGATTTTTTTTAAAAGTAAATCATAACAAATAAAAAATAAAATATTCTTTTTAAACATCATCACATTCATTACTAAAATAAAAAAGATTACATCAACATTACTTAAAAAAACAATAAAACCAACAAACAACTACTAGAAATTATTTTAAAAAAAACTACATATTGTGTCGAGATTTCATTTTCTCAAAGATTTCATCTTTTTCTTTCTCCACCATCGCACGTCGCTCCTCCGACAACCCCGATGTGTCGACACAAAATGCACGAATTTGGTTGTAGCGGATATTTTCCTCCCGCAACAACGTCCTCTTTTTTTGCTCGATCACAAACTCCTTAAGATCGTTGTTGAATTCCTTCTCGAGAGCCAATTCTTTTTGTTGACGAATGAACTTTTTCTTCCCCATCGGTCGTGGCAAAATGTTCATTTCCGGCTCCTCTTCGTCCTCATCCAAATCGACAGCCTCGTTAAGGTTGATCCTGCAACGGCCCGTGGACGTCGTACCCATCAGGCTATCTCTCTCCGTTGACAACCTCTTCTTTGACGCCACTGGCCCCTCCATGATCTCATGAAATTTGGGAGATCGCTTCAAGCGGTTGAAGTGCTCGATTGGAGGTGCACTTTTGTGATCATCGTGATACCGGTTGATCGCTTTGTTCATAACGTCAAGGTCACTTTCACCACTCTTACGGTGGCGTTGGCAACCTTCCCAAACTCCTTGAAATTTTGAGACCTTTGGCTTCAAGATCCCCTACTTTCCACTCAACTTATCGTTGTTGCGAAACATCGTGTAGCCTTTACCCTTTCGCAAGTCGTGGAACCCGATACTAACGCGGTCCCAAAACGCACCTTTCGTTTGCGAGTTACCTAATTAAAAAAAATCGATTAGATAAAAAATTTAATGGAGAAAAAAATAAAACCTTTCATTAGAAGAAAAAAATACCGTATTTCGGGTCTTCGGAGGCGTCGATATACGCCTCGATCAAGTCAAGCTCCTCCTCGAGATCCCATTTTGATTTTTTTTTCCGTCGGAGCCGTGGTACCCTCGACGGGTTGTTTTCCCTTTCCTCTTCCTTTTTTTAACCCGAGTATTGACTTGGGTCTCCGGCATCACTTCGACATCGTCATCGTCTTGCTCGAATAACGGCGTTTGGGGATGAGATGAAAATTGAAATGGAGTAGGAGCTTGCGGTTGACCCCATTGAGCATAGTTGTTGAAGTTGGGGTTGGGGTTGTACATGTTAGGAGACGGGTTTTTGTACATGTTAGGAGACGGGTTCGGGCCCGTGTAAAGAGGGTTCGGTTGACCCGCGTACATTGGAAGTTGCCACGGGTTTGGGTGGTTTGGGGGGACCGAGTGTTGATTGGTAGAACCTTGGTTTGGATTCATTGTGTTTACTTTAAAAAATGAAGAAGAAAAGTAGAAGAAGAGAATGATTGTATATAAAAATATGGTGTGGTGGGGTTTAAATAATGAGATTGTTACAAAATAATTGATTTTCTTTTTTTTAATTCACTTCCCTCAACTAAAAATTGATTGTTACAAAAGAATGAGATCTCAATCAAACGGTCAAATAATAAAAAATAATGCCGCCAAACTTTCAAAATCAAAATATGGTCAAAGATGGTTGCGCGTGAAGATCTCGGCGCCAATTATAACGCGTAATGAATGGCGCAATTTCGGAATGGTGAGCACGCCGTTTAACGGCGCTGTGAAGGGGAATAACGTTGGCATACCGGCTGACCTAACACATAAAATGTGTTAGTGGATTTGGACATAAACATTTAATTAAGTGGACTTACCATGTTTAAACATAATAATAATAAATGACAACTAAAAATAATCAAGTCATATGATTATTTAAAACTACTTGAGTTAATAAAAATAAATAAAAGTTAGAAGACTTTGACATAATTTATTTTTATAAAAATCCACCTACAACTTGGAAATATTAAATACTTGGTTAATTAAATCCATGACTTCTTTTATTAAAAACATTCCATTTTTTTTTTGTTAAAAGAATTTATATATTTTTATCCAAAGATGGCATGGACCACATCTATATCAAATCATTTAATCTTGGACTTACTATAAAAGAAATTAAGGATTCTTAAATTTCTATAAAAGGCAACAAAATCTAGCCTTTGTCTTTTATGAATAAATGAAGATTTTTATAAAAATAAATCATTTTTATAAAAATAAATGCAAGTCTTACATGTTGGAAGACTTGATAAATTTTTCAAAATCGTTTTGTTAACTCAAAACGATCTAAACATAAAGACGTTGCGTAGTAATAAAACCGGGACCAACACGGCGATATACGCGATAACGTCGGATAAATGGGTTTATCTAAAGACACGACTTGCATAAACGTCTTAAGAGAAAAACATATAAGTCCAAGTAATAACACAATTATTTGCTTTCATGACGTTTTTAAATAAATATTTTTAAAGACATCAATTATTTCATAAACAACTAAATAATTATTTAGACAAATAATTATTTAAAAGTTTCCAAGACTTTTCTTAACTAGTTAAAATAGTTATAAATTTAATAACTATAAATTTTAACTAAAGGTTTTATTTTCACAAGTAAAATAATAAACATAATTATTTATAAAACTTGAGTAATATGTTCTCAACTTTTAAATAATCGAACGAGAGATTATTTGTGGAAACGCCATAATTATTTTAATAATTATAACGAACGTATGAAAATAATAATAAACATTATTATTTTAAACTCGATGTTCAATACTTGATCTAGTTATTAATTGATGATTTCCTTGTTTATATTTATTTAACATAAATATAAATAATCATGAATGTATTTATTTAATAAATACAAGCTAACAGGTTTTCAAAACGTATACTAATGGGACTAAAACGTCAAGACTTGACCGATATCATTTGGGTGACTTACGTTACTCAATTGATCATTGACCTTATGCATACGCTTATTTAATGATTTAGGACGTTACGTGCTACCGTTCTTATCCTGCTAAATTTCTACATACCTGCTGATTCAGTGAGTTTCACGGCCCCTTTTTCCTTTAACTGTTTTATACTTTAGGGGAGAAATCATGAAAACTGTTAAATGCTTTTACTTAATATTATGGTTTATCTGTTAGCCTTATGACTACTTGTTCTCTTACTGATTGCCCAACTTGGTATATTATCGTTACAAACGTTTGTACAACCGTAATCCCACCATTAGTTGATTCCAATTAGTTCTGTACGAAACGATAGCTAGTGAATAGATCTATTTGGGTTGACTACCCTACCCTAACTGGTAGCTCCAGTTCTGACTCCGGATTGTCTGGGGGTACACGTCAGTTATTCTGCTCTGTTTAACATCTCTGGGCAAGAGATGCTGGGTGGGTAAACCGTTAGTATTTGAAATCAAGGTTCAGGTGAGCTCATACATCCACAACGATAACCCTTGTAATATTTAAGTATACTGGAAACTGTATTCCAACTGTTTAACTGATAAATCATAAACCTGTGAACCTCACCAACTTTATGTTGACCCGTTTTAAATTCATGATTTCTTAGGTAATTGATGCAACTTCGTGAAGACATGCAAATGGGGCTTATCAATGCTATCGGACCTGCTTTTGGAGTCATAGTCCCGACTATCCTAATAAACCGTTAATGTTTTTATTATTAATTTAAGACTTATTTTCAAACGTAAGACATTATCATTGTCCACTATCACTTTCCGCTGCAATACAATGACGTAATGTTTTATGAAGTTTTAAATATATTAGATGTTGTTCTATGTATCCTCGACTATGATTCCATTCTCGTTCACACCCGAAACCGTTGACCGGGGTGTGACAGATTGGTATCAGAGCCGTGGTTATAGCGAACCAGGATAAACAAACAAAACAAAACCAAAAACCAAACCTGGACTATAACCCACTCCGAAGCTACCATTTGCATGCAAGGCCTCATCCTCGATATGTTTACTTATGCTAGTTTAAGTGTTACCTATGCATTGCTTTCTTGCTTTAGTTACTATACTATCATGATGTTACTGGCCACTGTTCTTGTTGGAATATTTTCGCAGAGATGGCTTCCAAGGAAGTCATTTGCGTTGCTGATTCCGAGGAAGAACCAAGTATGAAGTACACCCCATCTCTAGAGGACCCCGCACCAGTGGACTACACTCCTTCACCGGAGGACCACATACCGTCTAGCCCTGAGACCGAGGGAGCCATTGTGGGCACCATTCGCCAGACCCCCATACCCCCTGGTTTCCTAAGCCCTATCAGGCATAGGACCTCTGATGATTCCCCAGACCACCATGCTCCCACCGCCACTGCTGGCGGTGCGGCCACTATGGATGCTTCCAGCTCCATCGACCCCTTCGCAGGCCGAGATCGGTCTGTGAAGACTTTTGTCGCCACACCTGGTGGCGACAGACGGGGATTCACCCCAGGATGGGCACCTGGCCCATCCCGGACTCGGGAGGTTCGACGCACCCCTGATGAGCCTGCGCCCAAGAGGCGTTATGTATTTCAGTTGCCCCACTTAGCGTGGATGCCGGGCCAGGTTCAGCACTGGCGTATGATCGAGGAGTTCCCGAGCTGTTACGCTCTTGGGGAATCCTCACTCCCCGACCCCTCCCGCCGTGTGCCTATGGGTATTTCACCTTTCACTGACGAGCCCATCTCTGACACTGTACCATTACTAGTGGCTCGTCTGAGGCGCATCTAGACCGATCTGGGAGAGCTGGATGTTGATGTCCGTGTTGATACACGGTCCTTGATCGTCATGTGAAGTATCGAATACAAGACGGATTCACTCAAGAATGCTGAGGTCCGAACTCAGGCCGAACCTGGAGTTCGGACATGGCCGAACCTCGGGCCGAACCACAGGTTCGGACCAGTGGGTTCAGCTCAGTGGTTGTTCATGTCATATCTTCTGAGTGTCTTTGTGTAATCTCTCTGTGGTTAATACAAGCCAGATTTGTATTTACTCTCTGTGTTCTATTCGTTTATATTGATTTCGTTACGACTAAGTAGAAGATCCGCACGCTCACGAACTTTCAAGTGTTATCAGAGCATTAGGTTTGCTCTACTAGTCGGAAATTAGTGTTTTCCAGAGTTGTTGAGTTCGAATTCACGTTTTTGACTATCAAAGCTCGTTTTTCATCTTCTTTTCTCAAAATCTTCATTCAAAACTTCATGATTTACGTCAAATATGTCTGTATTTGTTCATTTTCAGTTGATTGAGTGTTCACAGCTCGAGAGGTGTCGATTCCAGTGAGTTTTTCCGAAGTTTTCGAATTTTTGCGATCGGCCGAACTTCAAGTTCGGCATAACCGCTCCGAACACCAGGTTCAGAGTAAGCTCGGTCAGTGTTCTGAGTTCGGTGAGGTTTTGAAGCTTATTCAGAGAGAGTTCAGACTATCTTCTCGATTCGGTGAGAGTTCAGACTAGGCTCGGAGGTACTTCGACGTTAACTAGGTTTGTTGAGTGTTCGGAGGTAGTTCGGAGCAGCTTCGGAGGGTATAGTAGGTTCGGAGGGAGTTCGGAGTGAACAGTAACCTGTTTTTCAAAAATGTCCAATTTTCAAGCGTTCGCAGCTATTCAAAATTCGGTTCAAGCTACGATGCAAACAATGATGAATTATGATAATGAAATCGGAACAAGTCAGAAAGTTCCCAAATTGCTAAAATTGGAAGATTATCATAGTTGGGTTAAACGGTTTGAAGCGTTTATCGATACAAATGATATTGATATGTGGTTAGCGTTCACTGAGCAATATGTTTACCCTAAAGATGAAACTGGTGAACCTATTCTTCAAAGAAAAATGTCTTCTGAACAAAAGAAAGCTTATCAAGCTGAGAAAAAGGTGTATGATACGTTAACGATGGCATTGCCTAAAGAGTTACTGCATCAATTTGCTGGTAACTACACATCAAAAAGTCTATGGGATATGTTGGAAAAACGATGTGAAGGCAATGACCAATACAAGAAAAGTCGCCAAAAGGTTTTGAAGAAAGAGTTTGATAGTTTTAAGCATTATCAAAATGAAACGATTCCCAATCTGATTGCAAGATTCGCTCATTTGATGAGTGAAATGCGTTTGGTGAATCTTACTAAAGAAGAGGTTGATATGAAAGAAAAGATCTTGGAAGCATTGCCTGAAAAATAGGAGAATTATGTGATGATGATTACTCACGATAAGGATTTTTCAGGATTGTCTTTCAATGATTTGGTTCAAAGAATTCAGGCTCGAGATATGGAATTAATGGTGAATAAATCACTTCCTACACAAATTCAGAATCCTGCAGTGTATCATGGTGAAAATGACTCTACAATGAATGCTGGGAAGTCTAATATTCTTAGTTCTGCTCCTCCTACAGCATTTCTAGCAGGTAAATCTGAAATTCCAAGTTATTCTTCTGCTGGTTGTTCTGTGTCAATTCCTAGTTCTTCGACCCAAAGTGCTTTGTCTGTTCAAACTATCGATGATTATAATGCGTTGATGTCTGCATTAGAGTCTTCATACTTTGTTGTTATCACTGGTTCTGTGAGTAATGCTGAGTTAGCAAATGAAGATTATGATCAGATTGATTATGATCATTTGGAGGAAATGGATCTCAATTGGCAATATGCAATGTTGGTTCGTCGAACAAAGAAGTTTTTCAATAGAACTGGTAAGAAGAGACTTAATCAGGAAGGAAAGATTGGATTAGACAAATCTAAGGTGAAATGTTATAAGTGTTCAGTTTATGGTCATTTTGCTCGAGAATGTCCAAGTTCTACAGAAAGTAAATTGAAGAATGGTCAGCATGCACATTTAGTTTTTCATCCATCAAATGAAGCTGAAAAGATTGATCAGAAATCTGCTACTCTTGCTCATGATTGGTCTAATACATTTATGCATCCAGATGGATTTGCCTGGAATGCAGATTCTGAAATTAAAAAGAATAATACTCCAATCTCAATTGCTTTAATTTCTCAACATGCTGATGATGAAAGTTTTTTAACAGAATCTGATACTTCTTCAAGTATGTCTTTGGTTCAAGAAGAATTACCTATGAGAAGTTGCTCAAGAGAGAAAGTGTTCTTCAAGAACTATTTGCAGAATGTGAGATCAGAAAGTTACAAACGTATGAATATGATGATCTCAATGAAAAGTTCATCAAGTCACAACAAGAGGTGTTTGAAGGTCAACAGAGAATTAATGACTTGAAATTGGAGATTTTGGAGTTGAAACGACAAGTTAGGAATTGCAATTTGTCACCAACATTGCTTAATTTCTTATACAAGCAGGATCAGAGTTCAGAAAGTTCTAAGCAGAATGATTCTCACTCGGTACCTCAACCAGTAGATTTAATTGAAGTTACTGCTGCTCAGATTGATCCAAAAGATGACTTGCATGATTATTCCAAGTTTGTCACTCCATCCAAGAAGAACAAGTCCAAGTCTAAAAGGAAGGAGAAACCATTGGGTGATGCTCCAAAATTTGTTTCAAAGTCTGTTTGGTTAGAAAATGAAAAGGTTTTTGATAAGGTTGTTTCAAGTTCTTCATCTGCAACCGAAGAATAAAAAGTTTTGATTGAAAAGAACAAGCTGAAGGATATGAAGGCTAAATTCACTAGTGTAGCTAAGTCAAGTGAAACTTCAGGTTCTTCTTCAAGTTCTTCAAAGACTCAAGGATCTAAACACAAAGGTTTAGGTTACAAAGTGTTGGAGGAACCAGTTCAAGCAAAGAAACCAGTGAAAGCTGACAAGGCTGTTAAAGCTAAAGTTACAAAGAAATCACCATCTTCGAAGGAATTTACTTATTATTCTGGAAGATCATCATCTTCAAGGAGTCCATCTCCTAGGTATGATTCTTCTGATGGTTTATTTGATAACTTTCATACTGAATATTCCTCTGACTCTCAAAAATCAAAACAATTTTCAAACATTTTTAGAGGGCGACTTTGGTATGTATGTCGTCAACCGGGACATCTCGCTGCTGAGTGTCCGATGACTGCATATATCCACAAAACTGCAAGTATGTGGATAACAAAGGTCAAATTTTTGATGAACCATGGTCCCCAAAGCTTAAATCAACTCATAAATCGTCTTGGTCTAAATCAAGTTCGTCGGTTGAATCTGATTCAGGTTCCGATCAAAAATTAAAACTTTTACAAATTTGGAAACCAAAAGTTGTTTTCAAGGCCAACAATGACTTTGTGGAAGACACCGGGCGACCCGACGCTGTTGATTCGGGTCGATCCCAACGCGACTAATGTTTTATTTGGTGTCAAGCAGGTGTTTCAGGAGGACCTTTCGGTAATTGAAAATATTGCTGATTGTGAAATATCTGTTTTAATTAAATTAATTTTCAAATCAATTTTGTTTTTCAAAAGGCTAAACTGCTAGTATTCGTGTTGGTTGATCAATTTTTCTTGTTTTTCACTTCATCTCATTCTAAGGGTGAGTTTGTTTTTGCAAAAATACAAAAATAGTGTTTTGTTTTTTAAATCGTAAAAATGAAAATCTATAAATAGAGTTGTCATTTTTAGGGGGAGAAATTTGGAAAAGACAAAAAGTTTGAAAATTGCAAAAAGCCAAAAACATTGAAAAATGAGAAATTGTATCTGACATGATTGGGTAATGATGGTACATTGGCGGACAGTGTCTGACTCATGGATAAAGTAGATGAAAAAGCCATAAGACCATTTGATCGATGTGCAAGGTAGGCTCGGCAAATCAGAAAGTATACAAATGTGATATACACTAAATCTGATGCTTGACCTAGTGGACAACATCTTGATGCATGTCTCATGATATATCAAGAAAAAGATATGAGAAGAATAAAATGAGAAGTCACTGTGTATACATGCGTTCATTTTGCAAAGATTTAAACTTGTTTGATTTTCTTTATTTTTTCAAACGATCGGACTTTCTCTGCGTGTCGAAAGACCGACCTGATTGTTGTTCGGTTGACATTCTGCATTATTTTCTTTGGTGTTTCGTATAACTCATCGGACTTTCTCTGCGTGTACGGGAGTACCGACCTGATTGTTGTTGAGATATACAACTTCAACTTGTTTTATTTTCTTATTTTGTTAAATCCGAGGCCTTATCTGCGTATCGAAATATCGACCTTAAGGTAGACGATTTAACGTTCTTATTTCTTTTTGCATGGAACACAGTTGACTATATCATGGTTACAATCATTATGTGATTTTAATCACAAATGAAATCACAAAATGTGATAAGTAAAAGCATATCTGAGTATGTCTGATAGTGTGGGGTACACTGGTCAATGCAAATTTAATCAATACCTTAACATATCCAGATGTTATGAGTACGATTATGCCAGAGTTTAAAGTTGGACAAATTATATCTGCACTCG